>OX494444.1:4676652-5926652 GCA_950381575.1 Plusia festucae | reverse complement strand
CGTAGATCACTAGGTACCACCATGAATATAAAAAAACCAATCATCTACTATAAATGTCTTTGCGTAATCCTTTCACATTTTACCTATAATAAATATAATGGTTACGTGCAGAGACAAAAAAGTGCCACAACAGAACCAGAACCAGAACAGGCTACGGTTTGATTCCTGAGATGGTTAATATTTAATGAAGAACAAGGCTTTTCGATTCCCATCCATAGGGTAGACTTTGTATTGTAGGATGCTCAGTGACTTTTTCAAACTACTACTAATCCTTTGTTCGTTGAACTTTTTTTTCATATTTTGTTAATCTACTATATAAAAATAAGTCGGGTTTTCCTTCCTGACGCTATAACTCTAGAACGCACGAACCGATTTCCACGGTTTTGCATTCGTTGGAAAGGTCTCGGGCTCCGTGAGGTTTATAGAATTATATTAAAAAAAAAGACCGCGGGCGGAGCTGCGGGAAACAGCTAGTCTTATTATATAAACCAACTCAGTAAGCAATATACTCTACTTTAGATGATTTCTTGATAAATGACCACAACTCCTAAACTATACCTGTCGAATGTCCGATAACACACGTAAACAAGAAGTAAACAAGTGCGTATCACATGTAGGAAAAGAGTCACGGTTACGTCACTGGGCACAGTTCACGATACCAAGGTCAGGGGTTGGCCGCGCAGGTCAACGCCCGCACCGCTTTGTGGCTGAATCGGCGTGAGGTCACGCTGCGATTGTGTATACCGGCCTTTTTTCCTATATCCCAATAATAATTCGATTTCAAAATAGAATCGAATGACATTTCTTTTTTTTTCGATTTTTAATTTCGAATTTTAAATCGATTTTTAGCGCGTTGAATGAATTTGGTTTAGGAATCACTTGTTTTTTTCAAATGTTCCTAAATGGAATATTCCACAATGAGGAGGTTAAACTTATTCGGACACTTAACTCTGTATTTACCATACTTAGGACACCAGATCACCACAATAGGTACAGATTTAAATTATTTTCATATTCAGTCATGATAATCCACGCACAATAACAAAGTTTTTCATTCAAATTACAATAGGTATAGTTTTGAATAATTCCACTGGCAGTATGAGGTACTATTATGCACAATATCCTTATTTTATCATCTAAGAAGAATATTACGTTAAAATACTAAAAGATAAAGTCGTAGAACTTAAACGAATTTTAAAATTCAAGGTCAGAATAACACCTGTTAGGTTCGAAACATTGAATTATGCATACCATGTAATATTGACACTGCCTATATGTTTTACTATGGAGTTAAATATATAATGGGCTTTTATAAATAATGGCTATATAATAGACATTTTAAGACAGTGATGGCAATAGACATTTACAACAGAATATCAAGTTGTCTTCCGTTTAGTTTTATAACTATTAGAAATAAATCATTCTTAACTTAGGTACTTATTTTTTTGAGTGTCATTAATAAACCTTTGTGTCAAATTACTTAATAATACACTTAGGTAGGAACCAAATAAAGACGTATTTTGCATAATAGGTAATCGCGGCTACGCAACCCCCGGGAGTGGACGGGGATAGCGAGGACATCTGAACTGCCCTAGCCAAGTGACATTTCTGCAAGCGTTAACGATGATAGAAATAACTTAAATGACATTAAATGTATGGAAATGACATTTGTATTCGATATGTCACGTGACTTAGATTTGTCGATTCCATACATTTAATGACATTTAAGCGATTTCTATCGTCGTTAACGCTGGTAGAAATGTCTCTTGGTTATGGGGGCTGTTCCGCCTATCAAACGAGAGAGATTGATACCAGCATCTGGAATTCGACCTTCATTATTAGGCACATAGAGAAGATGATAACTTTTAGGATGACAGAAGTGGGATAAATACATCTCGCAAGAGAGAGAGGAGTGTGGCATAAACAATCAAAGCCCTATAAATTATGCCTAGCAGTGGTTATACAGGGCTGATGATGAGGCAATCTTAGATGAGCAGTTTCCTGTGCTATATCAGTTCATGCGTTTTCTGTGAAGAAAATCTAAAGCTACATAGGTTCCGTTGAACATAAAATCTCCTCTTTCTTTTAAGAGTAGATTATACCTAAATTTTCTTCTCCCTAGAAAACATAGTTAAATTTCCGACGCCATTTTTATTCTACTTATAAAAGTTATCTGACTTTGGTCAAATTGACTAAGGGCCGATGTTTCCAGCGTTGGATAACTTTATTCGACGAATTATTTTGCAATTTTGACAGGTGTGTCATACAAAAACTATAAAACGTCAATTTTATTCCTCGACTAAAAGATATCTGACGATGGAAAATCGTCTACGATGGATAAAAAAACTGATGTTACCTATTCCTACCCCTACATAATGTGTATGGGAAATTATAAATCTAAGTACCTACGTACTAAGCTTGCAAAGTTCTTCACACATTCCCAAATCTAGGCAAAACCCAGGTAAGGCTTACGTAAGCATATCGTAAGCTTCTGTTTTGCACAATTAATTGTAGAGCTCTGAAGCCATGTAGGTACGGCACCATCAGGCAGACAAGCATAAAGGCATTCAAGCGAAATCCCGTAACTCCCATTGAAAAAACAATGTAGAGAAACTTTCTTTTACATAACATCTATTCGTTGATAGGAGAATAATAACATGTCTATGGATTTACCAAGAGCCACCAACAAATATGAGAATATGAGCTACCACCTGACCACAGACCAAATTGTCCATTTGTGTTTATTCCATACAGACTATTGACACACCGCAGTACCCCAATTTAAAATAGCACTACAAATAGTCACAGGTAGCGGTGGACATATTTTTTGCATGCGCCTGCGCCGTGGGTGGCGTAAAGCGGGGGAATTTATTTATAGAATATGTCACTACTGGACATATGGACGTAAATGTTTTTTGTTTCACATATCGAATATATTTTGATATGTGGTTGTTATTGCAACATAGTTGGGAGTTCATGACGTGTTGAGTTGTTGACAGATCTTCCTAAAGGAGCGCGTGCGCGCGTTTTTTGTGAAAGTAGGTTGCTTAAGTATCTTTGTATGTAATCTTTGGAACCTATCTATTTGTATGTTAATTATTGATTTACCTTGTTAATAAAATATATAAGTCTGACTTTTTACTTGCGGATTTTTTTCAAACTTTACTTAAAAAATCGGTGTTTCTTTCTTTTAATAGCCTCACTCCTATTGACTTCAAATATAATTTGTTTTATAGTACGTAGCATAAAACAAAACACTACGATGTAAGTGCTATATCTATATGCATAATTTCTATCATACATTTGAATTAAAATTTAATCTTTAGTATTTTTAGTCAGTAACAAATAGAATTAGCTCCGAAAAACTGTTCAAGTATCTCATCGATACATTTTTTATCTTTCCTATTAAATTCATTCGAGAACAGGTAAAGGTGATTTAAATATTGGGTCTCAGTAGGTGTTAAGATAATCTATATGTTATAGAATAGAATGATACCGTCATTCAGGATTTCAACTAGCAACCAGTCCAGTTTCATAAACGAAGATTAAATATTACTTTCTTTAACACACTAAAAGGAGGTTGATCATCATGTAAATACCATTTATTTGAAAAAAAAAATATTTATGGTTTTTATGGATACACAGACACTTCCCAGTTTATAAACAAAAGGTAATTTTAAAGACCTCTCGATCGTGATGATTTAATTTTTGCGTTATTAATGTAGCGGGTTTCATTCCCGCTAGATACAAAATAATTATGTAACTTACAATGTAGAGACTTTTATTAGGTATAATGTTATTTTGATTGTTTAGTTCCTTAAGGATTATTATTGAAATAATTCCTAACATTGTTATTTAAGGATATCCCAGTATTCAATAGTTCGAAATCCAGCTCTAGGCCGTTATGACTACCTTGTCTCTGCCTTTATTTATACAGTTAATAGATACCTACCTAGGTTAGGTAGCTATCTATCGCTGCAATCTGTTTAAATACCTAATTATACTAAAGTATTTTTTAACTGCACGTATAGCCGACTGGTATTACAGTTTACGTCACTTTACACGTTGTGGTGCGGGTTCAATCCTCGCATCGGACATCATTTGTGTGATCCACAAATACTTGTTCTAAGTTTGGTTGTTCATTGTGCATGTTATTTCGTTGTGAAACCCCCCGCAAAACTAGGGTTCAATTCCTATTCCGAGAGCCGTTTCTAAAGTTAGAAAATGAAGCCATTTTAAAAATTCGCTTTTATTACATGTCGTAGGTCTGTTCAAAATTTGACTCGACGGCCATACCGCCATCTGTCGGGAATTTAAATGTGATTTACTATACAATTTAAAAGGAACGCACTCTTTTTAAATTGTATAGTAAATAATATTCAACGAGGTAATCAGGTGCATAAAACTGAGAAACTTTCCCCAAGGAACATAGTTCGAAATCTTAAAATTGCAAAATAACCTTAAATTGAATGACTTAGCAAAACTAGTGGCAGTCGTAGTATGAATTCTGTAGTTAAAAGCAAAAAATAAAGGAATAAAAAGATCTTTATAATTTGAATTTATATTTTGTTTATTTTTTATTTCACGCTAGACTATATAATATCAGTATCTAAGCTATATAATAATTATTTGAACATTTAATAATGTCAATCTCCTAAGGGCTAATTTTTGAAACCGATAGATAACTATTCATTTTAAGACTTTTAAATGTCAAGTTATTTTTCAATGTAGGATTTTTCTAACGGTGCGGCGTAGGTGTAGGTATCGAAACGATCAACCGATAAGTTGGTAGATGTTTTACTAGCCAATAAACACGATAATTGTTAATTAAGTTTTACTTAAATAAATATGAATGGAAGCAAAATTACGAATACAAAGCAATATGCAGCGGTATTACCTAGCTCCCTCAATTAATTACGAAAGTACAGCGATGGAATTTTACAGCGAAAATTGTATAATAAATGCTGTAAAATCGTATCGCTCGGCTTTTGCAAATTAGGTAGTAGGTATATGTGTCGGATTACTAAGAAGACGCTTACCAAAGAAAAACTAAAATCACTCAAAGAAAATCAAGGAGGCTTACACATACAGAATTTAGTAAGAGATCAATGTGATGAGTTATCTTTTGTACGTGAATATGCAATTATGCATGTGTAGGTTCTTACTACTACTTACTCTTTTACAAAAACGTTCAACGGATTTTGGACGAACTTACACAATATGTTGATAGAAATTTGTCTAATACCCTTCTTTTAAATAATGCAAAAAAATCAGAGACGTATTTTTCTTTTGTCCCTGAAACAGAAATAAATACGAAGATACAGGGAATAGAAACTTCGCGTGACGTCACTCTTTGCTACAATTTTTTCCTCAGCGTGACGTAGTTACAAGCCCTCCTGAATTTTAAAGCGCTATAGCTGTAATGGTAGATTTTAATGTTTTGGATAAACAAAAATACTTGTGTAATATTTTTTTGTTCAGCTCTAGGCTCTACGTACCTATTACCTAGATTATGATTTTTCTTAAACAGTCTACTCCATTGCCTTCCTACAGATGACTTATGATCTTGTTTTATATATTAAATATACCTAGGTCCACTTGTTATTTATATGCAGAAAAATTCGAAACTTGTCAATGATATTTTAAATGTTATTTAGTTTTTGCAAAGTAAAACGAACTGGTAATATACAAAGGTAGAGTCTTGTAGGACAAGAGTGGGCAATTTCTAATTAAACCTCAGCAATCTATAATATAAAAATTATTCCTAAAATGTGATTATTTATTTATTGTGTTCGTTATTGTCAGGACAAGCTTTTTATATAAAAAATAATAAAAAATGGTTTTTTGTTTAATTTTTGAAGTTTGAACATTGTGAGATTGAAAGATAAATCAGGAACGGGAACTTCTTACGCGGGTGAAAGCGCGGGTCACAGCTAGTACCTTGTCTATAGATATAAATAAAAATGAATGTTGGTAAGCGCGTTACTCAAGAATGGCTGGACCAATTCGGCTAATTTATGTATGTTCCCTTAGGTCCACGGGAGGATAGGTATAATACTATAAAAAAAATTGACGTGATCAGTCGAAAAACGTTAATATCTTTTGACAGAACGAAGTCTGTCCGGGCAGCTAGTAGGAAATAAAAAAGTAAAATTTGGTTGATAAGTTTTCTTTAGTTATTTAGTTTTATTTTTATACCAGGTACAAGTTCTATTTAATTCCAATTTCATAATAAAAAAATGAAAGAAATATTAAACAGATTGGTAAATTATTTAGGTAGGTACCTATTGTTTATTCATTTCGGCAAGTATTACTTAGTCGCTTCGTCAAACAATTCCCGTTATAACTTCTTAAAATCAAAGAACAGTCAAAATCCAAACACGTTACCTACATCTACATGAATATACCGAAGTCCCGTTAAAGATATAGGTTATTCTACCTAAGTAGGTATCTATAGTATTTTTAAAGTAATTTTGTATAGATTGAGTTCAAGGATATGTTCAGAGTGTAGCGTTAGGTTGCCCTCCGACAACCAGTGTTAAATAACCAACTTCCGTCCGTTATTTATTGAGATTAAGCAGCTGATACACATTCAATATTTTATTCGAATATTTTTGAATTGACTTGTACTGTTGCTATGTAGAGTTTCTTTTGGTGCTCAAAAATATTTTGAAGATTTGATATTAATAACCTTCTATTTATTGAATTAAGGTATGTTTTGGATAAACAAAAAAATAAGGAGAAATTGTGAATGAAAATTCCGCGTGACGTGACTCTCTGCTAATATTTTTGCTACAGCGTGACGTACCCGCGTCCACTCCACCTTCATCCATCACATACAGGTTTCGGTTTCTGATTTAAATCCAATATTGATTTTAATATAATGATAGTTATAATTATTTGGCTACATTCATTGAGGTCAGTACCTATCCTATAAGGCCCAGTTTTTAGATCCCGAGTTAACTCAACCAATGGTTAAATATGCTAACTAATGGTTTCAAAATTCGGTAGAACGCGTTTATTTATCAATGTTTATTCTAAAAAATGGTTAAATTATTAAATCTCCAATTTATTTTACCATTTCATAGACTAAAAATTGATGAAAAACCGCGGTTTGAAACCATTAGTTAGCATCATAGCAGATTTAACCATTGGTTGAGTTAACTCGGGATCAAAGAACTGGGCCTAAGACAATTTCGTGAAAAATTATAGACAGGTAGGTAATACCAAGGTAATCGTAGATAGAAGGAATCATAGAAATTTGTGTATCATTTTAAATAGGTACAATAGCTGGTACACAATCTGGTAGTACCTAAGTAAGTAGGTACTGGCTGTAGTGTCCATTAAATATTTACCGCGCAAAAGGATTTTAAGTATAGATACTCAATGTACCTAAGTTTGTTCGTATTTGAATTAAAATAGTACCTACCTATAGATACCTATTGTACCTACCTTCGTTTGTTTCTAGATAGATACTTAGGATATAATAGATAAGTTACCTACCTAGGTATGTCTCCTATAGGAAGTATTTATAGACTTCTTAAATACCTACTAATCCGTTTCTAAATAAAATTATTCTTCTTTTTGTTCCGGGATTATATTTATACCAACATTACCAACCTACACACAAATCCAAATACTTAACCACTGCACTATTAAATAAACGTAAATAGTTGTTATTTAATCATTCACAAACCAATGGATTCTGGTTAATGGAACATTTTCCTCAGTAGGAAATTTGGAGAGGTAGGTATAATTATAGTTATATACCTACATACAACGTTATTATTATAACGCAGCTTGGCAAATAGAACGAGAGCGGCTGACTAACTGATGTCCTTTGCATTAAAGTATACATTTGACACTACATAATGACAGGTGCTGTCAAATTATTTTTCTTTTCCTAACTCAAAATTGGAACTGTCGTTTAGGAGTTTTTTTTTAAATTAACATTTTAGTTAGCTAGCTCTCATTGAATTATTCATACTATGATACCTAGGACTGTATTTAATATCTAAGTAAAAAATGCAAAATCATTTTTATTAAGTCTCTTTAATTTTTAAATTGTTTTAACTTGTATAAAATAGGTGACCTAGGTACCTGATTTTTAATAAATACATATAGGTACCTAAGTACCTACCTTAGTAAATGTCAAATTAAATTTAGAAGGTGACGACGAGTGGGTGCCTTTTTGAGATAACATTGGATGAAGACAGATGTCAAGAATGTAACCCTGAATGTGGTTTTATCCGTTTAAGTTAACAAATAGGTAACCTACGAATACAATTTAATGCAATTTCCTTTTTGATGTTTAATCAGTAACAAAAAATAATTGATTTAATGTTACTGATTAAAACATAAGAAAAGGTTTTAGTGTAATATCCACTTTAATAATGAACGGGTATAAAATTTATACCTACATGTAACAAGGGAAAACAATGTAGGTAGGTACCTATTCTGATAAGATTTGTTTCTTTTCGTAGTTAGATATACCAACTGGATACCTAGTAGGTACCTATCTAGATATTTTAATTTCCTGCTAATACTTCTATAATGGTATTTTATAGATGTAAATGTACACTAAGTATGAATATCTCCAAATATAGACATCAGTAATTGTTAACATACTATAAGTACGAGTGAGTATAATGTTTATTCTTTAATTAACAACCAATGGCATGGACGTCACATCCAACGACTTTTTGACCAATTAAATTGACGAGACAATCAGCTCGAGCAGAAACAAAACAAACGCGTTTGAAATTCGAACACAGGAATCCGCGCAAAAACAATAGCGCGCGAGAGCATCGACAATTAAACGTGTGTAATTAAATGCGGGCGGGGCTTCGCGTTAATGAGGGGCGCTCAGAGGCGGCGGCGGCCGTAATCAACATTAAAGATTGGCGGGAGATGCAGCGCCCCGCGCCCGCGCCCCTCATTACTTATACAAAATACTTAAGACGCGCGTCGTCCCGCTCTCCGCGCGCTAATAGCTCGCGCCCACTCGCTATCGCCGTCCCGCTTCGGCCGGCGAGCGTAATTAAGCGCTCGCATCGCCTCGACTCGCTCGCCGGCCCCGCCCCCTGCGGGGTGAGGGGCGCGGGGCGCGCGGCTCGGGCGGGGGGCCGCCGCGCCGGCCGCGCAGTGTGCCGGCGACCGTTGACTGTGCTGTGTCGCGCGCGCTGCGACCAACCGCACCCCGAAACGACAAACTCACACCAACAACACAACTTTAGTTCCTCATTAACAGTTACAGTGGGTGTTTTGGTGTAATATCCTAGTTACTTGTGTTCTGACTGACCGCACTCGAGTGTACCAAGTTCTAAGTTCTGGATACTGGACAAGTGATTAAAAAGTGACTGCGTGCTATGCCGCAATTAACAGTTTAGCTGCGTTCTGCGGGCGATGCTCACAGGTTAATATTTACTTTTTAAGTTTTCTTATAGGAATCCCATTGCAAGAAAGATCGTGTAGTCTCTATCAAACTGTAGTAGACTATCTGGAGAACGGTTCAAACTTTATTTGAAATTTTAGTCGTTTTCGGAAGTGACTCTGACTAGGTATTTTTTGAAACAGAAGTTCGGTAAGTTTCTGTGAAGAAGTTTCTGTGAGCCTTTCTTAAAGAAAACAACTACGGATCTAGATTCAGGTTCTCATTTTGTGATCGTCTGTTACCAATTAGGTACATATTTTTGATTTTCTTCGAAAAATTGCCTATCACTCAAGTAGCGAAAAAATTCGAGTGAAAACTTTGTAAACAAACAATAAATTATGTCGTTTCCAGGCGTCGGACTTGTTTATATCGATATTTTATGAATTTTTCATGTTAATTGGAGTAATGTTATGAAGTCACAAAAAGGACAAAAATATCGCCAAGTGCTCAAAAATAATTTCAAAATTATCGCTCTTTCGGATTTCCTTCAGTTCATTTCTTTCAATAGTTGTACCGTTAACAACTTATCATGCTTAATACCTATCATCTGAACTTAAATCTTAGTCAATATTACGCAAACTTAGACTTAAAACTTGATGTTTGACAAAAACTAGAATTACCAATTAAAAAAATATAAAAAAGTCTACTAATACCTATTGTAAAATGCACCCTTTTCTAACACACTAGTAATTAGAAACATATTCAAAGTACCTATAAACTTGTCGCTAAAAATCTTTTCCCGTTTCGCAAAAAACGCCGTCGCGAAAATTTTACTAACGATAAAGTTTGATACTATAAAGATTAAAAAAGTTGTTTTAATTCGCGTGGAAATGGCATTCGTTCTATAACAGACAGAAAACGTCTTGAACAGTTAGTTTATTTGATTTTATTGCACTTTCACACCGGCTTAAAATGCCAATGTAACTCTAGGATTATGTACCTAGATTATAAAATTAATCTAGGCATTGCATTTAGTCGCAGGTAGGTAATAAGTTATAATTCTGATTATTCCAGTGCGATCTTTTTATTTACCTTTTAGAGTTAAACACGGTATTTAATTTATTTTTCTAATTAGATCCGACTTACCTTTTTAGAAGATTTCAGATCACGGCCAGTTTTTAGTAGGTAGGTACTTACAAATTTCTAGTGTCTGGAATATAGTTAAGTGAAGTCATTATCCTTCCCGTGATAATTGAAGGGTTGCTAGGGTTGTACAAATGCGCACTCACAATCTTGTCGATAATTACTATAATAGGTATACCTACCTACAATTTAGTAAAAGGGATAGACGCCAACCCTATAGCCTATAGCCCGTTATAGGTAAGAAAAATAGAAAATTGTAGGTGTAAAATAATGGCCATTAGTTTGACAAGAATGAGATTGTTTTATCAAAAAATATCACGTAAGGTTCCAATAAAATGTCGCCTTTGACACCTTTTATTAGATTCTCTGAAGATAAAATAAACTATCGAGTTACACATGTTTATTAAAGAAGATTTTATCATTATATATTTGTGATTATTGACAGTTTCAAATTATTGCTTTTTACAGCTATCACAGACGATGTAGGATGTTTTTTATGTAAAAGTTTATTTTAGGGACAGGATGATAGGTAGTTTAAGGTAGGTTATAGGTAGGTTTCTAAAAACAAAACATAATATCGTAATGAGAACAAACGAAGTAGCGATCTCTATACAGTACTGCGTGTTACTGATTTGGCCTTAATTTCGATTAGTTGAAATCAATAAAAAGAACTTTTTAATCAAGAAGTTAATTTTCCTCTAAGAAATCCAAATTGCAATTGCCGTTATACGCAACCCGTGACATTTGATAATCGCTATGTGAATACCGTGTAAAAGAATTAAGATCTTTAATACTGTTTCACGAAGTACTTTATAAACCGGGGATTTTGTTTGTACCTATTAAAATGTTAAAACCATATTTAAATGCTCTATTTATTTTGTTATTTTCTTATAATAACCACTACACGACTTTTTGTATCTCTGTATTAATTTAGTTAATTATTTATCTATTCTCTATCTAATCTACCTAGGCTAGGTATCGAGTACCGTCCTATTGTGCTACCAGTATTATGTACATTACGTACCTAAATAATATTTACCTACTTGTAAGGTACAATACCTACAAGGTAGATATATTTAGTTACTAATGTGATATAAGCATCATTAATAATGTAGACTAGTTAAGCCTAAATATGATATTGAGTCTTACGGTATACTTACATTATTAGCTTCCTAAATAAAAGGCAAGTTAGAATATAATATATGGAATGGTGGTAGGTACCTATATAACTACTTACCAATAAGGGTTCAAACAAGAAAAAATCTACTCCATTTAACCATTAAAAAAATCAAATAAGGAACGCTCATGCGCTGGCGCATTCCCGCTCAACGGGCGGCCATCTTGGCGAGATTTTCTCTACATTCGGGATAGATCCATTTATCAAAGCGATCGATATCTATCGCAAACAGTGTTTAATTTATTGCTGGTATTATAATTGATTTGTGCGTAGGCGCGTAAGGTTGGTGCGAATTATATTGACAATGGCGCCACCAAAGACGTTATGGTAATGGGACCTTATTTAAGCATAACACTTGAATAGGGCCCACCTATTTTGGTTTAGAAGTCCTTGTCTGAAAGTATTCGACCACTCTATTAGATAGCTATTACGAAGATATTGCATTGTAGGTATTTTTTTTAATGTACCTGAGCCAGATCAAAAGTACTGATAAAACTAACCCGAACTGTTGTATCTACTTATATGTAGTTATAGGTATATTAATGTATGAATGATACGTGACTATGTCAACGTGAAATAATAATAAACTGCTTAGATATTTCGGTTACATATACAAAATTTTACACATATACAAACATTATTTAAAAAAATTACTAGTGCCAACTAAAAGCGAAACCACGAAACTGCGTGTTTTTCAAGAACCCTACAAATAATATTGATTGATGTTCATTATCGCGTAGTAAATAGGTACATCAGATCTAAGCAGATAGATAACAATTATTAATATGTTTAATCTCCTTCATGAGTACTATAATAAAAAATTGTTTATAATAATTATTATTTCTTAGGTAGACCGGTATGTTGTGTCATCGCCGTCCATTTTCCTTCTTACAACAAAGAAACTAATGATTTCCCAGTAATTAAAATGTCTTGTAGGTACCTACTCATAAATATGTACCTATAAAGATGCATACAATTATTGCCATACAACGTTGTAATTTCAATGTAATTAATACCTAAAAGTCATTATTTACATATTTGATATGAGAATAGGGTCCAAGAATATGCAATGTTACAATTTTAATCGCTTAAATTGTGATTTAGATGTTAGTAATATGCAAAATTTAAATAATAATATCGTTAATAAGATGTAGAGCAAGAGATTATTATTGTTTGTGTAGGTAATCTTATTGATCTAATAGGTACTTGGTACATAATGGCAGTATACCTTGAATCAATTCGAGTACCTAAAACGAAAATTAATTTATGATAAATAAATAACAAATAATAGTTTATAGTGCTCCAAAATTCCAGAACACTAAATCAATAATGGATTTAGAGAATAATACAGTCATAAAAATCTAAAATCAAATATAATATCGATATTTAATTTGGCTGTTGAAACAATATTGGACGTCACTAAACACGTCTCACTATCAACTTAACCCTTGACAACTATTAAAATATTTATAAATTATATTTTTTTTATAAAAATACGTAGGTACTTGTTCATTTATTAATTATATATTTTCTTAATAATAGACAAACGTAAAACACTGTTAATTCATACCTACTGTAAGCTCTTCAATTTGAAAGTCAAAAGGTAATTTATTTCACCTATTTCAGATTTTTTCCCATATTCATCACCTATCCCGCACGTGATACATCTGTTTACTTATGTATTCAGTATTGTAATTGGTATAACTTGCCAGTCTGGCTGTTCATAGAATGATCTCGAAACTGACTGAATTTGATTCCAATCGCAACGTTATTCCTGTAAGGTTGATTTGTATTAATTATCTATAAGTACGCGTCTAAAACAATGTAAAAAAGTATTATTGTTTATATATTATTATGTTACACGAAAAATAATGCCATGTAGGTAGGCATTCGATGTATAATTCACGATCCGGCGTGATTTGAAACCAAACAGTCGCCGAGACGACCATTTGCAATTTTAATGTGTTCAAAACACTGTGATAATAAGCTGTAGGTTTATCTCGTTATAAAATCAAGCTAGAATTGTCTAAGGGAATTTCTAAAGGTGAACACTCGTACTGACAGTCAGACTGTGCTCTGGCAGTTTGGAACTTTTTATTTTATTTGCCTGAGATTTAGTGAACGATCTCGTGTTTTTTTTTAAATTAAACTGACTATTATTTTATACCGTTATTTAAGAAATCGGGCTTTCTGTACCCCCTGTTGCCATTTTACTGTTAAAATTGAATTAACACAGGTAGGTATAAAAATGATGTTGTTTGCAAATACATTTTATTTTATTAATTCATAGTTTATTCTTATTACTTTTTTTTTTGTTTTTATGTATTATTTATTCCTACTATTTATTGCTTTAGTGGGTCTTTAAAGTTCAGTTGCAACTTTGAATACCTACAGGTAAGCTGTCAACTTACCACGTGTGGGTGTTTTAGGAACTGACGGATTTATTGGACGGTCGGCAACATCCACTATTGCGTTAATGTCCTACTGTAATTGCTAATCTGACTGACAACTTAGTTATTGTAATTTGAACTATCCAAAAGAGATGGTAAGGAGACAGAGCATTTTGAATTACGATTCATACGTAGGTACCTACTTATTAGATTTAGAACAATCATAAATCACATAGAATGAAATAAGCTATCAAAGCTCTTCAAAGAGTCTAACATTCTGTAAAAAATACCTAAAGTTTAAAAATAATTAAGTTCAGCCATTATTTGTCCCACTAGGCATGCAATAAAAACAACGTAGTGCAAAATAGAGTCATTGAACGTTTTGAAAGTAGTACCTGAAAAGGTTTACCTACTCGAAATAAAAACATTTATAATTAGTTTTACATCCCATATAACAAAAATCTCTTTCATTGAATATTGCTCTACAAACACATGAAGTCAAAATATCTATCTCTATTTAATTTATCGTTGTCTTTCGAACTTCATACTACTAGCGCCATCTATCGGGCGGTAGTGGAAGTTCGTATCTGTTGGACGGCGCTGTTCAAATAGATAGGTTTTTGAACAGAGATCTTATAGTGAATAGGATAAATTAAATTGATAATTGTTTATAGAGTTTTGTTAACCGATTCTTTTATAAAGTATGTAGGTACATAGGTAGGTACTTACCTAACCAGATGACTGTTTTGTTACTATCTATTGAATATAATTCTTATGACGTTATGTGATTACCTACTTGGCCAAAAATATCATTATACAGGGTTTTAGATTAAAGAGCTTCTACTTTTCCCTTTTTTTAAAGAGCCTCCAAAAAACTACAGCTAAACATTTTTATTTTGACATAGATCTCATTCATGTTTTTGTGAAACAAAAATAGATAAAACAGACTAAACAGGATAACGCTCTTTTAAATAAATAAATAATTTATACAGAGTGTAACAACACTTGAAATTCTAAATTCATCATTTCTGCACATATTGCCCGTGTCACGCGATTTAGAATTCTTACGTCACACAAATACATGTCTACAAAAATAACACAATTTATCATTTTGATGTCAAAGACCTGTGTGAGGACGACGCCATCTCACCTAAATACATGATGTTATACACACAATACACTTAACATTCAGCTGATTTTAGATAGGCCATTCCACAAACACTGCCACATTACCTAACAGTAAATTTATATGTGTTTACGCTTGCAAATAACTTCGAATTCAAATGACGATGACGGTTAAGACCATACCTATTGTCATCAAAATGACATCTCTTAAGCTTTTTAATTATGTTCTTAATTAATTAACCCTTGTTGTGCTTTCAGACATGTTGTCTGGTCTGATGAATTACTTTGAAATCGTTCCACGGTCTATAATTCTATATTAAGCCAGACACGATCAATTCTGTGGATCTCCAACAAAAGGTTATTATAAATAGTGGCTTACTTCGTCCCGTGAAAATAAAACGACAAGTGACCGTTATGATTTTGCACGTGTATCCCATTCACAGATGACCCGAGCGGTTTACCTATTTACAATCGTTGAATGTCCGTTATTCTATTTTTCGAATTCAATCCAAAAGGTGCTCTATAAATTTCCGCTCCACATCGGCCGCGTTCGGCTTTTAAATCGAATGTCAACAAACATGGCGACGTCAAACAAATCGATTTCCGAATTTTTAACGCTGCGTTCGAGCGCCACTATTACAATAACAACTTGTTATTCGTGTCGAGTTTTTGCATTTGCTATAAAATAAAAATTTTACAACATACGAATTAATAAAAAATAAACGTTGTAATGAAAAAAAAAAACGTTTGTAAACCGTTAGAGTAACAAGAGCGGTCTGAATAAATATGTCGCATAAAAATTCCAACAGCACTTTTGAGTCCATTATGGGCGGTAGTATATTTTATTTTGTGTGTACAACAGATTACGTCCATACATACTCGTACTTACCATTTTCTCGTTTAGCGCAATTTATCAGTGTTGAGTGACATCAATAAGTTTTTCGTCGATTTCGTACGTGCTTATATGGGTATGATAATTTGTTTCCGGCGTACGCGGCGCGTGCGCAAGGCACGACAAACTATTACATTCATAGCGTTAGCACGATTTGCATTTGAAATATTTTGTTCGGCTCGCGCCACTGGGACACAATGCCTTCGGGAGAGGCGATATATTCAATAAAAGACGTAAGTATGTGTCATATCAAATTTCTTGGTATATTTTTCAGCGGCTTGTGCTGTGGATTTCTTTAGCTGAGCGATAACGATACCAGAAGTATCAATTAATGTAAGGGACAAAACACTGTTTTTCAGGAGAGCCAAAAAACTATTTTATTTTTTTAAATCTCTGTATAACTTTTTACTGTTGCTTCCAATTTTAATTGTGTCTAGAGCAAAGTTTCTTAGATTTTTTTCTTCTTTCATGATATAAAGGAAAGATTTAGGAATACCCAGCGGTTTAAAATATAGCTTGTCCCTTACATTAAAAAAATATGTTTAGTTGTCCCTTACGTTACTAATATTTTACGTGTAAACTGTCAAGCATAGCGTAAGCAGCAAAAGAAATAGAAAATTATACCAAATTCTATTGTAAATAACTTTTATAGTATTACAATTTGATGTAACTCTAGATTATCTACTAAAATTATGGTATTTTGACACCAAGGAAATAGGTTCTTTGCATGATTAATGTTAATTTCAGCTTAGCTGTCACATATTTAAATAAAATTTAGGGATGCAAAAATAAAACGATTTATTGTTAATATTATTTTCGACTTTTATGTCTCTGTTATTATCATAAATTCAATACACTAATCAGCAGGACGCTCGCCTAGTGATCATAACAAATACAGTGCCATTCATAACTTTCATTTACTTTTAAAGGCCTGCTATACGGTCGGAGCTGACCACCTGACCAAGGTCACCTTGGACGGGTGGTCAGCTCCGCGGTGTTCATACAAAACCGTGTAGACGTCGGTTGATGACCAATAAACTACACTGGACAGCAAATAAACCGAGCCACCCTCTACTTTGGAACTGTAATCCGATTTTCTCAAAAAGTATAAATCTTACAAATATCAAAGTTATACCTACAAAAAGAGCATTTTTAAAGATTAAAATGACTATAAATTTAATTAAGAGGACCATCAACTCACACTGTAATCAAGCAACAAACACAATGCTAACAATTTTCTCTGTTTTGATTAGTTTGCGCTGAGCGTTATTTTCTTAAACAGTGAGGGTATTAACTTTATTAACTTTAAAACTATCGCGTTGCATGATTTTAATAAAATTACGTCACGGGAATTAAGGCGAACTCATGCATTTACCTTTTTAGGCTTGACGTTTCGGCCGGGTTACACTGGCCATGGTCGCAAGCAGACTGGAGATGCGGTGTCATAGCTCCGTGCACGAAGTAGATGATTTTGTAGTTGAAGAACTGAAGGTAGAAAAATCATCTACTTCGTGCACGGAGATATTATTATGACACCGCATCTCCAGTCTGCTCGCGACCACGGCCAGTGAGGGTAGTCGGATATTTCTTCACATTTCTTTAGTTTTTATCCATAGCTTGCTTAGATGCGTGTATTTTTGCTACTTTGATCGGTAAATAATGGATACAACACCTCAGGAAGCAGCTCAAGCTGTAGCACTACTTCAAGCAGGCCTCGGGGCTCGTAAGAACAAAAAGTGTCGTGACAACTTTTCGTTAATAATTTATTATTAATAATATTAAATTTTTTAGGTAATAAGACAGACAGACAGACAGAGAAACATGCGCACGCCGCACAGCTTTCAATAGCTTACTATAGCAAAAAGTGTCGTGACAACTTTTCGTAAGAATTTTTTCCGTCTAGCCCTTTTTCACAACGCGCGATAAGGAACTTCGTTCCAAAAACTATAAACTCGAATTAAAGTAAGGGACATGTTATTTAAATCGACTGATTTGAGGTTTAAGGTAAGGTTGTAAATTATTCAAAGCTATGACTTACTTTATTTTTCAGAGAAAAAAAAATGTTAATGTCTCTTACATCAATTTTTCTGTCATAAATTGTTTTAAGCAGGCCAAAAATTTTTACTGTAAGGGATTTTTTTTAAACGATAGAATTTTTTTAGTAATGCCAATCGATAGAGCAGAAAATTCTGAACCCAATGATATATATAACTCATTTTCGCCAAAATGTCCCTTACGTTAATTGATACTTCTGGTATCGATAATAGGGCTCATTTTGTTGCGCACGTGCGTGAATAATGGGCACCGACATTCGGCTCTTGTGTGCTTTATCTACTTAAATTGTGATACATAGCGCAGGGCTTATTACTTAACTAAGTAGATACCGTGTTAGCTAAACTGGCTTCATGTTTATGTACAATATTGCCTTTAAATTACACTAGGTAACATAAAACAGACCCTTTACAACCTTAATTAATGAAATATTTAAACATCACATTACAAAAACAAAGCATCTGAGGAAACTAACTATGTACGTTACAAAATGATAAATATTCAAAAAGTACATTAAAGTACTCTTACATACTAGAAGTAATTAAATTCAGAAACTCGAACGCAGGCAGGTGAACCGTTAATTAAGGTGAAATTAATTTACGCGAACGTTTTCTGGCGTTGTGGCGTAAACTTGGCGTGGTTGATGCTTTTGTTTTATTGAATAATTGCCCAGAGGTGTTTCGGACGCGACCGACTGGTTTCTCCAAGGCCAGGCGACGAACTTGCCCGAACCATTGTCCTTATTCGCGCCGACGAAACTCGACTCGAATCGCGTTTCAGACGACAGTTTTTTTTAATACAGCCTGTATGTTTTTGGGTAGCAGTTTATTGTTTTTAAGTTCAATAAGACGAAATAATACTTTAGGTTACCTCAAAAGTATTTTTTTATGAACGTTGTCAAAAAACACAGTTGAATAGGTTTTTTTATTTATCTTATTTTATCTTAGGTATTTGATTTAAAGACAAATCATACTTAATAATAAAAAGTTCATAATCGTTTCTATCGGAAATAGCTTGCGGAAATGCTTCCGCGCCACTCCGATTGACCTGGTGCGTACTTTCGATCCCACTGTATTTTTTTTTAATTGCAGTTCAATATTTGCAGTCATAAAACTCCCTTTTTTATTTAAATACCTTTATATAAAATTTCTCGATGCTCATCGAAGCTCATTTTTTAACTAAAAATGAATTTCATAAGGAAAAATTATAAAAATCTAATTTACATTCCCAATAAGACTAGACAGAAGTTTTAATCGCAACTAATCTACCAAATAATCTGGAAAAATAACAAAGTCGGATCGATATTAAAAAAATTAAAACATAATGTACCTAATTGTCTTAGATAACGAACTAATAATCCGCTGTATATTGCCCTGTTATCTGTTGTAGATATCTTATATAAACATTTAATGTAATTTCCGTCAGTCGTGGGCGACTCTTGATGTAGTTACACGTTATTTTCTGTAATTAATTAGGCCTACTTCGGTTTTGATTAGATTTACTTTTTGATAGTAAGAAATTTTATCGATAGAATCGAGTAACCTCACTAAAGTATTTTGTGACAATTTAAATTTAAAAAGAGCATTGTGTGTATAGCTATTATCATAGATGCTATTATAAAAAAAACATGAAAACATGACCATGTTAAATAATTATACAAAAAAATCGTTTTTACGTTGTTTCTTGACTTCTCTATTTACTTTTATACCATTATTAATAGCTTATGTTATTTGTACACGACCAGTTTTAAAAACAATAAAGTTTAAAGCGTCTAAAAAACTAGGCAAAATGTGTAAACAACATTGGTTTTTGTTATAATTTAAAGGAATAACCCTACCGTATCTATGAATACCTAGGTAGATTAAGTATATTGTCGGGCCACTTCAGTTCAGTAATAAACCTTGTTATCTTCCAATAATTAGCGATAACTCCCCAAAACCGTTATCTTTTATGTTTGCTATTAAATAATCGATAGGCACTCAGTCGATAAACGGTCATTGGCTATGACTTGCCTGTCAAAAGTTCCTTAATCCCAACTTATGTATTTAATTGTCGAACATCTTGATACAGGAACTCATTCTTATCTACCTCCTTGGTTAAGGTAATTTCATATTAAATGGTGTCACGACTAATGTAGGATGTACACTTCAATAGAATTTGGTGTAGAGATGTCTCTTTAACTAATTAAAAAGTTATCGGTAAACGTTATTTTAATTCAACATTATTACTGTTACTAACACTTAGCAAATGAATTACGAAACATCCTTAGTTAAATGTGTATGGACGTCTTAGCATTTTTATAGTTAACATAAAGTGATGTAACTTTTCGAATGGTTAATTAAAAGTTAATTTAAATGTCAATGCAGCTTCTATAAAGGTAGGTATGTTTGCAATGAATGTGCCTACATGCTTGTATAAACAGCAGAATATTTGCAATAAGTAGGTAGTACAGTCGGACAAGCGTTGAAAAAGAGCAAAAAATGCTTTCTTTTTGTTATGCAGCCTCCATGTTTAAGAAAATATCTGTGTTGTGTGTTGTTATAACCGAGTGAATCATTTCATTATGCATGCGAAGTGTCACTTTAATTAAGTTTTGTGTTGCTTGCAATTGTGGTGGACATTTGTAAGGCTCGTTATGAATGGTCCCCTCATTGTTTTGAGTTCAGAAATAACTATGATGCATAATTTTAAACTGGTATAAAGTCGAACTCTCGCGGATGTAGTTTTAATATGAGTTACCAGTAATTATTAGTGGTAATTAACGCGGACACTTCGCGGAATGATTCATATTATATGCATTGATGTGTGTGTGAACTTTTGATTAATTATGAATGTGAACAGGATGTAAGATATACAGTTTTCCTTTTAATAACCTTAATGTGCAGGCTCACGATTGACATTTTCGATAAGAATGTGTGTGAGTGATTCAGTGAACGTACCAATCCCAATTCAAAGAAAAAAGGTTGAACTATGAACTTTGATTTGAATGTAGTTAAAAATTTATCTGTCGACCTACTAATAGATTATGAATAGATTACTATATAAACAAAATAACTTTATTATTTCTGCAAGTCCATTCTCAAGGACCTACTGAGAATCTATCAATTTACCATAAGGCAAATACTAGTTAAGGATTTCATATCTGCTTTGAAATAAAGTCTAGTTCTCAAATATATTTACGATCATTTAATTTCCAGAATAATAAAAAATAATCAGCATTTTGTCATGTGAGTGCCGCCATAAATCGACCCACTTACAAATTCCAATTTTATTGATAATTAAAATTGCCCGCAATTAGACTAAGTAATAATTACGAGTAATTGTAAATCAAGGGATTAGTCCGTCGCTGCGGTGTTTTTAAAAAACGATCTTTATCTTAGTTTATGATTTAATTACACGTTAATATTAGGCCTCGTTATTTCGTATCGAGTCGAAAGGTGTAAAATTTAATACACACTATTATCCTTAGCAATAAAAGGAGTGGCCGTGAAAACAATTTTATATTTCGCCTCCAATTAACCGGTGTGTAATTAATTTTATATCGACACGTTGGCGTTTTAGTGTTGTCTTTTTGTTTTATTTCGTAAAAGTAAAAGCTTTGAATCACTATCACGTACAGCTTTAGCCAGTATACTGGTTGAACTCGAAAGCAGTAACATTTATAAATTGAATGGATTATTAAAGCCTAAAAAAGGCACAAAATAAGGCGGTGTGCACACTGTCGTCGGAACGCCACGAGCTAAACTGCGTCGGACGGACGAAATTACCCTCTCCGCCGCTCCCATTGTTAGGTTGCCAAAAGCAATAAAAAAATCCCTTAAAACAATAGCACCCCCGGGCGACGACTGCCGCAAAAGATGTTCATGATAATTATTTTAGAAAATGCACCGCCTTAAACGCTCCTTGGACTTACAGGTGTGGCTTAATACGAAAATATAAAATGTTGGTCAGTTATGACTCGAAAAATCATTACAAAAGTAAAATGTATTTGTTGCATTCGAAGTCTTCAGAACTCTTGTTTAGATGTAGAGATGTGGCAGTGGTCGACTGAAAAAAGATTCGAATGCATTAAATAAATAGGTAACCATCAAGACAAGTATAAAATTTTATGTATTAAGTAAAATTAGTTCAGTATATCTTTAAGATAATGTACAATAAATGTTCTTATTGATATTTTATTACAGAAATAAATTTAACATTGATTATAATTACCTTCGTACAAGAGTGGTACGATAATAATTTTATTGTTAGTCATTACGTATGGTAATGGCGATTCATAGAAATTGTCACCTGGTTGTCCCTTAAAAGTACCTGGTTGAGAACCTGGTAGTTCATATTATACTTACAACAACGTTAAGCGGATTTTAATAACATTTTGGATGCGGAGGTAAGTAATTACTGTTTATGTCATCAACACTCGCTCGCCACAATTAAGTCAGTTTTTTTGGATGCGCGACAATCACGTTTTGATTACGGTCGTAAAAACGTGGACATGGCTACACTGTCACTAAATAACGATTAACCATAGTCAACCTCATGTCCCTACATCTTTGAATAAGTGGTGTAATTTTTATAAATAATTGTCGTTGATTTTTTTTATATAATATTTAATTCTCGGCACCTTCGTCATAACAATTCAACAGATTAATGCTTCATAAACATGTAAGTGTTGAACTTGCAAATATTACTCAGTCAGTAACAAAAAAACTATAGCACTTATTCGCAACAGTTGCTTGATTAACTATTAGGCAAAAAAATAGATTGTATGATTTATTGCTAAAGATTTGAAAGCTATAATTATTGTTATTCACATAGAGTTTAATCGTTATTAAAGCAGTTGCCACGTCCATACTAAACATACGACAATTTAAGCGTATTTATCTACTAATGCTCGTTACGTTTAAATTTTGTTTTCGGACACATTTAGGCGTTACGTAATTGGTGTTGAAAAAATATAATTCCGTCCTTCTCACGGAAGGCCTCGAATCACCAGATCGTATCGTGTAAACTGCGCTTTATAATCTCGGTGACCACGACTATATCCTATTGTTATGAGACATTTAATTTTCATGAATCTTCTCATGGATAAGCGTAGGCTTTTATAAAGAAAAATAAAGTTTTGTAATAATAAAATAGACCTCACACTATGATAGCCTTCAACGATATCGTTCGTGTACTGATTACTAGCCAACACAATCTAAAATAGTCTTTATGTTGAAAACCTAAGATCTATTTTTGACAACAACAGATCCCAGATGTTTAATTAATGTGAAATACCATCAAGAGATTAATTAGTTCTGTCCCCCATACACTTTGCCGGCTATTAATTTAAAGCCGAATAATTCCACTTACAAATTGAATGTATGAGAACTCGTTTCTGTAGTGCGTTCATTTTTGACACTGCATGAGCTTACACATTCAATGCAGATTTATCGCCATTTTCGCGTAAATACTGACATCAATAGCAGCTTGACCATAATGTTATAATGATGCCAAGATTTATAGTTTCTAATAGAAATACGTAGTAGTAACGTCCAGCTTAAATTAGGTAATGGTCATTTATCAAGTTTAAATAAGAGTTCCATAATATTATGTGTTAAAAACAGCAATTCTCGGAGGTCAATTCTAGTACTCGTTCGTAAGGCAACAAACTTTAGAAGTAGGCAACTTGGACATGTATCGAAAATATTTATAAATATTCATATTTTATCGACATATTTTATCGATACTTATTAAAGACCGGCTACCACTCGCGTCGTGAGGTGAGAACGATAGCGCCCCCTGCTGGGCGCGTTCACAGTGAGACGGGAACAAACCGAACGGAATTCAAAATGAAGTTATGGCTTTACATTCCTTTTTTTCTCTCGTTTTAAACGTTTTTATTTTATTTTAAATATAATCCTGGTGGAGTTATGACCGTTTCGTACCTACAGTTTATGTAAACCGGTACCTAATTTGTTAATATTAATTCTGATCTTTCTAACCTTAAATAAACGGGTCGTAAAGATATTTTACCATGTTTTTCTGTTCAGTGGTCGTTCATTACAGTAGCTCCGTGGTGTGAATTGTACAACAGTAAATAATACAGATGCCGCCATTAGCTAGGAGTTGGACAAATATCAAGTGTCAGTGTTTGCGGTGGTTGAGTAAATATCGACATCAGAGTTTGCGTTCCGCATCACTAGATCTTGTTTGTCGAAGTGCGCGAGCGTTGCGTTGTGCGCGGGTGCCAACGTGTAAAGGGTTGTCCACTCGACAACCTTGTCGATAAATAGTAAATACACATGTTTACCTCGTTTGCACTAACAAAATATTTTCAATGGTTCACCTCACCAGTCCTCTGTGGTATTTCCTTATGTTTGCACGATTCTCTCACAAAAAAAATGGGTATGACATCTGATAGTAAACAGAATAATTTATCTTACTTTTAAAGCGCAGAGGAACATTTTATTCAACAATTAAACTATTGTAATTATTTAACATAAATTCCCAATATGTTTTCCATTAGACTTACTGTCATTTCATGCATTATGGATGAGACGCCCATATTGTTTCCAAAACTTAAATATGTCGTATCTTTTATGCAATAACTCAGATTAAAATTGTATTAAGTATTATGTCACCCTCAGTAATAGATTTAATATTTAAATAGGAATCGTGCTCGCATTTAATGTGTTTAATCAATCATAAGTTACGATTAATTACTTAGATAGGAGCGTCCGTCCGTCTGTCTGATTGTTGTGGGCCGTTTGTGTAAGTAAAGACATTTGTAATATAACGAGATCCATTGTCCAGTTCTCGGTAATCAAAAGTTCAAGGTTTATTATGAGATGTTTATTAATTAGTTTCGAATGGAAATAAGTGGCTGCTTAATCCGGGCGACGTGACATGAAGCTTAGTACGTTATTGTAGAGTACCTACTCACAAATCCGGTTAATTCGGCCCCCTTAAGCTTTGTACTAAAGCACCACTTAATTGGTTAAGAAGGAAAACAAGTGTTTTCCTGATAGCAGCTTTGTTTAAATTCTCAAGTGGATCCGACAATAAATCTCCCTTATAATGACGCTTGTAAAGCCAGTAGGTAAAAAGTTCTAAATGAATATAGCCTAGTCTGTACGCGTACGTCGTTGTTTGGCGTGTAAGGTCAAAATTGTTTCTTTTTATTACAAAAGTAATGTATTATGCCCACGCTGTCTTCACCCATAACTCTCTTCTAACCTGGTTTAGTAACATAAACATAATTCAATCAACACCGAATGATTTACCTACTAATTAATTCGGTGAAATTTTAAATATCGCTGTAAAACTATTCCATAACTTAACCAATCATAATTATCGAGTCAATCTTCTCGATTATTATGACTCGGTGGATATACGAATCGACTGATGATCATAATGTAGTAAAAATTAATTAAAAATGGTTTCGTTTGAAATCACAGTTACCACATCGTTTATAAGGCAGAAAGTGCTAGGTAACGGTGAGAGATGGTTCTGTACTACCGGTTTTACCCGGCGCGGGCGCACTCATTATCGCTTCTAGTCTCGTCTGTGGCTTTTGTCGAAAATCATCCGAGTTGGCCTTTGATTTGATGGTTGTTTTTGTAACTTCCTTTGTTAGCTTTTACTAAGTAATGACTGTCTTTTGTAATTTTGTGCTACCGTACTTTGGTTATATACCAAACACGTCTTTGTTTCTCGGTATAATTCCCTGGTATATTTCTTATAGATAGGTACCTACTTAATATTTGTTAAAAACTATTTTTTTCATTCATGTTCTATCTAAAAATACTTACTTCCGTTGATAATGATTTATATTTCCGTTTTAAATGTTACATACTCATTCAAGCGAAATCGTTTTTCTTACCTGACTATTTTGCCTGAAGCAATAGGTCGATTAATCAACGAGTCGTAGAAAAATAAACGTCATCTTAACATCTTACATAATGTATTCTAGGCATTAAACAAGTTAACATCTTGACTAACATTAGTAGTTTTTTTTTTCAAGTATTTTTAATTAAAAATATAATTCCGTTTATTATGACCTATTATCACGTCACATAAGATGACTTAACATCATTAACTTGTCCGGTCGTAAAAAATATCCGTGGGTGTTAAGATTATGACAATTGTTGACTGATAAGTTTTACTAAGCAGCCCACCTGCTAAACATTTTAGAATTTAATTTGTCGTTAAATTAATGATTTACGAGAAAATAAAAAATAACAAAAATATTATTATGTATTGATCTACAAGATAGATGAAAACTTTCAACTCGTTACGATGCAATACCTACTTTACTGGTTCAAATTCAACAATTTAGAACATAGGTCTTATGTAAATTTAGAACGGTTTGCAAATTTTAATACTATTTAAAAATTAAATAATAATCGATCGAAGCTCTACCATTTGACACATCCTTATAGTAAATGACGTTTTATCATTGAATGAACAAGTAGATACTAAGTATAACCAACCTACAACTTCTACAGATAAAGCTGAAATTGCCTAAAAAACGTCATTCAATTCGATTCTACTCGCGTTTAGGCATTGACCAACGTCCATTCATATTCAACTGTTAATCCATTCATAAAATTTTAAGCATGTGGCCAATACCAAGGTTAGATCTTGTATCTGTACCAATACATGAATAACCTCCTTTAGTTATGTTGCTACCGGTTTTACGTCCAAAACATTATCGACAGGTGAAGCATTGGTGTCACAACACTATTTTTTATGTTCAACAAAAATAAATTTATGTTTCTGCAATCTGATATCTTTTGGAATTTTGTTTACATTTTTGGGAAGGACCAGTGACCTTCCTCTTTTAATGTAATATTTTATTTAAAATATAATGATCGTACGATTTCCTAAACTTATCAGAGGAAACGGAAGGAAATGATGAGCGTAGTATCCCGTACCAAAAGTCTAGCTATACTACATACTAGCTTCTGCCCGCAACTTCGTACGCGGATCCTGTTGCTTATGCCAGCGACAACAGGGTCGTCAAAATAAAAGATCTGAAACGTCTGATGTCAAATTCTCAGAGCCCGGGGACGGGAAAACAACGTTATGCGCAAGACGATTCGAGAACCTCCAGATCTTTCATTTTTGTAACATAGCAGGAAATGCCCATCAGAACTTTTGCTCACGATCAGCGGTCAGTCGCGCATCATATTCTTCACTGGTCTCTAGAGACCTGGATGTAGATACGTAAATAGGATGAGAATGCAGGCGTGCTTCGCGATCCGAAGAGGTTTCCACGGAGCCAGTTGCAGCCTGATCTTTTCGAACAGCATCAAGTCTCTCTTGACGCTCTTCGGTAGATTCTTGGGATCTTATGATCCTCAATCTTTTAGCTCCTTTGGAACATTGGGAAAGATTTGACCTCTTTCATCATGGTTATAGTTTTATTGTGAAGATACCTGATCAATTAAAATCTAAGTGACTGCAAAGTAAATTAAACGCTCAAATAACATAAGCCCGAAGGCATATAATTATATTCGATAAAAAAAAAAAAATTGGGAGTTTTGGCCAGTTGAGTCGAATTATAAATGATATACCATCGTCATCGAAAATCAGTCCTAAAGGTTATGTTATTTTATAATTGAACAGTGAAATTATACAGTGAAATTAATGATCGCTTTGATTTCCAAGTCAGATGTTTCAAATCTTCGATTTTTATAAGTCAACAGGGAATGCCCATCAGACCGAACCACTTTTGCTAAGACGTCATTCCTATATGTGTTATGGTGTAGCCGGGCTCGTGGAGTTCGACAACAGGTGTTCCAGATCTTCAATTTTTATCCGTCAACAGAGAGTGCTCATCAGGCTGAACAACTCTTGCTAAGACGTCATTCCTATATGTGTTATGGTGTAGCCGGGCTCGTAGAGTTCGACAACAGGTGTTCCAGATATTTAATTTTTATACGTCGACAGAGAGTGCTCATCAGGCTGAACAACTCTTGATAAGACGTCATTCCTATATGTGCTATGGTGTAGCCGGGCTCTTGGAGTTCCACAACAGGTGTTTCAGATCTTCAATTTTTATACGTCAACAGAGAGTGCTCACCGGCTGAACAACTCTTGCTAAGTCGTCATTCCTAAATGTGTTATGGTGTGGCCGGGCTCTTGGAGTTCCACAACAGGTGTTCCAGATCTTCAATTTTTATACGTCAACAGAGAGTGCTCATCAGGCTGAACAAATCTTGCTAAGACGTCATTCCTATATGTGTTATGGTGTAGCCGGGCTCTTGGAGTTCCACAACAGGTGTTCCAGATCTTCAATTTTTATACGTCAACAGAGAGTGCTCATCAGGCTGAACAACTCTTGCTAAGACGTCATTCCTATATGTGTTATGGTGTAGCCGGGCTCTTGGAGTTCCACAACAGGTGTTCCAGATCTTCAAATTTATTCTCTCAGTAGAAAATGCTCATCACGTGGAACAATTTTTGCTATGGTACCATTTTTGTATCTATTATAGTTTAGCTGGTCTGTTGCGGTTCTGCATCAGGTGTTCAAATTTCCAAGATAAATTATAGCCTATATGTTGCCTAGACTTAATACCTATACAACAAAAAAAAAATCATTCAAATCCGTCCAGTAGTTCCGAAGATTAGCGTGTACAAACAAACAGACAAACAGACATACAGACAAACAGACAGAATTTTTTTTTTGGATTCGTTCTCTATAACTTTTTGTAAACCCCCCTCAATTATTATTTTTTTAATATATTCAATGTACAGACACAGTTTTTTTACTGTTTTATTATATGTATAGATTAGTACTATAGCTTATTTATGTAGTAATATATAGCTAGACTGACTGGATCGTACAAATTGATGCCAGGTTTTATTTGATTTACCAAGTAACTTTTCTTAAATTATTTAATACTTATAGGTTAACCAACAATTTAATACAGGTACCTAACCCATTGATATATGTACAAAAAAAAATGAATGGAATACCTTATGTTTGGAAAAGTTACATCAAAACAGAGATTTTATGTTTATTTTTTTGTGATACCGATGTCGATGCCGAGAAAAAGTTGTTTTTTAAAATAATGCTTTAATAGACTGACTGTCCCTGCTGGACACATTCGTCTTGTTTTGTTGTAAGCAAATTAAAATTAACTCTAATCCCACTATATGAACTTACCCGTCAAATTTATACAACAAATACGCTATAAAGTTAACTAGTTACTCAAAACCGTGATATAATTACCGAATTCTCGACAATCAAACCATTTGACAAATCATGTTGCCCAATATATATTTAACACGGTACGATTTGAACAACCAAAGTTAATAAGGACTATTATATTTGCCCTTTGTTACGTATAGGTATTTGTATCGTACTGGTGAAATCATTTGTCATAACTCAATCTGAACTGGCCTTGATTACATTAAGGATATGATTCACCATGTTGCAACACCGCTTATAGGATTATTGCAACGGTAAACGGTATTAATTTCGACACTTCTTTACTGGAGATGTTATAATGAGCAGATCTTCTGAAGACCTCATTAGCAGGACAGGCAGGAAGAAAGATGGAGGATTGAGGAAAAATATAATATAAAAAAATATTGAATGATAAGTAAGAAAGGAAATTAGTTATCTTTTGATTAATACTAAGTATAAGCAAGTAAACAGTAATCTTCAATTTCTCCTTAATTAACACAAAAACTTTCGAATGGGGAAAACCCCATTAAAACCGGTGCAGTCATTCCCGTGATTGACGATACAACACACACATACTTGTACCATCTGTCTTACGCCTTGTGAATCCGATGAGATTGCCAATTGACTTTTGCCACCAAACACTTAAAGTTGTACGTAAAACAGTTACGCAACAACCAAATATTTATTGAGTAGAGTGAAGACATAAATTTGGAGATGTCGTCTTCACGCTTATAAATTTGTAAATGGTGGGCAGAGATTGAAAGATCTTAAAACTTTCTAATTATCATAGTTGAAATCCAAATATTCAACGATAAATAGCTATTATTTGATGACACTTCATCGTAAATAACTACAACTAAATAAAGGGTCAATGATAGGTGGAAAAGTAATAACTTAAAAATTCTACAAATCATGTACAGCCATCCTTAGATTACGAATGTTTATTACATTGACTAACCACAATCCAATCGCTAATTATTTTTGTACATTGATTGAGACAAATTATGTAATGCTGCTTCAAAGCAACTTAAGGCGAATTCAATCTAACAATTAGTCAAACAATTTAAACATCTACATTCTAAGAAAGATAAACTGTGAAGAGGTGCCGAGCAGAAATATGAAAATCTACCTTATGTCGTTGAAAAAAAGGCGTTTTCAGTATCACGGTGACTACTACAAAAAGTAGGAAATTTTCTTCTAAGGAGTTTTGATAAACAAATTTCCAGTGACCTGTGTTCGTATGTACTAACATTCCCAATAGTCGAACATTATACGTTTAAGGCCGGCCGTAAAGCATGTCCACGTGTGATCGGAATAAATACCGGCCTAGCACAGAAGTGGTTTAGGCTGAATCACGATTACTGACGCAACACAAATACATACCGTATTTACATAAAATTTACAATGTGTGCGTGTACTAAATTACGATTGGAATTTTAAAATGCTCTTTATTTACTATATTTTTTTCAAACGTTACAATTACACGCTCAACCTTTCTAATAACAATCTTACTAACCAAACTCCGTTCACACACCTCAGATATCAATCACACAACGATTCTGTTAATTAAATCAATACGATCTAAATTACTCACGTTATTAAACAGTATAGAATAAATCAAATCTTTAGTCGTTTATTATGTGTACCTATGCGAATTAAAATCCGGTAGCCGTACGAGTTAGCGCGATTATCGATTTAAACATTTAAATTCGACCGACGGAAGTATCACGCGGCGATAAATTATTTACGACCTTTATAAACACTTAAAATACCAAAAACCATTTCCATTCATAAGACGAACCGAAACGAACTCTTTCGAACGCACGAGCGACACTCATAAAACCTGTTTAGATTTTGATAATTTTATTAACGATCGAATGCATGGAACGTCGAACGCGAGCCTCTAAACTCTCATATATTACGGCTTTAACACAAATTATACAAATTTAGAGCCACAACATAGACCATGCGTGGGCGACTTAATGTTAAAATGTGTCATAAGTAATTATACGATCCAGGGAATTTTAATGTCTTCCAAATGTCGTCTTCTTTATTACAATAGGAGCCTTACTGAACTGGATCTATTGTGTGAATAATATAAGAATGTCATACCAAAAAGGTTTTTTCTAAAAAAGACGTTTTTATAAAATGAAACGAAGAGCTCAATACCTACAGATAAATAACATAGCGTGGTGCCCTCGAATTTGGAAATTAGTGATGTGACGATACGCACCACGGAGTCCCGCGGCCCACGGTAATTACTGTTGTTCATTCACTTTATGTCGTTACCCAGATTTCTACATCTTTTATGTCTATCCAAATTTGTAGCAATGTCGTCGCAGTGTGTGGCGTAAATAATTTATCCGACTTGTCCCAACATTCATTAGGGGCACATTGTCTCACATTCGAACACATTTTAATGGCGCTACCTTCCAAATTTTATTACGACAATTTGTTGCAATTATCTTCTAACGATGTAAATCAGGAGCTTTTGGTATTATTAATCTTTGGTCTCGAATTCAAATAATTATTTTAAATATCCTTTGATGACGTCGTAAACAGTGCGACCGATAGTACCGAACTAGTGTTTGCAGTCCTTGGCCATAAAGAAGTGCTAAAACGTACATCACAATTACTTCTTATACGAACATAGCACGATTAGTACGCGCTTATGTAACAACAATATCCACAAGTGATCCGCTAATCATCCGTCTCTTTGATCTTTAGAACGTTAACTCTTCAAATTCTTAGCACAAACATGAGAGAGACTGAGCCTGTTTATTGCTATACAGCGAATCAATTGAACAAACTGCTTTCGGGCACTAATAGAAAGAAAACGATTCGTACGTTGCGTCAGCAGCCAGATTAATTAAACTCCTTACGACTGAGTGTGCGTTATTCCATTTAAGTCTTGGCACACAAGTACCTACTTTAATTAGTAGTTTTCCATTTGTCGGACACCTGGTAAAAGCTATTTGACTTATTAGCAGTGTCGCCTCGACTATTGACTGCACACGGATTGAAATCTTATGGTACTACATTAAAGTGCATATTAGGGAGATGGCTGTTTGTCTTGGAGCGGGTTTATGAAGAGGCAAAGTTTTCAGTGCGACACTATTGGTCGATGGCGTGCTAATGCAACTATCACGCGTGGTACATTTTCAAATAGTTGTAGCTATAATTTGATAGTATTTACTTCGTTGCTGACTTGTAAATTGGCTTTTATTATTTGTCTTTGAACGCTGATGCTAATTTATTTTTTAGGTTTAACGGTTTCATCATGTTTAAATATCACGAATGTGTTGGAGATTCGTGTACCTACACGTATTATGTTTCCAAATTTAAGTTATTACAAATAATATTTACGCAATTCTCAAGGCTTTCTTCAAATGTATTATTACAATGACTTTTATCTATTATAACTAATATTTTACGTCACATTAATATTATTTTTTTGGTTTATGAAAGCCAGCTTGGTTGTAAATAATGCTGTTTATAATATGTCAAAACGATGAAGTTAGAAATGACTATACATCCGCTATTAACTGATGTTATGGTCTCAAAGGGCCGAGTCGCGGCCATTGAATTCAGTTAGAATACGTGTGCAGGACAAATGTTAGAGATCATCCTTCATATTTGACGTGGCGACGCTCAGACATAATGTCATCCATTTAGCGATACCATGCACTATTATTGTCGTACCAGTCATTAATGTGAAATCCAATCAATCACTTCAACGTTGCTTGGGTTATTGTTATTTCCATTCTAATGTCAGACGTCTGCGTACAATTATCAAGGAACTTTCTGTAAATTAAAACAAAATTTCAGTTTATCGATAAAAAGTTTTGCAAACAATTCGGTTCGACCATGTCTGTGAAGCCTAATTTTCTCGGCACCGTTTTTGGTGTCAACCTAATGTCGATAATTAAATTTTGAGAAAAAGGCGACGTCACTTAATAAGTGTTACACGAAACGAAGACTTCATGTCGCAACACATCCAACAATTAGCATTAAAACGTGTTAATGATACAAATTTGAAATATGGAAATTTAGAAGCACAACGCACTTGACTAATAAGTAAGCATAGATCTAACTAATGGATGACAGAGTTTGGAAATCCCAATGTTAATCAAATTGTTAGCATTTCAGATGAAGCGATAAAAACACTCGCGAGTGTTTTAAGTGTACGTAATTATACGTTTTTGCGTCAACCCGGAAGACAAGCAGTGGACAATAAGAGTCGTCGATGTAGGCACTGAGAAAATAAACAATGAGTGGTCACGCTTGTCTTTGTTGCAACGGCTATCAATAAATAAGCTCGATGCTCGATATACATTGAAAATGTAAAGTATTCGGTAACGGTAAAACTAATTATAGTTTCGGTAACGAATCGAGTCACTCACGACATGGCTACTTACTTAGTGAACGTTGAAAATGACGCAAAAAATAAATCGTGAGTTCAACACATTCAAAATCTTAGAAAACGATGCCAAAAAACGATAATATGGACTAGTGTCAAACAGTGTTCTTAAGTACTGAAGATTTTTAATAGAGACGTTGCACAATCATCTATGGCGAAATCAATTTAAATTTAGATTGTTCAATCAGTGTTTTTAATAATGCTACTGAATTATGACTGAGTTCTCGCCATAAATTAAAAAATATAGAAGTGATTTATTATATTAATGTAATTAAGTTTTAAATGATTTAGCTTTTGTGTGATTGTAGTTATAAGGGATTGAGGGGTTAGGTTCGGAAGATGAGTATTATGGGCTATTTTGTTTGAAACAATGCATTTTTATATATCATTTTTATTGTGAATATATGTGATTTTTCCTGTGTTATTAGGAGGTCTATAGTTAGCAGTTGACGTTAACGGATACACACAAAAGGTGGTGGACCAAATATGGAATTGCATTATGATTTTCGCTAATTTATTAGACGTGATAAATAAAATTATGACATCATTCAACTTCCAACGTATTTTAAGGCACTCCTCACTATTTTTTTACAAAATACCTAACAGCTTAATGTCGTTTATTTTTCATAATAATTTTATTAGTGTTGTACGTTCTATGTAATGGATATTGCGATGAGGTACGTGACGGTAGCGAGGCGCAGGGCCTGTACTAGACGACAAAAAATGATCTCATTTAGTTTCACCGATATCAACAAAACGTGAAAGGTAATTTCATAGTGCATTTTCATTTTAACACGCCTCTAAGCACTTTGCCCTTTCCACTTTCCTTGTTTTTGTCGTTATTTTAGATGAAGTATCATAGCTTTCGGAGCGGTACACTTTTTGTCACTTCGGCGGCCGATTTTAGAGCGTACGTGATGAACAACATCTTATTTGAATTAGTGAAAATCCATCTAAATAAAATCTTTATTAGAAATTATAATTAAACAATATTCTCAGAAAATATTTACAAAAAAGTACTATTTTATCGTTCATAGCGTCTGGGTACTAGGTACCTCTATATGTTTCAAATCTATGCATTCGATGGATAACAAATAAGACTTGTAAAGAGATTAAAAGCAAACAAAAGCTGCATAGATTTGTGAAGCTTGGGCCTACGATTATTTAGCATTAGGCAGATGTTACTTACAATATAATCGAAACATTATGAAATATTCTCAATTAGTTCCAAATGCGGTAAACTACACACATGTGACAATATCACTATACTGTCTTATTGTTGAGCGCAAATATGAACCCACACAATTTGGGGAATTTGTTATAATCCGCGTTGACTCTATTGTTGTACATTGTTACCATGGTCGCGGGGATGATAACTTAGGGGAGAACACTGGGGTCCATGATGAATATAATAATTTAAGATTTTTCGAAAAACAGTGATCGATCTTTAATATTAGCAAACATTGTTATTCGGTTTTAAGCGTCCGGCTGCGTTGCGAATCGTACGCTGTATGCATGCATCAATGCAGTCATTAAAAAGTATCGTGAATAAATGAGGGCGCGGTCATATGGTACAGGTGGAGGCGCTCCGGGCGAGGAGTGCGCTGGGAGTCCTCAGGCCGGCCGCGGAGCCGTTGCGCGTCGTGCCGAACCGGAGCGGGTTATTAATAATCCGCATTCACGTCGCACGAGCGCGGCGAGCGACCGGCCCGCGACGACATTCCACACCATTGTACCGGCCCGCTCCGCCCGCGACACTTTTGTCTATTCACACCGATAAATCACAGCCGGCGGCCACAATGCCAGCATTATTTACCTCTAACGACGACCTCTTCGCGCTACATCGATTAATTAGTACAACACTACAGATAAGATAGTCAGGAAAGCGATCGCTTTCAATTTCCTCTCGAGGGGCACTCGGCGTAAAGTGCGCGTTAAGTGCGGACAATCGGAGATAAAACGTGCGAGACGGGACTCCCTTAATCCGGTGATCGAAGATTGCGAGGAAACGTTTTGTCGTGGGGTTGCACGCTCCACTCGGCTCCATTGTCTGGTCGTCACTAATTTGATTGCCCACACACGGAACGCGTTGACGTGGGCGACCGGCTGATGCGTGGATCCCTAATTAAACCTATGAGATGCTAATGGGAGTCATTCATCGCGAGGTCAGATCGCTTCTCGAGCTCACAGTCGCTCGACATAACTTTTATTGTCAATAAACATAAGAATGCATTCCAACCAACAACTCTTGCTTAGAATTCATGATCTGAATATGTTGACTCGTTTAGAAGTTCAATATCGACATATCAAACCAGCGCACTGTTTCCCGTTTTATTGAATTAACCGTTGGACAGACGGTCGCTGGCTGCGCCACACGCGATGGAAACTTGCCCAGACGCAATGTCATAGCGCTCGTACACATCCACGGTTTTAAATTGATTGTAATGTGTATGACTTGTGAACAACTGTGATTCGAGTCAGGAGCGTCTTCTGGCTTTCATTACGCATTTACATGGTCATTCATCTTTGACCCCGCGATGAGACTTCGCTGTCTGGCTTTTCCTTAAAACTATATCCAGGATTAGCAACATTATAAAGGTATTAGCGAGAAACGCTCGAGGCTTGCCACCTATCTATGGCATCGGTCCGGTTAATATGCTTATTAAATTATGTCGATGGCAAAAACCGTGTTTAGCTTTAGGGAGTAATTAGCGGAATGAGTCTTATCGTAAGATTTAATCACTGCCTGTAATTATTGGGTAAGATTCGGACCACACTCGCACGCGCCCTTTCGGTTAGCCGTGACTCAGTTCACTGACTTCGAAGTTTTTTGTCGTTATTGACTTTTACGAGTTGAGTAACGAGCGCTAGGTATCAGTGTAACCTATGGCGAGTACATCTAGATAGAATAGCCAGTGAATAAACAATACCGGCTCTATTGTAAGCCATCGTCATTGTTACTGCTGAATAGTAATTGGTATTAGGGTCAATCTTATTGATTAGCGAACAAAAATTTGTGAACAAGCCATGGGACCGGCGCGGCGGCCACCGCCCGCATCGGTAACGAGCTGACTTTGCATATCAATGCCTATTTTAATATCGACATGCATCATTTCATCTAATTGCATTTCCTCCATATAATATTTAGATTGACGGATAACTCCACATTTTATTTAAATAAACTGCTACTGTTAAATATTTATAATCACATGAACATGTTACATGTCAATTAATGTTACGCTGGAAAATAATTGACGTAAAAACGTTTACAATTATGCAATAAAATAATGCTGGAGGTTTGCCTTATAAGCCACAATCGGGCACAAACCCGCAACCAAAAGTAGCGCAGCAGTTTTTTTGTCGAACACCGCGAACGAGTTTTAGATGCAATTTGTTTACTTTGTATTAAAACGTCACACTTACGCAATTTTTGTCGACAAAGAGCCAAGTGAACTTGAAGGCGCCGTAATTAGAAATCTGATAAAATATCTCGACCCGGTTTCCACGGCTCCTGTAATTAATAATCCTCACGACGTGACCAAACAGGGAATTCTATAGGCTAGGTCAGAAACTGACTCCTAACATGGACGGTCCGGACCTAGATTGACTTCAATCGATAACGCTCTCGACTCGATGCATCATCAATTCCATAGCGTTCACTCGATAAGGAGTAAGTAATTGTACACCAAATAAATTAGAGTCACCGCACTAACTCCCACTAAGCCCAGGCGAGAGTTGCACATTTGTCCCCTCATTGCCAGCCGCCGAGGAATCTGTTCAAAAGTGTTAAATCGGTTAATATAATGATGATGGATGCCGTCCCAACCAAACAGCCCGCAGCGGGGGTGTTTTACCCCACTATACAAATAAAATATTTTTATTATTAACTAGCACCCTGTCCTTTTTGCACCCATAAAGGGCCCTATGGAGCCTTCTCTGTCGCACAGTTTAATCGAAATCATATTTCTGTTTTGTCATTATGGTATCACGTTTAGAGTTCGTCTTTTGTCCAACATTTCGATTCGTTGGTTTCTTGTTTCCAATGCAGCTTTGACTTGTTTTTTTAATCAGCCGCAGCGGTAAAGTAATGTGAAACCTGCGGAGGTAGAGTTCAGTTGTTCGTGTTTCGTCTTTAACTGCCATATTGTATATTTATATCATTAGAGTTAAAAACCTGCAGAGTGTAATGTTTGTTTTTTTTTCTTTTGCAGGTAATTGTCACAACGTGCGAGCTGCCATCTGTTGCCCAGTAGCGGAATTCGCGGGCAGAGTGTATTTTTTCTGTCTACCGCTACTTCCTATGAATGGGAGCCTGACGATCCTCATAAAAAGGTGCAACCGTGTCAAAATCGAACAATATTGTTTAAAATGTAAGACAGACACATATGAGTTTCTTTCATCATCGCGAGCTTACCTGTGGGGGCTCACAAAAAACTCCGCAGGTAGCCCATTTGTTTGTTATTAATTCTCGCGTCGAATCTTGTTTTTTTACCGTCGACCACTCTAATACAGTGAGAATATTAATTATAATTATAAACGTAGCTCGCCGTGTTCGTTATAAGGTGATCTCGTAAAGTTTTGCTTTTAAAATTTAAATCTGATCGTTTGTCATGCGACAAAGTCGGTTTTATCTTGATATTGTGTTTTTGAAATTTATTGTTTTCTCTCACCGACTTGAAACCTTATGAGTTAAAGGTTTTGGAAGTTTACGAGCAGATAAAGTAAATCGTATTAAATATGAAGATACCGTAAAGTAATTAGAATTAGGAAAAGCTTACTATGAATCGAATGGATTTCGATAACTCGAAAAAGTCGAATCACTGAAATTAATTAATTTAATTTTCATATATATACATTATACATGTCTTAGTATTCATTGTATCGTTTAAATCTATAGTTATTGTTACGTAATAACCTGTTTCGTAATTGCATAAAAAAGCTACTAAATGCTAGAGTGATTCGCAAACTCAATTGCTATACATCCCCACAATTATCACTGACATTATAACATGTTTTCTTCGAATGTAAAAGCCTTTGACAGTAATCGTTTCACTATTCTCTACCAATAATAACATTTTTATTCCGCGACGGCATTGAATGAGGGGTTTTACGGTAAGTAGCCGCCACTTGAAGCGTCGTCAGGCAAATTATCAGGAACTCCTTGCACACGCTTTCTGCACACACTAACTGACATTAAGAATCATTCTTAACGAGTCCACGATGGACGTCTGCTACAATACTTAGATACAATATTACATGCCAAGTAATTGAGCAAGACGCACATTGATCTTTAATATTCCATTAAACCAATTGTACGGTCACTAGGACCGAAAGCCAATCATTTTCTAGTTTACATATTGACAAGTCGTTATGAAACAAACGTTTTCATGTTTGCTCGTTGAGTTTCAAAGCTTAAATATACTTTAAATTCGAATGTTATGTGAATTCTAATGGCTTAAAGTTTTTGTAGTAACTATCGATGTAGCAACAGGAGTCGGTGCATGGTGGTTCTTCGATAGAGCCCCCATGCGGTCGCGTTTAACACTTGCATTTTTATTGCCTGCGTGTGTACAAATAAAACCTTATTTTTATTCACTACTAAACAATACTTTTAATAGTTCACCTTGACTTCCCGATTGTGCGAAAAAGAACTATGACCTTATAGAACCTATTTCGGTTTATGCGAATTCGTGATCGTGACAAATTTGAATTGAGGAATCTGTTGTCATCCTTGACATTAGGTCTATTTTAAATAGTGCTTCAGCTTCAATATTTTGTTTAGAAAGTGTTCCAATCGAAGTCATCAGTGTATGCCTCGAGGTGTGGTAAAGGGTCACCATTAGCTCCTTCACTAATATATCACGACTTGAACATTACGCGTCTATCGCCCCCCGTTTAGCCGCGAATTGTCTGTGGAAAGCACCCATTGTGACCGGTGAAATTTATTTTCTTCGCGTCGTGGGAATGAAGCAATTATCTTCGGCCGTTAGATTGAGATATCGTATCGAATTTAGTGCTCTTTGTCAAGATAAGGCTCATCGAATTGCCTGCTATGAAGACCTCAATTAACAATCGACGAAGGAATGCAAACAGCGACGATTGTTGAGCCTAAACAAATATACACAGACTTCCAAATGTTTATGTCGACTTAGTAGTATGTAAAGTTTTGCACTGACTTGACTTACAGGAGTCACATAATAACATATCTCTTTTATTTCTAGTATCTGTGAATCCAAGGAAAACACTTGGCGTCGAGTGAAATAAATAAAAGATGGTGGGTGGAGCTCGCGATACTTCTCAAATTGAATATTAGATTGAAATTACGCGCTCGGGCGGCTCTCTCCTCCGCCTTTTGTTACGCGACTGATACATAAAGCGCGCGCGCATACAAACACAGCAATAAGAATTTTAAATTAGCATTCTTTTTGTGTTCCACGCCACCCCTACTCTACCCGCACACCCCACCGTCTTAATAATATGGAGAAATTGAGTTGTTATACACCCTTTTTGGAGGAGGCACGGGTGCAACGGCACACCTCGCAGAGAAGCCTTTTTGTAATTGAATTTAGATATTCTTTTCCCGGATATAACGACAGGGAGGTCGGACCGCTAGTTCTTCGTATACAATATATGTAAATGTGGCGATATGAAATTCTCGAGTCGAGACGCGGTGACGGTGGCGTGGCTTATTATTGCTTACTTTTTATTTATTTTCTGTAGCAAGGTTTTATAGGTCTGGTTGGAATGCAATAAAGACTTCTATAATTATATCGAATATTTGGATGGTACATAATGTAGCCAAAATAGGTTCTATTAATTTGATCAGCCTTCCGAGAAGCAACGTTAGCATGATACTGGTATGTAATTACTAAAGGCTATTAACATCGGCCGTGTACAAACATGGCGGCTGATTGTGGGTTTCGTTTTAATTGCGCACACGCATCGCGATACCGAGTTAGAGGTCTCTCACTGAATCCAACGTGATGTATCTGGGTATCGTGAGAACTTAGCTCAATTATTGATTTTGGAGCGATAGGTAGACCAATGCGGCGGTTTAAAAGCAAATACAAACATAGGGTAGGTAGTTAAGTAAAAATAATTACAGTTATGTAGTTTATTTGGAATTTGTTTGAGTAGGTCTCCTTACATTGGTCATCATCTTACCTTAACATACTACATTTTGACACGCAATTTCTAACGAGTAAAAGCAACACCTATTATGTTCAGCAATTTAATCATTATCTCGAAACGTGACAAGCAGTGAACTTACGATATAATTATCTATTCAAATTTTGTCTGTCAACGATTTACTCATTCCCACAATTGTCACTCTCACCCCGTTCCCATCCCAAAATGACATTAAATAATAGGTAAAGTAAGTTAATTTTCCAGTGGACATTAAATTTGCCCTCTCTCCTCTGAAGTAAATTCGTTAGCTATTACCGGGCCGTCACATTACGCGATAGAACCGTATCTTATTTGACCGAGGTGACATTGCACGCGAATAGCGACGGTGAAACTGCTTGTTTTACTAAAGCTATTATGAATACATAGGAAGGAATGTTCTGATTAATAGGTATAAAATAATACTTTCAAATTTGTTGGGTATGAAGTCATTTGCTTAATATTTAGCCAAAAAATATTTGTTATCGCTATTATTTTAGTCGCCTGCGGTGTGACTCCGGCTCTAGATCTTGGCTACTTAATTGTTTCGACACTACATTCCATCCAGCCGGTAATTATCGACGACAACACAAAACTTCCGAGTCGATTGGAAACTTTGTAGCAAGTTGTTAAACGTACTCAACTTTATTTCCTTTTGTTTACTGAACGTAAGAAATTGCTTAGCATAGTCTTTTGTTTATATTGCCCCAGAAATTATGATAAAAAAGGTAACAATCTTTCAAATTAACGTTAATGACACATTTCTCGAGAACGTTAAGTCAGCGTCACGCTCATCCACGAGATTAAAACTAATTCGAGGTCTCCCAAATTATAGACGTAGAGCGCGGCGGATGTCGCCGTGGCGGGAACGGCGCCGGCGCATCAAAACCGCACGTCATTGTTTTTTGTGGAGAGGCCCCCGGCACCTTCCGAACCGATGTGAGCCTCGCCGCTAATTAATTATTTCACATGTATCGATCATTAATTACGAACGGCGATAGCATCCACCCGTTATCTACACAATGACGGCCAGCAATTTGTCGATCGTAATTATCTCACAAATCACACGCGCTCACAAAAACGAATAATGATTTAAAATTTTAACACGACCGAGGCATTATGCCGCGTAGGCATTAATAGCAGAAAGCATCGAGATCGAATCAATCTTAATCTCGTACAGAAACGTAATCCAGATTTATTTATGACGGAGAAGAGCGCGTGTGCTATTATGCTCGTCTGCGGCAATTTGCCTCGGAAATTGTCTTAATCGGCCGCTCAAGGGACTATTTATGTATAATTATTTCCAAATTCGACGCTGCGTTTGATGCCTTTCCGCTCTCTTTGAGTTTGTTCGACAAAAAAGTCATCTGTTGCAACAATTAAGCCAGGGAAAAAATAGAAATAAGTATCGAAGGGTCCGCAATAATTACAGGCGCAAATTGACGGTTCGTAAGAGCCATCGGTCGAATGGCGCCTGCCAGGTTACCTGCAGCGCACGCGATGCTCGCCCTCTGCCGGACCTCCACGGACACCCAAACTATGTGCCAAATTAGTAAGAACTAGTCTATTCCTAGAAGTTTCGATTGAAATAACAACTATAAATCCTGTCTATCATCTCCTTTTCACAATAAAAATAGAAGTTTTATCGTTTTAACTAGATATCTATTGGACAACAAGGTTCTCGTCTATCGACATTGTTGAATGAAAACTTCTAACAAACTCACAAGCCTTTGAGTGGGGCGATCAAAGCTTCCACAATGACGACAGCCGGCGGGCGCCTAACACAATTAGCTTCGAAAGCAAATAAATCATAAAATCATCTGCTTTATGATCCGATCTCATTCCGAAGATTACTTTGTGCTTTCAAATGCTCGACTCGCTTCTATGTATTTATATTCTTGAAGACTAACATTGTTTCTCGATTAATTAACTTGACAAATTAATGGGAAAGTGTTTGATGTACGTTAATCATCATAAGTTTCGCATTTCACGCGTCGAAAACGCTTTGTAATTACAAATACACTTACGTTGTGGTTCCTACGAATTTGCGTTGTCACTTTATTATCGTGTGAAATGAGAGAGCGTTTTTAATTAATAGCTTTCTCCTTGATTTTAACGTACTCGTTGTAATTGTGTAAAACAAGTGCTGACGTCATACAGTTCCAAAAATATAGAAAACCTTTTAGCAATATTTGTTTAACCTCATCTCTGTATATTTAGCGGTATAGAAATATTAATCTCCGTTAAAAGAATAGTATAAATCAGGTATTTTGTATAATAAAGAGAGATTTGAAACAGGTTAGTAATTAAATAATTTGATTCTAGTAGGTATATTGATATTATCAAAAATATCAGGTTTAATAATTTGACATTAAAATCTTATAAGATTAGTTCGGATATGTATACTTAGACGAGTTGATTTCAATTTGGCTATAAGATTCTTATTAGTTTTTTTTTAATCATACATGCTTCTAACAGAGAATTTAATTACAGAGAGTCAGATGTTTTTTTGTGTGCACTCTAATTTGCCTCATAACTGTCTGTAAATGTCTCGTCTGGAACACTAAAACGGCCATCGACGCCACACGTGTTGTCAAAGCACCTGATATAAACCCTAAAGCCCCTTCTATCTGCCTACCACCGAAGCTCTTGTCGAACAGCCATTACAGTAACGTCTGCTGATGCAAAAAGAGGCATTCCCATCAAGTTCAGGCCCATTACCATTAATGAAGGTTTAAAGTTGCCCTAACGGTGGACATTGTTCGAGGCGTACCTTACCATGTACCAGCCAGTCTGCTCCTTCTTTCCCACGTCTAACAAGACTACCGTCATTACGGACAACATTTTACATACATTCCCCCCACTTATTATCAATGTATTAAGTAAATCGTTCCTCTGGACTCCGCTCAATTTTATTTCCATTAATAGCTTTTCGACATTAGTTGTATGCGGGCTCTGGTTTTTCGTTGACCGGCACAAGTTGACCCCCAGTCTGGTAAGAAATGTTTTTGAATGTAGGATCAAGAATAGGAAAACAGTATTACTTGAGCTTCTGTTGTGGGGAATGTGTATGATGGCAGGTTTAAGAGGTGGCAAACTTACACAACTTGAGCTCTTTCTTTTAGGTCAGTGTTAGTATTAGCGGGTTCAAGATATGTCGGTCAAATATAAATTTCCCACGACTGAGTCTTAACCTGGGAAAACTTATGTCAAATGTTTTTCTTTTTAAGTGTTATAAGTAGTGGTCTTGATATTTGATACTTGTCACACGAGTCACATTTGTATAGTAAGCCTGATAAGTAGCAATTAATTATTCCATTCATGTTTAACTGATAAACGTGAGCGCTACATGAGTAAGTGTCCGCGGTATTCCCATGTAAGCTGTGGGTGAAGTGATAACGAAACAATGCCTACACCTAAATTATTCGTTTTTTATCTTTTATTATTTACAAAAGTTTTTGATAGTGGTTGACAATTGATTTTCTTTTCTATTGTTGTTTTGACTATATCACTACAAATGATTAGATACTTTTTTTCCAAAATTATTTTTAATTCAGCATCAACTTTATTACTATACTGGTTAATTTACTGTTTACAAATTGCTAGGTATCCCAACTACATATGCAAAATTCTAAGAGGTCTATGTTAGCTGGTCGTACTTGAGCCCCACCCGCATATAATGGCTACTTATATTTTGGTGCGCTGCCTGACAACGCCGGCTTAATACCTTATTTATTGTAATTCCTCGCTCCGACTTAGTAGATGTTCTTTAAAATGCTTTTACGATGTTTTCGTGAAGAAAGCAGTGTGGGGGTAATTATTTAGCAGTGTTCTGTGGTTTCGTGGGGCGAGCGGCGGCCGAGTTAATGAGGGCTCTCGTAATAACCCACAATTATTAATATCGACGTAGTTTACCTCGTCTCTCGTTACCGACACATCTCTGCCTCTACGCTATTTACTCTACACTCCACGCTTCACGCATATTCGCGTCAATAATTGCCTCAGACGACGTTTAAATTTTACCACTCTCATTCCAACTAGTACCTAAGTCTAATTTTAATTCCGCAATTCCAACTCGTTTATGAATCTCTAATTAAATGGGCTCAGTTTACATTCGTTATGGCGCTCAGACAAGGTAATATGGTACGAAACGCAAATGTCACAGTTTCCAACTAGTAAATTGTAGTTCGAAAGTGATACATGGCTCACGAACTCCCATTCCGCGGATACGGTAATGAGTGTGTTGATTGACTTTTCATGCCATTGCCTCTGCTAATTATAGGATTTAATGGTATCCGAGTATTATATCATTGTTAATTTCACTTCCATTGAATTTTCCTCGTTAAATTTCTTTTCGATTGGCTTTCTCTTTAGATAAACAAGTGAGATTAGCCGGTGATCATGCACGCTGGTGTACGTAAATTGGACACTGACGGAAACTTTATTGAATGGTGACTATCAATTACATTGTGGGAGCCTCATTAATGTTTTGAAAAGCGCGCATCTTCATTATGACGAGCCCGATAACTATTGTAGGAGAGTCAGATGCGGGCGGTGCAGCGGTGCGCGTGCGCAGCGTCCGCCGTACGACTGTATGGCAAATACGTACGAGCAAATTGCGTCAGTATCCACGCACACACGCGCCATTGTATCCGCCGTAGTTTTCTCACGCTCACACACTCATGTGTACGTGTAATTTGCACTCGAACGTAGCTATGTAGTACGTTTGTGTGCGTGTTTATCGGAAATTAGTTCTGCTGCAAGCATCGGGGTATCGGTGGAAATTGACAACACCACTGATTGTAACGATGGGAATCTGTGCACGTGTGCCCACATTAAACATTTACTTCACTGAGTGCCACTCTAGAACACTTGCGAAATACAAATTATAGATGCATTTTACACACGAGCCTTGTGATTTGGTGTTTCCATTGCTAATAATACTTTCGCACGATGAGGTATTTACCTCGTTAAACGGACTATAAAAGTAAATATAGCTTTCTATTCTGCCTACTCAAAAATTCAAATGAAAATCTAATATTATTTTATTATTGACTAGCTGTTTCCCGCAGCTCCGCCCGCGTTCTAAATTTTTTTTATGTTATTGAGAATTTTCTTAACTATAAACCTCACGGAGCCCGAGACTTTTCCAACGAATGCAAAACCGTGGAAATCGGTTCGTGCGTTCTGGGGTTATAGCGCCAGGAAGGAAAACCCGACTTATTTTTATATAGTAGACAATTTACCACCCTTTTCTCCCCTTTGGGGGGGAATTTCCAAAAATCCTCTCTTAGTGGTAGCCTACTCCTCCCAACAAACACACATGCCAAATTTCAGCTCTTTACGATCAGTAGTTTCGGCTGTGCGTTGTCTGTCAGTCAGTCAGTCAGTAACGGAAGAGTTTTATATATATAGATTCGACAGTTTGTTCTGCCTGTATGTAAAAATAAAGATAGGAGCAAATTATAGCATTATGGACCATTCACCTCGAGTCTAATTACCGGCTCTTTGCATAATTTCCATACACATTAGCACTGCGAAATGATCTACAAATTGCTATTGCTGAGAACTACCATAATAATTATTATGGGTAATTAGTCTTTTTTACTTTGTCACTTGATAGTTTCCACAAGTGCTGCATTTCTAAGCAGTTAAAAGAATCCTGTTAGATTCTGATGTTAGAGAAAGGCATTCTAGTACAAATACTAGAATGCCTTTTCTTAACTGGAGTAAACAGTGAAAAGTAATTTTGTGTTTTATGTTCAGGCTGATAAGAACTAATTTAGATCGAATTCTTTAGTGAATCATTGTTTGAATCGAAATCATTTCAATCCTACACCTAAATAGAAAATTGCTAAGTTACTGACAAAAATTTCGTAGATCCTTAATTCATCCAAAAGTTCAGTTGTGTCGTCTCAATTATATTAATTTTATTAAACACAACCAAACAATATATGCTCAGTTTATTTCAAAGAATTACGATATTAGTGTTACTATATATGAGTCAGTAAGTCTGCTCGTTATCTTATTAATCTATAATTTTCTAATTAATTTATGACTCGCATTCATAGAAAACGTTGAATCAAATCATACTCATTGTTCTTACGTCATTTTCATAACCGAATAAGTAATCTTCCTTCTACTTTTAAAATAAATAAGTTTATGTAGTCCTAATAAATAATTCATAATTTTTCATCTATTCTATATTTAAAATAAATTCTAATCAGCCAGCTTTATTGTAAACAATATGAACGGATAAATAGTTAAATAGGAAACTAAAAAAAAACTGTTTCTAATATTTAAAAAGTCTAATCACAGTTGTTTATATCATCATTGGACGCTTAAATTATAGGACGCTTAGATACACTACTCTTATCACACTATACATGTCCATCTAATAATCATGGATCAGTATTCCACAGAACAAGGAAATTCCTTCATACATATAAAATACCGTATCGTCTATTCAAATATTGGCATTATCAGTTTGATATCAATTATCAAATGAGATCTCGAGGGCCACACTCGACCGTTGTAAGGCAAACAAATGAGGTGTGGTCCCACATAATAATTTATAGGAAAACCAAGGTCTAGCTAATAAAAACTTTGTTGACAGATAAATGTACATTGGGATATTACATATAAAATTGCGGTGTAACTTCCTGTGAATATGGCTATCATTTCGTGTGGGTGGTGAAAAATTCAAGCTTGTTTGTTGCTTGCTTGTTTGGTTATTTGTCACATAATTCCTTTTTAATGTATGCCAATACTTACCCTAGTAAGCTAATTATTTAATTTGATTGCAATGTTTCCATTTCTCTTGTAGGTATGTATTTTAAACTTGTGCGACAATTTGTGATCTAAATCAACTTAATTATATTATTTATTATCAAAACGATCTGTGTTGTACTATCAATCTGTCTCTTTATGTTTATAGACTTGCTTAAACTAATATGTACTATTTAATTACTTTTAACTCTTCTTTGTAAACTAAAACAGGAGATTCCTAATGTGTAAAGTAAACTATGTTACACAATAAAATGGGTTGTTGAGGTCAGAATCAGTCGCTCTGAGTAAAACATTTTGAGCCGGCCCGAACATATTTTGGGAAAAGGCTGGGCAGATGGTATTATAAAGGCGCATTAAATAAGCGAATCTATAATCTAAACTACTAAATATCAGTACCTACCTAAAGAACAAATGACTCTTCTGAACTAAACACATCAATCACTCAAGTGACAAATGATCAGTGATAAAAATGACAGATACTAGATACAACAAATTTTATGCCATTCGTATAATAAAGCGTAGAGCTAAGATATTTTAATGAAGAATAATTTTCGTTTCGCCTGTCTATTTTTGTCATGGAATAACCGTTTTGGCTAATAAAATTGTTTCTATATTAATTCATAAACATCTAGTTCTAAAATTCTCAAAGGAATCTTCACAACCACCTTTCTTCCCTCAAAATATGAGGAAATGCCCTTAAGCTGCTTTCACTCTCCCTTATTGTCTGTCGGTTCGTCTCAACAGGTTTCAATCTGCGTAAATGTCTCTCAGCTTGGTATTTACATTCTTTTATTTGCGTTCTTTTTCTTTTAAATCTCATCATTAATATATTTTCTTTCATTAGAAATTATAGTATAATTTCTGTTTTGAGCTTTACATCAAACTTATAAAGACATTTGACGACCTCCGTGGTCGAGTGGCGTGCACACCCGTTTTAAAAGTGTCACCAGCTCTGAGGTCCGGGTTCTATTCCCGGACGGGGTAATGGTGAAAAACACATTCTACATTGTCTCGGGTCTGGGTGTTTGTGATACCTTCTTGTCTCTGATACCATAACACATGTGCTTTAGCTACTAACTTTGGATTCGGAGCAATGTATGTGATGCTGTGCCACACTTATTTAAAGTAGGTATGAGTTACCTGAAAAGTTTCTATACAAGTTGTGAGTCAACAAGCCTTAAATTGATTTGTTTATTCAATGAAGTAATTTTCTAGCTTTTTTAAATTTAAAGATAGACAGAAAATATATTGTAGATCACTCATCAACAATCAATCAAGACTGAAACTGGGAACAAAAGTCTTGTCTAACCCTTTTAAAATCTCTGTTAGTATACCTAATTTTCTTCTTGAAAACAATCGTATAATAGAAGAGTTATAATAGAATTTAAATAATCACTATCTATGTGAATATCCGGTGTAAGCTTTGGGATTCTATGTTGTGGTAATGTGGTTATGTTATCGCATCCTGCTTAAATCATACATACGTTAGTCAACACTTGATTAGAGTTGCGAAATTATGAACAGCTAATTAGTCAGTTTGATTATTATGCATAGTATGACTATTCTTGTTTGTTGGTCAATCTTATAAGTGGATATGAGGACAACACACAAATTTTGCCTCAGCAGTTTTTTCCGCATTAGTGATCTTTGGATAAAAAAAATGAGAAGAAATGTTGGTGTACGTATTTTAGAGCTAAATGAGTCATTGAGATTATTGTTTTACAAAAGCCAGCCATAACAAAATTAATCTTTTAAGAATCAGACTTGTTTTGATATATATAAATGATAATAATTTTCCTAATGGAAACACACAACCTACATACTCGTAATGTTTGAATATAATGATTTGTTCTCTTAGTCATGTGACGTTTCTTATTGATTATCTCGTCTGTCAAATAAGTAAATATATTATTTTAGTCCTCGTTAGGTATTTGTAGCACAAGTATTTTTGATAACGTTAGATAACGGAGATGACGGCTTAATCTCACTTTTAACGAATTTTTCTTCTAGATTGCGTGTTCATAATACATTGCTCCAATTTATAATTTAGTGAATCTTATTTCTGGGAAATAAAGTTGATTTTCCTGAGATTATGTACTTATGGCAATACAATTGAAACTTGTCAAGACCTAACTTTGTTGGTTGTTTAATTGTAATAGTGTCAGCATTGACAACGTTGACAGGCTGTCATACGGATAAATTGATCGCGGTTGTTTGCGCAAATGTCAGTTAGATAACGATTACCATGTATTTTAATTTGATGTAGGTATACGTGATACCTATGGGAACTCATTGCTTATCTGTTATCGTGAAGACGGTATTAATAAGTGTATACGGCTTTATGTGGACAGAGTCTTATTTTTATCTATCGAATTTGAATTTCTTGAAGTATTTTTCTTATGAGATATACTTTACCTAATTACTAAATATTTGAAATACTTACGTAATTCAAATAGGGCACCTACTGAATGATCAATCTTTGGGAAACAACGCGGAGTGACACAACGACGACCCTACCTACTTCCGGTTGCGCGCCCGACACAAATGTATTCAGCAGTCACCTTCAGTTGTATGAAACTGGTCCGTGAGAAATAGGTGATTGATTACGGATAGTTTACCGTTTAGTAGCGGTCCGGTACTCCTCATATATTTGGCTATATATCTAGTTATTTGTCCATGTTTATGTAGTCCCTTCCGATCCTATTTGATTGCTTAAGTTTTCAGTGACCTTCATGGTTACAAGTTGAGAAAATAGACGCGACTTACTCATGCGTGTTATAATTTGTTGCAGGAGAGCATGTGATGCCGGCCTTTGACGCCCGGCGCCATGCCCACGCCGCTGCAGGCCGGCGGCCCCGCTAGCGGCCCGCCCCCCGAGCGCAAGCGGCGCCGCAAGCGCGACGATCCGCAGAGTTCAGCCGCGCTCGAGCCAGACGACGACGACGGCAACATGAGCCCCGAGGAAGAACCACGCAACGCGCCCGCGGCCCCCGCGGCGCCCACTCCTGCGCCCTCCTCCGCTCCCGCGCCAACCTCACCCCCTGCTGCGCCCGACGCTGTAGATCTCACCTCGCACCGAGACTCTCCGCCGCTGTCCTCTGACGTCGAACGATTTGACGGCAAAATCGTCTACAACCCCGATGGATCCGCCTACATCATCGAAGACCCCGAACTGTCAGAAGGCGAAACTAGCATACCCGACCTACCTAAAATAGAACCCGGGTGCATCGTCGACAGTCGCGACAACAACGTCGTTGAGAGACAGCTCGATTTCCCACAGATAGCGAGCGCGTTCTACGTGTCAAGAAACCCTTCGTTGTATGGTGCGCTTTACGGAAGACTGGCAGCTGAACGGGCGCGAGCGAGACCCGACGCGCCTGTCATGCACAGCTATCGAGTATTCAGTTTTCGCGGAGGAAAGGACGCTCCTAGACCGCACTCTCCGCCTGCTGAGTGCCCAGTCAGCGTGCCTGTTAAACCAATTCTTATGTGTTTTATATGTAAATTGAGTTTTGGTTATGCGAAATCATTTGTAGCGCATGCCCAATCAGATCATAGTTTATCATTACTGGACTCTGAAAGAGACGCCTTATCAAGAGAGAATGCTTCGGCTATAATCCAGTGCGTAGGCAAAGATAAAGAACCGCTAGTCTCATTTCTAGAACCTGTGGGTGCCGCGGCACCCCCGCGATTATCATCTTCAGGCAGCCCCTCAAACATGACGGAATTACCGAGCCCATCAGTGGATATGAAGCGACAGGATTTGATGTCAATCGATAGAGATAATGAGTCAATGTTACTCAATGGAACCTGTGACGACAGGAAGCCAAGCCCAACGACAGCGTGGAGGCCACCACGGTCGATAGCTGAATCTTTGATGCCACAACACTCCTTGATCTCCGTCGCGCATCCACACACAATAAATGCTTCAGTGCAACCTCGGGCTAGCCCTAATTCATCCCCACCGTTCCAAGCAACTCCACCTGCTTTCCTCTCAGGTACGACGATAGGTGTCTGTCCAGATCATCTTGGAGGAAGGCCGTCTGGGGCTGACTGCCCAAAATGTGAATTAATTTTAAACTCTGGAAGATTAGGGGGCCCGCTCGCAGGTATGCACAGCCGTAATTCCTGCAAAACCTTGAAATGTCCAAAATGTAATTGGCATTACAAATATCAAGAGACGTTAGAAATACATATGAAGGAAAAACATCCTGAAGCTGAGACAAGTTGCATTTATTGCATAGCCGGGCAACCTCATCCTCGGCTTGCACGAGGTGAGACTTATACTTGTGGATACAAGCCATACAGATGTGAAGTGTGCAATTACTCTACTACGACTAAAGGTAATCTTAGCATACATATGCAATCCGACAAGCATTTAAATAATATGCAAGAGCTACAAAACGGTGGCAACCCTGGAGAAGGAACTTTACCTCCTGCACCACAACATACTCCTCCAGGTCCACACAAGCCACCTCTACCGCACCATTCTCCCTTAGGTCAAAAACCAAAGCCTACCTTCCGATGTGACGTCTGTAATTATGAGACAAACGTTGCGCGCAACCTGAGAATACACATGACTTCTGAGAAGCATACCCACAATATGCTGGTATTGCAACAAAACGTAAAGCACATGCAAACCTTATCAGCTTTACATCATAGACAACAGAGCCAGCAACAGCTTGAGAGTTTACTACATTTTCATGGCGGCGATGCTCCACCTCCTAACCCTGAAGCTGCACTTGCTGACATGGCTTACAACCAAGCACTGATGATACAACTAATGACCGGAGGGCCCGGACCTTCACCACCTGAGCTGGGTGCCCACTTAGACGTCGGTTTAAACCCTGAGGCAATGGAGCCACCACCTGAACCAGCTGATCCTGAGCCAGAGAGAACTTATCACTGCTGCATCTGCAACTGCTTCTCAACAGACTCCTTAGAGGCGTTGGGTCATCATTTGGCTCAAGACCGCACAAAGATCAGAGAACAAGAAATCCTAGCATTAGTAGCAGGTCATTACGTTTGCAAGCTTTGCACATATAAAACGAACCTGAAAGCTAACTTCCAATTGCATTGTAAAACTGACAAGCATTTGCAGAGGCTGCAACATGTGAACCACGTGAAAGAAGGTGGGCCAAGGAATGAATGGAAATTGAAGTTCTGCGGTGGAGTTGGTACTGGTGGCGCTAGCGTTGGTGGTGTGCAAGTTCGGTGCTGCGCGTGTGATTACTATACAAATTCTGCGCACAAGCTGCAGCTTCACGCAGCTGGTGCGAGGCACGAGGCTGCTGCCTTATTGTTAAGACATCTTCGTGAATGTGCATCAAGAATACCTCGTGAGAGGCCGCGTGTGTACCGCTGTGCTCTATGCGGCTTTGGAGCGCCTCATCGCTTACCACTGCTCCAGCATGTTCGATCTGTCAAACACTTGCAGATGGAACAAATCCATCAGTTGCAACGCAGGTCTGAAGGCAAAGATCCGACGCCAGATGTTGCTGAACTGTTTCAAGTTATTCCTCAACCAACTGAGCTGCCCAGCCCTTACGATCAACAAGAAAATGGTACGTATATAAAATACTCCTTTTATTTAACGAACCTCCCAATAAGTTAACTCGTTGTTTGAATTAGCGTAAGGTTCACTTACATTAGTGACATAAATCATAATGAACTATTTAATCTAATTCTATATTTGTGTTTTTCGTACTCGTTTGTCTTTTAATGTTCACTAGAGTGGTAATAAGGAAATTGCTTATTTGTCAGCTGATAATTTTCCAACCGTGACTAGTCTATTGTTATTGCACGTTAACTTCCTCAAGGCGTTGTCTCAGTAAGCTACAACTTAATGATAATTAGTTATATAACAAACGAGCTCCACTAACAATATAATTATATTAAAAAATATACATTTTAATAAAAAAATATAAAGTATAATCAAAGTGGACACATCTAGACGTTGTGTTTGCGAGTGTCATCCCAATAGCAACATAAAAAACATTCACGATCCAAATCCGATTAGATGCGCGTGCGCATTCTGTTGAGTTTTTATATTTAGCACTAGATGTCGCTCGTGACAACCTTTATTCAATCAATAAACCAATGCGACACAACGAAATATATTATTATTTATTACTCCTGTGCTAAACACATTTCGTAACATTTTTATTCTATAAAGCGTAAAAATCCCATTAAAATTAATTCAACCAAAACCATTACCGGCGTTCGTATCGATAAAGTAATACTGAGTCGACTTATGAATGTGATTTCGAAACGTCACTATCGGTTTCCAATTTAAACCGATTCGTTCCTTAATCAATTTTGTTCTGCGTTTTTTAAAGTGAACTTCTTTCTGTGGATCGTGTCAACAAACATAACGATTTGTTTGATGTTAATTTGTGAGTATTGTGAGCATGATACGAGAGCACATCGTGCGATCCGTTTTCGTTAGCACAGGCTTCATTATCGTTTATCGCGTGACCGTCACTCCGTGTTCAATCTGAGAGGCAATCTCCATTTTAAGCGATGAGCATTTAGCGAAGAATTCGTAATCACAATAATGAGATAATTACACACGAACAAAATTTAATTTAAAGCGCGCAACATTAGAACAGGTTTCTTTAATAACGTACGCCTTACACGGTGTCGCCACAGTCGGATGCCGTCATTGGTCGGAGGCGGCTCCGCCCCGCGCGCGAGAGAGACGGAAAGAAGATTTGAATTGAGAACGCGAATTTTCCATAAGTACCGCACACGGGACAATGACTCGCATTACGTATGTGGCGGTCGCGCATTAAGGATGATTGCCCCCTTGTGATGAGGCTGCTACATCATCTCACAATGTCGCCGGCCGCATCGCCCCGCACATGTTTATGGCCACGGTGAAATACGATAAACTCCGAGAGAAATGTGGAGGCGAAAGAAATCCGCCTTACACCATTGTGCGCCTCATGTTTATGCTTATTACTTATTTTCACCTTATTGAGAGAGCCGTTTAAACGATCGATTTTGATATAAATTTTAGGTTTTCGAATTGCTTACGGTTCATTGTAAAACACGACGAAGAACTGAATGCATTGTAAAGGAAGATTACATTCATTTAAATTCACACGCTCTCGAAATACTTGCATAGCAACAAAAAATATCATTCTTTATGTTTCAAGACGTTATTTGTATGGCTTCCTTCGAGACTGTCACTGTTTTACCCCTCGGCTACTGATTCATTAGTTACTGTCCCTATCACCAATATGATTAAACCAGAATAAGAACCGGTTTATAATTTAATTCGTTATACACGACCAGCACCCTGTTCGAAAAGTAGTTTTTGCTGTGACGAGCTAAGATCAATAAAGATGTCTGAGATATAACTCACGAAAAGTTTGAGGACGAATTTACAATCTTTTCATTTTTACAAATAAACAATGTCAATAAACTGGTTTCATATAAATCGAGACTTGTAAACACAGTTGGTACCCTAATGGGCAGTTGCGACCACATTAACGTATTCAAAATCAACTTGAAAGAGTTTAATACATTGGCACATTGCAGGCTCCGGCTTGAAACTCGAACCCACAACACCGGTGCGCAAAGACAGTAAAACGTCCAGCTCCCATTGTGTCCCTGACGCCACATTGTAAAAATCCTGACCTAAATCTCGCAAAACAAAACTCACACTGCACAATACTTACTTTACGACGCTATAACGATGTGGTGTTTCCTTAGAAAAGACCCTTTGTCCATTGACAAAAAGCGTCGGAGATCGCGTTTATGCAGACAAGGTCCTTTTACCTGGCCATTGTTCTATGCTCCTACCAGACTGTGGGACGGCGAGTTTACATCATAAATAATTACATTTACTGGTCACTCTGGAATTAGGGTCAGTTGCGTATCGTTATTATTACGTACTCGGATTTACTTATCCCTCTCCCCTTCATTAGATGTAACGGTTTTAACTGCTTAAAACTATAGAACGGGTTCCCATAGGGGAACTACTGGTTTCAGCTCGACTCGACTGTGAGATAATTTCCAGTTTTAATTAAGTGAAGTTGATTTAGTTTGCCTATTATACTTTTTTAATGGTGTATTATTTGGTAGCTATTAAAAAGTGTTCAAACAACCTATCATTTATGCGGAATCAGCATGGTCAGATCGCTGTTTAGTAATTTCATTTCGTAGAAATATTTACTTTATGTCTGTGACCAGTGAAATAGATAAGAGGACCGATGTCCATCTAATAAACCATTACTATTACATTAGCAAATCAGCTCTCCCTCGGTCGTTTCTTTCACCTTCCTTATTTGAGCGTAAACAATGCGGCCCAGCGTCTTTCACACGCTGCCGCGGACTTATCCTTGGTCAAAATAATAATTGCACACTCACATACGGCTGTCTCGCTCACACCCACAGTCATACGTCAACTATCCCGATGCATTTGATCCGATGCGAAACGAAATATTCGAAACCTTTTGTAATAATGAACAATGATTGTTTGCTCGTCCTGTATCTTCTTTGTGTGCGAAATTACAATATACTTGTTACGTTAGCATTAATACATTTGTGAATGTGTGCGTACGGGATGGATAGAGCGATACCTTTGTCTTGCCGGGACGTCGCAAACAAAACGAGTCCTACTAATAATATAAAAGAGAAGAATTTTATTTTTAACTTCAATTCAGAAAAGTAACAAACGCTCGCGCCGAACAATAGTGAGCTTCATTTATAGAAATAATCTTTTTTGTAGATAAATCTCACGTAGACGTAGGTAGCCGTTGTGGATTTACGGCGTACAGATCTGTATCCATTCCGCTCGCAGATTCCATAGCGGGAGGTTCGTCGTTTACTATTCGTAAAATCAATCTTGATTGTATAAACAAACAACTTCATTGCTTGTTTTTGTTGACAGACAATAAAGAGCCAATCGATCAGAAGCCTGAGTTAACTCAAGAACAGAAAATGATGAGATTTTTGGAACAACACCAGCAGCAGCAGCAACAACAACAGCAGCAACAGCAACAACAACAGGCACAACAACAAGCTCAACAAGGACCTAGTGACAGGGAGGAGGAGCGAGACACTCCGGGACCACACACGTGTCCCTATTGTAACTTTAGTTGCACAAACGAGTCTCGCCTACACTCACATGTCACCTCCGTACACGGAGATCCTTCTCGGCATTTCATATGCCCTCTTTGCCAAGACGGTTTTAAAGAACGACCTGCCCTGGAACGACATGTTATGCAAATCCACTCTGTCAACTCCGAAGGGCTACAAAGGTTATTATTGCTTGTAGACCAAAGCCACTGGTTGAACGGTGGCGCTCAAACACAGAGAGACGAATCTCGACAAGGCGACGACGAAAGGGAGATATCATCGCCTCGTTCAGAAGGCAGTGCTGATGGTGAAACGGAAAGGTGCTCAACTTGTAACCGTACTTTCCGCAACGTTGATGAGTTATGTCAACATCAAAATGAGTCAGGCCATCTTGAGCTCAAACAAACGCCTCAAGGTCCGGGATATGTTTGCTGGAAAAAAGGTTGCAACCGGTATTTTGACGCCGCTCATGCTCTACAGAATCACTTCAGAGAAGCTCACGCTCGTAACTCAATTGCAAACATGTCTGTATCTGAAAAACATGTGTATAAGTACCGTTGCAATCAATGCAGTCTTGCGTTTAAGACAATTGAAAAACTACAGTTGCATTCACAATACCACGTTATAAGAGATGCTACAAAATGTGTGCTATGCGGACGAAGCTTCAGATCTGTATTAGCTCTTCAAAAGCATGTTGAAACGTCTCACCCGGAGTTGTCCGAAGAAGAGCTAGGTGCATTTAAACGAAGCTTGGCATCTAATCCTCTACTGCAAGCTAGCCAAGGTACAGCATTGGATGCTGCTACAGCGGAGCTTTTACGTAAAGAAGCTTTGAGAACCCCGGATGATGACCTAGCTGACATGGAAGACCGCGATTCGAGTGCCACAGTGGCTGATGAGTCTGGACATAATGATGCTGAAAACTCTGATGACTCCATTATTTACAAAGATCAGCAATTCTTAGAAGATTACCTAAATTCGCAAGCTATGGCGGAAGATTCTTATAATGATCCTAACAGAAAGTACAAATGCCATAGATGCAAGGTAGCATTTACCCGCCAATCGTACTTGACAGCACATAATAAAACTCTTTTGCATAGAAAAGGCGAAAAACTGACCTACCCCATGGAAAAGTACCTTGACCCAAACAGACCGTTTAAATGTGACGTATGTAAAGAATCATTTACGCAAAAGAACATTTTACTAGTTCACTACAATAGCGTAAGTCATTTGCATAAATTGAAACGAGCTATGCAAGAACAACAGAATAATAACAACCCGCCCGTATCACCCGGGGCGGGCTCCGCGCCTTCTAATTTGACGCTCACTCCTAAGAGCACATCGAGTGAAGAAGATGACCGAAAGCGATACAAATGTAACATTTGCAAAGTGGCTTATACACAGGGCAGTACGCTTGACATACATATGAGGTCAGTTTTGCACCAAACTCGTGCCGGCAAGTTACAGGAACTCGCCGCAGCGGGTCACGTGGACTTGTCGCGGCCTTTAGTAGAGCAGCCGGACCGAACCGACCCCGCTAAAATTTTACAAGACGTGTTGTCGCCAAAAAATACATCCCCTTCGTCTACAAGCAGTGGGGGCCCGCGTTCCTCGCCCCCTGCGCGCCCAGGTAGCCCGCGTTCCCCGCGCGCAGGTAGCGCCGCGTGCGATCGCTGTCACGCGTCATTCCCAACCGGGGAGCTACTCGACGCACATCGAGCGACCTCATGTCCGTTTGGCGATGCGCGGGCGCATTCGCCGCTAGGTGAAGCCGAAACAGCGGCACTTGACGAGATGGTCGCGAAGGGCAACCCGCCCAAACGCAATTCACAAATGTATAAACAACTGTTGGAAACTTTCGGCTTTGATCTCGTCATGCAATACAATGAAAATCAGCGAAGAAAAATGCAAGAAGAGCGTGAGATGGCGCGTGTGCCCAGCCCGCCACCACCACCTCCAGAAGAGAAGCCCCCGGATGGTGTAACTAAATCAACGTGTCAACATTGCAACAAGGAGTTTTCTAGTGTGTTCGTTCTAAAAACTCATTGTGAGGAAGTGCATAAGGACAAAGTACCGCTCGAGTTTCTTGAGCAATTCGCCGAACAGTTCAAATCGGAGTACGAAAGGAAATCTGGAGCGCCAAACTCACCGCGAGCAGCGTCTCCCGCGCCGCAAGGTGAGCGCTCACCGTCTCCGCGTGGTGACAGCAGTGGAAACTTCAATGAGAATGGAAATACACAAGGCGATGCGCAGGCTGGAGCCTTGCTAGCCGCGCAAGTACAGGAAATGCAGGCTGCGTTGAACATGATCCAGCTTCAGCAGCAGTTGGGGCAGCTGCACCCGATGGTGGCGCAGATGCTCTCGCTGGGCCTACCTCTCGGCCTGAACGTAGGTGCGCTGGCCGCCATGAACCTACAGCCACCGTTGGTACCGCTGATGCTTCCACCACCACCGTTCGACGCGATGCCCTTTGCTCACGATGCGCAAATGAAACAACAACAACTTTTACAGCAACAGCAGCAGGTTAGTGTCCACCCAAACTTTAAATTAGCTAATAAATAGTCTATAATTGTTAACACTAATTATGACTACGTCACTGACACTTAATAAAACTGCGATTAACGTACCGACCTTTAACTAATGATATGATAAACAAGAGTTCCACGTTAAGTAAATTCAATTAAACAAATTATTGTTATGTATATTGTGATGTCAAATAAATTCCATTATAGAATTACATTGCTATAATAACTACAACTCATAAAAGTATGGTGAATAAGCTAATTCATTGTAGATCATTATAAGCATAATAGTTATCTAATATTATAACGATTGTTTGCATAATGTAAGCCGATATGTATTTAGTAAAAACCAAAGCTTGCGTTAGTCATACAAAGTTTCTGTATTTGTGTAATATTTTAAAGTCGTAAGTCTAACAACATCCAAATCCGTATTTTATTAATGATCATAATACTTTTTTAGCGTATTTTATTACAAGAAGTTCACTTTTATAGTTTGTCCTTTAAATTGTGCAATTACTTACCATGCCATTTGCTATGAAATCATAGGCCAACAAAAACGTATTTATAAACTTAAAATAATTAAAAATCAATTTCAAGTCGTATATTACTGCGCAATCATTTAGCAACACTCAATTACCTCAGCTGTTAAATTCAGCCGAGAGGTACAAATAACATGTATTTACTTATACAAACACAAGGCTTGGCATTGATTATTTTCGTCAGTTGCTGTGTAAATTCGATCGTGGGCAATAAGGATAACTACGACGTATTGTGAGATAAGCTCAACGATTTACGTTAGCTATCTGTTTGCACAAGGCGACAGAGAATCTATTGTTGTATGAAGGGTCCGACCATTATTATTAGTAACGACTTCCCTTAGTATTCGGACTTACCTGCTTCATATCGTTATACATAAATAAGTGAACCCTTTGACAACTTTTAAACTCGTTTCGTTTCTTTGGTTTGAAATACTTGATTTAACAAAGATTTCTTTTGTTTGCAGGCTAACGCTGCAGCTGGACAAAAGAGAGCTCGCACTCGCATCACTGATGAACAGTTAAAGATTTTGCGAGCTCACTTTGATATTAACAATTCGCCCAGTGATGAAGCTATCGCGAAAATGGCTCAACAATCTGGACTAGCAACCAAGGTAATTAAACATTGGTTCAGAAATACCCTTTTCAAAGAACGTCAGCGTAACAAAGACTCGCCCTATAACTTCAATAATCCGCCTTCCACGACACTTAACTTGGAAGAGTATGAGAAGACAGGAGAAGCTAAGGTGACACCTTTAGATTCATCAGCAAGTTCAGATGAAGGTAAGCCTCCTCCTGAAAAAAAGGCCAAAACTGAGGACAATAGTATGATTATGCATCAGGAAGTAAAATCAGAGCCTAGTGATGAACCTTCAATTGAAGAAAAGTACCATTCTTACGATGATCGTCATCAGGAAGACAAGAGTTTTATATTTCCGCAGGCACCATCACAGAGTCCTGCACCAATGCCAAACAATGATCATCTTTTACAAAATAAATCACGACCGCAGACTCCCACGCATATGTCTCTAAATTCGCTGATTCAATCTCAGTTGGATTCTATTCCGGCAACGAGTATACCTCAGCCGCCTCACCCGTCAATGCTACCACCTAAACTGAATCCAAGTTTCACGTCCCCAAACTCCGCGCCCCCGAACGTCCTAACTCTGACCCCGAATCGCAGCCTCAGTCCTGGCAGGGGACCGGCCGATTTCGGACTTTCCGGGGGCAATTCGAACGGATCCAACAGCTCAACGGGGTCTTCTGGCAAACGCGCCAACAGAACTAGATTCACTGATTATCAAATAAAAGTATTACAAGAATTCTTTGAAAACAACGCATATCCCAAAGATGATGATCTCGAATATTTGTCAAAGTTACTGGGATTAAGTCCAAGAGTGATTGTTGTATGGTTTCAAAATGCACGCCAAAAAGCAAGGAAAGTATATGAAAATCAACCAGCTGCCGATCCGCCTGCGAGTGCTACAGATGATGCCAATAGATTTCAGCGAACACCAGGACTTAACTATCAGTGCAAAAAGTGCCAATTAGTATTTCAAAGGTACTACGAACTAATAAGACATCAGAAGACTCATTGTTTTAAAGAAGAGGATGCTAAAAGATCAGCACAAGCACAGGCGGCGGCTGCTCAAGTAGCAGCCACATTAAGCAGCGAAGATTCCAACTCAAGCAATGTTGAACATCACACTCCTCATGTACCAGTTTCGCCCGCTCCGCCTCGCACGCCGACGCCGGCTGCGCCCACCTATCCCGTATCTCCTGCACCCCCAGCGCCTTTAACGCCAGTAACTCCTTTATCGCATACGCCTCGTGAAGAGAAGGATGGAAATTTTCAATGTGATAAATGCAACCTAGTCTTCCCTCGGTTTGATTTGTGGCGGGAACATCAGCTTGTTCACATAATGAACCCAAACTTATTTCCCACTTATCCACCAGATTCCCCTTTTGGGATCTTGCAGCAGCATGCGCAGCTGCAACAACTAAACGCAACCCTTGGGAGTGACGAGGCTCGCCATCCTTTAGTAGCTGCTCTGAATCAACAAGTCGCTAAGAGGAAATTTGATGAATACGAAGAAGTAGACACTGGGGAGCAGCCAAAAGATAAGCGCTTAAGGACTACTATTTTACCAGAACAACTGGATTACCTCTACCAAAAATACCAAATCGAATCTAATCCATCGCGAAAAATGCTTGAAAACATCGCACGCGAAGTAGGACTAAAAAAAAGAGTGGTACAAGTTTGGTTCCAAAATACACGAGCACGTGAGAGGAAAGGACAGTTTCGTGCGCATGCACAAGTGATAAACAAACGATGTCCGTTTTGTCCAGCTTTGTTTAAAGTAAAGAGCGCGCTAGAAAGTCATTTAAGCACAAAACATGCAGATCAGTGCGCAAGAGGGGAAATTAATGTAGACGCATTACCGGATGAAGAATTAAGTACAGAATCAACTCCTAGTTTTGGCTCCCAACAAAGTGACCGGCAGCAAAATTTTTCCCAAGCGGGGGCTCCCATGTTGCCCCCTATTTTTCCACCTTTTCACTCAGACATGGAGAAATTTATCAAGCAGTACAGTGAGGAGTCAATGAAACGCTATGTAAGTGAATTGCAAGCGCACGCCGCCGCCCAACAAAACGGGGGTGGAAACAATGAATCTTCTGAAAGACGCCCTGAACATGGAAAATCGGAGATACCTTTAGATCTCAGCAAACCAGTAGACCTGTCGCGACCCGGATCGGACGCTGACGAGCGCTCCGACACCGCTTCCGAGACTATGGAGTTCTACGAGGAAGACGAGCCGACTTCGCCACTAACCGGCCAGCAATCGGCGCGGCCTCCTGGCAAGCGCTACCGTACACAAATGTCATCTTTGCAAGTGAAAATAATGAAATCACTATTCGGTGACTACAAAACTCCCACTATGGCCGAGTGCGAGGCGCTCGGGCGTGAGATCGGGCTGCCTAAACGCGTAGTGCAAGTTTGGTTCCAAAACGCACGTGCCAAAGAGAAGAAGGCGCGCTTAGCCGCAGGGTTGATGGAAGTATCTGACGCACCTCCTCCGGAGGAGTGTCGGGTGTGTGACTTCAAGTACAGTCACAAGTACTCGGTGCAGGACCACGTGTTCACACGGGGTCACATCGCAGCCGTGCGTGCGCGGCTGGAGAGCGGCGCGGGCGCCGGCGATGACAGCACGCTCGCGCTCATGCAGATGGCGGCGCGGCTCGAGAGCGGCATGGGCGGCGACCTGCACAACGCGTTCCTGCGACCACAGCTCGCCGGAAACGGTGAGTGTACTACTTGACCGTGGAACGAGTCGCCTAGCGCTCACCAGCACTTCGCGATCACGCATTTTCTTACGTAGAACCTCGCAGCGGCGAGCTTCGCTCGGACGTTTAAGTCAGTTGATCTATGTCGCTGCTAGACGAAGTCGTTGCATGCGATTCGAGCGAAGCTCATTTCGTGCCGTGACGGTCGTTGCTATTTTCCTACTAGTGAGTCCTTTTGTAAATAAAATTTAGGTGTAACTGAAATAGTTTAAAGTTATCTCTCCGTAGTGTTAGTATTTCAATACATAGTAAATTCTTTCTCTTTTAAGAAATATCCAATGAATAAAGTGCATAAGCAAAACAGTATTGAGTTAAATAAGCGCCAAGTCAGTCGGTTAGATGCGAACGGTAATGTCGGCACGTACGCAACCGATTCAATCTCAGAAATTATTTCGTAATTCAAATAATTACTGAGCACCTTTAGTTCGGAGCGTGGCAACAGTAAAAAAGCATTACTCAATGTTCAAATGATAATATGAATCTAAAATTAGTGTGAAATAGATATTTTTTCCGTGGCCCGGGTGCTCGGTAATATTTAAGGAGTTGAGAGTATCTGGTGCGGCTCGGGCTTGGACCGCGGCACCGGGCCGGCACGTGTTGCGCGCCTCGAGAGGCGGGCCGGCCGGTGCGGTGGGCGGCCGCTCTAAGCACTATACAAATGCAAACGATACACAACAATGGTAGGAGTTAGGACGCGTGAAGGACGTCGTATATCTAATGGGACCGATCTGGCGCACATGCATTTCGCTCCACATGAATAATCAATTATTTAAATTATGCCAATCAAAAGACTTTCTCGGAAACGGCACATCAGTGTCCATTGTTTTCTTTGTTTTTATTACCTGATTATATTGAGTTTGCTCTACATATTGAAAGCCAACACCACGGAGAGATATAGACTAGTAATCTGTTGCATAATATTATTCTTCCTAGTTGTTCGTATTTAAAACTCCTATTAGGTATTAGCGACATGTCGATTGTTGTAGGATTGTAATGAAAACCAAATTATATATTTTAGAGAATTTAAATGTTTTAGTTGTTATTATGTAAAGTCATAGCGAAGCCTGAAGTCTATAATTATTTAAAATAAGGTGCCTTGTAGGATCCAAGTGTTTTGTAAATTATTTTTCTCTTGAGCTCCACTGTAAATAGTTAAAAGTATACTACTAGATGTAACAATGTGCATTGTAAAATTATCTCCGACCGCTGTTCGTATTGTGTATTTCGATAGTTCTTATCTATAGGTAGATATAAATATATTATTTGTTTCGTAGAGGCATCTTAAGAACTTGTGATATAAATGTATCTAATTAGTTTACTTCGCATATCTGTCGGAAGGGTCTCGACTAAGGGCGCGAGCCCAAAAGTACAAAAATATATACAGACATAACATTAGAAGTTGTCGGTTTTAACATAATAATGAGTCGTGGTCGTGTGGGGTCCCGGTTGCGGATATTCCTATTCTTTCGTGACATTTACATAAAAGTGGGCCTCGATTGGGGCGTTAGGCGATATGCAAATATTTTCTTCAAATTTGAATGTTACGTACGTAGGGCGCGCGAGCGTGCGGCGTGCGCCCGCGCCCCTGCGCACGCGCCGCGGGAGCTGCCTCTATACCCTTATTTATTACGTGGAAATTTTCGCTACCGTCTCCTAAACACCTTGATACGTCTCTATTGATCTTTCAAATGCAAATATCCCAGTTAGTCGTAAAGAACATAATATATTATTTACTACTTCTCGAATACATACAACGGCATTATGATTTTAGTTTGGTTGTTAAGCATGTTTATTTGCATATCGCTTTTTGTTATTTTTTATTTTTGTTATGTTTGTATTTATTTTTGTTCTTTAGTTTTACTATTATTTTGTTTGTCATGTAGATACCTAAACGTATTTACGTCAAGGCGACTGACGTACCCTTGATATTGAATTTGCCTCCAATACGACTTCCAATAATTTAATTTTAATTTGTATAATTTAATGTTTAACCTAATTTTATGCGCTCTGCATTTACTGTTATTCAGATGACGTTATTCTAAATAGTTATTTGAAACAAAGTCCTGTGCCAGCCAGTGAAAGAATTCTTTGGTATATTGCGGCGATAATTTATCGTCCGCCTAGGGAAAGATTGAAAGTCTTGTAAACTGAATAGTATTATTATAATTATTATCTACAGTTATTATATTTGCAGAATTCGTTGAAATAAATGCAATATTTATATTATTGAATTATGTTTTTTTTTTGTTTTTGTTTCCTTGGTTCCTTTATCCTGAGTTTGATTTTTTGTTTTCTTTTGTTCGACAACATTTATGTGGAATGCAATGTGAGGTAACAAAGAGTGATTAGACAAAGCAAATATTTTACGCTGGAAAGTCTCGTGCTAAGACTTGGAGAATTAACGATTATTTAGGGACAGGTGAACATTGGAAATAATTTAAAATGTAAGTGTTGCACGCTGATAGTCACAAAAGCGTTGTAAGTCTCATACCTGAACCTTAAAACAAAGAAATCTCCATTGTTTTACTTGTGTAGAAAACACAGATTCAAAAGATGTTGGTAGAAGTTTTTATAAACTAAGGTATATTTGACAACTTCGTGGGAGGCATTTGAACTTGTCATTTAGTTTTGTAAGCTTTAAGATGAACGAGAGAAACAGATTGCTAGTTAACAGTTTCGTAATAAGTATCTACTCAAATATAATTACTTAAAACGATCGTGACGGCACACTGCTACTTGGTTATTTATAATAAGAGCTGAACAAAACACTCATTACTACATTCTATATTTAGTGACACTGATGCCTGAGTTTTACGTCAAACAAAACTAACACAACACCACTCTTGACCTAATTTATTTCAACATATCAAAAAATAAAAGTCGAAAAATCAAAGCACAAAATTAGAGGACACATTGGCTCTACCTATAAATGTTTTATTTCTCATTTTGTTTTTATAATTATATATTTATTAATTTCTTAATTATAATATTTTTTGTTATTATATTTGCTTTTTTCAACGGTTAAAAGTAGGTAGATGCTGTTTGCCAGACAACGGGCTGTGAATAAAATACATTTCAGGGTGTTTCACAAAATATTTTAATAATATGCAATTTATTTCTGTAGTTTAAAAGGTAAATACAGCTTCCTTAAGGTACCGTTGAATTATAATCCTAGAGGTCGTTCTGTTCAACAATGTTCCTTCACCTTGATCTACTTAACATGCGTATACAACTCCCACCCACTCAAAAAATATTGAATTACAAACTCAACCGAAAAAATATTAAATAAAAAATGTTCCCGTTAGTGAACAGGCTAATTATTTCATTGTAAAACACAATATATAGGACGTGCTCACCAGAAAATAAGGCTTTTTGTTATAATACAATAGTTTTTTTATGGAATCGATATCATGTCGGTAAGTAGGCAGATCATTGAAGCTGTGATGGCAGAATGTTGGTGATCATTTACAAAAAGTACCCGGCATCGAACCTTTTTGGATAATAGAAAATTAAAGCATATGTCGAATCAATCATGGAAATAAAAACACCGTGCTTAACCGAATTTGATAGAAATGCTCAAATTGAAAGTACCTAACAAGCTATAGAACCTGACTTTTCTAAAAGTACCTACTGTCCCCATAGCAGAGGTACTCGGTGCTATAGTATCCTAAATCTGCTTACATATTACATAAGTAAGTAGTAGATAAGCAATCTAGTAGTAGTAAGTAAACTTCCGTCGTCCAAAGAAGGCGTTTGTTCGCCATTTGCTTGGCAATACTTCGTAGCGAAAACAGCAGTTTTTATACTCTTTACTCAATTGAAATATTACCCTCTACAACGTTTGCTTCCTCAGCACTTTATAGAATTCATAGATAAAAAAAGTGTTAAGTATTTATATTTCCGTGATAGAACTAGTAGGTAACTCACATAAGCATTTTAATATCTAGGTACTGAACTTTCAGAGTGAAATATCAATTAAAATATGAATGGCTAATTTACCAGAACAAGACACTCAAAGTGCTTCCAATCGGTTTAGAAAACGATGACACAGCAAGAATATTCTTCAAGAAATTTCATTTAACTTCAAAATACTTTTGTTATAGTAAAAATGCTAGTAAGCATATACTTATTAGCTAGTTAAAAAAAGCTACCATTTTGACTCTGTATCTGTCTAAGTAACTGGAATGGAATAATCATACAAACGAAATGAGAGAAATCCGTCTCAGCGATACTCTATAAAGACGAAGAGTTTGTTTCTCACTTATCTCGGGAATTACTAGTCCGATTCAAAAAAATCTATCTGTTTTATATAGCCCATTTATCGTGGAAGGCTATAGACAATTTTTGCCGCGTTAAACGACCCTATTAGTTAATATATAAAAGGTTTTTTGATTGTTTTAAGGTAGGCAGGAAATATATGGCGAATCATATGCCTATCTTAACATTATCATCTTCCTTGTTGCTACCTGCGCTTTTAGACTTGAGGCTATTACATTAGTAAATAATTTTCCTTGAAAAGGAAGGAAAAGCTTTTTATGTATTTTGTAATGTCTGTAATAAAGCGATATTAAAAACAAGATATTCCGATTATTATATTATCAATCAATCATCTCGGTAATGTTCCAAAAAGATAAACTTTAAATCAGGTGCTGGCACTGGTGGGTATAATTCCATAATTTTGAGTAGGTTGTTTTGATTGAATAGTTTCTATGGGTTGCACATGAGTACTATGATGAGATCGAGTAAATAATAATAATAGTAACTCAATAGGTAATGTACACCAAAAACCAAGTAATTCTAATATTAAAGTTATTTGAGAGAGTTTTCTGAATCAGCAAGTTTTAATTGTGTTTTAAACTGATTTTTAAATTTCTAAAGTAAATAGAAAGTTATCTGTACCACAATGCTTAGTTAATAATATTCTTAGATATAAATATTGTAAAAGATAACTTACCATAGTCCAATTTAACAAAAGAAATCATAATGCAATTCCTAAATGTGTTCTTATGTCAAAATTGTGTGCATGAATACAAAAGATCTTATCATGAGTCAATTCTTTAAGGTAAGCATTTCAAACCAATGTTTATGTGAATAGAACATCATCGAGAACTTTTAAAAACCATACATAAAACAATAGATGTTCTAAAAAACAATACTTTTATAAAAACACTGATACCTGCCTACCTCACTTATTGAAGTGTCAAGTGTTATATTAATATTCCACGTGACAACATCATCTATTAGAGGCGTTTCTCAAGCTAGGTTTCAACAAGAAATTGCTATTAGCTATAATAACGCAAACTCGATCTAATCACATGCACAAAACACTCAGTATAGTCACTTATCTACCACATACAGCAAGCGACATTGAATATACCTACTTCTTTGGTTCACATTGGATCCTATCTTACAATGATAAATGGGGCAAGGTCAAATCAATCTGCAAATAAAGACGCACGTAGGTATTTTTTAAGCCTCAGTATGATCTCTCAGAAAGTAACACTACACAAATATTCCGCGGCCTTTGACGTGACAAAATAATTTCATAAAAACACCACAAATCAGGTTATCACGTAACTCTTGATACGTCACGCTCGCAAGAGTATTTTATACTTGATTTATAAAAATAGTGTATAGAAAATTCATTGTGAGCGTTCAGTTGGGCCTTAAAACAAGCGAACAAAATGTTGCTCCGTTGTCCGAAGGTTACAAACAACTGACTTAAATTATGTTAAGATATCATGTTACTAAGCAGGTGGGCGGATAGGATTCGGTAGGCACCAAAAATGATTTGATGCGGATGTTAAAATTCAAATGCCAAACAAAAGATCGCTCTTAAATACAATGGATGCAAATGATACACATAAATTATATTGTTATTAGCAATTTGTTGCTAAAGTTAAAATTATCTACATCCGTATGGCATAGATTCCAGTTCTCTATACGAGTGACTTGTAGCAGTCAAAATCGAATATGGGTTTGACACAAATAGGCCAAGATGACTAGGTACTTAAATAATTAACCATCTTATTCATTAGTTCCTACCTACTAAGGCGATCAAATGCGATATATGTGTAGCGGCATATCACAATTACCGACTAAAAGAGAATAACATTTATTAACCCTAGAACTTGAGATAAAGCCTTGCATTTCCACTCTATATCGTCAAAATGTTGCTTTCCAAAGAAATCTTACAAACAGTGCTTGAATGCTTGTTAAGTCAGTGAGCTACCGACTTGCAAGCAGACATCCTACACGCTACCTCCCGTCACGCTGTATTCGCGGCCCAGCTTCACTCGTAAACGTTCAATGGCGTCGGTTTTACGCGAATTTCGTAAGTAACCGTTGCAGCCGCCGATAAATGATCACAAAATGCTTTGTTAACACGAAATCTTCACGGCAAATCGTGTTTTCACTTGGTGTAGAGATTTACTGAATAGAATATGGTATTTCATTGTTCGGTATGTCGTTTTAATAAAAGGACGAAACATGAATGATAATAACGAAAAGACATTTACGAGCAGAGTCATGTCAAATATGTCAGAAAAAAAAATTGTGAAGAAACTAACAATGAGTAGTCCAATCATAATGTTGTGTATGATCTGTTCTAGTTATAACACTGATCCAATCATGATAGAGTTACCCGGTAGCATAGTTCAAGCGGTTGTTAGTAGGTATTTCTGATTGATTGCTATCATACAAATCGATCTGCTTATCTACTGTTAATTTAAACAGCATTGTGTGAGGAGTGTATGCGGGCCGGGTCGTGCAGTACGCCTGGAGTCACGTCGAGGCGTCCCAACCCATTATCCGCTCCAAACCGTATCGACAAATAACCGCCAATTATTGGATCGCTCTACAATCTTTTTACAATTTCTTCTCCGTCGGACGTTATTATATTTCTATTAAGCCTTTTTTGTAATCAAACTACTAATGATTCGATTCCATTTCCTAGGCCGACGTGCCGCCTCCGCAATGTTAATGACACTACGTAATTAGATCCGGATGGTTTGAGGGCGTTGACTCGACTGCGGTGCCCGACCGGTAGATAATGGCAAAGTGTAAATTTTACTAAAAATATGGTAATTTACGACGGACGCCATTTTGTCTCCTCAAATGGCTGAGACAAGGCCCCCGGTAATGAGTTAACACCGTTAAGATACCACATAGGAAATGTTCCAAGCGTTAGCGACACGATCTGTTGCATACTGCCGCTAGACAATATGGAAGCATGTCATTATGTAAACTTACAATAATCATTCCATATGTAGAAGTTCCATAATTTAATCGATTTTCCATACACTAGGTACTATTGATCTCGTAATTAGTAGACCCACTTAAATTCTATGTTTTGAAGTGAGCATTCTTGACAGTTTAGTTAACGTATGCGAAATAATTTCAATACCTACCTGTTCAAACGAGATATAAATTTCGAGATATAAATTTTGGAAAAATACTTATTTTATTGTTAGCGTATCCATCATAATTTTCACAGCGACTTCATGGTCTCTAACATACTAAATGAAGCCAACTTTAACGGCAATATATCACAGAGTGAAACCTCTTTTGAAATAAGGATACAGTTACACGCTCTAGTCTGAATAGAAATCAAAAATGCTTCATGAGAAAAACTAGTTCTGAACGTTCGCGTACCGGTCACTCCAAGGTACACGATGACCACGCCACGTGCGCTGCATGTGTCCAACTCCAAGTGTTGGAGTTTCATTAGAAGCGAGTCCGTCGGTGCAATGGATGTTATCACTACCATTGTGTACACGTGCTACACGTACGTAGCCTCTCCACAGTGGCCCAGCGGCTTTATCCCCGCTGTATATCTGTATATACGTTGTCTTGACACCTATGTGGCCGCAGTCCGTACAGTCGGACGGTCAGGATCGTGACTGCTAGAAACACCGTGACCGATGACAGTTCTCATTGCCAATTAGAAGTTCAATCACCGACGTCAATGGGCCCGGCTGAAACGAAAAAACAAGTATTGTATCTGCAGTCATGTTTCAATTTGTGAAATTGATTTGTGATGTGATCACATTCGATACTTATATAGTTAGTTTTCTAATCAAGGCGACATCACGACGCATCGATAACAATAGATGGTTCTTGTCAAGTCATTTCATCATCAGACATCATTTGGAGCTCATTTATTCGCTTGTACATAAACAACACATATGTAATGATGCTTTTTCTTTGTAATAATAGTCTTATGTGAAATGATTGATGTACTTAAGAAGTGAGTTCGTTTGTGAATGTATACTAATTCATCTGATGTCTCCTATTAGGGTTGACGTACTGGTTAGAGTTATAATGACGAGTATGTGGTGACATTTACATCCATTTATTTACAACAGTCGCAACTGTATTACTAAAAATAACGACAAATACAAGGCACTCTAAAACTTGGAGAACAGACCATTAATAACAGCGATTGAAATGATTTCAGATTAAACATTCATACAAAACAAATACATTATTATATGAAAACAATAAACACAAACAATTAGTGTCACATTTTATAAACACCTAGTAATTAGCAATTAAAATTATTGTCAGTTACATCAATGACGATGCAATTTTGTTACATAAAACCATGCCTTAATTCTGAATTCATAAACAAAATAATGTGCAAATGGCGCTTTTCCAACAATTAGTTCAAAATACCAATTATAAATAAATAAATAAATGTGGACAACATCACATACATTGCTGCACTCCGAACCTCAGACCTTCAGAGCTAGCGACAGCTTGAAAACCGGTGTGTATGCCACTTGACCACGGAGGTCGTCATAAACAACAGAAAAAAAGTCATACAAATAATCGTATTTGATACAGAAATCAAGTAAATAGTTACATTAATATCGATTAATGTAACTATTTACTTGATTTCTGTAAAACAACGCTAGTTCAAATCGTCAAGGAACATTTAAAAATAAACTACAATGGATTGATAAACGATTATCTGAACCAAAGCCATTTGCGGTTACCCTAATCCGGGTCCCCATATTCAAAAGCTTAGAGGCTCTAATGTTAGAATATAAAACTGGCATCAACGACCTATCAAACTTCGTCTTCATATTCTTCTTCCTACCGTGTCGATGGATTCGATTCAAATACTACCAGTGTTGAGCAATCTGTACAGTGTACAGCTCTATCATTGGCCTCGTTTAGGTCTTGGTAAGTACAGGTGGTTGTGTCTTGTTGTCTCCATATTGTCGCTCCGTGAATAAATAGGTAGGTCCTACCTTTACAAATTACTGTTTCACAATTAAACACTATTTAAAATATTCTTAACTAGCTGTTGCCCGCGGCTTCGCTCGCGCGTAAAGTAAAGAGTAGTATTAAAGGTAGATGTATTCTGTCATTTTCAAAGTAAGGAGAATGTATAAAATTTTTCATCTAATATTATGGCGTTAAAATAATATCTAATAAAAGTAAAGAAAGTAGCAAAAGCATTTGTGTTATGGAATCGGAGACAAAAAAGGTACCATAAACACCCAGACTCCAGACTATGTATAAAAGTGATTTTCTACATGGACCCGTCCGGGAATCGAACCTGGAACCTTAGAGCTGGCGAAACCTTAAAAACCGGAGTGAACGCCACTCGACCACGGGAGTCGTCATTATAGATATGTCTTAGATGGTCATTATCTTATCTATTTATCTTTTCATCTGCCTGTCTTTGAGAATACTGAACTTCACATACCAACTATTTCAGCCCTTATTTCACCCCCTTAGAGGGTAGATTTTGAAAATCTCGGAAATACATCTTATTTATTTCTAACTAATTACCCTTGTATGAAATTGAATGAGTCTATCTTTGAAAACGACACAATTCATATGCCTACAAACTTCCAACCCCTTTTTCACCCTCTTAGGGGGATGATTTTTAAAATCGCTGAAATACATCTTCATTTATTTCTATTCAGAAACCCGTATACGATATTTCATGTGTCTATCATTGAAAATACCGAACTTCCCATACAAACTTTCAACCCCTATTTCACCCCCTTAGAGGATAGATTTCCAAAAGAAAAGTAGCCTATAGCCTTCCTCAATAAGTGGACTATCTAACAGTGAAAGAATTTTTCAAATCGGACCCGTAATTCCTGAGTTTAGCGCGTTCAAACAAACAAACTCTTCAGCTTTATAATATATAATATAATAATATATAATATATATAAAGTATAGATAAATAATTATAGTATCTTAGCCGTGTCACAGATTAATAAATAGTTACTCTGCCGTGTGCAGCGCCCCTTATTGAACTCCACTGCGGGTGACGTAACCTACGACAAACTTATTATTTGCGGTTGGTACAGTATTCGGGTCTAGGGATCGAACCGCAAAATTAAGTTTGTTTTTTTTTTGTATATACTTTTCCGGGATAAAAACTACCCAGTGTGGTGCCCAGGATATTAAAGAACAATTATACCAAGTTTCATCGAAATCGAACCGGTAGTTTTTGCGTGATGCCTGAACAAACAGACAGACAGACAGACAGACAGACAGACAAAAATTTTTTTAATCACATTTTTGGGTTCGGTGTCGGTCTAGTAACACACCCCGCCATTATTTTTTTTTGATATTTTCAATGTACAGAATTTTCACTTCTACAGATTTATTATAAGTAGGTATAGATAAAAACCTGTTAATGTATTTTCAACTCTCTACATTATAATCACGCCTTCTTGCCCACTGCTGAACTAAGGTGACACTTCTCTGTTGTTAGTGATTGAAGACAAATTTACTTATCTACACAGTACACATACATTATTAAAACATAAATTTAGTTTCATTATACTTCAAAATGTCTAAAATCGAATGGTACCAGTAGAAGTGCTCTACAATATTCTCTAAATCAATCCCCACTTCATAACATAGCAATATAATTTAATAGAGATATATGATCTTGACAGCTCGAAAGTATAAAACTAAGTAACATAGTAAAGATTCTCGTTTCTTACCGCAAATTGCCCTTACATAGTTAAGTTAATGACCATTTCCAGGTTTACTGGCAACAGTACAAGTTAAATACCTCATATTACCTACCTTCTGTGTTTCTATTCGATTTAGTTGTATTTGCAGAATCAACTCCAAACTTAAAACTAAGTACCTAAAAATACGAGACACGCCCCGCTTTTGTTGTATATCTAATGAAAACAAATCACACGTTTGTAAATAATCTAATAACTGTTTGTTTGCTCACGAATAGTAAGTGCGTCTTATATGGTCATTGGTCACTTTAACACTTTGGAACATTTTATTTCGTAGACCATTAATAACTCGAGACAATGTTTAGATTCCCATATAATGGCCTTTGCCCAGAAGTGGGACAACAAGGGCTAATAAAAAAAAAATAATCTAAAATGTAGTGTTACACTTTAATTGCAAAAAATCACCATAATCTTCATCGTAATAAGTATCTACTTATTACGATGAAGATACCAAACGGTTAATCCATCTTCCTTTAATAAAATTACAAGTCAATACAAGCTATAGGAAACAAACAGTTACTTTATTTAGTTATTATACAGTTACAAGATACTCTACTAATTAACCAGCAAACCGCAGCAATCAATGTCTAATTAATCAACCCGATATTTAACAGGGCCACGAAATAAGCTAGATAATAAATAGGTACGCGGAACGGATTTATTGCTCCTACAAGCCGACAGTTAGTGACAATGTAGAAACTTTTACACGGTTATTATCTTGACTGCAGAATGGGGAAGAAAACGTCTCATTTCAGTGTATTAAAGTCGTGATTATTATTTTAATCGTTTGGCTAACAAAGGGAAACAACTGCGGATTAGCGGTAATTATCTGCGCGGTACCGTCGCGTCGTGATGGCGGTTTGTTCCGCTTTGCGACTACGATTGTGTCTTGTTTTAAATAATGTTGCTTATTTTCTGATAATTTTTGGTGTTCATTTTTAAATATTACTATACTACACAATTTTTAACTATTCTTAGTATTCCCATAGGAACAAAAATAAAATAAGCAAAGAAAATAATGCAAGTGAGTGAAAGTTTATTCCCTAATAATGATGTTTTTATCTTTATACTGATATTTAATGAAATGTTTCGCATTTTTTATATCATTTAAGTAAAAAAACTCGTTTCAAAACATTGTTTACATGTTGTTAATGACAATCAATTATGGTTATGCAGGTAATTATCTTGTCATACATTGTTACGTTGTTTCGCAAAATAAAGATATCCTCAATTTTATGTACTCTTAACCAGTATATTATGGGTACTATATCTATTATAATTGCTCTGTCGTAAATACTGCTATAAATTATATTCCACTTAACCTATCATAGATGATGATACTAGAATTCCTCGGGGTTTAAAATAGGTTGTCATTAAACTAAGATTAATTATTAAGAGAGTTTACTTAGTTTTACACTCACATAATGTCAATAATATTTAGAAAAGTTTTCGTGATTTGATACAAAGTTTAATTGATCTTACTAGGTTATTGCAGTGTCATGGAATAGAATTTTAAGCTAATTGGCAACAAAAACTTATCATAATTGCAAATATTTTCTCGTAATAAAATAATTCCATTTCCATTCCTTTCCTCAGTAACCATAGTGAAGGAAAATAAAAAAAGATTCACTAAATTAATTCTTAATATCGACGAAAATTCTTTGATAAGATTTTATCCAATTTTAAAATCAAGCCTACGCGCCCTAACTAGTTTCAATACACTAAAAAAACTTGATTTATCTTCTAGTGCAAATCTTCGCAAATCAACTACTCTAAATAACCTTTATACACAGTTTTTGTTTATAAGTTTATTCCGATCATATTTGCTAATTATACAGAGATACAGATACAAATCGTCCACCGGATTTCAGATTCCAATTGTGAGCTCAGACCAGAACTCAAGTGCACACATAGACCCCATGGAAAAGCAATACGATGAAACAAAATAAAAATATTGAAAAAAACGTCAGAATCTGTTAAATAAAATACTTTGAACTAGGTCCGAAGCGGTAGGTAACAAGTGGTACATTCTATCACGGCGGTGGTTACGAAGCTCGTGCCGGCCCGCCCCGATATTTTCATTACCACTATAAATACCTAGGAATGAAGTCTTCGCATTGCCGCTTATTGAGGTTCAACCTTAATTATATTTCGCGATAACCACGCTCAACGGGTTAAATAAGAAACTTCTATACAAAACCGCTATTTTCATACTTTAACAATCTCTGAAAAAAACTACTACATATTATCAAATCGTGTGTAAGAAACTCATACATGACCTCAATAAGTAGGTACATAAATAAGTTACAGACTGTCAAGTAGGTATAATACTTACCTACTCACAAAATCTGTGACAAACAACATGGCACGTTATTCACATACGATGCAAAAATAATCGAAACGTGATCGAAAAGCTATGATCTGATGCTAATGATTGGTGTCACGTTCACACAATAGGCGCCGTTTCAACAGTCTTGATCGGATGACGCCTCTATCATATTTATCTATGCAAATGACTGAATTATATTGTCTGAACAAGGGTCGCATAATCAATGATTATGTAATTTATAGTACAACAACTTTAGTACACGTCTTTTATTAGGTCCTTTTGATAGAAAATTCCATTACTTTTTAACTACTTTTCAAGTGCTTATTAAAATTCTAAAGTTTTGATTAGGCGCTACAGATTTTATCCTAGTGCTACGGCTGTTATATGCAGATAGATAAGTACCTATATTGAATCTAATTTACGATCTGTAAGGAGTTTTCTCTACCTATGGGCTGGAAAACAAATTTAGCGGAATTATTGCTTCCTGCCAGCCTTTAATGGGAAATCTTTGGCAGACGGTGACTTGTCGTTTATTGGATCTGCGAACTATCACTGCAGTCGGCAGAAGGTAGCTATGCACTATATTTAGATCCATTTCCAGCTACTTCAAATAAATCATTTCCCATATTTCTGAAAATATAATAAAACTTTTAGCTCTACATTTAATATGTCCGTATCAAATCGCATAGGTATTTTCGACTCTTCCAGAAATATACATTGATATAAAAATTTGGAATTACTTGATATTAAGCGGGTATCACTATAATTATTATAAGCTGTTAAAAAAAATACTTTCCCCTGCCTGAGGAATTAGGAAATAAAATACACTCCTCTTAAGCTTTCATGTATCAAAACCTATCAAAGAAACAACATGGAAAGTTCTACTACAATATTGTATAACTGATAATAAATTATACTTAATAAAAATATTTGCATGTAAACTTACCGGGAGATCATTGGTGACTGTATACTGATCTATAGTTATTAAAGCAAATCATTCTTCTTGCGTAATCTTAAATTTTAATTCTAAATTGTACACATGGAATTTTTTAGGGGAAATAAACATGGCGTGCTCGAGATGGAAATATGCACTAAAATATGTAAAGACGCACGTGTGTCCAGTTTTGCCTTGTATATAGATGGTAGTGATAACATCCACTGCAACCCACACGCTACGCACGAAATGCAACACTTTGACTGCATGGATAGCCGAGTGGTATAGGTCACCACGCTAATTACCACTGTGCGCGACGTGCTGCGGGTTCGATCCCCGCATGGGACAAGCATTTGTGTGATTCACTAATGCATGTTTCAAGTCTGGGTGTTCTTTGTGCATGTGATTTGAATGTTTGTGAAACCCCCGCGACACAAGGAAAAAAAAAACAAATATAACACGTGAACGTGGACAACGTTTTCCGCGTGCGCTGCAGTGGAACATCGTCTTAAATCAAGAAGCGTATGTAGGTAGAAAAGTTTATTACTAATACTAAGTACATTTAAGTTGTATTGGTACTAAAAGCTTTTATAATAAACAACATGACTATCAGTTTAGCCATTAACATCAACTAAGTTATACCATAATGGCCCGAACTTAGGTTTCATAGCTGCTATTTTGTGTACGTGCAATGAGCGAATCAATTTCTTGGTATCTATTATAACATACGGTGCCTGTCACATCTGTTATGTAAACAACACACTTGATGATTATAATTTTATAGATAACGCAAAGTTACGTGCATAATAAGAGAAAACGGACGAGAGTCGACGTCCGTATATCATATTATAATAATGAATAAGCTCTGGCCGGCGACGCGACGCCACCATTCTGCCGCACTTTAATAGTCAGATGATCTTGATTCGCAGCTACAATCGTAGCTATAACACACATTTTGGACGTTCTAGTTTGTTGTGCTCTTGTGACCACTAGTCTGCCTCGTTGGTCTAGTGGCTGCGTGACTGCCGTGCATGAGTTCTCGGTTTCGAATCCCGGGAAGAGCCAAAAATTGTTATTAGGTTTAGATATTCTCAGTACTGCTCGGAGTCGGGAAGTGTGGCGGTGTTGACACTCCCGTGCCTCAGAAAGCACGCAAAGTTGTTGGTCCTGCGCCTGTTCCCTCACCGGCTATGAGATATTATAAAAATCTAAATACCTTACAATATTTTAAAGTACAATGGAGAAAGTAGTCGATCATCAGCTTAAAACACGCCTAAATGCATCTTTAGGCGAGCTAACACGTTTAACCATAAACACAAAACATTATTGTATCAAAATACAACCTCAGCGATAGCCATTTTCAATTTTATTAGAATATTTAAACACAACATGTTATTACAGTACGTCGTATCAAGCAATTCCAATACACAATGTTACCAATTAGGGTGCTGTTCGCTTTATATTGAAGAAAACCATAAACAATACAAATGTATTAACAAATAATATGATCCATAAAAGTAAAGGAGAGAAACTTGTTGAGAAGGGCTCAACTTTAACAAAAACAACTTGAAAACTGAATGAATTTCGGTTTCGACACCAATTTGAGAAGTAGCAGACTCTAGGTATACTTTATATTCCTTGCACATTAAATGAGTAACCAAATCGTCACAAATTTCCTTAAGATTAGACTGTGAGATGAATTTATGACGGGTCAACTCTGGAGACGAGGCATTACTTAAATTCGTAGTGGAAAGTTTTCGTGCAAGTAGCTACATTGTCCTGAACATCGCATATCATCACTACGTCTGTATAAATATGAGAAATTGTACTAGAACATCCATATATTAACTAATCGTATAGTTTTACACTAATACATGTAATTTTCCACATGCATAAACCAGTACGTGATTAAATTAGTTGGGGTGAGTACGAGGCATTGCGACACAATTTCTGAATAGACAAATAGATTACCATTACCATTGTATGGGTAATTTTCATGAGAATAATTATAGCTAAAGTATCTGTAGAGCCTACTGAACATTAGTTTTTGCGACGACCTCCGTGGTCGAGTGGCGTGCACACCGGTTTTCAAGGTGTCGCCAGGTCTGAGGTCCCGGGTTCGATCCCCGGTCGGGTCAATGTAGAAAAACACTTTTCGACATTGTCTCGAGTCTGGGTGTTTGTGGTACCTTCGTTGTCTCTGATTCCATAACACAAGTGCTTTAACTTACTTTGGATTCGGAGCAATGCATGTTATGTTTACCACCCCATTTATTAATTATTGTTATTTAGTTTACACTGATACAACTTGAATAATGAAGGTACCTACACTCATTCAATTGGGCGTAGTATAATTTATTCCACATTTACGAGTAGTACTAAATTAAATAAATAAAAAAAACTAAGAATAATTTATGATAGACAATTTAATTAAAAGCGTAGTCACATACAAAGATATAACAAGAAATCCGAGCCAAAATCACAAGTGATGTGTTTTAACGGTCGTCTGTAGTTGATTGTTGAAAACGTTCCTACGCTAATCGGAGCGGGAATCACTGTTACAGTGTCCGAACGCCTAAAATGCTGCCGCGTTCAATTAATATTTCAATTACGAGTATTACGACCCACTTTTTGGTGCTTTACGATTAATTAAGCGTGAATTATTGGGAAAACTTATTATAATAAGTTAATCAAAAAATTTAAGTAGACGGTATTTTTATTGTTATCAGATTAATTGGCAACTTGTTTACAATTTATAATGGATATTGTACCTTCATTAAATGTAATAGAAACGGGGACGCTTGGTTCAAAATGAATAACACACAAATTTTTAATCTTCTCTAGAACTTTTCTTTTAGGGAATAACATTTAAAGATTGAATTTTAAAAATAATTTCATTACACAAGCTTTAAAACTATGTATCTGAAGAAGCCTGATCAAATAAGTATCAGCATATTCAATTGAATATCTCGTTAGAGCTTCACCAATGGGTAACATTTTAGCGTCAGCAAGCGTCCCGCTAGGAAGGGGCCCGCATATCCGCCATATCCTAATTGAGCCCATTCCGTCGCGCTAAATAGTCCAGATTGGTCCCCACAGGATTGTTATCTGATTCAACGATTCCACGACCGATCGCTAATGCAATAAGGATGTCCACGTCTACATTTGTTCTCTAACACGGGATATTGGGTATTAGAATCGTATTATTGTCTATTATTTAATGACGAAGTGTCGTGTTCACGCCGGCTCTGATTCAGAATTTAAGTGGACATTGTGGGATTTAGATTCAATTTCCTTTTTCTAATTCGTAGTCGTTCGACGATTTGTTTTGAAACTGCTTTCTCTGTAAGTGTTTTTGTTACGATCGTTTGGGATTAAGGAAAAATATTTGTGTATCTATTTTGTCTTTGTGTGGGAATTGTAAAATCAATATTATATTGTTACTTCGTGAACTGTCTAGATGGTATATTAAAAGATTTTTTATTTTGACGTGACAACGTCTTAAATTAGGTTGCGGCTGGGAGTCACTTATGAAAAAGTGTAACGCTCGGTAACGTTACGATGAGTCACCGAACGAGAGAGAGGCCCGCCGAATGTTTGTATATAAATACGTATGTATGTGTATAGGTAAAAATAAAATTTTGTTAATATGAAATTCAGTGCGAGATTCTTTGTATAAATTAATGTTTTAAATTGTTACTATTATTTCATCCTTCTTCCTACTATACGAATGAATATTTACATTAAAATTATTTTACCACTCAAAGTCGTTGTCACGTAAAACTTTCGCCCGTATACCGACTTTACAGGCAACCAATTTTTTTTTTTCAAATTGTTTTGAGACAAGTACAGTGTCTACCTATAAAGTTTTAAATGAATATTGTATCTCTGTTAAAATAATAAATAAATAAATAAACCTTCGTCTTTGTAGATTTAATAAAAAGAACAATAATCATACAATAATAATTGATAGCTGTTGACGTTACTAAAAGTTTTAAAGTAGTTTTAAAAATGCTGATAATTTTTCTCAACTTTCCCATCCATAACCTTAAGTCATCCAAAGCCAATCCATATTCTAACAAAGTGTTCAAATCAAAAGAGCCAAACAAAGAAATAAATTCTATCAGTTAAACATGATCTCGCAATCATCGAAGTGTAACAAGTCTCAAAAATTTCGCTCCCATTATAAAAAAGCATATTGTCGAAATATCGGACTTCATTTTGAGGGCTCTTCATACAGTATGCTGGCCTCATTATAAGGGCCCTTTGTACTAAGGACCAGTTCTTTAGCAAAGCAACGGGCTTTACAATAAATGTATCAAATGAACGAGCCCTTCGCATGTTTCTTTATTCATGACCACTTCATATGTCGCCCTATGCGTCTTAACTTTAGTTCTAATTAAAGGGATTGTCTTTGTATTGTGGCACTTTTGTCCTTGTTACGTCAGCTTCTCTAGTGGTTAAGTCACCCTAACGATATTAATATTATTTCGTACCTTCATGAAGCTTATGTGTGAACTTTGTAAAACAATATTTCATTTGGACTTATTTGTTTTTAAACCGGACTGCCTTTGTGTTTGGCCGGCATTGTCAATTGTGTTCGTAAAGTTACTAACGTAAACAGTATTCACATGACATACTTGCTTTTGATATGCACTATCAATATACGACATACATATCCCAAGTGGCAGATTAACTTAAAAGTTTTCTTACGAACGCAGTGCCCTTGTTCTTTATCTTAGTCAGGCCTTCAGGTCAGGATCTTCACTGACAAAAATAGAAGCAACTTGTTTATTCACCTTCACAATTAAACTTGAAAAGAACCCAAATATATAATATTAAGGTTGGCTATCCCGATAAATTTTCGTGTGGAAAGTAAATAAGCTGCCAACTTGAAAAAAAAAACCTTGCTACTTCAGCGGTTCCTAATCATTTGGGATCGATCCAATGTGTATTTTTGAATCTAACACTCAAAACCTTTCTTTTCTAGTTCTACATGACCTGATAATCATAGGCCGAGAGTTTCCCAGCAGCTAGCTCGGTATTCCTAGGTTGTAAGCACCTTCGAGGCTGGTTAATTATCAAGTGTTTCCCGACTCACGATCCGCACCCACGACGCAGATTATACCACCCTTTCATTACTCTAACTAGTGATCACGGACGAACTAAATTGTAATGCTGAACTTAAAAATATTGTGCTGAGAGTTTAATTTATGGGGTCAATGGTACTAAAGAAATTTGAGGGATCTTTTTAATTGATACCTTGAAATTTTTGTCTGGTTCATGATTGCAATGGCCAAACATGTATAAATAATTGGAAGGTGCGGCACAGTGAGTAGTATAGAATTTCTACAGGATCATGTGGCCAGAAATTGCTATTGTCTCAAAAAGTTTCAGAACGTATTTCAATGTTGCAGAATTTTTTGTTTCATTGTTGTTTAATTTCCTCGTCTCCTTTACCTATTGTCAGTTTTTTAACAAACTTAATAATAGAATTGACAGGTAAACAAAATAGTCTAGAGCGTTTTACGTTTTTAATAAAACGAAACTGAACGCTCAATGATTTTATTTACATTTACATATTAAATAAATTAAAAACACAATAGAACATAAACATTTTCTTGGAATCAAGCTCGCCTACGAGTTTATTATCAGTAACGGCTATAAAAATAATATAATAACATTGATTTATAAGTTTTACGTTATTTTTGAATTAATATTTTGCTCTGTTTAAGCGTTGTTCGAAGTATATTGATCGGCAACGTCGTGAAATCGTGGAAAAAATAAACACAAAATTCCCGTAGAATTTTCTCGATGTAGGTGGCTATGCGTAAAATAAACAATGCCACAATGTAAACAATGAGAACGTACAATAACTGTCATACGAGCCGCTGACGCTGTAATTGAAGAGGACTTTAATTAACAATAATTTGCGTTCTGTTATTAACGGGTCGTAGCTCTATTCTGCAACAAGCCGACATACGGAATTTTAATAGCCTTTGAAATGACAAATCAATGCAAAATACACATTTTAACGTTTTCGTAAATTTAATATCTATTAAGTTTTTAACAGATTCTTCCAATACCTGGGATCTCTACTTATTAATTGAATATTCAAATAAGTATTTTTAAACAAACCTACTTATTGCTTCGACTTTTGTGAAACGTGACTTCAGCTTTTCAGATGTATCAATCAGAACTACCATTAAATTATTCATTTAACTCTCTGAAATATTTTTTTCGATGAGAACATGAAAAAGAAAAATCGGTAAATAATTTCGTTAATTACAAAATAATCGCACATTATATTTTCACTTTCAAAAAGCGGATATGGAACAGACAAGTACGTCCAAGAACACAGTGGTCCGTGCAAGTCAGCGTCGCGTGATTCCCCATCACTACATTGTTTACACAAGCATTATTCACTTAATGAGCTCGCTAATGTTCCTGCGTGACACAGTAATTAATGCTCACAGTCTCAAATCATTGTTGACTACGTAATTTGAAACGTTCAGGATCCATTACCCGCTTTTACTCTACAATTATGTGAAATTGGCACAGTGCGTGCGATGTACGCGGCTTGTAATTAATTCCGCTAATCTTAGGATGATCGTGTCTTATTATATTAAATTATAAATTAAAATATGAAAATTAAGGGTTAGATAGCTGTTTGTTGAACAAGAAACATTGTTGCAATTGAACTTGGAGAAGAATCACTTTCCGTAAAAATTATGTCACCTTTTTTCTTGGGAAATATAGGTACTTATCTTCTTTTACTAATGTCCAATTCAAGCTAGCTTTAGTGCATTCATTGTCTATTTCCTTAACTGTTTTCTGTACGAAGTAAAGCGTATACAAAGTGGGACCACAGTGGCGCTTAATAATAGTGGGCTTGGTACGTCTCTCAGCTAATGGCCGTCGGATCGAGCAAACATTTAATTGGCGTATTTATCGCAATTACACGCATCCATGGTTTGAGGGCGAGTGCGCCGTGATAACAGATTTCACTTCTGACCGAAGCTAGAAATGTAATTGGAAATTAACCCATTGTCTGAGCCGCGAGCGCCGCGACCTCGTCACAACGTCTTGTCGCCGATAAACTCTTTATAAAGACTTTTTTTTGCATAATTAATTCCTATAAAATGTGCTATTGGCACGTTCGTATTGTTACTCAAAATGAAAACCTTGAACGTTGAAAAAATCCTCAGTCAACAGCAACAATGGTCGCGAATTTGTCATTACCGTCGAACGTGACTGTAACCCAAACAGCGCGCCCGCGCCGGTGCCACGCATGTCTCGTTTATTTTAATATCACCCTGATTTTTTACTCTTTTCCGTCAATATTATGTTTTTCATATCGACTTTTTGTTCTGACAACGTGACACCTTTAACGGGTTTTTCACGTACGACGAATTCAGGCAGTTTGGAATGCTCAACCACATGGATTTGATTACCATAAGTCCTTGTGATCTACATCTCATCGGGGAGCGAACTTGCGAAATCACGTAAACAAAGCATGTTGTATTGGTAGAACTTTTATAATAGTCCACGTGTACCCGGCATAACCCCTTGATGGAAAAACTTCTTTGTGTGTTCATAATTGAGTTTCTGGTTAGAAAATTACGTATGTTTGGAGGGATCTTTTGATTAATAGGAGTTCCATTAAATTTTGTAAAGCTTCGCTTATTTGATATTTTAATATCTTCGAGACTTCATAATCCCACATATATGTAATTTATTTGTTTATCTGATGGATAAGCCTCTGAAAATTAATTAATAATGTCTTTATGTTTAATATTATATTCTTAGATATATAGGTGTTTCTGAATGATATCTTAATTGTTAATGTTTTTGTTTCATGTACTGTTCCATGATGCCATTAATAGTATGAGTAGGTATAATTTATTTATTTATTACGCACACATTCACACACTGGTAGTGTATATTTGCATTGAAATATTTGACATGATAAGTTCAAAACATTGAGTTGTTTGCTGCTTCTATTATTCAAGAATACTTTGGGTTTGACGAAATAAATCCTGAATCGAATAACACTAAGACCTTCCCTCAGAGAGAACGTCAGTAAATTTTAATGGAATGTTCTTAATTACGCTATAACCGTTCTTTAAATCCAAGTTAGATAAGTTTTTAAAGGATCCAAGTCGTCGTGAACGAATCGGATTCTAAAAGGAAATGTTAGCTCAATAAGTTGTATAAAGGCGAGTCATGTGGGAGAGGCGCGGGTACACCTGCTAACTCCTACATAATTCTTAGAACAGCAAACAATTTTTATTTCACATGCTAAATACACATCGCCGCCACAACTTTGAAGTCATTTAGCGAAAACAATGGAAAGATCCGCGCACACACTAGCATGCTAATTCCTACATTTTATTTAAATAAACTTATTCTTATTATAAACGTGTCCTATGTCCAACTGCTGTTAAAATTTATAATGCTATTTTTACGTTTAAATGAGTCATGTGGGATCTTTGAATGGGTTCTTTACACTTGGCATCGATTCATTACTTATCGACTGATTTGTCATATACATAAGTGACAGTTAAAAAGTCGTTTACCTTTCAACGAAGTTCATTTGTTGTTTTGTCGTATGCACGGTTGTTATATGATTTCTATTCCGTTATGAAGATGCGGGAGCGCATCGTTTCGTCACGCGCATGTAACAGCCGGCTGCTGTCCGCTATATCCGCCTTAATACATGCGATTTGCATCGGCGTGCCTTATGAGCTTTCCTGGCAGTTTTCGCCATCATAAAGTGATCAAATAAGTTATCAAACGCGACAATAAATCAGTGGCTGTGGGACTTTCCCTCGCGCGTCGTTACGATTCTCTACGCCGACTCACGCAGCGCGTTACTGACGTTTTGCCAGCTTTTTGTTTGGCGTGGTTATGCTAATATGTAATGATGGGTTTCAAGTTCCCGGTGAGGCATTAACGTGTGGACTCACCTCCGTAATACCTGCCATCATTGAACTCTACAACGTGTACCTCCATTACCGTACTGCACATTTCACTTTATAGGAAATAACTCAATCTCTCAGCCGACCTTCGTCGAGGGTTTTCTAATATCAGCGATAAAATAACATTGACCGAACCTTTAAAACATTTGTATGTCCGAACTTGCATCGTCACTCCGCAGAGTTCTGATCATAAAACCGTCATTAAGAGGGACAGCCTTAATTGGAATTGACAACAAAATCGTTTTTATATCTCTTTCCATAAAACAAGACGAAAATTATCAGGGTAAATATGTTGTTTGCACACGTGATACTTAACGATACAATTTAAAAATTTAAAGTATCGCAGGTGCTGCTAAGTATCTTGTTTTATGTCGTAATGAAAAAAGTCCTTATTAAACCGCTGGATGATACTGCAATCGGAAAATATGTAGGTATGTAGGTATTCAACTCTGAGATCATTGGTATGCGAATTACGAAGAGTCGAACAAAAGACATTATAACATCCTGTTCCCGCGACACCACTTCGACTGTTATTATTAACCTAATGACAAAAATTTATAGCTCCTTAAATTCGCCGTGCTGCAAATATTAAAGTTCTTTTTACGAAGGGAAATGAGAAGGTTCGCTCGGGTTGCGTCGTATTGGGAGGTATGCCTGTATGATGCGACGTTAATATCTGTGGCCCGGCTTTTGTTCATTCAGTTCGGTTGTAAAATGTTGCGGCCGCGATGTAATTGAAGTGTTATAAAAATGTATCATCAATATGTTTATTATTAGCACACGTGTATTTTTATGACAAACAAATGGAAATATTTCCGGTGACTTCGAGTTTAATCGTGGTTCGATCGCGACATTCGATACTTTTTTTATTGCTTAGATATACCAACTGAAGTAAAGCGATAGCTAAAGTAGGTAATGGGTGTTCTATTTTGAAGCGGCGGTAGACTTATGGCATGGGCATCGGACTTGCGATCATGTGGTCAAGGGTTCGAATCCCACCCATTTCACTACTGACGAGCATAGAACTAATAATGTGCGACACACAAAATTACAGTAAGCTTTTAAAAAAAACATGAACAATATCGTCGTCTATTTAAATTCTGTAAAAAGTTCGATAAAACACCATATTCAAATAAGGATATCATCATTTATGGAGAGCCTCCGTATGTTGAAACTCCATGACTAAATAAGATACCACACATAAACGCCTCTATCTAATAAATTACAGGAATCATTTAAAAATAAACTATTAACACGTCACTTCTTTTTCGTATAAATTAACACTTTACCGCTTTCGCAAACTATGGACAAGTAATACCACAAATTAATGTGCGCGATAAATTACTGCAGGTGAAAACGGGACGCTTCTATAGACTCTTAACACTTTTAAATGTTTTTTCCTTCAATCTTCATAAAATTATCCAACCTTATCGTATAAATACATATATCTTAAGGTAATTATCAATAAAATAATGGAAGTAGGTATTTTAATTTAACTTTTATCGAGAGAAAAATCTAATTTATTTATCGATTCAGATTTCAGAAAAAAGGTTTTTAAGTTGTGTCAGACGTGTTATTGTGAGGTCTTTATTTTGTGTGTTTATGTTACAATTAGGTAGTTATCGCGTTAGGTATATTGAAACTCGGCGCACGCGCAGTGGGCGGGTTACGGTCACCGCACGAGAGACGCCATCTTTTGATTCAGAGATTTGAATTCATTCATTTTTTAAATCGGAATTATGCACGGACTTTTTTCGAATAAAATTATGATGCATAAAACTGATAATGATAATCCGGCGTTTATTTAAGGTTTGTTGCAGGTTTAGTAAATAAATATAAAAAAAAAAACATTTAAAGATTTTTAAACTTTACTATCTACATAATAAAAGCCTTCTGCAGTTAAAAGTTTTACAAGTTCAAAGCTGAATAAGTAGAAAATAATAATTCATAGACATTTTAATTATAAGGTTTAGGGACAAAATTTCCAATATTTGGTTATTACGTTATTAATCTTGACACGGTTACAGGTATTTAGCTGCTATATCTTTGATATTGATATTCTCTGATTATTTACAACTGACATAGAAATTATTTGTTATAACGGTATAATTCACACACATGCACACACACACATACACACACTACTCACACAAACACACACACTAGCACACTCACATTTTTGTTTTTTACTATTTTTCTTATATTTCTTTTGTCAGTTCATTAATCAGGACGTGTTTCACCATATTAAAATTATGAACATGTTAATTTATATTCTCCTTTTGTGAAGGGAAGGAACTGACCTTTCAGGATACAGTATCTTACTAGTCTGGAGGTCAGAGTCTCACCTAAAAATGCACTTGTGAAGTTCATAATAAAGATTTGTCTATTGTCTATAGAAGCAAATTCAAGTCTTAATCCACAATCTTAAGCCAGTACACAACCGTCAAGTTATTCACTCTACCAATACTTTGGTTTGAACTTTATATTTGCTCAGGCGTATTTATCTCATTGCGATACTGAATCTGCATTACAAGCGGGAACGTCCACCGGTCGGATACGCAGGATTTTTATGCAAATACCATACAATACGCAGATGGAATGTCCATCACTCGCTCGCTATCGTTTGTTTTAGTCTAATTTGAATGTCTAATGCACGTAACTCCTTATCATTTACAAATATGGCCAAATGATATGCGTACAGATACGGACAGAAGCAAAAGTTGCTGTGAGTTGGAGCCCCCAAACCTGTTCCGTCGCCGACTGTACGCTTGCCCACAAGCCTGACTTACTTCCTATTAAATAGGCTCAATATAAAGCCGTAGATCCCCGTATTGACTACCGAACGGTTAGACGTAAAAAAGTCGAATCTATCGCTGAAAGAGGACATTTAATATAAACAGATTTCAACATTTCGATATTTGATTTTGGTAAGCCTATAAACGTTTCTTTATTTCAATTTACGTCTCATAGTGGGCGGGCATTATTGAAAGAGCAGTTTCCTACCGAATTCCCGTTGTATAATCAACGCTTTTCTCGCGTATTTTTATTGATTCACCCAGAGCGCTCCCTCCCCCTCCACAGGAGGAAGCTGGGTTGGAAGCTGCCTCCTACCGCGCATTCATAATCGCATCGACACACACGACACTTGGCGCACGCTAAACGCCACCTTACTGCCTACGAGATACAGTCGGATTCGTGTAACCGATACCCGCTGAAATAATGGAACAGAATCGTGCGTTACCAGCCACGAGACATTAAGCGTCATATAAATTACATTAGCATATAAATAAAGTATTTTTGTTGCGTCGCTCTGCCCGCAGTACTTCTTGGGTCTTTTACGACGTCGGGCGCAGGGTTAACCCGGGACATTTTTGTTCTCCTTTTTAGATAAATCCACGGTCTTAACGACCGTAAGCAAATACATGTTATCGGTATACGTTTATTGCTTATTCGAACTCATAAATAATGCCGATGGAAACACGAAATTAATTTCGTTATGAGAAAGAACGTAAACATGTAAAGATAAAATACTCGGGTGAACTTACGAGTGCTTGTTACCAGTGCGACGTGGAGTCCAATTATTTATAACATACCTATAAAATGGGACGAATAATACTCAAGTAATTTTCTGTTTATCTGTATTAGATTTTCATCTTGTATGTGGGTACAACACAAGCCGCTCTTATGTGTTATTAAATTGAAGATACCAATATCTTTTGTAGAAAAAAACAAATACAAAGTTAATAGAATACGAAATATATTGTTTACAAATACTCCATCATTTACGGCACTCTATATCATTTGACATTTTAATAAGACTTGTACAACAGTTTTCATTTATTACTAGACGTATTAAGAGTTAAAAAGGGAGAATCCAATCATACTACTTAAATTAAAATAGTGATAAAACGAGTCGTGTTGTAAATGTTAGCAATATGCTCATACTTAGGTTTCCTCATGTTTGAGAGTCTCGAATATAATTGTTGTAACCAGCCATCAGTTACTATTATATACGTATTTGCATATAACTATGAGGAAGACAAAACAGAAAACAACCTCTTTGTATCATAATTCGTAAGGGAAATTATTTGGTAAAACATTGTTAAGGCAAACATTTTAGAATTGTTTACTTATATAAAAATATCCTGTAGCCGGTTTGAGGATCTGATCAGCTATAGTTTACCTATTGAATGTATTTTAATCAAAACAAGTTTTCGGGCCTTAGAAAACGTTATTAAAAGTTCTAAAAAGAATCTAGAAAACGTAAACAAAATCAAACGCTACGGATTTAGAAAATAAATTAATATAATACACATGCATACACAGAAAGACATGCTATATAAAAGGGTATACGTGCAAGATCTGCACGGTCCAAGAATAAATGGGACAAACGAGCATAGGAAACGGTCGGGAAGAGATAAAGGGGCCAGTTTGTAAAGCGTAATTATTTCAGATCCGAGAAAAACCAGGCATTGTCCGGGAAAACTAAAGAGATTCTATTCAACGTTTGCTTTAATCTATTTCGTGTTTTGGAGTGAAAAGGCTTCTTGCATTATTTTGGTAGAGTACATTTCGTAGGACTGGTACTTCCCTTTTTTTTTGTCGCGTTGAGAACCTTATGACTTAAACCTCGTCGAGGGCACGGCGTGGGGATATGTCGGACTTACACCGACGAAAAACACCCCGGTCCCATCATTCCCATCATTGCCCTTGCTGGAGCCGCGGGATCGGTGTGCAGTCTCAGCGCAGTTCCAGTAAGGGGCTGGTACTACCTACTGTCAATTTTATTGAGAAGTGCATGGCAGTGACATTATAGGAAGAAGTCTTAATCAAACTTTAAGGTCAGCGTCATAATTATCATCATCTTTCAGCCATACAATTCACTCATAATTTTTTCAGAAGTATTTAGTTCCATTGAAATATATATCGAAAAGATGAATATAATTATAGAGATAAGCGAGCTCAAAAAAAAGTAACATGTACCTAGTTTATATCCTAATTGCTTATTAAACCATTTGACAGTGTTGTGATGCTGCAGAAATCATCTTACAGATTTTGTTTTTCAAATTATTATTACCCAAAGTCTGTCAATGTTTTAATAAAACTACTTTTTATACATATTGTATTGTGGTTTATTTTGATTTTACGTTTCAACACCTTTGCGGGTGTCATGGACACGGGTAGACACGAGTTTAAAAAAGTTTTATTTATATATTGAACATTCGCGTAAACCTCAAAATACAGTCTGTAAGTGTTTCGTGAACAATGACTTATAATGTTGGTAGCAGCGAGGAATCAAATTGTCAATTCAACTGGGTGACACGTGCCTCCCGCCCACCCCATACGAAATTTATTCCCATAGGTATGACGTTCAATCATTGAGTTTTTTCATTTTCCCTCCGACGAATTTTCCTTACCTACATAAGTGGTACGTATGGATCATATTGAACGTGTTTTGATTGCTACGGAAGACTGTATTATTATATTAAACCCTTGGAAATTGGTTTCAGTGATTACTGAAGTTCTTAATATTATTTCTTTGATATAAAACGACACAGATCCATTACTAACTCTTTCTGTTAAAAAGACGTAAATCTAGGTCGATTAAATCAAATCATTTGATTTATTAATCGCCCTCATTTCTCTTGTAATCAATATTCAAACACACGTACTCGTCAACTGAATAAACGTGGCTTATTTACACATAAATAAGCCACATTAAAAATTGTGATAACCTTACTCTTTTCAGAAGCGTAAATTTTTGCTTTAACTTTTTAAATTCCCATCAAACTTCCATCTACTTTCTCAAATGAAAGAATTAATTTACGTAAAGCTCCAAAAAACATCGTCCTACATTTATCTCTACCTATCTTTAACCTCCAAACTAAGCCAAGTAACTCACGTACAGTGAAATATAAAGGCATTAGGCATATCGCGTGGCCACATTTGTGCCTTGAATACTAACATGGTTAAGAAAAATTTCAACCCAGATACATATCTCGGTGGAAATCGAACATCTCTGGCTGTAATTCAGAGACGGGCGACATCGAGATAAATGAAGGACTCGAGGGATGTATGCAGGGATGGTGTATTTCAACCCCCCCTCCGACCCATTTCAACCCCTCCGTATCGAACCTTGGGAAATGTGTCGCTGTTGTTTTAACATAGAGGGTAGCTTTGTTTACTATTTGTAAGACTGATTTTGGTTCTGTGACTGAGTTTGATTGCACACGATTTAAGTAACTTATCTGTTTTTAATCCTTTTAATGGGATCTGTGTGGCTCTTCTGCTAGCTAATACAATCTACAAATACAATCTACACTAATATTGTACAGAAAAAAGATAGTTATTTTGGTATAAATAATATAAACTAAAAACTACAGGACCGATTTCAAAAAATCTTTCTTCAAGTTATTATTGTTGAGTAGCAAAGGCTATATTTATTGATAGATTATTTTGAATATAAATATCCATCCTTGCCCTTGCATATCCCAACAAACTCGAATGACTGTAAGTTACATATCTATTCCGTAATGGAATTCGTAGCACTTTTATTAGTTAAGAGATATTGTAAGATAAACACTATAAAAACAAAATTACAATAAAAATATGATGTTAATAACATAAAGTTAACGATAGTTGCCAATTTTAAAACTCATTACGTTATTTCTATACTTGGCACCCAACCAAACCTGAAACGCTGTAATATCGCCCCTGTTTACCCTATAAAAGAAAAATAAACAATTTTCAAGCTTCCAAAGATAAACTAACTTTTTAATACAGTGGATAAGACGTATAATTCCAAATTATTTACACTATATATTATCTATCGGTACACCTACACTTATTTTATATTGTATCGCATTTTCGGGTTATAGCTTCTCTGTATATTTAAATTATGAACATCATTCCTCGATTCGAATTTCGAAGTGTTTCTTAAACTTCGAATAGTATCTGTTTTAACGGTCTTGTACAAGCTGCCTTCATAACCTCTTTGTTAAGACATCAGGTTTTCTATTCTAGGCTCTACTATAACAGAAAAAAATATTAAGTAGGTGGCCTATTATTCGAGTGACGCGTTACTCAAAATATTTCATTTCAATATGCAACGCTTTTCAAAATCGGGAAAACAAGAAATTTCAAAGAAGAGACCCGCGCACGGACTGTATTGTATACGTAAAGTAATACGAGAAATAAAAAGCCATAACAACGCAAAAAAACCATTTCAATTACTCCCCGGATTACGGCCTCACATCATAGATAGATGAAGTATGTAGAAAAAAAATTGCCTGCCGTAGAACAAATCAAAAATATATGCACCCTTCACCCTACGTGACGCGGTTCTGAGACGATTTACATGAGTACCGTCACCTCGTCGCGTGCCCACATTTTTTATTTAAATCATACTATTTAGATATGCCAAGACATTTCTCCTCCGTACGCCCAACAATAAAACAACGTTTTAAAACTTTTCGACCAACCTGTATATTTTAAGCCGTACATTTCGAATACAAACGTATTTCATTGGGTATTGAATGGCGGTTCACGTTATTTGGTGCATTGTTATGAAAGACATTGACTCATAAAGTTAACACTAAAAGATTTTTGGAATAAAACGTATTAAATTCACGTTTCTGAATTTGTTTTTGTGATATTAGAATTTTTGGTGTGTAATAATCTTTAGATCATATTTCGGCTTCGGCGGCCAATCTCAAGTGAGATCAGGAGGGCGCAGGAGGTATTATAGTGCAGAAGTTTGTGCAGGTGCACTCTCTGTTCCTTCACTCTCATAGTCCGATGGAACGGTTGACCGACACGACCGGAGAGGGATCAGGCGCAGGACCAACGGCGTTTTGGTGTGTACTTTATTAGGGTCGATTGGTACGTCACATCTATACTCAATAAAAAAAAGATGAATAGTTTATTTATTGAACGCGTTAGGAAAACTACCGGTATATTTAATAACTACACCACAGAGTACATTTTACATATAGAACTACACTACACTGATTAGAAAACAAAAATGCAATTATTGATAGTTTAATTCTAAAAAAGGTTTTATGCTATTTAACTTGACATTGGGACATCACACTTGCCTTGGGAAAACGCAAGACAAGTGCAACCACGGTGCAGGGCTAGTAACATATATGTTAATGGTTTTATTTTATGATGTCATAACCTATGTAAATATGTAAAAGTTTTTACTAACCAATCCAATCAACTGCGGAATGATTAAGTATCTATAAAATATTTGGTAACACTACATTCAACAGTGTGGTCATTTCATACTTAAGTTATTTAATTGACTTTTAACTTCACTGATTTATTACTACTTTGAAATAAATTTCTATGACATAGTATATGTTCGTGTTAAAAGACTTCAGCATAGATTATGATAATTAAGATCATGTAAAACAATAATTAAATAATTTTTTTTTTAAAGCTTACTAGCAATGTGGGTATCACATTATTATTATTCTTGTTAACCCCTCGCGTTAAGCTAAATACTTGTGTTACGAGTGGGTTAACGTCGGTAGTGCAATGGGTGGGATTCGAACCCGCGACCACATGATCGCAAGTCCGATGCCCTAGCCTTTTGGCTACCGCTGCTTACCTACTTAAAATCTTATTTAAAACGTCGATAACTATATAATTAATATTGCAGACAAGATTCTGTAATCAACACAATTGTTCAGTTAGTTACCGATCACGACTTTTTGCAAATATTACAAAGAAACCAGGTCAACTGACTTTCTTAAATATTTGTTCAACTTTCATTGCAAAAACGATTATTTAATTAAAAATATCATTGATGAAATATATTTCGGTTCAAAGGTCAACAAACTCTTGACTTAGGTTGTAGACAGAAAGTTGTATTAAAATCAAATAACGTCACAGAATATTAAATTTGGAGTCCTTCTCCACAAATTGTAAGCTTTAATAACGTACCCACATGAATATTGGAAATTTAATGTACCTATACTATGTATCTGTAAGCATTATTGAGTTCAGAAAATCATGAAATATTTTGGCAAGTAGGTACATATTAACCTCCCCTTTGACTATCGTAAAGGTATATCAATGAAAGATCCAATTATATTTTTTAAATTGGATGTACTTTTCAACTATGTATAAGTTTATTATTTGTATTACGTATCATTATTAAACTAGAACAAGCTTAACGTGAACTTTCTCTGTTTAAATATTAAATGCAAAGTTAACAATTAAAATAGCTTAGTACGGGATTCTTTACCTAGCAAAATTTGTTGTAGAGGTCAGATAGGCAGTCGCTCTATGTAAAATACGGTATTCAGCTCAATCCGATAAGATTGGAAGCCGTCCTACATAGCTTAGGAAATGGCTATAAGCATAAGCAAAGGTATAAGTAGCTAATCTATTAAAATAATAAACAAAATGATTCTTTCAAAAACGAAATTAACATCTAAAAAAGTTTTTAATCACTTAAAAGACCGCTTTTAAGAACAATAGCGTGGCACACCGGTGTGACCCGTACGATAGCGGTTAAATGTAAATAAGTTTTTTAAGAGTTTTTCCGTTACACTCTTTTCGTACTTACCTTTCCTGAACTCCACAACCATGGGATCAAAAAAAAATTGTAAGAAAAACGTAAAATAAAAGTTAATTAATTAACATTATTCGCTAACATAAAAGTTAAAAGCTACTTAAGTATAATACAATTGGGTTCTACATACAATGGCGGCTTATTAAACCGACATTATCAAAACGCCCGTTTCTCTCACATATTAAGCCCCATTCCTCCGCATATATGAAAAGGTTTCCCCCTCCCCCCTCTTCCCCACCCCTTATTTCGTTCATAAAGCCCCCTTATCTACAATTTCGAGCCCATTTCATTTGAATGTTACGGAGTTACGTCTGTATCTTCTAATGTTCTGATGCATTCATCTTAGGGTTGGTGTTCAGAATCATCAATGATGTGGCGTTTTTCTGAATTGTTTTCTTTAAAATTCTTCGGGAAATAACGAACAGTTTCGGCTTTAAAATTAAACATTCATACGACAATTATGCTTATATCTTAATTTCATACCTATGTAAGAAACTGAATGTTACCTCCTATTTAAAAGCAAGCCAACACCTCAGTACATAGCAAGAAAGTTTTTCATTACAATAAGGCCCTACCAGAGAAAATGCAACCATTTCCTCATCTATCGTTAGATCTTAACGCTATCTAATTAAGGGTGTATTTACTTTCCACGCCCATCCCTTCCGCTATCGTCGGTGTTACATAGGGCTTAATGAACGCGAGGCGTCGATGAGCTGTTTGTTCCTCCGTAATTAAACAGTTGTGCGCATGCGCGGACCACGCCCCGCCGCGCAGCCTCCGAGCCACCCTCACCTACCCCGGCCTTTAATTACTGCCAAGACATTACCCCTTAATGCTTTTATATAACCTCTAAGTTGATTGTATGAGGGTTGAATTGATGAGGTTTTGAGTCGCAATGTTTACTCGGATTTATATGATATAGCTAATGGTATCTGTTATTTGAGACAACAAAGTACTTACATTGTTCTCATATGCAACATAGAATTACCTTTAAGTATCTAACTGAAAACTTAGGGACAGTACACAGCTTGATTTTAAATTTCAGACAATTGAATAGCCATACTCCTATATTTTATGTCCTATCTAACACTAAAAGATGTTTTAAATCGGACCAGTAGTTCTTGAGATTAGCGCGTTCAACCAACCACACATTCTTCAGCTTTATGATATTAAGTATAGATCATATGTAGTTGACATAATTCAGATTACTTAAGTATATAATAGAATACCGATATCTAAAACTAATAATAACAAATAAGCAATATGACTTAACGTATCAGCATGTATACTTTAGAATACGTGCGACATCTATTGAGATATTTATATCCCTAAGAATGTAGCATTAAGTAGAGACAAATTCCAAGATGGCAGGCGTACCTACCTATCTGATATGTGCGGAGGCAAATGTTCTCATTTGTAACTAAGCACTTTACTATGCGGGTCACGTTTCACACCTCTCTCATTTTTCACAACATTGGTTTCGCGTGTGAATTATTGTTTTTTACCGCACCCTGTTTGTTTATTGCTACTGTTTCGGCAGAATTAGAGGTAGCAAGAAACTCAGGAATTCGCTAAAAGCTTAATGAACCATGAAAGGGTCTGGGAGGCTAATGTTGAGTTGCTTTTAACGTCGATTGCGACGACGCAATCTTTAACTTGTATTTATAATAGGAAATCTGTAGTTTATAAAACTCTTAATCAAGATTTTTCTTGGAACATATAATTATTGTAATCTTAAAGTTCTTACCGCGTAATTGAGTGAAAAAAATACGTAGAGACTTACATAATGTCAGATAAATTCTTCGTTATCCATTTTCTCAGAAGGTTATGTATGAACCTATCAAATATTCAGATTAAACCCAAGATTTTAATAGGCATTCACAGACTAAAGAAAATGTAGTCGTAAAACATCGACGAGTAATAGCTTATTGAAAGCTGGGATACGTCCTCAATCACAATTTATAAATTTAAATACACTATAAAATCAAATAATCAATTTAAATATAAATAAACATTACAATTCATGCATAAATAACATGTAAACACTTACATGAGCTACAAACGTATTTCCATCCACAAAGAGCTAAGAAGCAATACAGACCAAACTCAATCTAAATTTCATTTTACGCCTCAAGTATCACGTACGAGCATATAGAATAGACTCTATCGTCCTTCGTAACTCGCAAGAACGTCCGCTGTCAAATTTTAATTTCTCCCTCAAATATTTACCGAAGGAAAAAGGATTCCCCGGCGGGCCGCGCTCTAATAAGTTTTCCATAAGAGAGGCGGAGGGGGAGAGTGGGGTACGAAGGCAAGGCTCTTATTGTGTTTGCAGAAGCTGGCGCATCCGGGCGCATACCTAACAAGATGGATATGTACTCAGGCCCACCCTACCCCTTTCGGACCGCCCCCTATGTAGATACGACAGCTCTCAGCGTTGCACCGAAATTGCATTTTCGAATACTAATTCCTTTTCGTTTCCAACCTTTTACGAATAGTACTTATTTGAGTGGATATTTAAATGTCGATGTTTGTTCTTTTCTTGTTTGGTTAATACATGAAAAATGCTATTTTCCTTCGTGTATTTAACTGAACCGACTACCGACGATAGTTAACTCTTTGGCTAACTATGATTAGACACTCATTTTCGATAATTGTTTTTAGTGAGTTAAGAAGCTTACGTATCCAACCATACTTTAGAGCATTGCATATACTATACCTTTCCACTTCTCCTAGCTTATCCAAAAGTAGAGCAACGGATGTAAGGCATTTATTTATACACAAAACATTTGCAACAGTTTACAGCGGCAGTATCATGATTATTAAACACTATCTGCTACATTACTTTAGTCATAACCCAACGAATGCTAAAAGCTCACTTCACAATATTATCGAATAAAACTGACTCACGCTTGCGTCTCTCATACGATGAATTATAATTTTGTTATATCAACTTTTATGAACCAACCTTCATGCAAATGAAATAAAAAATAATGGCTGCAAAGAATTTAAATTAATAAAACTTTTGTAAAGTAAAAGTTGTATTTGACAGAAAACGTCAATGTCGTATGAAAATTATGAAAAAATCAAAATGTTTTTTAGTCTCTCACTATAAAAATACACCTTATTTAATGCAATATCTTACAAACCTACATCAAAATGGAAGCTCAGATATGTCATGAATAACGCCTCCCCCTCTTTTGAGAGGAAGCACAATAATCTGAGAAAGGAGGTTGCTTGGCCCACCTGTGATGGCTTTAGGCGATATTTTGAATAGTGATGATCGATTTCTTGTAATTTTAAAATCAGACATCAAAATCTCAGCAAAATAGACATGCATAAAAACTCCTCAGTGATGTAAACCGAATTTGGAATTCTACTAAACGAGAAACTATTATTAACTGCCAAAAATATAAATGTAGATTTACAATAAATGACCAATTACATGAACGAATGATTAAAATACACAACCTTAATCGTATTAAGATTATGTTCAAATTATTTTCAGGTAAAGAAAGTTTAGCTCAGGAAAAACATTTTCCAACTGTCTTCTTCGAAAGTATGATAGACATAAACATTAATAACAATGAACACTCATTTTTGACATTGTAAACCAAAACAAATAACTGTAGGTAATACAATATACACAGTTCAAGTGGAAAAATCCAAACGCTACCTGCGACGCAAATTGTGTCGTCCGAAAATGTCATTTATTATTTAATAACGAATTTTCTAGAAACTATTCAAATCAGTATCTCGTGGTGGTACGTATCGAAACCTCTAGATTTAAAACGCAAATTATCCCGATAACGATAAAGTTATTTACATTTTCACGTAAACACGGCTGTCTGTTACGTTTTCCTGTCTACGTCACGGAAGACGTGCTCAGAGGATTAAGGGTACATGAGTACCCAAGACATGAGCGGAGTCCCCACATAATAATTTCCTAACGTTCAAATGATGCATCTTTCTTCGTTTATGAAGACAAGAAGAGAAATTAAGTATGTAGCTTTGTATGTATGTGGTGGTATGTATGTGGTTTTGGAACAATTTTTCTTTAAATCCTCCGATAATCTCGAAAAATAGCTAATTAATATCGTTCTGCACCATTTTATTATTTCCTGAATTTCCTCTACGAGTTTTGAATATCACATTTCCTCTACAATTTTTTTAACAAAAGTGGATGATTCTACCTTGCTTTCATTTCAATCTTATTTCAAAATCTATTTATTATTTAAAGTACGCCTCGCTCAGAATCCGCTGTTACATTCGCCCTTTTCCTGACGTCTGTCTCAACATTGGTACATCGCTCCCTTCATAAACAGTAGGTGCTTTAAATGATTCTGTCTACGTAGGTACTTAATACCTACGTAAGTTGTCGAGTCCACGGATATTATCAGATGCTACTGCGTCACAAATTGTCTTATTGTTATGATTTAAACTTCGCTAAGTAAATGCGCAGCTATACATTGTATTTTTTCCAAGATCTCATTAAACGATAAAGATAAATCTACGGTAGCAGAAACAAAAAAAGCTTCGTGTCATGAAATACTTTGAATGTAAATCTTTTGCATCTTTGTATACGATTACAACTGGTAAAGATCGAGCGCGTTTTCGTATCCACGAATAGGTATGTCTTAATATCGCAATGTTCGCAAACTGAAATCGTATATTTACACTATCATTCCTCGAGCACTGAAAGAAGTAAAAGCCAATACAAATACTCGTAAAATACTCTTCGAGCGCCAGATTGAAACGAGGCGCATCCACTCACGTTCCTGAGCCCTTGTCGCCACCAAATCGGTCCAATATAGCTTTTTCCCGTCGATTATTTCAACCAGCCTTTAATGTTTTTATTTAACGCCTTCGGGTATTGAGTCGGTGTCGGCTTTCGTCACTCGGCCTAATTTATTGCAGGTCGGAGCGTTCGCGCGGCGTGTTTTTGGCGTGACAAAAACGCGTGCGTCGGGCGAACACCGCGCGTACCACTCGCGCGTTTTTGTCCGCGTATCGCTTTAATTACGGCGTTCGGAACGCGCCGTGTAGACCGGCCATTGTCGTGCTTCTTTGCGATCAGTTTAAGATACAGCCTTTTATTATACTTTATGGCGATTAAGTTGATGTAAATGCCACGTTTTGCAAATCAGATGCGTGAGAAGGCATTGCTCTTAATAACTAAAATACGGTACTTGTCGGTCAACTGCATATTACTTTGCGTGTCTTCGTTAATCTGTATAAATGACAAAATCCCACAATCTAGCGAGGATATTACATCGTCAAATTAGATTTCACCGCTTGTCTCAGGTCATAAAGCGTGTGGACACCGACATGTCCTGAAAATTATCCGAGCGCAGCCTCCCCGTTGACCGGGGACTTGAGAAAACATACATTTTTAACGTACCCCAACCTCCCCGCCACCCGAGGGTGAATCGGGGGAAAATTACAAAAGAAAACAGCCTTAATTTCCAATGTCATCTCCGTTCCACCTAATCCTCTTATCGTTTTATATTTTGGCCTTTGAATTTTCATTTATTTTTGTTTGTTTAAGGAAAAGGTCCGGCGGTGTTTTTGGTCTCGAGACATTTTATTGATTCCTTCAAACATTAATATCTAATGAAATTTATAGAAGCTTAGTTAGTAAACAATTATTTTACTTTCCTTTATTTAAAACATTTAGTAATTTTAGTAGCTTATCGGTCTAAAGATTTGCAAACTGGCTATCTATACTGATGACAACAAAAAAAACAATAAAAAAATTGATTTTAAATATTCGATTCTAAATATAAAATTGCAAATGTGTGCCGCTCGATCCTACATCGAACGTAGCGAAATACAAAATGAAACACACAGAGACAAAATGCTGATACTTACACATTCCGGATCCGGTCGAGGGATCGTTTTACTCTCTTATTGGTGGATGCAGATTGGAACAGACAATAGTACGTCAGTGGTGGATGTCGCATTAATCAGTTGTAGTGCAACCATAATTCAATCAGCGGTAGGCACCGGCCGCGGTCACCGCCTGTTTTATGTATGTGTGGAATGACCAATGTGTCAGATGTGAGAATGTTGTGTGGATGAGCCTGCTTTGATAACACTGACCCGTAATACCGTAATAAGATAACCTATCATCAAAAATATGCGAAGGTTGTAAGTGAACATAAGTGAGGACTACTATATTTTAATTAACAGGTGCACGACGTTCTTAGATGGTAATGTATTCCTAGTTTGTGTTTTAAGCAGAAGAATAAGGCAAAATACTGGTAACGATGGATTAATTTGCCCTTATGAAAGACGTCTGTAATACCAAATATGTGTTTCATGTATAAATAATACATAGGAACAGAGCAGCTGCTCAACATAATGCGGAGCTCCTCTCCTATTCACAAGAAAATCTCAGCTTGAAATGTATTTGAAGCGTCCAATATTTCCATCGGAGCGCTCCGTACATAGTTGATGTACATTCCTATTCCTAGTTAAGCTCTCAACGCGAGTACCACATCCATCTGGAGGGTCATTTGTCCGGCATCGGCGACCGGGAGCGAGACTCTTTCATATTTTACATAGAATGCGGTGCACTGTCAATGCGTCTGTGCGCTCAGTCTCAATCACTCAGCCAGCTATATCGATCGAGCATTTGCAAATTAAACCCACGATAATATCGCTGCCATTGTGTAAGATCCTTAATAGCCATAGAAAAGTCATATTCGTATATTTTAACGATTCTCTATTTATTTTTTATTTTAAACTTCTACTGAACATAATAAACTCTGCTGTACTGAAGAACTGAATTTTGTTACCATTAACTTGTTTGTTGAGGGTTTTAAAATTCGAAACACAATTTTTGTTTTATATGAGTAATGGGGGTTTTTGGAAAGAAATTTGAATAACAGATTCAAAATACAACCACAAATAAACGAAAATTAGTAATTTATTGTCCTAGAGCCAGTTTCTGGGAACATTAGACGCCATTAATTGGACTAAACCAATAAAGACGACATCCCTGGACACGTGTAGGGACTTTTTGGTGATAAAAAAAGAAATTGTGTCTTCGGCAACGTATTCTAAATATTTCTCGGGGCGGCCGAGAGGCCTCGATATTTAATTGTTGTTTTTTGTTCGAATTCCCGTTTTTTGTGATTGAATCAACATGCTGCTGTCATTGTATAAGTTCAGGTTCTGATCACGGCTTTTTTTTCTAAGTTCGCTCAATTGTTTGTGTGTTTAAAAGAACCGAGACGGAGTTGTCTTTTTTCATCAACGGTATGGTAATGTGAGGCTCTTAATCAATCTGATGAATTTTAAATCAGACGTTACTGTGTATATTATTATAAAGTATAAAGGAGTTTTTTTAAATTATATTTTGGAACAACTTGCATTCCAGGAAAAATAAATTTTGAAGCTTATTTAAAAATGAAGGAAGTAAAATTGAAAAATAAGAATTAATTTGATTGATTACATTGATATGTCACACGTTATGGTTTATGCCCATTAAACATTTTGACTAGCTTTAAAGAATAAGGGAACAGTTTTAAGAAGTATTACATTACATACAACTTTTTGTATTGCATAATATATTTAGACACAATGTACTCGATTCAGATTCAGAAGTCTATTATCAAAACTTGATAGAGGCACAAAAAAAACATGTTTCATCTCCCTACACGTAAGCTCAATTTCCTCCATATCAAGGCTAGCCTTAAAAGAAAATCATTTTATAATCACAATATCAAATTGATCTAAATTACGTCCACAAATCACACAGGGGTTCACCTGACTCATATAATATTGATTGATAGCATGTCCCTGACCGTAAACTAAGGCCGCAAATACTTTCTTTAATGTCATGCCAATCGGGAATCGAAGCCGGGACATACCGCCAGTCATCCACGAAGCATTTATCATATAACCGGCTGCACCCTTAATATGTGAGCTATTCATAATGTTTCATTAAGTGGTAATGCGTTTATGATGCCCGAAAGGTATTGATGCGTTATCTTTACAATATTTTTCCATTATTTTTAGTTGTTCAAATGTTTTTCGAAATCAGATGTTAACATATTTGTTACCATATTTGTTCCGTATTCAAAACTTTACAAATAATATTTTCTTAATTTTCTTACTAGCCAGTACCAACTGATGTTTGAGTCTTTGATACTTCTTGTGAATAACTTTAATGCTTATTTTATGTTTTGCATACTGAATTTAAATCAATATTGAATATCGATTGACTTGGTCCATATTTCTGATCAATAACATCTATATCTAAATCACAAACGATCGCTGAAAGAAACATCAATATGGACTATTACTTTATTTTTAATTTCGATACAGACAGAATGAAAACATTATGATTTGCGCGTGCCCACATCTGGGCCAATTTGGTAGAGTAATCGAACCGACCGAACAGAACAAAAACATAAAGCATTTTACGATCGCCACTGTTGATTTATTTCTCATTCATAATTTGATGTTTTGGAACATCAGAAGATTTAATAACGTCAGATAGACATCGCTTAAACCGATGTAAAACTGCTCGCGTCTTGTGTAACAATCGTAAAATACACATTAAGACGCATTAAGAGACTGCCGTTATAGATTCAGACAGCTCAAGCCTGCCACCCTTAATCTTCAGTTATTTTAAAACGCCGAGAGATCCACCAACTTTATTGGCCAAAGTCATAACAGCTTTTATTGCTTCAAATCGTTATTACGCTAATATTATTTTATTATGGTTATTTTTGAGTTGTTTCTTAGTAGAAATAAATCTTAAGATGTTACTATCTTATCAGTAGCTCAGATGAAATTCTTCGGAGATTGATAACGTATCGCTGGAGTGTTATCTATAGATATCGTCCAGACGATTGCTTGTTTTTTTCCCGCTGCTTTACTCGGATGTCAATGCTCTCTTTGTAAACGTTTGGCCGGTGAAAGCACTGCAGTCAAGTGTGAGTGACGTTTCCTCAAACAAAAACCCTGGGCGCCCGTCGCCGAGTGTCAACAATGTACCGCGGCTAGTAACGTAAACACTTAATTAGCATCATAAAGTACCAAGACTGTGCAATCTCCCAACACTTATCAAACGTCCATAATAATTTGAGACGCGTTGTTATGGCGAGGTGCAAAAGTGGCTGACCTGACATCACGCCTGTGACCCTCGGCGGTCGGACCTCTCCGTTGCGCTCTATCCGCGCTCTCTCTCGCACATCACGCCCCCACTTTTCCTAATCATCTTCTTAAAGTCACATGTTTTGGTCACGTCTTTAAATTAATGAACTCTAAATCTTTTGTAGTAAATACGATTTTGGATCGATGAGTATCGTCGTGTGCCGATCACTGAGGAGTCTCGGTCCATCACCGCCGTCTATTGTCATGTCGTCTACTCCGGCTTTATAAACAATCTCTTTTATTTTCACCTAGGAATTTAATCGGCGCGCGCTTGAGGAATTTCTGTTTCTATTCTTATCGGGTGGTCGTTACGGGAGGTAACAAGAGTACAAAGGTTGTTATGAAGTGCCACGTCGTGTCAGCTGAGCGCCAACTGACTCAACGTTTGTAGAACGATCGATTTTTTCTCAAGTTGTTATCAATATCGATTGATATCAATCGATTCATCGTTGAATTTATTTGATGGTTGAAACAAGCACTTGTTGCACAGAGTCACACGGTCACCTGATCCTTAAAATTAGTAATTTAAATGAGACGTTATATTGATCATAATCGCATCGATCATCTTAATGTAATGACATCAGTAATAGAGCAATTTGTACAAAAAGTTTAAGACGTTAAGCATCGCCGCACGATAATAACCTGCAGCATTTAGATTGTTATCTGAACTATTTAATTAATATCATATTGCAGTAATGACCATGAGGCTGAAACGAGTGCGCAATAGTCGGTCATTATCCCGCTCTGCGCATACAACTCCCACTTTTTACCAAAGTGTAATTTGTCATTTATTCTGGACAAGTTTTTGTTAAAATTATATCATATTAATTACGTCGCATCATGCTTCAAAAAGTCATTTCCTAGCATCATCTTTAATAGAGTCCGATAGGAATGCGCTCATAATTTGTAATGAGCAAGGATCGTGAGATATTTCTCTACGCTTCGCCTCTTTAATAGGTTTGCCTCGTTACATGTTTCCCATGCTTTCTTTACTCGTATCATTTGCTTTTCATGTTGCTTTTAAATTGGGTGTGATTTAAGTTACATCGCTACTATGTAATAGCAGTCCGCAGTTAAGTATCAGTGATATGCGCCCGCTAACAAGCTAAATGACGCAGGCTATCTGCTCCAATGTCAAATGTAATAAAGACGGCGCACTCGTTGTCTACGCGGCGTTATTATTACCATTGCATTGATATTTACAAAGGGAAAAGCTCTCGGCTGTCTACATTTTCAAACAAACTCTTTTATGTTACGACGCGAGTAAATTGGATTTACGATGTCTTTGGATATGAGACAGCTATAGCTACGTATAAAAACAGTCATTAACACTATCTATGATCAGCGAGACTGATGGGATAAAAAAATCCAATCATACAATTGAATAGCGTCTTTACGCCAATCATCACGATTCGCGGTATCTCCATTTGTTTGGCGCGCGGCGTGGCTTGTGGAGCCGTGCCTGTTACTGACCTCTGTATACTGAAACGCAAATTAACTCTAAGAGGTTCTTAAATGTCTATCTGTCGCTACTTCACATCTTAAGGTGACAGAGACAGCATGAGACTTAACGGCGGCTTCAAATTAATTGACGTCTCAGTATTTGACCGTGAGACTACTACAATTAGCTCTCATTCAGTTCTCGCTTCGATTTCGATTGGAACTTGCTGGTTCGGGAATGAATTCTATATTGACAAACAAACAATTACTCTTTTGCTTGTCTTTGGTTATACACAATATTTGAATAGACTTAAATAAGCAGTTTTTCTAAATCGAATATACAGAATAAAACAGTTTGCAAGAATAGATAGATACTTTTAGTTTTCAAATCATCATGAATCTTAAAGCACTAAATTTTAAAAACACAATGTAATTGCTAATTCCTCGCCTTCGCCGCAACAAAAATAAAAATAAACATTAATCGGCGATTGGATCGAACTTCACAAGCCATTGAAGACAGAGCTTTACTCGTGTCTTCAGTGCTCTCCATAGCAATTTTAAACGTTGCTGGGCCGTATTTAAACAGGCACGAAGCAGAAATTAAGTGCAATTAGGGGAGCGAGACGGCGTGCGAGAATTTGTTGAAAAAGCGGCGGAATGCTCTCGCGACGCCCGCGACGTGTGGATCGGAACGCGGCGACTCCTGCGCATGCCTCCCCACCCCCCAAACCCATTTGTATTCCGTCGATAGCACATTTTCACTTTTCTTTACCTTCTAAAAGTAAGACTCAATCAAATCTGGTATGCGTCGGGAATTTCCAGCTCCACGGCGAGAATTTTATTGCTTAATAAACTGAAACCCAAACAATTACTTTAACTACGATTTGTTTGATTGTGCTGTTACTTAACTGTGATTTATATTAATTGATACTAATCTCATATTTCTGTTACAGGTAAGTACGAGCGACTTCCATATTAAGTGAGTGGACTAACATACCATAAAAGTCTTGCATCTGAATACGTTTGGAATACCCAAGTACCTATAACTTTATTTAATTCTATAAGTTTAACACAGCTTCTAATTAAACCGAATTAATGTTTTGTAACTATTACCTTTATAAACATTTTGATCAATATCCCAAATTATGTACTTAACCGTTTCATTATCTAATCAGAAAAAAAAACTTCTTCAATCCAATTTTTCCTTTCTGATCATATGAAATCATCTTTATTAGACACATACACACATTTTTAGTATTATTTATGCAATACATCTGTATATTCATCCCGCAACATTATTGCGAGCTCAATCAACGCGTCCATTAGGTGCCGAACATCGCGCGCATTGTTCTGCCGCGCATGCGCATGAGTTAGGGCCTCTCTGGTATAACTGTTAATTATATAGCGCATATTCTGCGGTCGTCCGAGAGTACTTTGTCCGGGATTATTTACGAGGAAGCGTGTTGTTGTCCATTGTACAGTTTTGAGACATATAGATAGAGCTTCGTAAAGAGTCATTACTAAAAAATATTTTTTTAAAGAACTCGTTATGGAATGACCTATATAATGTCTATACATATGATTGATTTTTGAATTAAAAATTGAATTTCTTATTTAATTTCTTATACTTTATATCATGTTCAATATCTGTTTTTTTACATCACATCGATACATAAAAAGTAATATTGTCAGGTTGAGTAAAAAATACCACCCAAACAGTTGTCTACATATATTGCTTATCGACACACGTATTCCCATTGGAACAGCGCCCTGCAGACAGTATAAGAATTGTCATTATTTGGGGTATAATTCCAAAAGGCTGCGCGTCAGACGATGAAAAACCGCACACGACTTTTATGGCGACAGCCAGGATTGTTTATGGACCCACTGTCAGTCAGGCAATCGTTCGATTAACATTCAAAACCTGCAATTAGCTCAGACGCTTTCTTTGTCAGTGTTTAACGCACCAACCAAACCACTTCGAAGACCCATCAATTACTTTTTAACATTGCCATCTATTATTCGATATTAAAACGCTATAAACTAATAATAACCTCAATATATCTCTGCGCTTAAGTCGTTCTAAATTCCATTTCAATTCATAGTTGCGTAATTACTGCCCTTTTAAATTTTTATTATAGATTAAACCGCAAACAATTTTGCATTAATAGACGATTACTTTCAATATCATCCGAATTGCTAGAACAGCGAAATGCCAGTCGAAGCGACCTATCACGACCAATCGTACAACAATTAAGTGGACCTCTACAGATGACATAAAACAAACTGTCCGATGGGCCCAACAATGGCCCGGACGGACGCGGCCGCATAAAAACTCTTACGACATAAAATATTAATAGAAATGCACGTGTGTTCATTGTCAATAAATTACCCGAGTGACAGAGCAATAAAAAAGTATATTTCTTGTGGAGTGAATGGGAGGCTGCGAGGAGGCTTCGATGTGAGGTAGCCAATAAAAGTGGCGGGCGTTCGGTCGTAAACTTCCGTCGTAGACTGCGTGGCGAGACGCGGTGCAAGGCCGAGCGCCCGCCAGCCAGCCCTCGGCCACCTAGCCGCGTACTGCACCTCCGCATTACCGAATCCAAGCTTTACATCAAAACAAGGCCACCACAAACAAAAAAAAACCCGACACCTCGTGCCGCGACGCGTCGTTCATCAAAACCGTATTGAAATTCAAATCGGAATAAACTAGAAACAATATTTGTAAATCATTACGTACAGTCGGCGATGATTTGCAATACCGAACTAGAAACGTCCGCATAACACTGACTAATGCAACCTAATGTGTTCCCAACAGTAATACAATCAGTTTTATGAAACTTACATGAGTTCTTATGAACGTTTCCAGATAAATTTTCCAAACCAAGTGCAAAGAAAGGTCAGGGGACTTAAATTAAATTAGATTATATAAATAATTGATAGAACACGACACTGGATGGACGGTTTGACGTACGCCTCGAGATATGATCGGTGACCCGCTGATACAACCTCACCTCGTAATCTCCACGATTCATCTCCTAATACCTCGTCTTGTTTCGTTAGCGAACAAAAAACATGTAATGCTTTTAATTAGATTAAATTGATTTATTTTATATAGATCGGCTAGAGAGATAAACGCGAATACTTAAAGGTAATTAAACTCGGCAAATAATGGACGTTTAAAATTGATACTTAGCTTGAGGATAAATGTTAAGTAGATTGGTAACGACTAACGTATATCAAACAAAATGTAATAAATTAATCATACTGTAACAGATACGACGCAGGCAGAGAATTATTATTCAGACTGTTTTTTTCCTAAGCATTATTGAATTATACTGTGAATATAGGTCAAAAACAAGCACCTACCTTTCTGTACATTAATGTTAATAACAGTCCAAGATAGCATCGATATAAATGAAATATAAAGGTTGATCTTTTGATGTGGTTAATTAATCGATTTAAGAATTACTCATACAATTATCGGAATTCGTCGAATCGGTCTTCCAACACTGATTTCATTTTGTTTAACGATGTTCGTAGCCAAAGAATGCTAAGAATGATCGGCGGTTACATATTGTATTTAAGTATACAATGTAAAGAACTGACAAGTATTCCCTTATTGAGTAAGGGACAGCAAAAACTCATAGATTAAAATTCATCTTACCCAAAGTATAATTAACAATCATCTGTTAAACAAACCGTAACTAGCTGTAGCTACCTTTGTAATCGCCGACAGGATTTTGATATTGTGTTTCATGCGAACATTCAATTTGCTACCTTATTACCATCTACATAAAGTTAATTTATTTTAATATACAAAGGATTTTTATAAAACAAAACAATTTGTCCTGGATGATAATGAAAGAAATTATATTTTTATTGTATTAAAAATCTGTCAGTAATATGACAAAAATACGATTTAAATTTGATTTTTCCATCGGCACATAACTTTAATCTATATATATAAAACTCTTCCGTTATTGACTGACTGACAGACAACGCACAGCCGAAACTACTGATCGTAAAGGGCTGAAATTTTTCATGTGTGTTTGTTAGGAGGAGTAGGCTACCACTAAGAGAGGATTTTTGGAAATTCTCCCCCAAAGGGGAGAAAAGGGTGGTAAATTGAAAATACTACTCCACGCGGACGAAGTCGCGAGCAAAAGCTAGTCCAGGTATAATTTGTATTTTGAGATACGTTTATTTTGATAGTTGTTTCGTACAAAACTGTCAAAAATCAATTTAATTCCAGGAATAAAAGTTAAACGATTGAAAAACCAGCTCTTAGTTTGAAAGAACATAGGTTTATGAGTGACGACCTACACTTTCTTAGCATAACTTATATATTTTTGTAACTGTTTAATTCCTCTTAAACTAAAACGGAACAATAATATACATAAAATGTATAATTATGAAAGTACATAATGAGCGGTCTAAGGCTTGAGACGGACCGTGCGACTGTTGCCCGAGTTTTTGCTAATTAGCACGCATACTTTACCTGCCAGGAAAGTTTTTAATGAGACCCGTATTAATTATGTTCGGAGGCTTTAAGCAACCGCAAAAGAAGTACCGGGAACCTAAGCCTGAATAGTTTTTATTCGTCGAACTATTTAAGATTAATAATCAATGACCTTTGAAATAACTAGGTATATGTCTAATGAGTTGAAAATTGAAAGCGATAATAAATACATATTTATTTTCGTTTTCAAGCATATATGTATACCTAGAAGCATTTTCGCCCGTGTGATGGGGGTTTACACGTGAAAACCTCACGCGGGCAAAAATCTCATCAGTATCTTAAAAGGTAGCGCTACTATTGTAAACTTACCTAAGTAAAACGCAACAAAAACTCGAACCACCCAGATTTTATTGACAAAATTTCTCATGTATTTGACAAAACAATAAGACACGTCCGTCCTACCCTCGATCGTGATCCATAAAGCGCGAACTTAGCTAATGAAAGATAAAAAAAAATAAGTACACCTGTGCAAACTTAATTCTGCATTTATCGAACTTTATTTAACATAACCATCAACCTTATGACCTATAATTAAAGTTCAAAATGCTGTTTCGGCAGTTTTTGAATTGTACATTAATGTTGGTTTTTATATCTACCTGCGCGCGCGCTTCGCAGCTTATTGTCTAGCTTTACTGAATGCAAACTGCACAGCCGGCAAATGCATCGATACAGGGTTGTCGATTACCAATCAGTTGTAAAAACGTTTCATATTTTTATCGGTATTAACGTGTGTTATAGATTAGTTTAAAAATAAAACAATTGTAACGTTAAAAAAATATCGTCACAAATAAACGCTTAAATTTGTAAATCAACTTATCCAACAATTTTAAAAATGAATCTAATTTGTAACATGTTTTCATATAACTACCTGCATTGATTTGTGTTCCTTCAATTTGTTTTAAACATAAATATTTCAAAGCGTGTCACCCCTAGTGAAGTTCATACACCTTTAACAATAGATCTAATAATTATTATTTTTCATCTGCTACGTTTTTGTCACAGTTATCAATCAACGCAAGGGCCCTTCAGTCGTCTCTCTCTTTTGTATCAACTTCTTGATCTACCTATCCTTGTCTATTGGCATCCAATGTAATTATATGAACACCTGGGCGCAAAAGAATGTCGCACAAAGAGACGCGTAATGACGATCCGAAACTTAGATCGAGAATATTTTGTTACCGAGAAAGCCTTTTGCTTCATTAATTATGAAACACAATACTCTTTACAATTTTCGTTAAAATTATGTTCCTTGAATGCTGTCATATTATTTGATAAATCACCTTTTGACTCGGCCTTCTGTTTAATAAAAAAAACTCTGTCCGTACTTTTACTGTTTTCTCGGATTCCGATAAGTAGGCGATGCTCTCTAAAAAGTAATTAATTTGAAAATGTAAATAAAACTATATGAGAAATTCCATCAGGCATTTTTCAATGACAATATGAAAACTATTACACTTTTTCTTTAATAACCAATATTGGTACCAAGTAACAATAAAATTCACAGATGACTGAGCATCTGTGACATTTCTATTGGTACGAATATAAAAAATAGCTTATTTCTTTGAATTTTTAAATTACATTTCTAATGAAACACAAAAAAAAATACTAAGAAAGCTTCTAACGCTTTTAAAAATAAACTAGTACGGGCACGTATTGAGCAATATTTTACTGTTAAAAATATTGTCACTGATACTTTATAATAACTAACTACCTTAAAATAAATTTAGGACCATCTTGATACTATAAAAAATACCATTAATTAACAACGTTAACCTTTTGAATGATAAGTAACGACTTGCTTGAACTCTTTCATTACAAGATCTTTGTGAATACGTAGAGGTGATAAAAAACATACGATGAGGTTATAAAGAAAAACGTCTTGAAACTGCTATATTCAAGTCAGAACAGCATCTTAAATCTATAGCAGATGTTAAGACGACGGGTCGCACCTCGTGGTACGTCGTTAATGAAGAAATATTGCTGGCTTTTGATAAGTCGCGCGATAACTGCGCACCGCCCCGAGCGTACAATCGATTCTCAATATTAATTACACGCCCTGATGTTAAACCCCGTTCTAGTGCACATTAAGCAAGCCACTATCTGATCCTGGGAAGGTACTAGCAATTTCCAAAATTAAAGCCCGTTCAGACAAAATTGCCTAACTCATACGAGCTTGAAAAAATGTTAACAAACAACGTTTCGGATAGTGTTATGCTCCATACTTCAATCTCAACTCAAAGATTAATACGAAAGAAAAATCTTTACGAAAATATTCAATCTTCCAGCTTTATAATAAAGCTTGTTTTTGAATAAACATCGGAGTGATAAAATTTCGGCGTATTAAATTGAAACTATATCGACGGTCAGCAAATCCTGAATGTGTTTGTTTAGGGCGAGCCCACCCTAAAATATTTATTTTATCTCGGTTTGCCGAAGTCGCGTCAATAGTTTGTTCCCATTTTTACCCTGGTTTAAGAGATAGGATCGATATTCAGTTATAATTTATATGGCCGCTTATTGCCCGTTGTTTACACGCCCATTGGTCGAGATATGTAAAACTAACATCTTCTGAGCAAACGTTATCTTACTCAAATATCTTCGCGGAATTTGGTCATCCTCGAGGAAGTATTGATTTTTGAAACTATGAACTAATTCTAACATCCTGTTTGCTTTGTCTTATACCAATGATAGTCCTCTTCATACATCTTATGCGCGTGTCCCGGAAACTGAACTTTTTACTCGACCATAAGAGGACCAACTATCTGCACTTACTTTACTATCGAGAATTGGTGCATCCTTACTCTATACTTTGCAATTAGGATTATCACAACTAACAAAGCAAACTCTGTTTAAACACAATATTGTTCGCGTTGGATTAAAACGGCAAAGATCTAACCAGAACAATATTTTCGCAGAATCCAAATCGTCAAATGTTATCTTAGTCGTCACAGAAAACAATTTCAGCCCTAACTTTTTAGGCATAAGGGTTAGAATTCAAAAACTTAGCTTCACAAGATTCGATGTGTTTGGCAAATTTTGTGCTACCTGAACTTATAAGCATTGTCTTCGTACAATTATTGTAGGTCTGGTCCCGTATCTCAAGGGACGTAATCCCTTAACAAACGGCACCTTTTATTTTAAAACCGTGACGTAAATTCTTTGTTTTCCGGATTATTGTAAGATTTTTTTATCCAAATCAGTAAACAAAACAGCTTTTGTTGGGCTTTGTCGACTTTCTATGTGACCTGGAGTGCTCGTTCTTTCAAAGTTTACGACTGCTGTAAATTATTTGGAGACGAAAAACAATGCTTGGAGTTTTACTTCTAAAATGGTCAGTATCTAATTGTTGGGTGGCACGAGCCACTCTTGACCTTTTGGTAATCCTAATGACCATTATTAAAGCCTTTTTGTTCTCAGTTAAATTGACGTCTTTGTCTTAACTTTTGTGTTTCCAATAAGCCGTATTAAGATAGGCCTCGGTCATATTTATCTATATCTGTTAATATCTTGACTGTATTTCTGTCCCGTTTTTTTCTTTAGATCTTTTGATTATCAGCGTTTAATTTTAAATTTTAATCGACTCCAATATTTCTTTGCAAAATTACCTGGAATTGCGATTGTAATATTTTTTGCAACCACTATTAATTTATCCGCTCATCAAGGGCGGCTTTTGTCACTGGCATCAAATTTACACTTCGGTGCGCTTGCGCATCGCAGCTGCCGATTTTAACAAATAACATCTGATAACCCTCTGTTTGAAGTAGGTGCACACATTTCGCGTAACACTTATCTTGATTTCTTCATGTAAGTTAAGAACAAAACTCATAAAACCACGTTTTATTAGTCTCGTACAACGTTTTGCTTTCTGTGTTCCAGTGATTTTACTGAAAGCAATTTTTGGTTAAAATACTTACGAAATGTACAAAATACCTGCATTTAATGCAACACATCGTTTAAGTTTTACCCGCTTCGCCTGTCACGCCTCCACAAGCATCGTTTCAAAAATAATTAATGGAGAAACTTTACTCTATACCTACAACTTTTTATATGCAAAAAAAATATTGGTATCGTCCATTGATAGTCAGCTTTGTCCGTGCTCACCCCACATTGCCCCACCTGTAGTGAATGGCCGAAGCGCTACAATGAAAAATGATTTTTTTTCGTACCTTTTGTCGGTGGCAACACTATATTTCACGTGGAACAATTATCATTGTCTTTGGCACCTCAGAGCAGTGTGGTTGCTTAGTTCAGAATCTTTTGTGTGTCCCGAGATTTTTATAGATGCCCGCTTTGTTTCCTTAAAGACGCCATTGTTCGAACATGAAATGAGAATTGTACAAAACATTTAGAGTACACCTAAATATTCACAATTAAATAAGCGAATTTTAGTGGTTTCTGTCACAAAGTAATAAAAATAATTAATAGCGTAGCCTACAATAAGGAAATTGATTTATAGTAATTATGAAAAACATAATAGTTACAGTATCGATAAAAGAAACTGGGATTTAGAATCGATTTAATTTAAACTACAATTTACGAGCAACAATAAATTATCCTGTCGAATCAACTCCACGAGCCATTGTCGCCATTTTTTAAGGCCATTAAAAATCCTATCAATGACTTCCATTCGAATGACAAAATCAGTTGCATTAAGAGCTGCCCCTGGGCGCATACCCCCGTCTCGCTCGCACTTGTCACCAAAACTTAAACAGAACAGAAACAGAATTAGCCTGACGACGCATTCGCTAACTAAAAATATTAACACGCGTAACAAATTTCAATAAATAAGCAAATAAATTGCTATTCGATAAATGTGCATTGTTAAAGTTTAATATTGATTTATATGAATATTCATGTACGTATTTAGTTTTAATATGTGGCGTTCGTTATTTATTGGAAAAAACATTAATTTTATATATTAAAATGGCATTGAAAACCGTGACTTTATCGGGTGTACTGCATAGTGCACGTGTGCCTTGTTATTGAAAATACTAATTTTGATTTAATGCAAAACATACTTTTATATATTATACAGCTCATAAAAATATTGAATTTAATATTATATAATAAAATGTGTTTCTTGTGTGAGTAAAAGTAATAAAAATGCCCCATTGAAGTTGTTGATTTGCTGTGAAAAAGTTACATCAGCTTATCGAGAGAACTTTATAAATATGTCAACATACGTCCACAAGGTTTTTAATGAAACTCAAAGACATTCATGGCACTCAGCATCGTAGTCTTACTGGAACATATATACGTAACAGATTTGTAGCGAAGGTCAAACTCACTTACCTACTTACTTCTCTTATCAGAGTCCATCTTGTTAGAAAGCGACGCGCACGAAGGAACTGTTAGCTCACTTCGTTCTCTATTTCCTTGAGACCTTTCATAATTCACATCCATTTTTCATGGTACAAACAACTGCAGTTACTTATACCGGCGGGCGATAGCGATGTGTACCTTATGACGTAGTGTGGAGGGTTACGGCGCCTGCATCGTAAACTTGTCACGTATCCAGAGGCTTGGATGCGCCGTGCACCGTGTCATGACTAAAAGCGATTCGTCGCTAAACAAACAAGCTTTTTAAATGCTACCTAACTTGTCTTTTTTATATCGCTATTTGAATATTACCATCGTTTCAGTAAGGTTCGTGACACGACGCGGCACCGCCATCACGTGAGAGATATTTATAAAAGAAAAGCCGTGTATCGCCGATATAGCGTAATTTCCAATTTAATGATTGCTAATACCAAATCGGGGCTGCCGGCACGTCAGCCCGGTCGACATTTATTATCAGTTCGTTTAGGCGAAATGTCTGTAGCTAATGTAATCTATAACTCGATTTTAAATCCTAATACGTTTTTAGTAATACCTATCACCTCTCTAAAATGTATAGAAACTAAATATTAGAATTTGAAACGTTATATTTAGTGTCAACTTCCCTCCCTTCTTTCGTGTTAATTTCACATGATACGACTAAAAGTAAACACTCTAAAAAAACAATAAAACAACCCTCAGCCATAAACAAGGAGCTACTGAAATGTTTAACCACAAACTTCAAATAAAGCCGTATCGCACGCTATAAACAATCTAGCAAAAAAAACCGCCGAAAAAACTTCACCAACAAAAGTGTCAAAAAAGTCCCCGCGATCACATGCAAATGTCGCCGCAAGTCCGCTCATTACTGCGCCATAAAACCATAACAACAGTCATTACGAGCACAATTAAAAAAAAAACTTCGTCAACACTAACAGTGTGCAAGTGTGACGAAAACCGCTTACTGTGCGCCCACATAGTTTGTTTTCAATGGATAAAAAAAACTTAAATTGAGGGCGCCACCGTCTTATGCAAAAAAGTCCTTACATATTCACCCCTCGCGAATTTTACTTTAATGAATGCTCCTCGACGTTTTTTTACCATCACTCGACGCAGTTGTTTTGACGGATCGCAATCTAGCCACTAATTGCTTTTTCCTCCTCGGGGTGCGCATTTCACCTCGCAAAATTACGTTTTATTAATTGAATAATATTAATGATACTTCCTCAGAGTGATCAATCTTTAATGACGTTTTTATTCGTCGCGAGAGTGACGCTACTCTCGCTTTTCCCTGGGTTCGTTCGAGATGTTGTTTTTTTAGTCGACGATCGATGTTAATTATGTATCTAATGGCTCCCGTGATACACTTCCATTAATAATACGTCGGACGACATCGTCCCGCTCCACAGAGATTTAATAACCACGCATCTTGTACGAGATTAATAGTGCATCTGTGGCCGGCATTATTATAAAAATGTGGCTCGGTGCGGCCCTGCAACAGTTCCGTAGCAAACCAAGCATACATCGTTGCTTTCGATTATTTTGTAAACGTACAACCCCAAGTTTAGTAATGAATATGACACTAGTTAATAAAAAATCGGACAGGCGAAACAAAAATATCTCATTATAATGCAGTACTTCATCTGTGCGAATTTAATCCGAAAATTCGCGACAGCTGCCCCAGCGAGGAACGTCAAAAACTTTATCTATGGCCTAGTTAAATAAAAGTTGATTCATTTCTAACGCGTAAACGCGGCATATTGTTCTGAGCAGCTATTATTACCGTTTTTTATTTAACCATTTTATTTTATTATCATAATGATTTTTTCGCTATGGATCCGCTCGTTGGTATAATTTCTTTTGTTCCGCGCTTTGATATTGTTTCTTTTTTTGTTATATTTTTTTCATTGTGTCGCGGTGTTAGCATCGCGGAGCGCGCGTGATTTATTCCCCCTTTTCGGTAAAACAACACCCGTGCGAGTTACGATTAGTTGGGAAACGTAATATCTAATTACTATGTGCGAGCACGTACGAACATAACTCGTGTGCTTCCTCCCACCAATGTGGTTTATGGAATTGGATGCTCATATTTCGGCAGTCTCTCGGTGGCCATAGTTTTTGTCCGTGTCTTGGAAGCAGCACTTTCCCGTGTAATCTGATATCTTTATAGTTCCAACATTCGGAATCAAATACGAATGTATCTGTAAAGAAAAAATCCGCGAGCCACCCAGCGGTGCACCGCTGCCTACACAAACACAGTGGGTACCCGATGTTTTTTATGCAGCTCACTTTCCCCCGGGACGGTGGCTAATGTTGGTAATTCCGAATTCAATAATCTCAAACAAAGAACTTCTCTCGCGTAGCTAAATGACGTTTTTTAATCGGATATTATAATTAATGTTCCTTTTGTCGCGTGCTGACGTGCCCTCGCGCGAACAATGGGATATCTAATAGAAAAAGATATAAATATTTTTTTCTTAGAAACGAGAGGCTACCTGACGATAAAACACAGGCGACAGACGAATCCCGAGCCGAATTAAATTAGAATAATATAATCGAAGAGCCTCTTTGTTCTGGCCTTAAACTTTTGATTTTGATATGAAATTAAAGCTACGATTGTGTATTCAACAGCAACTGGACGTCCGAGCGTCTGCCTTGATGGCATACATTACCATTAACTAACACATACCACTTAATATCTTTAGTGCTTTCCAAGCAGTTCCGAAATAGAATGAAACAACAAAAGCACTCTAGTGACCCCTTAAAAGTCTCATCTAAACGAACATCCTCGCGAAACTAGAATCGACGTAAATTTTTTATCAAGCTTAACCCTCTAGCCCCCGTCCGAACCCTTCTCCATACAGAGCAGAAAAAAACACTAATAGTTAAAATGTATAATACGCGTGTATAGTAGAGTTTTTTTTACTTGTGGGTATAAGGAGTAAGCAATAAAAAACTGCATTATATCACGGTGCCCTCCCTCATTATGTGTCGCGAGGGTTCGTGCGAATGTGTGCGTATTCTCTCGTGACGGCACATGCGGCTGTGTGCGAACGGCGACACTTTTAAACAATGTTCTTAAAAAAATATAACACTTTTTGCTTGGCCATTTTCTTATAAGGGTTTATCAAATAAGATTTGATGTGACAGTTTTTATAGCCGGCGCATACTTATTTAAAATTCTTGTTGGAAACTTTTATAGCATTTTTAAATGGAATTTACTATTTGTAAACAATTCAGTTACATTTTTACAGTATTTATGTTACATATACTATTACTCTAGATTTGTTATTATATGTTTAACTATACTACAGAACTAGATTCATAAAGCGTTACAACTGGAACATCAATAGCACCCCACCGTATCAAATTTATAACGAAATTAACATGGACAAAACATGAAACATGGGTGCCATTTTTTTGTTAACAATTAAAGCAGAATATATATTACACATTGCGTTTCTCACATCGATTCATGTTATATTTTTGAAGCCATAAAAATAACGACTGTCTCACCCAATTGTAACGATCATAAATCGATATAGTTGCTAGAGTTTGATTAATAATATCGATACAGTTTTATGTATCGAGTTTGACTATCAAATTTTACGTAATGGGGTGTTTTGTTTCTATGTAATTCGTTTTATTCGTAAGCTAGGTTGTACAGTAATCTCTGAGTTCACATAATCGGCTATGGGTTTTGTTGTTTATAAAAAGCTGTGTATTTCGTTGAGACTTGGTAATAGCTTTTTAAAAGGCAGTTAAGGCGTTTACCTACCAGCATTAGAGAAACGCGTGAAAAATTTTATTTACATACAAATTATTATTGGAGGTTGAGACAACATTTTGCACATTTGTACACACATGCAGTAACGAATGGATTATAATGAGACTCTATGTTACAATCAGTGCCGGTAGCCAATTAGGTATTATTATCGCGCTATATTTTCTAAACACTGATCTCACTATACATTTTCGACCACTCTGACCAATTCAACTTACAACACTTCGCTATAAGCAGTAATATCGTCAATCTTTCGATCGTAAGGTGCCTTGTAAAACAGTATAACGTGCCATATGATTTCCTGTAAACGATCGCCACTAAAACACGAAATATATAATATTAAAGTGTAGTAAAACAAATAGACATTAGGTCCGAGACGGTGGCGTGCGCCGTATCGCCATTCCACGCCATAAAAATAATCAAATATATTCGTTCCATCTCATTTGGCGGCGTCTTAAACGATTTCTCTCGTCCGTCCTTTATTACCGAAAACATAACTCCTCATTTTGTTTTTTATCCCCTATCCACGCCACCCTGACAGGGCATAAACCTACGGGGGTAACTGCATATATTTTATGGGTTTTACGCGGATTTTCCTCATGTGTACTGCCCTCTTTTAATTTTAATCACATCTGTCATGAACTATTCCGTTTTCGACTTCGTAAACTTTGTAAATCAGCATTTTCATATCTTCCGTGATTATTTTTATGATGTTCCGTTGTTGTTGTAAGCTGTATCTCTTGCAAGTTGTAATAACGTCGAGTTTTCCATGGCGGCAACAACTAAGACTGTAACTGACAGGAATACATAATAACACATTGTTTCATTTACGCGAGAGACGTACATAAAGTGTTTTATCAGTGGGAGCCCACATATTGCGAGGGGAGGGTATTTTTTCCTCGTTCTAATGCGGTTAATTTCCTTTTTTCCTCTTTATTTATAGTAATCCCTTTATAAGGTGATTACGGAAATGTGTTTTTGTGGACGTAAAAGAGCGCAGCGTGGGGCCCTACACGGCCTCCTTACTTACGGAGCTTAGGTGTGGCGGGAGCCGCGGCCGGGACGCTCGCTGTACACACACACTACTTAGCCCGACTCGTACCGACGCTCTCGGCAGCCCACCATCTCGTACAAGTGACTCATCCCTCATTTACCTCACCTCTGACTTCTAGAAATTTGATTACAATAAATCATTCATTTATACACATCAGACCCGATAACGGGACATAAAGTTAAACATCACGAAGTCACTTAGGAAAGATCTTGCTTATTATACTCACAATCAAAGAATATTCCATTCATTCCATTGCAGATAACAATGGAATATTTTACTCACGAGATTGAATTTTTCATTTCAATACATTTAAAAACAGTACCGATATATTACTAATAAATTTGAACATTTGGTCTAAAGCGTGCTTCGAAATGTGTTAATATTTCAGAATGTTAATGGTGAGGATATTATACGGCACGTTTTGTTACCAATATTTGAATGCAAGACTAGCGTTATGACGCATTGAAGTCCGGGACTACATAATATGTCCTTGATTCAGCCTATTCATATTTATGATGGACAGGAACGGTCGCAATCTCATAAAAATAGTCTTAATATTAATGTTATTTGAAACGGACACTTGTTGACAAAATATGCAAGATCGATTGAGATATCCTTGATCTCAAATGTACTCATATTATTCAATTGGGAACTGTTATTAAATCAAAAACGATATTGTGTTTTAATTCACCAATTCCGACTTAAATACTTCTGAGCTTTATAATTATTATATTTTCAAGTAGGTACTTACATATTTATTCACGTTTCTACAAATTCAGACATTCATTTACCTAATAGAGTCACTGTTGAGCAAACAGGTCTGAAAATAAGTATGTATTATTTCATTTCCTGTTGATCGCGTCCCGTTGGCTGACAGGGTTGTCAAACCTTGACCTAGTATTAGTTACCAGTCTATATTTAGTTCCGTATCACAAACAGACCATTTGAAAGTAGATCATAAATCGATATAATTAAATCAGATATGAGGATTTTTATGTAATTAAATATAAATTTAGTGCGTACGTTACTTTATTTTTAATATATATTTTAATTGAATTTATAACGCTAACATTGTTTCTTTATCGTATTTTCATTTATCGCAGTGATAGCGCCATCTGTTGCGCATCGTGAAAACTTATTTCTGACAATTTGTTTTTGTTTTTACGATTTGGTAATTTGTTTAGATCAAAAGGAACTAAACTAGTAAAGTATCTATTACAAAGACGAAATAATTCAAAGATATTTTACACCCTAACACAACTTATTTCTCTACGAAGACACCGAAAACAAAATTGGGAATGTGCCTCATTACTGGAGTGTTCTACCCTCCGCCCTTTGCATATAATTGCATCTTTTTGTCTGAAAAATGCTCGCCTCGAGCACTGATTTACGCATACAAGGTGTGCAATAATAACGCTGCCTCAGAAAAATATTATTCAAGCACACAATCAAGGTCACGGGAATGTGTGCTCTAACAATTGTATATAAGACACGTTTTCGTGTGGGGAGGTAATAAACAAACCGTATTTACTGAAAACGTTGAGTAAAGAAGCTTGGGGGACCGCGAGTCGCACCCTCGGTTTTTTCGAGCATCTTTTCCTTAATTTATATAGAAATGTTTGGTCTCATCTGACGCCTTTGAACGTAACAAGCTTTACGACGTTGGAGAAATTTTAGATTTCAATTTGCATCCCCATTAATATCATAGTGTTAGTAATGTTTTTATTTATGAGGTTCATCTCTTAAATTTGTTTAAAAATAAATTCCAGAAAATATAACTTAATATTTTAATACATGATTTGATCTCTCAGCATATATTACTTAAAATATGATTTCACACATCCTCTGCCGTATCACAGTCAGGGCTGGAGTGACACGAGATCTTGTCCATACAAAACGCCAATCTTTCAGATGGAATGTGTCTAGAACGGAGCATAAGGGCGACAGTTAAGTATTCCTGTAGAGGGAATTGTATTACATATCTTAGGATGAATGCTCAGGCTTCTTTTGTTTTGAAACATCGTTCCTACCTAATTGTATCTCTACGCTGCTTTTATTTTCTTCTTAACTCGCAATCCACATTATAATGTTCAACAACTTTTTTAGTACAAACAATATAATAAACATTGACAAAAACTTCACACTTAAAATTACGTCGAGATTCTCATTTCTTCCAAAAAGAATTCTTTCTTACGATGACTTTCTTTAGTCGAATCGTTATTAAAAATATATCCCCTGTTCCCCTCCAAAGGAAAGTTGACTCATAATAAAGGACGGCATAATTTTTCCTTTTAAAACTTTTTGATTAGATAAAATAATAGGGTGGCGTGGGGTGGTCCCAGGCTCGCGGCGATGCGCCGATATCGGCTATTCTAATTGTTGTTTCTCCAACGATGTTTACATTCTTTTGTAATTCAAAAAAATATACCACTTCGTTAAGTCGGCGGGTATTGCTTAACAAAAATATTTGCGAAGTACGAATGGAAAGTTGAGTCTAATTAATCGCGTTTGAACTGCAAAAATCGATGCCCCAGCCCTCCTTACAGTTATAAAAGCCGCCCTCTTTCTATCGATTTAAATTGAAAAAACATCGACAGTTGAGCTTGACATGTCGTTAAAGTTTGGCGCTTTGTGTCGTCCACATCGTCTATTTGTATACTGCCATCTAGTTCATTGAACAGTATTTACACAACCTGACAAATGCCTCTATTCCTCAATAAATACGCATTCAATGAAATTATTAACCCTTTCAATTCTGAAGCCAAACGTATGCAGTCATGCCTTGTATAATAGAGCAAGTGTATGACTTGATCATGAATTCTATCTTATTATTGGACCTCATAACGAACTCAGGTACTTAATATAGCTCCGAACTGGTTATATTATAAAGTAAAGAGTTAAATTATGTTCTATAGAGTAAATACCTCTTTATACTGCGTAGTTACTCTTAAAGTCATAAACAAGTAACTATTTAAAGTGTAGTAACTATAATAAGTAGAGATGATTTTTGTTTGAAAAATACAATAATTCCCTAAAATATAAAATGTCAGAGAGCCATTACTGTCCCCGGTTTAGGGTTGTCCCCTGTTCTTTTTTCAATTTAAACCGTTTGACAAGCCGCGCGTCGAACACAGCTATGGCCTTTCCGATGCCATACAATGCCAGTTTTCAATAAGATTGGTTACACTACACTAAGCAATGCAATCAATCAAAATTGCATCGGTTGATAGACTTCGACGCACGTTCGCCCCAACCAACCCACGATCGTTTGCGCATGAGTTTTATGTGGCTATTCGTTATTTTAATTTTCGAAGTTAATATTTTGAAATTGAATAAAAGGATTATTGTACCAGGTATTGGATGTCTAGAATTGCAGTTTTATCGCGGCTGAAAACAAACTATAAACGTTTTAATACTCTTTTTTTTAATTCCCTGTTTTGAATTGAAATCCATATTCAAAAATACTGTAATATAAGATTGCTTTTTCATTATTATTACTTAAATCGACTAATAATTAAAACAAGAAACTATGAGACCATGTATCTAAGTTACCGTGCAAATAAAAAAAAACCCTATTTACCTGCAAACTTACATGACCAAAGCACCTAAACGCACTATCATAATGATAATGACAAGTTGTGAACAAATACTCCTTACAAGTGAATAAAAAGTTGGTTCTACGGAGCGTGGTGAGCCTACATTACAATCGTACGTGTATTAAAAAAACACGCTTATTTAAGCATTTAGCTAAGTCGGTAGCAAACGGTGCATGAAATTCTAACAAAAACTGAACAATTACACTTTGTATCTCACACCATTTACGTTAATGACAACCCTAGCGTTATTTTAACACCTCGCTGACAGCCCGTCGTAATTATCAGTTTTAATAGCTTACACTGCTGTTGCTTTTATTTTAATTGATGTTATACTTTAATAACACTTAATATGGCACTTTATTGATATACTCACAGACATTTTTGTGTCGACCGTATAAATAGATGGTGTAGCGTTATCAAGATCTAACGAGCATGTTTACACAAGAAAATTATCATAAGTTACACCTCATAAATTGATTTAACAGTTACAGATTTGTTTTACATATGTTAAAGTATTTTTTTTAAACTGGATATTATTATAAAATGAATATGGTCCTTGGAAGCGCACTGAAGAAAATTACAGCTTTTTGATTTTTATTCAGTTAGTTTTCCATTGACATAAATTAATCAACCATTTCAGCCTACTGCGGTCCTTTGCTGGACATAGGACAGATTAATAATATACAGGATTAATTTAAAAGGAGTGCGTAAATCCAACGAGGTCATCAGGTGCATGAAACTGAACAATTTTTTCCACGAAACATAGGGCGAAATCTTAAAATTGAAAATCATCTTTTCATGCAAACATAAGTCACGTCACCTGTCACTTGTTGTATGAAAAGTTCAGTTTTCATTTTAAGATTTTGCCCATGTTCCTCGGGGAAAGTGGTTCAGTTTTAAGCACTTGATATACGCACTCCTTTTACATTAATCCTGTATACAAATTACACTTTTTATCTCAATATAATACATTTCTGTAACTCATAACGTATCATAGACTAATCTTACCCATAACATCTTTAGATTAAGGTATAAAACCAAACAAAACTAAATGACTGTACAACGCGATGTATACCCCTGTAAATAATTAATCACGAAAAAAAATATGTAAGAGAAACAGTGGGAAGTTCTCATTAATATACTAATATAATTGGTAGGTTGTAATTTTACCCGTTTCAAACAACAAATTAGTGAATTATAAATGCATGAGTGCCGCCCACAAAGCGTGTTCGGAACATTTCTTCATTTGTCTTTCGTAAAAAGCTTTTTGTATTTATTATTTTTTTCCCTTTCGTTTCTACAAAGTTGTACTGTAATTATAGTTTACATTCGTTCAAATAGCTTCTCTAACTTGATAAGTAGTTGTTGGAATTAGTATTTATTTAACATTCCTAGTGGGAGGGCTTGCTGCTTGGTTAAATGACAGTCGTTTTAAAAGGGCGTTATATGCTTCGATTTTTATTCTACTCATATTATTAATTAGACAATCATTTGTCTAGTTTATTTTTGTAACACTTTTGATTATAAAGAACAATCACACAGTTTGATAGTATCACCTAAAAATGAAACCATTGTTTTTAAAACTATTTCGACATGGAATTGTCAAAAAATCATTTGACCTTTTCTCTAGCCATCCTCGCAAAACTGATTCGAACACAAGTCACCCTCTAAGCCAGCTAAGCTGCCACGTAATTAACAAGCCAGTAGAACACTGACCTACAGCAACTTTCCCATGAGTTTCCTCCCCTCCACTAATTGCCCTAACGAACCATCGGTTAACCCTGCAAACACCGACATGCAAATTAACCCTTTCTCTGCCGGTTGTTTGCGCAGTTTACACCGCTTTATTGAATTAAAACGAACTGGCTGACTTAATAAAAGGGTTGAGGGATGATACTGTTTGAAAGATTCTGACTGCCATTAATTAATGAGTTCGCCCCAAGGGCTCTATCATTAGGTGAGGTTGTTTAATTATTGTGATAAAGGGTTGTGCTCGGTGTTAATGTGGGCTAATCGCTTCATCTTCTTTGATTTGTCTTGGAGTAAACATCTGTTGTTTGTTTAGGGTTAAATATGATTCATGACAACTTACTTACTATATAATTAATTTTTACATAATTAAGCATTTATCTATTACTGCTGTTTTTCTCTCCTGGCAGCCCTTCTGTTTATGTATTTTTCATGTAAATTATAATCTTAAAACAAAAAATATTTTAATCCAAACATTAACGAGGAAGACATCAAAAGAAAAACTTAAAAGAAATTTTCAAAGAGGACTCTTATAATCTTTTAAGCATATTTAAGACACAATTACCATAAGCAACTTCCTACGGTAGAAACAAAAAACCTCCCCTTAATCTGCGGTAAGGTCCTAAAATCAAAAGTTTCCCGGCAGGAAAAGCCAGGAATGTTTAAATGAGCGAGTGTCCGCCCGCCCATCCGCGTTAATTGCTTAATCGCGTCGTCGGGGGCGGATTTAATTGGCCTCAGCCTGACCACTTAAGCCCGGTCAGGGGCCGACAACTGCCGACAATTTCCGACAACTTCCGACAAGTTTGAGTCAGTAATTACAAGGCGAGATGTTTAATTACGCTCGGTCGCTCGCTCGGACACCGCGAATTAATTACTCAGTTGAACTCGTGTTGCTTGAGGGTTCGTGTTGCTTTCAAACGATTTCCTTAAGTTTGAGTTATTTGACTCGGAGAAGCAGTTGTTTTATTTTTATGAATAATTAACAAGGGGAAATGTTTAATGATATTGCTGCTTTGAAAACGTTATTAAGGCAAACTTTTTTAACGACGATTTAGAATTTGAAGTTAGAATTACGGAGATTATTTTTTGCTTTTAAAAATTAACAATGGCTTAAGAAGTAACAGCAGTATCATGAAAGAAATTGCGTTTTGATTTAATTTTAATAAAACTTGTTGCTAAGGGAGAATATCTTCGTGTTTCGTATGATCAGTAGACACGTCTTTTCTAATTAAAAATAAAGAATGAGGATATGGCGCGTGGAGGCGGCACTTACAAGCAATGATGTCCACCGGACAACTAGCTCATTGTTTAATACCAGTTTGTAGGTCAAACGCTTTGGGATCCTCTTAGGTAATATCGTCATGAATGGACGTATGGGTGGCACTGTGGCATCTTTCATATGTTTAGTTAGTCGTAAAGAGAATTAAAAGTTGCTTTCTGAAAATACACATCACAAAAATCACTCATGCCTATGATTAGACTGGTGTTCAATCCACTTATATAAAACTTGCGCAGAAAACACAGGTAAACGAATAAATAAATTACAGTATCTGCAATTTATAAAGCCAATGAGACAGCGAAAAAGATAGGTAGCGAGAAAATTAAAGAAATCTGAAAGTGATCACAGCAAACACGTAATTTAATATCAATCAAGCGGTCCGCTAGGAAATTACCGAGAACGAGAAAATAGAATTAAAAGAACTCGGATGCTAACAAGTCTCGATTACAAATTAAACAGCTGAGTGTCAGCGCGACGCCGCTGATTTAAGGAGATGAAAAAGAATCTAATTACAAGGAGTCGCTCCGTAGCTGGTCTTTAATTGAGAACTTTTGCCTCCTCCCCTCCCCGCACCCCTCAACACTGGAGCGTCCTGTTTGCATTTCCCCCTAATCGCGCTACGGCGTCGATTACATTTTTTTAACATTTTTTAATTTCGTTCGAGCTTTTAATTTTCTTGGCGCGCGCCTTTTCTTTTATGTGGCGTTTTTCTTTTCCGTTCGCCGGCGATATTTCTCACCGCCATTATACCCACCGTAATGAGATTTTCGTTCATTATGTTTAATCTCCCGATTAATTCAAATGTTAATCTTCTTTTTCCACGTAGCTTTTTATGGATTAAACGCTACCGTGGCGAAATACCGAGGCGTTGCAATCAACTTCGGATTTCGGGCGCGACATTTAGAAATAATTAAGAAACGTGACGCTCTTCCGGCCAGTAGGTACCAGCGGGTGGGTGTCCGAGTGAGATCGGCTCGCCGATTAGATCGTCAATAATTTAATTCGCAACAAATTCAAAACGCCGGTCCGCCCCCAGATAGGTGAGTCGGAACGTGTCCGGAACGCCAATGGCGAGTCCAGAAGTCGGCAAATTGAAAACACCTCCGGCGCGGCTGTAAACACGTCACGTGATTTAGGTTTTAATCAAGTAGGGACGCACCGCCCGCCGTAATTGTGACAAATCCTCTGTTTGTCCGAAGAAACTTTTAACTCGACGGCGGAACGGGGCTGGAACGGCTCTTCGCACGTGCCCAAGGAGGGAGACGCTTTTTTGTCGACACATGTGCTCCCTTCTCGCCCTCCTCGCCCGTTCGGGCTCTTGATTAATTTTTAATATTTTTTCTTCCAGTTCACGTACGCAATTTTCACTTTCCCGCTTAGACAGCGCAGTTTCGATCTTCTCTGTTTGAAATAGTGACGTCACGCGCCGACTCTCAATAAATCTATTAGGTATACCGCTCTACTTGCCGCCCATACTTATTATAGTTGCATCATATGCAGACTACAACATTCTTTTGTCTAGTTAGCGTTAATGCGCGTTTGTAAGCGTTAAACGTTTATTTCGCCCGCGCTACACCTACGTACCTCATTAACGAATTAGCAAGACTTGCAATTGTCGCACTTAACAGCGGTAATAAAGTCAATAAAGATTAAACTCGGAGACGCGACGTTCATATCTCAGATTTTTATCCTTGTTGTTATTTAGCATATTTCAAGGCTAAGTGCCGTAAGTACAGTGGACTTTAGCTTTGGAAATGGTTACTGTCAGCCATTAAATTAAATTTTAATTAATATCTTTTAAAAATTTGCTTAAAAAACTGATATTTTGAAGGAGTACGATGTGTCGCGTCTGTGCGGCGACTTCAGTAATCGGAAGAGCGCGCATTGTGTCTGTAATCTGTCGCAATTATCGCGTGGCGCATATCCCGATTAGACGCGACGCGACGACAATTAGGTCGGCGGACACACGCGTTAACCTGCGCAATGAGGATACGCCTAAACACTCGCTCGTTGTGCCAAAACGACCGACGTGCGCTTATTAACGACCTCAAAGCTAATGGAAAAAATAACCTACAGTAAAAATGAATGGTCAACACACACAGCCCTCCCCTATTTATAAATCACATCCGCACTCTTTGTAAATTCACCTTAGGAGGCCACCCTCCTGAGTTCAAAGAGTGCGCCGTCCGGGGCAATGTCCAAATTATAAATTCGCATTAGATCGGACGCGCACGGTTCGTTTACCATTTCATTTTGGTTCAATATCGCCACTCTACTTTGTTCCACACACTCCCCCCGCCCGCTCCCCCTGCGCCTTAAGACGCCGGGAAATATCTGCGTTTTAAGCTATATTTCTTTCATCCCTCATTTTTGCAGTTCGTAGCAATCTGAAATCCAACACGTCCCCCGCAGGGGTCTCCTTCCTCCTCGGGTGGCGACCCCCTATTCTTGTACCCGGATAAAAAAAGCGATATCTATTTATAAAATGTACGCACGCTTATACGTGGCGTGTGTGGACGCGGAATTAGCGTATGTGTGAGTGGAAGGGTGTGCGTGTGTGCGTCACCCGCTCATTTGCAAACCGTCTCCTGAGATAACGTCCTCTAGTCGGTTATCCCGTTCTTATTGCCTCCATCTTTCCTTGATTGCTGTGTGTGTGGAAAACTTTGGAGCTCTCTCACTGATGGAAATTGATTTTGTCGCTGAAAACGAAAAAGTTACAATACGTCTCATTTCGAGTTGCCTTCTTGTTGGCTCTTTCATTGTTGTGCAAAAACGTATGAAACTTACTCCGATTTTTCAAATTTGCGAATGGCTTTATAAAGTTCTTAATAATTAAAAAGTAATCGTGAGCAAGAGCATGAAGCGGAGAACTATTCTAAATAAGTAATCGGAGGGCGCTCGGAGCGACGGTGGCAGCGGTGGTGGTGGCGCGGGCAGCGACGGCGCTCACGTATGAACGTAATTATAAAAATTGAAGGCAACTCGAGACCCACTCCTTGGGTCTCTCCCTCGCTCCCGCAGCGCCGTGCATTTTTTCGTACATATTAAAGTCCCCGCCGCCCGCTACCCGCGTCACTTCGCCCCGCGACTCCTCTTTTTAATCGATTTTCCCGACACAAGGGGTGAGTCCTCTGGGGTGAATGTAATTTTTTATGCGTTTTTTTCGAAGAAGGAGACCGTCGCCGGAGGTGCCATTACGCCACGGCTTGTTGAGAATATTTTAATTATAAAGCATTAGCGCGTTTTATGATACCACTCGCGCTCAAATTTATAAACGATCGAGAGCGAAAGTAATTAAATATTTGAATGTGGCGAGATTTCCGCGGGGAGTTGGAGGAAGCGGGATAATGGACGGTGCGGTCCGCTCGCGTTAATATGATGGATATAAAATTCGATGAAATTATTGGTTAATGGCCTTTAGGATTGCTTCGGGGGTAAAATGATGTTTCAGCGTTTTCACGTTAAAATGATCTTTGTTTAACAGTCATTTATCTTTCGTAATACTGAATAAATAATCGTTGTTTACATTGAAGTAGTTCCAACTAATAAATGTTTTTTGTATCCTCGTTCAGATAGGCCCGTGGCTGATTGATGACTTTAGCCGGCAGAAGGACCGCTCCCTGCTTCCCTGTCCGACGATTATCGCGTTAGATTGCGAGACACTTTATTTGTTCAGCAAAAAATAAGGTTTTTCAATTGGTTCCTGCTCTGATAAAATCAGCTTCGTTTGTCTTTTGCAACTTGAAGTAAAATCACAACTAATGAAGGCTTATCATATATAAAAGAAGGCTGAATTAATTTTATTATCAATTAATATGAATATCAAAGCTATTGCAAAACCATTAGAAATTCATAAATGCAAATTAAAAACTGATCAGGACCTATAATTCAAAATCTCATCTAATTATATCTTAGGAAAACTCACACACGGCTATCTGATCCCAAACTAGACAGAGCGTGCACTATGGCAACCAGACAACGGATAAACATACTTACTTATATATTTCTAACGACATGGATACTATAGATAAATAACACCCAGACACAACAAATTTTAATGATCGTGCTCATCACAAAAATATTTGTTTTGGGTGGGAATCGAACCCACAACCTCCGGTTTAGCAGTCAGGGTCACTAACCACTAGACCAACAGGCCAGTTCAGGCCATGTCGGTCTCTCATAAGAGTTATGATTATCCCTACAATAAATTTCACATCGAACCTTCACACTTCTTTGTCATACTACTAAAGTGTACTTCAAAAGTAGGTTGTAATTGACACCAGCGACGTGTCTAAGAAATGATGAGAGAACGTGTCCGCACACGCCACTCGGTAATTCGATTACCACAACAAGTTAACGCGGTAACAAAGCCGATTCGCGTATTTACATTAGTACATGCGAGGGAGGTAAACGACTGACACCTAGGGTTTCATGCCTGGCTATCGACTTATGAGGTGTTAGTGTCCCCGTTTGTTATGTAAGTGGGTTATAATGCTTGCTTGATAATATTATATAGGTATCCTTATGTACATCTTTAGTAAAGACAATACTTATTTCACAAAATAATCTGGGGCATTATTCACTAAGTCAGTTCAGTTTACGTGTTACTCCGTGTGTTAAGAGAGGCGTTATCTCTTTCGACTTAGTATACTTTTAAGTAAAAAATCTGTTAAATGGCCTAAAATGTATAATGACAATCAAAACGCAAAAAGGATTTGGCGATTCGTGTTTTTTTAACTATATAAAAACAAAATAAAGTTATGCCACGTTATGTTTTGTTTGTAATTAGATAATAACCCCTTGTGCTACTTAAATACTTAAAAAGAGACAAAATAAATGTTTATCGATAATCTCCTTACAAATATATCTCTTTCAAAGTCTGACTGCTGTCATCAATAGGTTCTAAATAAAAGACAGTGAATATTTTTAACATTTATCAGACAATTAAAAGAAAATTGCGAAATCAAGATGCGTCACGTCACACATCTAATCCCGACGTTCCATGCAAATGGCACCGGATTCCTCTCCAAATGATACCCGTACAAGATCAATCTCATACGTTTCCCTGGACCCCACAAACAAGGAGCCAAGTTCAAGTCTAAGGTCCGTTAGTCTAATTGCTCGGACGTTCTCGACAGTGATGGGACGGACGTCTGTCGAAACTGTCCCAGACGGGAACGCTCTCGGAATACTGCCCCGATAATGTTACCTTTGTGGGAAGATTGATTTGGTGATAGCGACCTTATGTAAATTAAACGAACGTTCGAAAACCAAGACTTTGTATGCATAGCTTGAAGTTTCATAATTAAAAAACAAAAAAAATTCGCCCCATTTGAACATTACGAGCATAATTACACGAATTATTTTATAGGTTGATTAATTAATTTAAGCTACTTTTTAATCATACCATTTATAATCACCGCTGCTTACTTTGTTTGTCTTTGGACTTTTAGTAATTTATTACATGTACGCCTGTAGTTCAGTACGACTTAACGATTGATAGCCGTAACTCAACAGTGAAACAGCTGATTTTTAACTGGTGGTTGTCGCGGCTAATCTCATCATCCGGCCCGAATTAAAGTATAAGCCTTATTTAAAACCACCTACAATTTCCTTATAATAAACGAGCCCAACAATATACCTTTAATATAAACCCAAAAATGAAATAAAAAGAGACTTAATCTCTTTAAAAGGAGTTGACGCAATGCTCAAAACTCAAGCAGTTCCAGCGAAAGTCTGCATAATGCGCTGTATAGTCCAATAATAGCATCCTTAATGAGATGTAAATGAGCGAAGAAATACCCGACTCAGGCCGTTATAATAACGCGTAACGACCTACAAGTCCGGATTAAGAAGCCCTTTGACTTAAACTTGCCCACCGGACCGAGTGGACGACCTAACCCTGAATAACCCAGCCTACAATCAACTTTAACACCGCCGATTAGGGTTCAAATCCGGTTGTAGATTTTAAATCGTTAGGTGCGATGTGTGGTCGTGTTAGCAGCACAATAGTGTGGCTATTTTGAAACTAATTGGCAGAAAGGGTTGCGAATTAACGTCAGGGCCAACGTGTCGTGGCAGCCGGCTTTGTGCCACCGACGCTTGATAAATAAGAATACGAATTACAATAATATTAAGACGGATTATTTTACACAGATTATAAATCATAAACCCTATTCGCAATGCTAACAATAATATATGCTCAGTGGAATACATTATATCAAATAGGTTTGCATAAACAATAAATAATAATGCATCCGTCACGAATGTCTATCAATACCAAATGCGACCTTTTACTTTGTCCTATATTAAAACAAATGCTAGGCCAGCTCAATTAGCTTTTGAATTCCACTTGAGCCATGTACGGTGTTCATTACCATTAGAAGGAACATGACATACGTATGAGCAGTCCCTAGTGCCTCATTACACAAAACACGACCGGCCAATCAGCCCGAACGATTGTTAAGAGCCTGATTGAAAGCTAGACTGTTTCGCACGGGATTGTTCTAGATAACTGGCCGCGATTAAGGTCGGTATCGCATCACCGGAATGGTTACGGATAGAGTTAGATCGCCTATCGAATGAGGAGCGTAGCGTTAGAAATGTTTTCTCCTCTGTAAAACCTTTGCATTGTTCTTAATTAAGTATTACGACTATAATATTAATGTATTTGATATTCTTGAAGGTTAACATCGATCTGTCTGTCGTAGCTCGTTTGCGGATTTTTTTATTTTGGAATGAAAATAAGTTGTACATTGAACACGTCTACAAAGTAACATTCAATAAAAGCCTACGAAATAACGTAGACTATATAACTATCATGGAGGGTCTTTGTTCTCCGAGTTCATCGTCAAGCACCACTTTAAGCCGTTCCGCTGCTCGTTCCCTGATATAAAACTCGATGGCGACTCAAAAGCTATGTATTATGCATTCGTGAATATAAGCCGCATAAAACAGCGTCCGAATCAATTACAGCGGCGGGCCGGGCTCGTTAGAAACGCATCACGCATGTACAATCGCCTCGCAGTAAGGTAAACACTGTTTATCTGGTGCTAACCTATTGCGAACAATGGAACTCCCAATTTGGGCCGCAAGACGACAAGATCGACCGATCATGTTTTACTTTTCGTCTCGCCAACGTATTTGCAACGTTCACTTTATCTGTGCCGCAGTAGATGTTGACAATTTATCGATAAGAAATGAGATATGTACGATAGTTTGTCTCCATACATACAAGGACAGAGTTGAAAAAACGTGTAAAATTGTAGCTCAGTCAAAAGGTCAGTTCACGGCTGCGGGCCGACCCTCGGCCCTCGATGTAAGTGGATTAACCCCTTTACAACGCGCCCGAGTGTCACATGAGCGTGTGTCGACAACGTCGATATTTGACGCCCCGCGATGCGATTTGCCAATCCCCTTGGTTATATGATACGTAGACAGATGCAAGATACTAACAAGTTAGGTTTTATGTTTATCTCATTATAGGATTATAATTATGACGATAATTAACGTGCTCCTTCTGTTGTTGCAGGACACAGCGGTCCCCACGCCGCTCTCCAGCCACAACCGCAAGGCTTGATAGTGGAGACTGGGAACGGCGCCAGCGTGCTGCAGCTACCGGCAACCACCCTGGAGCAGATACGGCACATCGCGGCCGACCCGGGCGCATCCACGCTGCGCCTGCCGCCGCCCGCCACCGACGCCCCGGCGGGCGCACGCGAGCTAGACTTCGACCTATGTTATGTGTGCAAGCATTGTAAAGTAGCGTTCCCGTCGCCGGCGCCACTGCAGGCGCACCAGGCGCGCTCGTGCTATGCGGGGCGCGAGGCGGCGCGCGGCGTCATCCGCGTGGTGCAGCCGGCGCTTGAGTGCCGCGCCTGTCCCGGCGAGCGCTTCCGCACGGGGCTGGAGTTCCGCCGCCACGCCGACACCGAGCAGCACTTGCGCAACTCGCTGCCGCAGCCGCAGCTGGTGCAGCAGCCCGAAACCCTCACGCACGAAATGGAGGACGTGGTGAACCAGATCACGCTGCTGGCCGCCCGCGCAGCACAAGAATCCACAGCGCCCAAGGACCCCAACGCTAACTTCTGTGCGCCCGGGCCCCGCTTCCAGCCGCCCGGCGAACTCCCTCTGGCGAGCGCCGGTCACTAATCCTACTCTGAAGAAATGTATAGTTACTATCTATTAGAGCCCCTCGCTCTCTCCGTTGTCCGACAACGCAGCAGTTCACTATTAGCTCTTAACGCTTCTTTTCGTTGATGAATGTCGCCGCAGAAGCGGCACTTTCCTAGTTATATTTAAAGCTTGTAGTCGTTTAAGTATAGGTTAATAGGGAGTCGGGCGTCGAGGCTGTTTTTACGATGTCCGCTGGGCTCGCTCCCGCGCCGTCGCCGCGCACTGGGAGGCGGCGGCGGCCCCGCGGCCGGCCGCGCCGCGCGCCCGCACCTCATATCATACGTTAGACAGGTTTTATTATATACGTTTATCGTTGCGGCAGCGCGCGCGCCGCGGCCGGCGACGCGCCACACTCTCAACATCAACTCCCAGGAAAGCAAGTTCCTATCTTTATGGCATATAATATTATCGATATTGATAATTACGATTTAATTATTGTTTAAAGCTATGTAATACATACATATAATCGTTCTAATTTTAGGCATAGATACGTTCTCGTAAGAAGTTCCTGACGCATCGTAAATGTATGGAGATATATATAGTGATATACGTATATGATTTTTTTAAACATGAAGCGAAGTTAGGTACGTATGTTAGGCAGTAGAGCGGTCGTCCTCTCTCGCGGGTTCCACGCTCAGGAAACGGCGTGAACTCACGCAAACGCAACTGAAACGGAATCAAAGTACAAGTCGAGTATTTTGTTGTTCGGATGTCGCTCGGCCGCGCTCGCATCGGCGATGCGCGTGCACAGCGGGCAGACGCTGCGCGGCGCGCGCGGCTACTGCGGTACCGCGCGCCGCCCGCGAGCCGCCCGCGGAGACGCGACGACACCGCGTAGGCTTATTGGTAACACTTAATTATAATGATTATTATCGTAGCAAACTTTTCCAAAACGAACGAACTCGAAACTCGGGCTGCGCGCTAGCGCTCAGCCTACCTCGCAAACAAGTGAGTTTATTTTGGAACTAAGTGTGATTCTTGAATTTTTATTGATATTGTAATGATTATTAGTAGTGGCGTAAGTGAGTCCAGTGTCCGAAGGCGTGGGGGGGTGGGGGGGACGGGCGCCGCTCGTGTCACGCCCGTCGCCTCCATCTTTGACCGCTTTACCGAGTGCGTGGAGTCCCTAATATTTTCGATGGCACAGATCACGTTATTAAAAATATTTTACATATTTACATTTTATCTAGCGGAGTGTACTACAATATTTTATCTACGAGTGGATCCTACTACAACATTGAGTTTGTTTTTTTATAAAGTGCAATGTTTTATTCCACCGGTTGCCGGCGGTCCTTGTTATCTGTATACAATATACACTGGTGTGTGTGCAATGTGCCGACGTCGGCCGCCGCCTCGCGCCTCTCCCAGCGTTACTGCTCCCAGCGGCGTCTGGGGTTGCACGTCAATGTTATTATTGATAAAATTACATTTGAGATTGAAATGGATTTCTATATATGATATTAGAGTTTACCAGAATACATTAAAGAGGAGTATATATGTGACATATTGGCTGGAGGAGGCGCGAGGCGACGTGCGGACTATGTTATCGCGAAGGCGCGCGTCTACAACACAATTATTTTGTTTTCTAGTATTTAATATATTGCGGCCTCATTGTCGCTCGGTGACGTTCAGAGCTCCACAGCGTGACGGTCGCTGATAGTTACTGGCGTTCATTGAGATATTTATTTTGATTGGTTTGTAATCGGGAGTATATATGTACGTGTAAGTTTGGGTTAGTGTAGGTGGACGTGTGGGTAGTGCGATGTTGTGTCTCCGCGCGGCGAGAGCCCGCGGAATGAATCATGGTTCCTATGTATATTTCAATATTATCGCATCTAGAGTTTCACTATACTTTCCGAATACAAATTTTAATATTTAAGATTAATTCGGACTAGTCTGTTGTGTCTGCTACTAGAGGAGCCGCCACGGCCATGTTGTCTGTTTCTTTACCTGTGTTCCGTATCCACAACTCTCCTTGTATGGACTTCGTTTACTTCTGTTATTAGTGATACATTTTGTGTAGAACTTTTGAAACCCTCTAGATATTACATAATGTTGGTTACGAATATTAGTTTATGATCGTAAAAAGGTAGCATTCGTGTCTATCATAGTTCCTAATACTGTATTGTAATACTAAAGTTATTTTAACGTTCTTTACTAGTAAAATATACCGTTCCTACTATTTTAAATCTGTAACAAGATGTTAAATGTATACTTGAAATAAAAACAAGATTCCTTTTGTTTTTGTTGGTATGTTAAAATGTACTCTGTAATTTATTTTATGTACAGTTGAGAAAAAGTTCTATATTAATAATTATATAATCAAAAATGTCTGTTGAACGTTGTGCGCAGATTGTTCCTTAATAAAAAATCACTTGACTTATTGATTGGACTTAACTTCTCCGACTGTACTATTAATAATGTTAATGTATAATTTATAATAATTTGCAATACATAGTTGAATGTGAAACTGTCAACTTAATAGATGATTTTGTAGCAATTAGTTTAAGTTTGTCCCGCATGACGTGTGCGTAGCCAACACTCTACGCGCGTGCTACGCGTCTACGACGCATGCCATCCGTAGCCGACAACAGATTACGAATACATTGTCAAGTGTAAATGGTAAAAATAAACTCAAAGTTAGTTTATCAGATACTCGAGTTTCATTTATTTCCTGAAAAAGGTTTTATTGTCCTAATTACATCATATATGCCTACATGGTGGAAAAAAATATAGTTAATTAAGCAAGCATCTTGGCCATTCCAGACGAGAGCTATAAAAACATAGGTATAAAATACAAGGTATCTATGAATAAGGAAAAAGAAAGTATTATCTAAAAATATATGAAGTAACCTCTGACTAATTAAATAAAAAAAAAACTTTTAGAGACAATTAAAAGATTTCGGAGGTAAGTCAGCAGGCATAACATAGTATGTCATAAAAAAGTCAAACATCACGATTATTGCGCGCTATAATCACATTGTACGCATTTATAATAAACAAGTTGGAATTGAAAAATGCACAGTTTAACAGTATAGTCACCAATAATTTGAGTCGGTTACAAAATTTTAATCATGAGAATACTTGTTCGCTATTTCATTGGTTTTTAACGTGAAATGCCTAATAGCTGTAAATTACGCCCTTGAATATACGAATTGATAGAGAAATTTTAGTATCAGGTTTAAACTTCAGTTTTCCAAGAGAATAATGTGAGTTGTGATGAGTTCTTTGTGAATTTATCGTCATAGGCAAGACAGTTTGGAAGAGCATTACATTTAATAATTTATCCGTAACATAACTATATAAATACGTAAACAAGTACCTATAAACTTATAAATAAAAAAATACTAATTAAAAAAAAATAGTATAAATTTGGTATGAGTTCATAATCCTATATCATAAACCAATTACCTATTTGAAGATATGAAACGTAGTATGCAGATGCCGATTTCACTTAGAAGAAGGTAAGTATATGTAAGTATAACTATAACATAATTTTACAAAGCAGACCAATGGACATATTATCTTTTATATTGTAATATACAATACACATAAATGTAGTGAAAAATTATGGGAAGAGATGAGAATGACTTTTAAAATCAGTCAATTTCTCATCATAACAAGATTTATTCAAAACCCTAAAAAAGCTATGTGTTCTTTTTTTTTATAATATTATTTTAATAGTACTGCCAGGTATATAATTAAAAGTAGGTAGTAGAAGTAGTTGCAAAACAACATATTTTTTATATCACAAAACAAAGTACGCCATGCTATACACATAGTTATAAAAATGTCACATACAATAACAAGAATAAACATCAAATCAGTTTTTTTTTTACAAACATAATTCAAAATACAAAAAGACATGGTAATAACTACTAATATGGTGGTGACGAAAGATAATAAAAAAAATGTTGACACTAACATTCGTTGCATAAAGAATCGTGGTTTAGAAAAAGCCGACAATGGTGCTGATTCCTCTGTACGCAAACTAAACTAAATTTAAACCATTGCTGTCTTTTACTAACATGGGATGGCAACAGATAACAACTAACTTAGAAATATCAAACTAGTTTTCACTTTGAACATCACAGTATTTTTAGAACACACGTTTCAAATTTGTACGAAACTTTTAGTTGCAACCAAATTTTACAGTTCTAATTTTCGTCTGTCCTTTTCTAAATATGTAAGTACAAATTAAAAAGTTATCTATGGAATGAATTTAGTTTAGTACGTGTTTAACAGAATCGGGGCTATTATTGTAGTATAAAATAATTTATAAATACAAATATAATTCAAACCTGATCGAGGAGTGCAATGTCAATGCAGTTGTCATTGTACTAAGAGACAGTTCAATTGAGTCGCTCGTGTGACTATTATTAAGGCTCGTATAAATGTATTAAGTTACCACACTATATTGATGGGACAATCCTGCCATTCTTAGACATTAATGCTATTCTTGTTAGGCTGGATTTATTATGGAACCAAAGGTCTGAACTCAAATTCAAAGACCTGAATTGTTGCCTCACTAGGCAGATTCATAATTATGTTGGAGACATAGATAAATATATTTTTTTGGCAACAGAGCGGTGGTCTTTAAATAGATTCTTGCGTTTTAATACACATTGCACATAATTATTGCTAACCTTTAGCTCTCTAAATTAATAGGAGAAAATAGAAGTGTTTAAAATACATAATTGGTGGAAAGATTCATTATTTAGCTACGAGCTACGATTAAAAAAAACTCGTTAATTGCTAAGTGTTATTTTTTTTAATAATCCCTCCATTGATCTCATAATTTAATAAATCAATGCACCTACGAATTTGTTGGTTCGAGTACAACGAGTTGTTGATTATAGAATAAATATCTGTATAATTATGTTTCTGGATGGAAGAAACATAGCACTTGATTTAAAGTTTATTGAGCGGAAACGTATTACATTTCATTAAATCATTTAATAATATTCCATAGTATAAATTGTAAGACATAAATAATATAAAAATTCTTTAAACTTAAAGCAAAATTTTACTTAATGAAATTAAATCAATGTTTGTTAACACATATGTAGGTCAGGAAAATCAAATTTTACCAACCAGTTAAGAAAAATATAAAAATAGAACATTCTAACAGCCGGAACCAAAACTTACTAAAAAAAATTCAATTACTAGAAATAATCGAAGCAGTAACCATTAGAAGGGTTAGGTGATAAAATAGGTATTAAGTAGGGATCTCTATAAAACAAGTCTGGGCGAATAATCGCGTTTCTACTTACCTAACACGCAATATACTTTTATAAAATACACTTTTAATGTCCCGTACTTTTCCAAGTATATTTTTATAACCTTCGTTATTAAATATCATTGTTTGTATAAATCTTCGATTGGCATTTACGGTCCAGTTCAATAATCTGATGTATTTCTAATTCTGATATCCCTACACAATAACTTTAAATCGTATTATGTTATTTCACCGCGTTATAAATACAGAACATAAAATGAACTAGAGAAACTAAAGAAAATTGAATTTTATATCGTTTTATAACCTTTGTGGTGTTTATGTAATCTTGAACTTTCCTACATTCCAACGTTAAACTAAGTAATACTATGTGTTGGCTTTAATTTATCTCAGTTTTGTTTCAAAATTAATTATGTAAACATTGAGCAATTAAATAAATAACAATTAAAAACCTTCCCTTAGAATTTGTTACATTGTTTATTTTATGTCTTTACTAGCTTCTGCCCTAATCTGCCTAGACCTAATTCTGAAGTCCACGCAGAAGAAGTGGCTTCTGCGTGGACTTCAGAATTAGGTCTAAAGCTTCGCTCGTTAACAATTTTTAATCTTCCTACGGGAACTATTTGAGAGATCGGTATAGAAAGTACATGTCCTTGTCCATAGCATAGGTGACATGCATACCAAAGTTCAAAGCTGTCCACCCGCGGCTTAGCTCGTAAACAATTTTCAATTTGCCCTCGGGAACTACTTGAGGAATCGGAATAAAAGGTACCCTACGTTCTTTTCCATGTCAAAGCCTACGTACATGCTAAATTTCATCCAAATCCGTTCAGCCGTGTGATATGCGTGTTATGATAGATAATGCGAGATTGAGTTACAAACATCCAAACACACACTTTAACATTTATAATATTATAGTAGGATTGTGAATCTTACTTAAATTCAACTTTTTATTACTTTTTATTTATGTTAAACAGCAATATAAACAAATTACTACCTTTTTGATAAAAGTAAATCAGAAAATAATTTGAAAAGTAATCATGAACACAGAAACAAGTAATGACGCACACCAAAGAGAACGTACCACGAAAAATAACGAGACAAATATTGACACACGTTTGCATAAAGAATAAATTGGGAAAGTAAACATTTATTACCGAAAAGCACGAAATAACGAACACAAACTATCTGCTCGGAGCGACGCCGACGTCAAGTTCAAAAAGCCACATGTCTCGGCTCTAATCACGCTGTTTGAACAAAAATGTAAAAAACAACCCTTAGCCCCTTCGATTGGAGAAACTGTCACACGGCTGGATGCAAAGGGGATCTCACTAAGTTATTGATTATATCGGAATAAGTCGCTCGCGGGGGCTCTACCCCCACCCCCCTCCACCCACTGCCATTGGGGGCTAGGATATATCGGCCGCATTATTTTACATATATGAGACATAGTTGCAGCCAGTAATTTTCACTGTTATTGTATCGTTGTCTCGGGGGATTTGATTTAAGAATTCGAACTTTAACGTAATGTAGTATGATAGAAATGGAATAGAAAGCTTAGTTTATAATCATTGATTAAAATAATAGATTTAAATCAATAATAAAATTTAGTTTATAAGTTTATATTTGAATCCTATAGATTTAAAGAATAGCTCTTAAAAGTCTCGTTTGATCAGATTAATGTTTGAATCAATCAAAACTCAATTATATAAGAATAGTTTATTAGTTACCATTTTATCTTCTATAACATGAATAATATAACATTTTATAAAACAACTTCAAATCGTATAAATAACTTTAGTATTTAAGTAGATGACTACCCTTATAGCTTTGTGACTGAAAGAAATTGATGACGTAATTCCCTAGCCCTTATTGGCTATATTACTTGAGTGTCATGTCTAACTCGTAGTTAGAAAGTTTGCAACAACAAAGTTAACGTTACAAAATCCATAAGGTGGCAAGGTCACGTCAGGTGAACTACAACATTTTTACTCGTGATAACTTACACTGGATTCTTTCCCTAAGTTTCGCTAAAAGGAATGTACACTTGAGAAATGAGTGTTCAGCAAGTATTCAGCTTATGAACTAAAGATTTAGTTTTGTTGATTACTTGTGAAACAGTTTTATCAAGCTTATGCTGACTCAAATACATAATAATGCTAAAAAAAGTTACCGTCGTACAAAAATAACCCCAAAAACACACAATGGCTGATGATTGGAATAATATTGTATGTAAATGCCAAGTGAGATCCAAGGAGAAAGCAACTCGGGCGCTACTAAATCGTATTGCAATATCGACGAGGACATATGAGGAGGCGGCGATCAGGAAAGGCGCGGGTGGGAGCCAACCCTTCACGCGTTCACGCCAAATCCTTAACGCGCGATTTAAAAAAGAAAACTAACGGCAGAGGGGCGGCGGCGCGGGGGGACCGATTGAGATGGAAATGCCGATTGTCCTGATCGTCGGCGGATCGGTGCCCGCCGCTAACTCCAGTTATAACGATGGGGAGAGAATTTTAATGTGCCACCATTTTGGCGCAATGCTCAAATTTTACGACCGCCGAGTCATTATGAGGGAAATTATTGGCGCTCTGATTGCTTTCGCTGTGATAAAAATTCTCAAGTCGGCAATAAGGTGGAACTAATTCCGAGTTCGATTGAAATGGCGCTTACCTAATGGAATTAGGTACATAGTTAATGCTGTGGCGACCCGCTCTCGAAGCGCTCCGATAAAATATTATCTCATTTTAATAAGAATCTATAATAGTATTGTTTATTAAATTGAAACAATTTCCATTATTCGTTCGAAATTGAAAATGGATTATTCAATTATCTGTCATGCCAATACCAGTGTGCAAAGGCTTTTGTTTTATAACTAAATTAAATAATGATTACACATCTGGAAACGAATCTTTATTAACCCAACCTATATTTTGTGGTTTCGATTAGCTCCGAATAACAGACTAGCAATGACCATTTATTTTATAGTCCTGAATTTAGCTAATTTTACGTGCAATGACTGGGTAAAATATAAACAAGTTCAGTAAACTATTTACACCGCACACTACAAAAAAAACCGTTTCTAAATTACACACTTTCATAAACATTATAATTTAGATTGGTAACATATTATTTCGTTGAATATCAATTTAGAGAACTTCTTTTTTGATAGATTTAAGAAAATATTATTATATCTTACGTCACAAAAAACCTTTATAATATAAACAAACAGCAAGACAAAATGCTGGCAACATCACTTTGATAACACAATAAAGGAGAGTTCGCCAGCAGCGCAAGATATATTACTACTAGCTTCTGCCCGCGACTTCGTCTGCGTGAACTTCAGAATTGGGTCCAAAAAGAAATGAAAAATGGAATAAAATTTTTTACCCGTGTAGGTATACCTTGCGCGGTAATAGAGAAAAATACGTAATTTCAAAGCTGCCTACCCACGGCTTAGCTAGAAAACAATTTTCAATTTTCCCTCGGGAACTATTTAAGATATCGGGATAAAAGGTAACCTATGTTCTTTTCCATGTCAAAGGCTACATGCATGCCAAATTTCATCTAAATCCGTTCAGGCGTTTTTGCGTGATTGAGCAACAAACATCCAAACATCTAAACATCTAAACATCCAAACATCCAAACATCCACACTTTCACATTTATAATATTAGTAGGATATTCAACTTACTTAAAACTCCGAGTCCATCAAAAGTTTTGAACAAAGCTTAAAAGTTAAAAGAAAATATCCGAGTCAGGTGGAGTCTCAGTTGAATAGAGAAAGTTGGGCTCTGCGTGATTAATGAGCGGCCTCTGTTTATTCTGAACATTTCCAATGAGGATTAGACGCTTCTCAAGTCGCGACGTTGTGGCTTGCTGTTTATTAAAGATAGCTTGGTGGCTATTGGATGCTTAAGTGGGAGGTTTTCCTGTTTTTGTATGAGCGACCGATCTAAGGAATAATAACTTATTGATTTATTTGTTGAGTATTAAAAATACAGTAGCTTTTTTCATTCTCCTGTCCAGTTACTACCTACCTAACCAGCTGGTATCATTAGGGGGTAACTTTGCCTTTGTTAGTAGATAATTTTCTTCGAAAGTTTTAATTAAATATACCACCAATATTTCTAAAAAGCTTTTTTTTCAAGAAAAAATTATACGTTTTGATCAACGTAATTAGTGATATTATTGAGAAATATGATACACCAATAAGGTGTATCATAATTATTTCTCAGTAATATCACAGTCATGATCTACATTACATCTCAGTTGCTACATCATAATAAAAGTTAAAAATACATCGAAACTCAAAATGTGAGTGAATTTTTCAAGATTTCGAAATACCGAAATGCGGTTCTTCTTCAGATTAAAGCCACGTGTAGTGTCGTTTATCTATTGCAAGTTTACTAGCACATGTGCGAAGCACAAACACGAGAGTTTTATACATACAGTTAGGGGACCCGCCACGGCTTCGCACGTGTATTATTAGGTATACAGGTACATACATATGTATATACCTATTCTTCTTCTCGAAACACTTTTTCTATTAAAAAAAACCGTATCCAAATCCGTTGCTTAGTTTTAAAGATAGGACCAGACAGTGGGAAGCAATTATGTTTGTACTATGTATGTAGTGAAAGTATAATGTTGCTATTTTATTGATTAATTCTTGAACAATAATAGTTGGTTATGCAATTTACTGTCCCAAAATAGTTAGTTTTTTTTTCATAGCCGTTAGTAGTTCGTTTGATAGAAGTCTCTTCGCTTCACCAAGCGCTTTGAAGTTAAGGTAGCCTCCAGCTACATCCAGATATAGGATTTTGGATTACATATGATATAAAGAGTATATTATCTGTGTATCATTATAAATTATTTCTAAATATATTTCAATAACCATAAACCTATATTTGTTCTTTGTTATTTCACACTTTACTTATATATTTTACAAAAATCAAAATACTGCAACAGCATCCGTTTCTTAGGACTAATTACCATGGAAAAGGTATTTGACCATATAGAATGCGATCATTCTTGAGCACCTTGTTGTATTGCGAAACACAGATAATACTTGCTTATCTTTATGTGCATCGAAAGGTATGTAATCCTTAAAAAGTGACCCATAAGTTTATTACCAGGTAAATACTAGTAACATTCCTGATCCCTCTCCGGTCGTGTCGGTCAACCGTCCCATCGGACTATGAGAGTGAAGGAACAGAGAGTGCACCTGTGTTTGCGTACACACTTGTGCCCTATAATATCTTCTACGTACATGGCTCATCTCACTTGAGATTGGCCGAGGCCGAAATTCGGTGTGGAGATCATTATTAGCAACAACTTGATGTTATTCCGAGTCCTAATTATTGCGAAATGAAAAACGATCATGAAGTTCTAAATGGAACAAGTACAAATACTCGACAATCGGTCAAATTCCTAAGCGTAGCGAGAGTCAAAGCCGCACCCCGTCTATCGTCCTACCGGTACCTACAGTTGCGCATTTGTCGTACATTTGTATAGTAGTACAAATTGCTCGCCCCCTGTTTATCTGCGATAGCCGACCTCCCGGCCCCTTGAACGTATTTATCTTCAACCCTTCGTTGCGACGACATTGCATTGACTTTGTTACATTTTGTTCGATCTGCTCTCGATACTAGCTTAGTATTTACGTCTTTCACTATTTATGTTTCGTTCACTAATCGTCTTAATATTAAATTATGAAGACAAACCATTAACAAGAATAGAAAGTTATTGTCGAACTTAATGTAAACTTTAGCAATGACGAATTTCAAATCAATGGTAAACATAAAGCTAACTCAGAAAAGGTGGCAGATGATATTAATGATGAAATAATGGCCAAAATTATGATAACTCCCCACGAAAACGAAGCAGTTATAGGTAAAAGGTCAACAGTGTAAACGTATCCAGATATGTACAACCCCAGTACAAGCTAACTGCATAATTTAGACAGTCATTTGCGGCTAGCACCAAATGTCAGACGGTTTTTGCCTTTACGACCGAAATACAACAAAACGCAATGTTTTATAAAATATGTTTAATCACGGAGAATTTTGAGCTCACACGATTTCTGCATTAAATCTAATTTGTCTAAATTTAATTTAATATTCCTAGTTTGTTAAGCCAAAGTAAACTCTATTTGGCTTATAAGATTATCGTTTTCAATTATATGCTAGATCTATTTGTGCAGGTTTATCGAAGGAGCTATGGTAACTAGAGATATCAGAAACAAATTGTCCAGGCTAGTGCAAGTTGCAAGAAATTAAGATTTGACGAACGTTGACCAAAGTCCTGAGTTTTACTGGACGTAGGCTACCAATGTGATGATTGAATGACGTCTGTTATAGTATCAGCAATATTTTTTTCAAACTTGCTGTTGAATATTTTGTTTTTAATAAACGACATAATAGCTCGTTACTAATTCACAGTAGAAAGTTTCAAATTACACTGCTGAAATGTATAAGGCATAGGTCACATAAGATTTTTATTTACTATTTAGATTGCACCTATTTTGAGCATCATCTTACAAGAAGAAATACCTACCTACCAGCCTTATTCACAGTTCTTAATTACATTATGACTGAATAACAAATCCTTAATAACCTTAATGTGTTTGTAACCATCAACATTAGTAATCAAAGCGATTGATAACAGTTTAAGGCAAGCGTTGCGATCGAGGAGCAGTCGTGGTGTGTAAACGAGCCCGCTATAGATTTATAGCCATAATTCCGTGTGCAAAAGAAAACGGCGAGGTGTTATCGAGGCCGTATTGACACTTTAATGCTATTGTTTGATTTAGAGGTCTCATTACAAGCGCGGGAAGAATGGCGATCGTGAACCAAAGGTGCGAACCTGTGCTATACAACCCTCTACTATTCATAATTTCTGTATACAAACGCTTTAGTGTCGCTCCAGCATTTGTTACGTTTATTGGTAACACAATTTATGCTGTCGTTGTTCTGTTGTGGCCGATATGATAGCTAATCTAATGGATAATAGTCAACATAGTGTCTTTATAACGCCTAAAAGGTCAGCAATACAATTAGATATCGAGTGGTATGAATTAGTTTCCGATAATTTTACAGGGGTTTCAACTGTTTATTAAGGTGTCCATCGTATGCTATATATGCCACAGGTATATGTGGACATTTTGGTGGGCACATTGATTTATACATTATTGATATATATAATTATTAATCATTTATTGGTGCTTACCAATAATAGTACTTACTAAAGCTTTATAAAGCGTGCATAATGTAGACTTTTAGAGCAATAGCAGATTATGAGATATCTCATTAACAATCATATAATGGAGCACAGTTTTACAGTTGTGTTAAGCGGATCGTGATGTGGCCGGTCGTTGTATACGATCTGCCGCGATGAGGCGATACGACAGAGGTCTCCGCAGGCCTGCGCGCCGCGCGTGCCGCCCGGCCCGTAATAACAACAGAAAATTTTACGCTCCGGGACAATGCGATATAAAATTATCTGTTAGATCCAATAATCGCACGGAACAGCCGGGACTTAATGCCGGCCAATCATTAGCTACGAGGGATAACGGAGCCGGCGGCCCATTAACGTTGGAAGAGAAGTGCGCTCGGCAATGCCCCGTGACCAAACGTCAATGCAACATCCACCTCGCGCCGATTTGTTTGTTACGCCGAGCAGTGCCGGACTCATCCCTCCGGCGACCGTATACAAAAGAATGACTTCATTGTAAGCTCAATAGTCTAAAGATATTTTTATGACTTTTCTCAGAATCTGTAATTTATTATCTTCTGTTAAACAACCTTCGTGCCCCAATTATTTATTATTCATTTAATTATTGACATACACGTTCCCACAGATTTCTCCAGGAAATTTTAAGTGCACACGTATGCAGCATACTTAATAACTAGTATAAAGCTGCGATTAAGTGCGAGCACTTATAAATACTGGTAATTATTTTATCGGGATCGACTAAAGAGGACGCGAGCGCAGGCGGCCGCACTATCATTAGCGCGAGGAAAGCGATCAGTTATTTACGCGGCCGGCCGAACACCGAGCCGTGTTGGTTTACGGCGGGCAACCCCCGAAGGAGATGCATTCCGCCATTCCACCGGCTCACGAACTCACGACTGCACAACAATAATTACCCGTGGGTGTACGCCATTATACTTCGCGAGCGATTATTATCAATAGTTGTGCTAGCGAACGGTCACCGCTTAGAACCCGATGTAATGGAGCAAAATTATCGTAATGTTATAACGAGAGATGCAAAGCAGATTATTCGATAATTATACGAAATAAATCATATTGTCGCGAGTGCAAGAAGTTTGTCTCGGTCGCGCGAGGGCGCCGGTGTCGTGTCGGTCGCGCGCGCCCGCGGCCTCCGCGCTGCTCTGTCGCTGCTTGCCCGGTATTGTTCGCTCGCCGCAATCGCCGCCGGCGGCGATTCATACCTCACCCCAACTCTTACCAGGATGTTGCTAATTTTCTATCATTGCGATCACAGCGAAGTTTATAGACCTTTAGACTCTGAAATTTAGGTGTCAGTGTAGTATTTATTGCTGATGCCAAGTAGGTAATTTCTAACATTACAATAACAATAGACCTGTTGTTCTTGCAGTCATATAACTATTTTATATTCCGGTTAACACAATATATCTCTAAAATTTAAATGATTTCGAACACCAATAATAGTTTCACGGTAAATGTTTTTAGGCATCTACATAATTAAAGCTTATTAATTTGCTTCAGGTTCAATCAATCAGTTAAATCTGTTTAAGGAATTGATTGTCGTACAATCACTTCCTTAAACAGATTTAATTCAAATCACGGCTGTATGATAATAATTTCGCAATGTCGTATGAATCTCTCGTGCGGTGGTCACGCAGGGCTAGCCCACTCCCAAACGCCTTCAGGAGTTAGTAAATTGTACGCCAGCGAGGTTCACGCTCCTCTCATTACGGTCCTCGTAATGTGTTCCGTCATCGAGATTAACTCCTCGTAATGGCGCCACTTCTTATACATTTCTACAACGTCACTATTACAATTGCACATAATTGAGGTTTGTCCGCTTTTAGTAAAATGGCCAATTTCGTTCTTAATGCTATTTGTGCTGTTGTTTTGTTAAATAACGTGAAATAGTCTCGTTCTTGTCTTTGTTTGTTTTCATTTCTGTTGTTATAATTTCTTGGAAATATTTAGGTAACTGTCATCGCATTAGTCATAATGGAGAAACTTTAAAACACAATAACGTTGATGAAGTCGAGGTTAAGCTTGCTATCGTAGCTGTCAATAAGACCTTAAGTTTTATATAAATAATGTCCATAATTGCAGCTATTTTCATCTAGAAACATAGGAGAAATTAAAGCCATATCTTTTGAACATAATTTTCTAATATCGCAAAAATCGCAACAACGGCTAAAAACGGTGATTAGTGGAGATCGTCGGCAATAAGTTAATTGACGGTTAGTTGAGTGATCGATCTATGGCGGACGGCAGAGGGGCGCGGGTGCAGGGAGCGGGGTGGCTGGAAATGAAGGAGGGGGGTGCGCCGGCGCAGCGACGCGGTGGACCGCCGCAGGCGACGCACTGTCTCACCTGCAACAACAGTTTAGGGTTGCCAGATTGACTTGACATTATGCATGATTCATGAACCTCTGCTTTTCGTAGCATTGAAAATAGTTTATGCAAGCAAATTAGAAAAAAAATCCATAATCTTTGAATTACTTAGTTTAAAGACACTAACATTTTTATGGTGGCAGGCAAGAGATCAGTTGGACGTAGGAAAAAATCGTGGTTGGCTAACATCCGTTAATGGACAGGAATCACAAGTGCTGCGGAGCTGTTCAATCTTGCTAAAGATAGGAAAAGATATGCGGAGCTGACTGCCAACCTTCACTAGTTGGAGAATCACTTTAAGAAGAAGAAGAACATTTTTATGCCATTATAAAACTAACTTTAATTAACCACTAATTAATTTTAATGGATAATGAACTTTTGCTTTTCTGTTCTCATTTAATGCAATGTCTGCGGAACTATGGGAACTGGATCCAAGAGATCCATAAGAGATGTAGCAGAAGCATGTATTCACATACATATATATTTTTTGTCAGTAATGTTCCTGGAAATCCCGGTTGGGTATTACTTACAGTTCAGGACCAACCACACTCAAAACAGCCCACATCATACGTTCCCGTCAACACCTCTCTTAACAACGCGTGGTAACGAATTGTTAAAAGATCACGAACTTATAAATGACAGGCTTCCAACTAATGGTAGTAGCTGCCTTCGGGGGTCCACGATCCCCTTTATAATCCTCAGTAGTTCATTGCTTGCGAATAATAAACAGTTGGAACAATTGAAACTTTCTAACAACACTAGAAAACAATGGATAGAATGTACATGTATTCACTGTCTAAGTGAATACTGATTCGGAATAATTCTAGAGACTATTAGGTATTTTAAGACGTTTCAAAGCATATTGGACTTTTGACGACAAAACCCTGCGATTGTTTTTAAGGATCCGTACCCAAAGGTTTAAACGGGACCCTATTAAGTACTAAGACTCCACTGTCTGTCCGTCACCAGTCACCAGGCTATATCTCATGAACTAAGATAAACAGTTAAAATTTTCATAGATGATGTTATTTTGTTGCCGCTAACAACAAATACTTAAAAACTGAAAAAAAAAAAATAAAGGGTGCTCCATACGACAAACGTGATTTTTTTGTCATTTTTATTATGGAAAATGGTACGGAACTCTTCATGCGCGGGCGCGACTCGCACTTGGGCGGTTTTGTTTATTATACAATGGAACAAGTTCAAACTCATTCACAGTCTGTAGTCCATACGTGGCTAAACACTTAATTAAAATAATTATAGGAGAATTAATTTAAAATGGCGTTTATTTCGAAAAACTGTATGTGTTACGCACACCCCTGTCTGCAGCATAACAAAGCAAAAATTGCTGAGATAATGAAGCATAATGCAAAGCGTGATATAAACTTCATATGCGCCCGCGGCTGGATTAACTTGTTAGTTAGAGCCTGAGCTCTCCTCTACACTTCACGTCCACGCCATGTCAGCTTCAAGATTAGATGCACAGAACCTACCCTGAAACCATAATATACAAGTAATTAAGAACTCAAGAGCTTCATGAAACTTTTATCTAATGGGTATCATTCGTTTCCCTTTGTTAGTTCATTTCAAAATAATTGAAATAATTTATTCTGTAAATAGGATTTAACATCACTTTTACATGTTATTTGGGTTCAATGGAATCGAAATTCCCTTTCTGACTAACCTGAGAAGATACGTCGATACAAATTCAGGGGGGTTAAGTCTCTTCTAAAGTCCAGACCGAAGTTTAGAAAATAGTTGGTGCGTAATGACCAGGCACGAGTAATATTGTGTTAACGAATGCAGGATATACAATTAAATTCTTTTTGTAGCTTATTGAGAATCTTCCTATCCTAGGATTTCGACAATTTAAATCTGTTCAATAAAAATAAATCCAACATGCATGTATAGTATCACGCCTAGCAGGCAAATGAAAATTACATTAAAAGTTGAGTTTGTTACATTTGTGTACTTAAAATTCATGATTCATTAAATACTTATACATTTCTAATTATCACTGTGATTCCAGATGCTTAATTATAATTTTGCTAAAATCTATAATAATAATATCTTGGCACATCTCAGATACGGCCATCTGGTCCCAAACTAGGCATAGCCTATGGCAACCAGACGACTAATAAACATACAGTTATGTATTTGTAATACATGTTATAGATAAATTACACCCAGAAAGAGAACAAATGGTCGTGCTCGTCGCACAAAGATTTGTCCTGAGTGGGAATGGAACCATGACTTCTGGCTTAGCAGTCAGGATCACTAACCACTAGACCAACAGGCCAAAGTTCTGTAAAATTTGTAACTGACAGTAATAACAGCGTGCAACAACTTTACAATGTAACATAACTAAATGTCTGAGCACATTAACATAACTGAGCGGTAATTATCACCGCTAAACTTTGGGCCCTCCCCTCTCGTCTGATTACAACAAAGAATACTTAACAGGCATGGTAAGCCGAGGACCAAATTACACAGCTAACTATGTTTCCAAGCTCTCGGGTAAATCATAAATATCTCTTAACGTGTTTAACCCCAAATCACTGTAAATTATTATTGGGAGTTTACATTATTAAAATAATGAAAATGATCGCCGGGGGCCGCCATGCGTGCCTCCTTGCGAACATAAAAACCACTCGAGGCGATTAAAAATAAACAATAATTGGGCCGGCCATTCACGCATGTAGCCTCATTAAAACAATTAAATCTTGATTGAACAGAAATTATAGCTGTCGATTCTTAAACATAATGCGATGTTACCTTGCCCGGAATCTGCTTCGAAAAAAGATTAACGTTGATTTTAATAAGAAACAATTATATACGTATGTAGGTATGTTTCTACATCCCACGCTCAAGTAGTTTGATCGCGTTTTGGACCGGTTACACATAATTATCAAAAATTACTGATGGCGTTTTTTTATATAATTTCAGACTTTTTGTTTGTTGGTAATTACGGAATTAGAAACGTATCTGTGTTGCATGAGTCATTGACACGGGATGATCTGATTCATTCCTTAATTAATTCCTAAGGTAGGTAACTAAAGTATGACAAATAAGCAGCAAAATTTTGAATTAAAAAACATTAAAACCTCCTTATTAGCCTCATATTAACAGAGGCAAAGTACTTAATTGGATATCGAAGAGTAACACACTCTTCTGTTTACTGACAAACTCATTAGTCAAAATATGCACAGTAAACAATCAACAAAATATATCTACATTATCTTCACTTCAGCTGGAAGACAAAACACATTTCAATCAAGTTTCAGACTTAAATTAACACCTAACCAAATAAATACCATTGGTACATATGATTAAAATTTCAAAATTGTATTTTTTGTTTTAAAAGGTAATTTATTAATTTAATAAATTCTAAAAAAAGTAATAGATAATGTTTTAATAAACTAGTCATGGAATTCTTTAATTAGCTGTACCAAATATTCCCTGAATGACTCTATATAAAACCATTTTCGTAGGGAAAACACGAATTTCGCCATACTGAAGATAATGACGATATAATACGGATAGATGTTGATACCTCTATTAGGAAGGCGGTACACCTTAGTATTAGCTATGGAAATGAGGTCGTTATCATAATTATAATTAATCTCCTAAAGTGGCCCATCCAACCATCGACAGGAATAAGGAGGATCCGATATACCTACACACAATAACAATGTTTTAAAATAATTAATGTTATTCATAATTATTATGAGCACATTTTGCAATAATGTTAGAATAAAATAATTAATTATAGCAACTGTTGCACTTTAGTATTTGATGTACATTTTTATTAATTTCAATAACTTTTTCCGTCACTACTTTTCTAATTTAATAAATATATTTTTATTTCTTTCGCAATAATTGTTAGGTCATTTTATTTAACTACACAGTAGGTTTAATAGTACCCAAAATAAACGCATAAATCAATATAATTAATACTAACACAACATTCAATTAAAACCAGTCGTAGAATCCATTTGCTCTTTCATGTCATGTTTCCATTTACGACAAACAGTCAATCACAATTCTTTCTGTTTAATATTAAACGCTTATCAGGCATTGTTTGAAAATAACATTAGCGTTATTTAATAGAAAACACTGCGAGACGTAAGCATCGATCTAATATAAACAATCGATAATAATTTATTTCTTGTCACTCGATTAAACAACAGGTCAATTTTGAAACAAAAAAGGTAATAAAACACGTAAACTATTCTTGGTTTCGAAATGAAAACACTTGATAAAACTTTTCAGTGGGATTAGATATAATAAAATGCCTATCTCGAATGTTTGCAGAAACTTATTCAAATAAAACTTATTTAATCTGAATCCGAAACGTCTGGCCTCAGTGCAGGAGCAACATCATTACGATCCCCATACATATTTACGTCTTATGATATTTTTAATTTAATTTTCCCGGCGAAAGTTCGGAACCTACTCCGTTGAGTGTTGAAAGCTATCCAATTTGCGTAATACTGCCAAAATATCTCATTTCTACGCTCGCTACCGATATACTGCGAAAAGATGACATAAGTTTATTAGAATCTCAATGTAAAACATTCCTTCTGCAACAAGTTTTAGAATCCAAAATTGTATGAGCTTTTTCTAAGGTACACTGTTTGGACACAAAACGCAAATGGAGTTTTGGCAATTCCATAATGCGAAAGTGGTCTGTTCAAGCTTTTGACTCTATGAAAAAAGTACGAAACTCGGAAAACGATAGAAAAAAGAGAACATTTATGTTTTCATAGAGTTATTATTTATGGTTCGATGGACGTGTAAAAGCGATATTTAGAGGGCAGCACTCTGCCGATTAGTGGGGCTTGTGTGCGGCGAGCTTTACGGAATTACAGCGCTTTGCGAGCCTCAGTGGCCGCTAACCCTTTCAGCTTTGAAGCTATCAAAATTATTTCAGAGAGGGCTTCATACAACTTGAAATTCATATCGTCGTAGACATTTTAATATTACAAATCTCACGTGAGATATTACGCACTGATGGCTGTAGCTGTCTACCAGATTTTTTTTACAGTTTAAGCGCCATCTTCTAAACAAGTTTGAGCTATGATCACAAGACGATGAATTAATATTACTTAGTATGAATTTACAAACTCATAGATATTTGATAGTATTCATAAAACACTTAAATCGAACAATGCATTTGTATGTTTTATATGTAGCAAACGTTAATAAAATTCTTCCTGAAAAACAAAGTCAGACCTAGCCGTACTAAATAACATATCATTCAATAAAGGGTTAATTGAATCAAATAAATAATAATTCCGTGGTTCAGCCGACCCCTATACGGTAATAGCGCGTGGATATTCCTGGCACGCACTTTGCTAATAAAGCGATGTATGAAGTGCTTACACAAAACAATATTACCTTGTTTCTTGGAATAAGGGAAATTATATCAAGGTCAAATGAACTGGACGTGGACGTCCCATGTGGGTATTGGTTCATATTTTATAGACCATAATTAATTATTTCTATTTCATACATTACCATAACAGTTCTTTATATTCTGTGGATTAAAATAAATAATACTGAATAGAAATCACAATCATTTTACATTTTGTTTCTGGCTTAATTCCGAAGACTATTTTTTCAATTCAAAAAATCATGAGAAGAAAAAATAATAATGTGTTAAAAACGTAAAACATTAAACGTTAAGAAACGGTTTACAAACATTTGATAAAACCCTTTTGTAGTTATTATTAGTTTCTTATTTATTAGGTCATATTTTTATATTCTTTTATAAGAATTTAATTGTAGGTGGAACAATGAATATTAATTTAATACCAAATTACAGTACAGTAGATAATTAAGGCAATAATTATGTAAAAAATCGATGCAAAAAGTAAAGTGTATTTATTTAAGGTAAAAGTAATTAAAGAATTTTAAATATCCACAACCCACATAATTATTTAATTAATGACGGGCCGCCTATTAATGTCCCAATGCTGGGCACAAGGCTCTTCTCATATCGAGAAGAAACGAGCATAATCACGCTTGCTCATTGCGGACTGGCGATTTCAGCTGCCAAGTTTTAGAACCCAGGTTTCCTAACGATGCTATTATGATTAATAACCGACTTAAAAAAAGAGAGTTCTCAATCCGACTGAATGACTTTTTATATGTTTGTTACGTGATACCTCAAAATAAATATTTCTGAAAAACAATCGATTCAGCAGTTTAGTCTTTGAATCAAATTTATTATTAATGTCTGCACGGAATCTCGTACAATACTTTCCTTCAATCCAGTTGTATTTATTAATTTGAATATGTAATCATTTCCTCAGAATAATAAAAAAAGTAAAGTACGTACATAACTTTGAAAAAGGTACTAAGACCCCAGGATCATTTCTGCAATAAACTCTACTCGAGACACCCATAATTGTATACTTTACTCGCCGGCGTATTCATTTTTATTCTGCAAAATAATAGACAATCTAAGGTAAATGATTAACTTAGTGGTATTTATACGGTTATAAGCTGCAGGGGTGGGCGTACAGTGCCGCATTAAGTTATTAACGAACGTGTTACTTCATTTATTGCTACACTTTATTATATTTGTAGAAGAAAACTTGTTAGTAACTAGACATACAACTTGAAAAACATTGATTATAATTTATGACAGCCGCAAAAATACAAAAGAGTGGGAATTAACAATTATCACTTTTTTCAACTCCCTGCGAAATTAAATAAGAATAAAATTTTTCTAATTAAGTTTACAACGATGTCTTAGAACTATTAGTTGACATAAAACAATACTATGTCATGTATTTCCAATAGACTATTTCTAATAGTTAGTTGTGTTTGCTTATAAATAATAAATTAATAACTAATCATTATAAAGTTTAATTTCACGTAATTGTACCTTCATTGCTTGGTTTAAAATATCAATAAAGAACATTATTAATAATAATGTAATTTCAGCAATAAGACATTGTTTCCGCCCTTATTTTCAATATGCAAAAGTTTTCAACATAATAATAATAATAAATTAGGACAGGTCACACTCAGCCCACTCGATCATTTCATTTTTCATTTCATTTCATTTATTTATTTCCAAACAATTTTTACATTGTATCGAAACTGATGTACCTACACTACAAATCCAAAAGACAATAATTTCGTGCCAAACTACTACATTGCTACTTCAATTCACAACCATGCATTATTGCTATTATAGCATTTAAATTCCACTACACTTCTCTTCTCAATAACAAAAATAGAATGTCAAATAAATAAACTATATTAATCTGGCCTAGTTTAAATGAATGTCACAGAGAAAGTTGACCATTTGAAACAATAACAAAAATACAAATTCGATTATACAACGTTTCAGATTCTACTCTATACTCCATTTATTATAGCATTAGAAAAAAGAGGCTCGCAGAAGCAGGAATTGAAAACATTTTATTTCAAAGAAATTGTTTTAAGTCATTATATAAACGAAATAAAACTTTTTTTTTTAAATTACGCTTTATTTATAACAATATCTTCATCACACATTACAAACTTACACCAAAACAATGAATGAGACAACCAATCATGTCATGATGACTTAGATTTAATTAAGATTATAATAAAAGTAATTTTTAGAACAATATTTTAATTAAAATAACAACTTACAACACACTATAGTGAAACTTCTTCGTCTTCATCATAGGATTTAGTCATAATAAAATAATAAATAAACAAATAATGGTAGGATAATAGTAAAACGAAAAACGTTCCAGTATTGTTCATCACTGCTTCTTTTAGCTTTTTAGCATTGACACTGTCATTTTAGATTGGAATGAAATATTATAAATAAATGAAAGCCACATAATTTGTTATGAAAAATGGTTAACATGATTACAAATAAGTGTGACAGCTTGTATGTAAATAGATTTTAATTTATGGGCGTCAATCGTAACTGTAACAAGTTTATTGTACTTTTGCAACAAAGTGTACATTATAAATAACCTTTTTTAACTTCTGTCTAATGCTATTTTAAATGGAGTATAGGATCCCAAACTAGGCAGAGCCTGTACTATAGCAAAACAATAATAATATAGCACTATAGCAGACAACTGATAAACATACTTATATATTTCTAAATACATGCATTTTATCGATAAATAATAAATACCTATTTTTCAAGTGCGTTACAAACTCCACTTTACAAGAGGCAGCGTCACCAATACAAGACAGGACTACCAACAAACAACCCATAACTTTATAACATAATATTGAGCAATGATAACAGCTCGTGTGTTCTAGTAAACACAGCTAACAGCTACGAATGGTTCCGAGAAAACCTTATCACAATAACGACATACATCTAGGAGAGCTCTTATAATCCTATCAAGTGTACAAACCAGCTGCAGCGTTCACTTTGTCCTTTAGTAAAGAAAAGCAGAAGAAATGGTTTCCTATGAATGTTCAATATAATCATAGGATTAGTGATGAAGCCTAATTGTTGAGTAAACAGTGTCTATTAAATACAATTACAAGAAATATTTTATCTAGATTTAAGTTTTTCTCTAAATTTTTTCCTTGCCTAAAAGATGCCTTAAAATTACTTTCCTCAGTGAAGAGGCGTTTTAATTCAGCTCAAGAACAATAATGGGCATTAAATAATTAATGAACACCAATTAACACTTACAGTGTCGAAAAACACCCTTTATTAAGCCAGAGCCCTCGCAGCGTAAGCTTCGGTGGCCGTTACCACGCCATATGTCGGCTCAGGTTAATTCCACTCTCTCGCTATGAACGATGACCCCTTTATTACTTATTAAGGAGCTTCTGGCCGCCTTACCCCCGTACCACGTTATTTATGTCGTCTAATAATAATTTGTATTAAATCACGGACGCTTCCCGCAGGACAAACAGGATTTGTTAGCTTTTGTTGTCGACGGTTCCTTGTGCCTTCCTTCGCCGCGAAACGATAAGATATTGTTTGTTTTGTTATGGAAAAAAGATATTTCTAATCGTGTTTTGTGTTTGTTTCTCTTGGATTTTTATTATTAGTAGCGATTTTCTCGTGGTTTTCTTATGCGCATTGTCGTTTATCCTCAATATATTTTCAGTGAATGTCATTTGATAGAGTGATAGACAAACAATGAATTAAGAAATGAAAAGACGTAGCTACGAATATTTATTCTACACAGTTGTATAGTTAAAACGCTTATATGAAAAACAAAATACAATACCAAATGGAATGTCTGTAAATTTAAATCCAGCACCAAAATTTGATTGTCACTCAAAACCTGTTGATTATTTGCGAAGTAAAAGAATACAAATGACGGTGTTCCCATCAGTAATGTCAAAAGTTTAAAAATGTATGGGTATAAAGCTAAGCGATTCGAGCCGTGATTTGACCGCAGCACGCCTTCGGTTCGCAAAGAATGCGATTGCGCCTGTATGAATTTGCGTGGACAATCGAATTTATTTTAGCACGCTACAGAAAATTGTCTGGCACTCAATTCACGAAATATTCCTACTCTTTGACGCTAAATCATGTTTTTTGAATTACAGCGCTATTTGGAGATATTGTGTTTGAACTTTGATGTTGCTACTTGTTTTAGTTTTTAATCCAGAATTTAAATCTCATGTTTGCACGTTTATTAAGTAATTTTGTGTTATTGTATTGTGCAGTTATTTGTAATTGTTAGTAATAGTGTTATTTAAAATAGTTAATATTATAAGTAGTATTATTATCTATCGCATTAGGTTTCTAAACCTGTAATGATAGTTTAAGAGTTTAAATAAATTACCTATGTTATAATTTTTTCAAAGATGATTTTTCCTAGACAGGTACAAAAATAAAATTTTATAAATTACAAAATGCATATTGTAATTGACTGGAAAAGGCATATTGCGAAATAATGTTTTCTATTTCTCACACTCTTGTAAACTAATTTAATGTAAAGATATCATAATGACATTCAACTTAATGCTGTACCTCATTTGTTGTCCAGCCAATCTTAATAACATACACATTCTTAAAATAATAAAAATAAATAACCCCTAAAACAGTGTCGGTCAACGAACGGTAAAGTCTCAAGTCTTGACACGGCGAGGTGTAAATCTCACGTGCTTATCTGTTCCCGATTCGCATACATTACATGTTGAAGATACTTGGGGCGACAACATTTACATTTCAACCACACACACGAGTAATTACAAGTGGGCGCTTTAATTATCTGCGGGTCAACAACACGATGACGTCCACTGAGGAACGCGTTGCAATTTGTTTTGTGATTTAAACGTGTTGAAAGCTTGCTTGCACGTTTCAGGCGCCTTGTATAAGGAAGACCGCCTATATTATAATGTAGGTACCTCTACATTATAAGTTATGTCTTTACTTAATTTATTATGTTACCATACAATGTCCAATACTAGTAAAACATTACTCATTCTGCGGAATGTCTGGATAAATGAATTATTAAACATAGCTCTTTGTCGCTTCTTTGTAATAAACTTATATGTGTAAAAACATGCGTCTACGCATAGCAACCGTTTCTTTAGCAAGTTTCAGCGCATCGTTGAGCGAGCGTCAATTTTGTTTTTTAATTATGGAACTGCCTAACGAACGCCTCCGTGTTCATCCTGTCCAACAAAAAAACGTAATAAGCGATACTGCATTATTGCTAATGCCAACTTTACCTCATGATAAATAAAGTTGATATTCCTGCAACTGCATGTTAATGAAAGGCTTTTTAAATAAGTCATAGATGGCATCCAAAGCTCCTCAGCCTGTCCACAGCTGTTGAGCTTCAACTTAAGTAATGAGATATGACTTCAGCTCATTATTATTTTCCTTGTAATTTGTACTGTGAAATAAATAAATGTGTTGTAAATTTATAACGTGAGAGATTTACTGCACGTTTGCGCAAGTTATAGGACGTGAACTTTTTGCTTGGTCGAGTTCGTTAATCAACCACTTAAGTACTTACTATGAATGTGAAACCTGATATAAGTACATGTGTGTAGATTTTTTTATAAGCTCCTGCTAAGACGATCAGAGCCATCGTCGCTGAATGAATAATGAAGTTGAAGGCACCTAAACAGCGGCTGAGTGTAGCGATGTGGACTAGGAGCGAGATCGCATCGGTGAGTCGACGTCATTACCGACATCATCGAATCACTGTACGTAAATGAAAACTCGCCTCATCACGTTCCAAATTGAAATCCTTCGTTCCCTCGCCAAGGCAGGCCGCAGACGTACTTTTTCCCTTTGTTTTATTGTATTGGCCGAGCCTCGATTATTCGAATTATGTTTAATTCATTTCCATCTCGATGGTAATGCCCGCAGTCTATGTACCTAATGTTACGTTGAGATACTATGGGTAATCGATTCAATATCGATTATTTCTTTATAAATCTGGGAGATAAAGACAAGACCTACAATGTAAGACTCGGCAAAGTTTCTTTTATTAAATGTTTTTAACAAACTGCAACAATGGGATTTGTAAGTAAAAAAATAGTCTTGTCTTAGCTACAGAGTTCTTAACAATGAGGTAAACGATTTCTAAATAAACGTTACAATATTTTGTAAGTAGTGGGCGCATTGCGGAAACGTAGAAACTAATTAAAGTCATGTAACGTTTTCCCTTTCGGCTCGAGAAAAAAATATTGTTTGCACGATATCTGTTCAACGAGCGATGTCGAGATACGCACGAGTAAACCAATCGAGTTACAGTAGTGGCGGTTGCTCGTACAAATTAACATTAAGAAAGGGACCATTAACGGCAATAAATGCGGTTACGCAAGACAACAGATCCCCGACTGACGAATTTTATTAGAAACGTGATGAATGATGAGTGTATTCGTTTGTTCGTTCCAAAATCAGTGACGAGCGAGTGATTGTGGCGGCGGACGTGATGCCAGCGCCACCTTCCGGCCGGTGTGAAACATTATTATTTTTTGATAACTTAATGCTCCATCTGTAACGGTGTAATTGCACGTTTAGCGGTTTGTATTCCGTCGAAAGATAATTTCTCGGTATCTTCCCACCCTTTGTTACGGCTAAACCGATTTCCTGCCGGGCTACGTGAAAATTTAAACCGACTTAATCCCCTATAGAGCTTTTAATGACATTTTCTCGGAACGTGAAGCCACAAGAAAACAACCAACATGCCCATGGATGGTTAGCCGCAAATCATAGAAAGATTTGCCGCATTGATAAAAATAAACGAGAGACGATATTACGAAATCAATATGAAATTGCATTTCCTAATGTCAATTGTTAGTTACGAAGTGCAATAAAGTTCCAATAATCATGATATGAAATAATTTGTGAGCGATGTGCTCGGTGGGTTTTGTTCGTCTCTGTCTGCGGTTCGTGGTGTGGCTACATCTGTCTCTTTCTAGGCCCGAGGATCGCACGGGGTATGATGAACTCGGTAATGATCCAATCAGAAGTGAAGTGCATCAAGTCTCGGCCGCTCTGTGAGAATGCGGTTGGGGGTGCAAAAACTACGTGCACAGATTTAAATTAAAGCGACCATTTGGTTTTGTTTCAGATCACCTTGCGTTTTAAACGAACAAATGATTGGTTCAAATAAAATAAACAAATTTATGACACGTATGTTTTGTTTACGCCTTGTTTTCATGAAATTAAGCAGATATCCTAAGATCTGCTGTTGACGTAGTTTATATAATTTGCTTAGGTTTACGGAATCACAAAATATATAAATATTTGAGCATTAGATACAGTCTGAGCAAAGCTGTTAATTTTTTTTTTGTATAATTAATAAAATACTGAATCTAAAGAAATAACTCGGTAGTCGGTGACTCTAAGTAAGTCTTAATGCAGTAACAGATATATCTTTATACATAAGTACCTACTCTATATGAAACTTACAACAGGTCTGCTACGTATAAATACTTAGTACTTTTTTATAGCCTATAACAGATCCCACTGCTGGGCAAAGGCCTCCCTTTTCTTCTTCAAAACCTCTCTATTTTGTGCGATTTCTGGCCATACCGCCGCATACCTGACTAAATCTTATCGATCTCACCCGGAGATTCTTAACATCGCGTGCTCTGGGAGCCCTTTGATTAAGTACTGGGATGTAAGGGATCCTATCACTATCTCAAAGGATCCAAGCTATAGTATCACCTGCACGTGGTACATCCTGCTGACAAAACGAACGAGGCTCTGGCGTCCACCAACCTGCACTGGACTAGCGTGGTGGATTATATTAGTGAAACCCACACCCACCACCACCCCTCCCCCCTTCCAAACCATGAAAGAACTACTAAACATCAGGCCCCAAGTGCCCGGTAGCTCCGGCGAATACTTTGTAACTCTGTATGTCTGTATGTTACGCATTCTGGCTTAAACTACGGAACCGATTTAAATGAAATTTGGTACAGAAATAGTTTACAGTTTTGTGCCGCGATAATCAACACCCACGGGGGCGTAGTCGCGAGCTACAGCTAGCATGAGATTTATATCCTATCTTATATATAAATTGTTATTAATTTAACTGGTTAGACTTTTTGCCTTCCTAGTAATTTAAATATTTCTGCACAGATCTATGGTATGGTATTTGTAGTTAGTATTTTCACTCTTTACAGATTTTTGTTGTGGAAATATTAAGGTATATCAATAATCTAGGTCACATTAAATGATTGGTACTAAAAATTAATGAATTCACTTAAAGTTTATAGTTGAAAGAACTAATTTAAACTTTACGATACCCATATTGCACATCTTCAGCATGTTTTTATACCCAAAATGCTTCAATAATAATATAAATTTGGTACAACAAAATTATACCAAAAACTCGTAATGGTCTCATTTATTTGCTGCATTGCACCAAAAGCACAAAGTGTGTGCTTTTAAAAATACTTTTTTGAATTAAAAAATAAGTAATGGTCTCAAAACACTGGCTGTTACGTTTCTCCGATGGCTTGTAATTATTTTAAATGTCCCGCGCGCGCCCGCGCCGATGCGCCGCGCCGCTTACGTTGCGCCGCACATTGCTTCGGGCAATCCGCGTGATTGAGAATCCATATTGAACCTACACTTGATACACTGAGCTTAACGTTCGCTTGTAGTTTTTCAATTAATTTCATTCCAGCAACACCCGAAATTGACTGTGCTTATCTGGACAATTTATGATGTTGCTTCAATACTACTGACCATCATATTCATTCAAGTGTAGTTTTATAACAAAAATATTGTAATTAATATTTAAATCGATTTAAGCTACTGTACCAGTTAATTTACTATACCTGGACCTAATAACTAATGCAGTTTAATAATATAAACTGTAATGTAAGGACAATACCAGATTGGGTTTTATAATTAGTAGAGCTAATTAGAGGCGTATAAGGCTAGGTTATGTTTTATTGTTACGTTTAAATATTTGCAGATCTAAGATAGATGCCGATAAAACCTATTAGGAAATAATAAAACCTAACATCAATTTCAAAATTTGTAAAAAAAACCTGTCCTTTTTTCCCTTACCTTTTTGTAGTGCCCTTTCAGGCAATTTCAAAACGACAAAAATACCATAGTTGCGTTTTATTCCAAACGAATCCTACAATCCGATCCCATTCATGGAATTAATTCGGAATATGGAAAAAAATATATATTTTGTTTCGAATGTACTGACCGTCTCCTGTTTGATATTCTTAACGGATCTAGCTGGCTAGGAAACGTTAAATGAAAACAAGAAGCAGGAGCAAACTCCATATACTTATACTTAATCTTTTAAAAACAGTTTTACATACAAAATGTTTGAAAATATATTCATTTCAAAATATGCGACAACAACGTAAATCGTAGCAGTTAGTACTTATGTAGAGTCGAATTAACGTGATTATTCTACATAGCTAATAATTTTATGTAATTAGTCCGATCTTCGAAAATACGGCCAGGCATTGTGTAACCGAAAACGGAGGCTGCATTACAATCACAAACATCCGAAAACCAACCTTAAAGCGATTACATTCCCTTCCATTATATTATAGCAACATATCGGATTATATACGTTTAATAAGAAAATTATACTTATCGGCACAAAATTTATCGTTGACAGCCATTGTTATCACAATTTATAATACTGTGTAGATAAAGTCGCAGGTTAGCACAGGCATAACTATCTACAGGCTATATCTATGATCGCTCACTTCAAGGCGATAGTAATTACTGAATTCACGTCGATTTAAAAAAAGTTTTATAAATATATTTTTGAAGAATGTCAGTTTTTCGCGAGCTCAAAGTGCCGCCGGTGAGGGACAGTGTGAGTTATTCTTTTGTTTTCTTTTTTCATAGTAGATGTAATAGTTTAATTAAGTCTAAGTACACCATAACAATCGTGAAGTTGCGCTGGTATGTTTCTTATCGCACGTGGCCGCGTGGTAGTACGTACAACGTGATGCCTGGTTATCCATTCTTTCTTTTAATTAATAACAATTTTGTATGCAGTGTTGTATGTTGTTGGACGATTACTTTTAGATAATCAGTATGTTGGAGGAAATATTAATGCCACATCATAAAAACTAATATCGATAGATCTATAGGTAATGTCAGAGTACAGTAAATGTAAAGTATTGGTATTTAATAAGCATATAGGTACTCAAGGAGGTATTCAATTAATTCTATTTTTTTTATCTTTATCAGGATAAATTAGTATCTGATTGCGAAATTAACAGCCTCAAAATAATGTAGAAAGAGTTGTACTTACATGATGTGATGAGAGATAAGTACAAGGTTCCTATCTGCAATTCTGCATAGGTACCGAATATATCAACATGTATTAACGACTTGACCGTTTTTTGAGGAAATTCACAGATTGTTTATATACTACGGTGAAACTGTTTAGATTATGATGTATCTTGTTAGTTGTATCGGTACTATATTTCCATTGACATGATTTTGTATTGTACGCGCAGTCAAAGTCGGTGGCAAACGCTATTTCGCTGTTTAAATTAGCAAAATATATAGGAGAGACCTTCCTAGTTACTGATTGACTAATAGTTTAACGAAACAGAATATAGTTCTATGGAAAAAAAACAATATAAGCAAAGCCCAGCATTGGGTCTCTTGGGACCACCACGACTTACGATAATTGTATAAGACATTATACAATTTTAGTATCGTAAGTCGTGTTGGTCTGGCGGTTCAATGACCGTTTTTGTTTGCACATGGTTTGGTCAAACCCAGGTACCAATGTAACTTATTCAAAGTTATACAGGGTTATTTTAAAAGGAGTGCGTATAATTATTCAACGAGGTAATCGGGGGCATAAAACTGAACAAATTAATCCTGTATTAAAAATATAATTAAAGTACTTTCTTAATTATATACAATTGACCAACGGTGCAGAAAAACATCGTGATGAAACCTGGATTCTAAAAATTGTCTAAAAGTCTGAAATCGCCAACTCGCAGTGATCTGCATGGTGATCAACGCTCGTTCCTTCCCTATATGGGATGAGGCCCAGCTGTGGGACATTTTTCGGTCGGTATTTTATTTACAAACGTACCAAACCTTTTTTTTTTGCGGGGTGAAAATCTTATGACTTCCCCACACCGAGGGCACGGTATGGGGATATGTCGGACTTTAACCGACTAAAAACACCCCGGTCCAAAACGTACCATACCTAGGTTCTGAAATTTTCTTCTTTTTAGTACAGTCAGCATCAAAAATTAACGAACACAACAAGTTTTTCAAAACACCGATTGTGTTCATCATGTTGCGACTGTACCTACCTACTTGTAGATAAGATAGTAGATAGAGGTCGGTAGGTGCCAAAACATTTAATTAAAAGTAAACAATGGCTGAATAAACAGGTAAAAACCTACTTATATTTCCAATACAATCGAAGTAAAACTTTCTATCTACTTACAATAAAAATAGTTCTTCTTATAACGGCTTCCAAACTCTATCGGAGGTGGTCAAGCGCAGCGGTGAGACAGTGAACGGTCGGTCACGGCCAAGGCCGAACTGGGATTTTGAAATCCAGCTTTTATTTAACTAAATAATCATTATAATCACCTTTCACAACGCAAAACCAGGAAGTTTATTATACTTAAATACAACAGTGTAAAATTCAAACATTTGTAATCAATTACTTGGTATCAGTGGACCTGTGAAGTACTAACAGTTGACGTAGCCAGTTCGTAGATTGAACAATCGAATAATAACTGTTTTGTGACAAAAGCATCATGATGAATTTGGTGCTTCGAGAAATTGTTGCGAGAGCATCGGTTGAAGCGAAGCAACAAACGGTCAGTATCTTAGTTCTACCAATAAACTCTAATGATAAATGATAATAGTGGAGATGTATCAAATTAATGCAACTTGCAAAGTCCACTTACATAGGTAATGCATGCTTAGTGTTTTATATAATAGGAATATGAGTCAATTTCATGATAAGATATTTGTTTATTCTTTTAAATTACTTTAAAGTTATAAACACATACAAATTCTTCATATAATTACAAAATTCTGGTAAATAGTAAATCGTATTTCGGTCAGGGGTGCATTTAAGAATAAACGATATCTTGAACAATACTTGTATCTTTTATCTTACTGGAATTAAAATTATTATACACGTAGCTTTATTAGATACTATTTAACTCTATTCTTTGTTTACAAACCAGATTAAATTAATTTTATTCTTCTAAACCTTGTTTTGACCTGCGTAACTGAGGTTACAAGCAAGCTTCGTAAACACATTCTAATAATCACTCGGCCCTCTGACGGCAGGTGACAGAAACGATTTTGACAATTGGGAACAAAAAAATGTTTTGTACGTTTTTATAGATTTTTTATACTGAATTATACAAACAGTGCTAGGATTATGATAAAAATCGTTTACCCTTGATAAGTTCATGAACTATGCTGTAATAGGTTTGGTTAAAAAATGAGATAAGTGGGGTTATTTATGAAAAATCAGTGTCACTGATAGATCTCAAGCACAAATAAAAGAAAACAATGTTAAATTCCTTAAATGAGCCTGACTTTTAGTCTAATATCTTACACACTGTACATATGTCAGGTATTGTGTGTAAGACCTCAATATAAATCTGATTTGTATTGTTATTACATGAAGGATTGTCAACATTACTGTCCAAGGGATGGGTTCAGTAAACTAGACAGGAGGTACTTGGGAGCTGGAGTAGAAGCTAAAGACAGTACCTTAGACGATATGTCGAGTGGTTCAGGAGTCAATGGGTTCTATCGGCCCCGGAGTGCTCTTGCCCGGGCCATGTATGAAAAACAGCACAACGATAGATACTTGCAAGAGTTCGACCAGAATGAGGTAAGTTGATTGTAATATTACAATATAGGACAACTCAGCCTACTATGCAACTGCTAAACAAATGCAGCAATAAACCTATGCCATACCAATTTAAAACTTAATCTGAAAAATCCTACCTCAAACAAGTGAGTCCATCTTTTTAGTTAGCAAAATTACTGCCAGTGCTGTGTAGTGACCACGCATGGGCTCTATTGAGGGTGTTTTTATTTTTAGAAATATAAAAGTTAGTAAATATTAATACTTACAATAAGAATTGCTTTCCAAACTTATAAATTTATTAAATTTAATAATAAAACAAACTTTCACCTTGTTAGTTACTATAAATTGAATAAAAGAAGGGTTGAATACCATTAATTTTCTAATTTGATATGAATCTGATTGACTACAAGCTTGATGTGAATATTATAGGATTACAAGAATATAAGTATTATTTAGTCAGGTATTATTAAACATGAGTTTTGGTCCATGAGTTTTGGTCTAAAACCTTAAACTATACAACAGGTGGTTGAAACCTTACTTTATGGCATTAATTTAATCAACATTTCTAACAAAACTTAACATTACTTTCTGAGTAGTGTCATTGGTATTAGCGTTCTATTCAAATAAATAAATAATAATGGCTTCATAAAAAAAAAACAATATTTCATATTTACTTTTCATTAACATATACTATATAAAAATTTACACATTTTTTTTACATGATTTAAAAAAAAATTGTAATGTTCATAGTATACATACTTTGCATGATTCCACGACAAAAACATTGCTTACTTTAATTTTTATTTCTAGTAATACTTCAAAGGTGCCTAAGTAACTCTTAAAGCTACAATAATAGGGTGACACTAGACACTATTAAGGTAGGAAGCTTCACCACTATTTCCAAAATGTCCCTTTTAAACAGTTAAATTTATAAAAATATTAGGAAGATTTTTGAAAGTTCCATAAATAAACCTGTAATAATAATTATATTCAGGATTATTTTAACCTGTTATTGAGACATGCCATTGCTATTACAACTTAGATCCTATTCGTAAATTTACAAATATATCCCTCTTGTCCTGCACTATGGACGCCATTTCTTATGCATATAGGACAAGAGCAAGTCATAATGCTTGTTTAAATGTAATGTACGTTGGTTTGGTAAATATGTCATGATGCCTTAAAAAATAAATATTTGCAACCACAATTATAAGTGCGTCACATACATGTAGTCACATGTATAATTATTTCATACTTAAATCTATCTGTTCTTGTAATTGTATATAAGTGGCTGTTAGTTTTCATAGGCCTTAAGTTTGCCATGTTTATTTAGAAACACTACACATCCATAGGATCTCTATTTCTATGTAGTAAGGTTGATTTTACAATAATTTCATGTTAGGACTGCCGTGATATGCCCCATATCTCCCATATTTCTTTTGAACTTTCTATTTTACAAGTTTTCGTGTTTTTAGAAATTCATTGTTAAAACACTAAGTATTTGGGTAGGTATATATTATACCCAATTATATTATACCTCTTTGATAAAAAACTTTACTTATTGTTGAGGGTTTTTTAAATATTGAGAGCTTGAACTAGAATTCCATAACAATTATTTGTCAATATTATAAAAACTTAAAAAATAGGTAAAAAAAAATACATAATGGTTTTAATTATTCCTTTCCAGTTATCATGTCTAGTAGCATAGGTAGGTATCTCGAATACTTACTGAAAACTTAATTTTGAAGTGTGTCATTTGATCTGAATGAAAAAGTATACAGTAATTATTTAACTATTCATTTTACTGAAAATAAAATACAATAGAATGCTCTAGGGTTCAACCTTATTGGCGCGGGGGGTATAGTTACCTCATATCGTATTGTAATTACTCTAGTTTCGTGGATGAAATACATTTTATTTTTTTTTCATTTTTTTATCGGAGACCTCTACAATTACCATTAAATTGGCTGTTGTATATATCTATGCCATTGCATTCAAAGGCAAGGTGCAATAAAAGTTTTATACGGGATATATACGGGATAGTTGACAATTTTTCGGCAGGGCATCTATCCTAAACGTAAATTATAATAATTTGGCAACTATCCCCTAAATAGAATAGTTGGCGTTACGGCGAAAATCAAAATTGCTCTAAAAAAAATGTTTTGTTCTTTTATAAATTTAAAGATAAAGAAAAGAAAATAATAAACCAAAGTTTTGGCTATACTTATTGCGATATTTAAAATAATTTCAAAAATTGTGGCATATATCTGGCTTTTACTACTACCTACTATTATAATATTATTGTCATTTCTTTTTTTCGAAAAGATAACTCTCTTTTATTTATAATCAACAATTTAATGTAATTCTTATTTTGATTTAAAATTGAAAGAGCATGCTGCCCTAGAGTTTCTTACCCACAGCCACAGCACTCAAGAAGCTGTGAGGGGTGGGAGAATAAGGGTGCTATTATGCTTACATTCAAAAGGAGCTACATCGTAGCCTAATTTGAAATAAATGAATTTTGATTTGGAGAGTTACGAGAGTTACTTGGCTCTACGTGATATTGTAGTATCGAAATAGTCCTTAACGTTTAATGATTAACGCATTACTTATTTGTTATGTGTTTTTTTATTATGTCCTTCAACCCTTGAAAAAATAAAAAAGTCCTTCGTCATTTATCTACGGTAGAGCGATCGTTTGTATTTCACAGCCGGACAACACTTCCTACAATCCTTTCTCTTCTCTTTATGTACAGATTTTTAGCCTATAGTTTTTTATTTTTGACAATGTTCATACTAAGTGAGGAGGGCATCGAGTTGGTAGGGAATAAATAAAAAGAGAATTAAATAATTATATACAACCTACTTATAATCTGTTTTTAATCCTGGAGACTAAAATGACAAGGGCAAATGTCAAAACTGACATAAAAGCTATCGTAGTCTATGTAATGTTGGCATTTGCACTTGTTAATTTAGTCTCCAGGATTAAAATACAGACTTACGGTACAAATACACTAAAACCGATTTTGTCGGCCGATGGCGGACAGAACTACTCGGACGAGTAACTCGGACGTTCAACTGAATACACTGCTGACGATAACGGCCGTTGTCGGTGGAACTTATGAAGTCTGAACTGTGCAACTTCCAAAACTAAAAAAACTGACAAAAATCCAAACACGTTCGGACTCGTCCGTTTTCGGGCGTCATCGGCCGAACTCGGCCGATCAAATCAAACGTAAGTAAATGGAAGAGAGCGCATACACTGCTACTACCGGCGTCGTCCGATGACGCCCGAAAACGGACGAGTCCGAACGTGTTTGGATTTTTGTCAGTTTTACTCTGAAGTTGCACAGTTCAGACTTCATAAGTTCCACCGACAACGGCCGTTATCGTCTGCAGTGTATTCAGTTGAACGTCCGAGTAGTTCTGTCCGCCATCGGCCGACAAAATCGGTTTTAGTGTATTCGTACCGTTAGGGCCTATTTCACCATCGTCAGATAACTTTTATTCGACGAATAAAATTGAAGTTTGACAGTTTCGAAACTGTCAATATTTCAAAATTATTCCTCGAATAAAGTTATCTGACGATGGTGAAATAGGCCCTAAATGTTATTCCAATAAGTAATCTTTTGTTATGCTTTTTTATGACATGTGGATGTGCACCGCTTTGTTGCGAATTCGGGGACTCCCATCATTAAACATTTGCCTTAAATTTCGTAACTACGTTATTTTATGTGTTATGTAAGCTAGTATTTGCTGCATCAGGCGAAAATGAAACTAAATTGTCGAAATACTGTTTTTATCACACTTTAATGTGTTATTTTTATGCGCTTTTTTTTAAATAAAATAGCAATAACATACATTTTCATCGCCTAGCCTTTCTTATATTATGTTGGGCTCGACTTTCAGTTGTATTGGATTGAACAAAATACTGTAATTTACAACCAATAATTTAGTATCCCATGATATCTACGAAAAGTCAGAATTATTGACTAAACGACTCAAAGTCAAGATCAACTTATATTATAGTCGGAAAAACGAACTATGTTCTAACTAAAAACCAATTACTGGAATAGAAAACTTGTAAAGTATGTGTTTTGTTTATGGTCTAGTTATCAATTTTGTTTTTTTTCTGTACGTTGTTGCTCTGAGTCTCGGACGATAACTAGGTACGCAACGTTTGTCGAATTCGTAGTTTGATTACTGAATCCAATTTCCCTGGCAGGGACAATTCCCACGGTTCGACGTCGCACTTACTCGCCAGGGGTTTTCATACTAGACGCACACGCAATCGGAGGCTCACGTGTACCTCCGTAACGAGGATATATTTGCGTATGAAGAACACGAAATACCTCTGAATTGTGGAGGGAATAAGACATTCAACCCGCTCCTCCCCTTACACCACACCCCACACCCCCCTCGCGACCCTTTTAACTTTCATCTCTGTCGAGTGCTCGGTCCACATACTTTTGTTCTATTTGATCAATGTTATTAAAATGTCGCGGGCTTGCTGGATTACAAACATTTGACTATAGAAAAGCGGATTCAGAATAATAATGTCCACTGAATTTCAACAAATTATTCATATTAACGTAGAGTTATTAAAAAAATACCTATCTGAGACCATATATTTTCAGGGTTAAATAAATGTAATTTAATGAAATACTGACGAAAACTGTACCGATATTATTTTATAAAGCTAAAGATTTTGTCTATTTGGTTAAATGCGCTTATCTCAGGAAATAGGTACCTTCTGGTCCGAATTGAAAGTTTTTTTAAAGTTTAAGAGTTGGCCATTTGTCGAGACAGGCTCTTGTCGCGATAAACGACGTGCAGGAAAAGCTATTTAGTATAATAACATAATAATATACGAAAGAAATTTAGATGAAAATGTATACCTGTATCAGATATCAATTTTTAAATCTTAAGTTACCTACAGTTTTTATAAATTATGAAATAATACATGAAGTAGAAAGAAATGTATTGAAAAATACACCTATGCATACAAAACAGGACGAGAGTACATAAGAGTGTCATGTGATCGATCCTAATCATTGTTAAATCGCGTTATGCGTTCAACAATTGTAACGAATAACATTTGATTGCGGTACACCCATGTGTGCGTACGCGCATCTCCGGCGCGGCGCACCGAGCCGAGGCGAGCGTCACACGAGATCGCCGCCATCGGCCGTAATCACTGCTATCCATTCTGTTAAAACCACCCGAGGATAAATTAGTTAAGTAGAAGCTTCCGTTAATCGTCGGTCGCCGTCGGTGCCGGTCGCTCGCTCTAAATGGATTAATTTAGGTATACTTATATGAACGAGGACGTTTTCGGTGTCACGCGAGGATGGGGTGATTGTGTTGTGATTGCTTGCGCTTCCTATGAACACGTCCTATATTAAACGGCCTCGCCTTGCCCGCTCTGCCTGCCTTGCCCGGCTCACTACTGCCATTAAAATGTCGCTTTACACTTTACGCTTGGACACTGTTCTGTTGATGTTGTACTTTACGACTTCCGAATGAAGATGTTACTTACCACTTTTATTTTAATCTATGTTAATGACGTTTTAACCATATCATCCATAACATCCGTGTTAATGGTTTATTTATTTGTTTCTGTCTGTTTTGCTTTGTCATTCTGTAGTTTTCTGCGTATTTTTTTTAGCCAGGAAATTTTCTATCGATACCGTACGTATCTTAGTATTAAGTATGTAATTATTTTTCTTTACAATTTTACCTATATATACGAAACTAAGAATAAAATACTTTATTGAATAGATTTATAACTCAACTTATAATGTTATCGACTTATTTTATTTCTATCGTCAGCAATAAGCATCCCTTGTATACAGCTCTTATGTATTGCAAACATAGATAAAGCTCGCTCCGCGGGCGCACGGGAGGCGTGATGTCCACACACAGAGCTAAGACACCTGAGTCGCGCTGGGCGCATCGCTCACTGCAATCTGTACATTATTTCTCCATTGTTCGCGTAACGAGCCCCCACCCCCTCCTCGGTGCCACCCCGCGCCCCTACACCCTGTCTCCTATTTCCCACACCCCACCCTGAGGCGGTGGGACCTCGCTCGCGCCTTTCTTTTATCATTCCTCTCTTTATTTCCGAATGCAAATAATCCTCCACACGTGTGAGAACCGAAACCATTGTTCTCGCCTCCCCCCTCCACCCCCACCAGGGACCTTGGTGACGAAATCTTTTTCTACAGCATTTAGGCAAATGTACCTACACAAATATTTCACTTGCTTACATCATATCTCACACGAGCTTCCTCGTTACCGACATCGTATCTGAAATGAACATTATTTGTTTGTACCGCCACACAACGAGTAACAATCCAACCAGTGTGGAAATTTTGTTATATTATTTTAGTAGTAACACGACATAAATTTTAGAAAATCGAAACTTAAAATTGTGTATTTTCTGACGTGCTCTAAAAGTCTCGCAAAAGAATGAATTACAAAGCAATTTTCAACTATCATCGTCGAGTAGAGATCATTATTTTACGTAATGAGTTAAATACGTTTCTAGCCACCGACTTAACTGGATTGAGTGTTGTCTTGTCCTCAATCAGAACTACCTACGGTAAAGTAATTTAGTCGGCACCGAAGTGTAGAGCGACAACCGCCCTAGTTGCCGCGAGTAGAGGACAAACAGCTCGTTAGGCCTCCGGACGGCGGAAGGGTGGAGCGCCGCGATTCCCAAGAAAAACGCTAAGTGGGAAATCAATACGTATTAGGCGCGATATCGGACCGGTCGCCCGTCACACCATGATGGATGAACGCACCCAAAGTTTCCGCGCCAAGTCTAATAATGACAATATACAAATTGACGTCCGCGAACACTTCCGAAACGCGATAGCGCGCCGTCGCCGACGCCACTCACGTTATGTAAACAAACATGAAAAAACTGATCGCTTTCAATTTCTATAATAGAAATCTCAATTACGGATATGTTTTTTGGGTCTCATCTATCATGCGGCGTCCCGAGAAGGCGGTGCTCCCGTGTGAGTCAATCGTCGCATCGAATAATGGCGTCGCCTTCGTGACGTCTCACAAGAAGTGCGATATTGGAGTGGATCGACAGGCGGGAGTCACCGCGTCTCTACATATTGAAAGCTATTCGGAATTTGCAAATAAATACACACATGCACGGTAGTACAGGCTGTGTCGCGTCCCGCCACCTCGCGCACCACTCCGCTGCCTCCATAAAATTGAAATCGCATTTACTACCTCACAGACACTATCATTTTGTTAGATGCTCAAAGAAAGTATAAATAAATTAAATGAGCTCACACCCACTCTTAAACATTAAGTTTTATGTCTACTTCGAGTTCATAACATTGTTTAGGATATACTGTAGAGTTGTGGAGAGAAACATTGAAAACTGTTGGACGAACTTGCGATAGGTTAGGTAGACATGCAAAATGCATTAGCGACGCACCGATCGGAGATGCCCCATTACATTTAAATATATCTGCGTATTTACAAGATCATTTACCTACAGTCTTTTGTGTCACGTACCTATATACTTTTTGTTTACCAGTTCATCAGGGACTTAAAAACCGCTCTAAAATAACCGTATCTAATGAAAATATTTCTGCAGAATACAGAACTGGTTCAGGTTTAAAGTAATTTAACCTGTAGTTGCCAAGACGTTTTAATGCGATCTGCTTCCGTGGCGTATAGCCTTACATGAGATTAAGTCGGGGGTAGTTGGTAGCGAGGAGTTAGGGGGTAGTATTTATGTCACCTCGGGGACGCGAGCGCTCGCCCCACCCCAATTATACCGCAGTAAAAGTCATAAAAAGACACCCGAAGTTTTTACACGAACCAAGAAGAGGCTCACGCGAAATTAAGAGGGGCGCCGAAATGTGAGATGAGCATGAATTTTTTATAAGCCCAGATGATGGTGCTCCGTTTATGATGTCTTATGGCGGATAATGCCCGCGGTGCACGCTCGCTTTGTTTGCTCGGCTGAATCATTGATGAGCTCGCCTTTATAGCCGCCACAAGCCATAACTAATAATTAATTACCAATCCAACACTACGCCGCCCTTAACGTGACCATCTCCAAATATGTTCGAGTGAACGAGCATTGTGAAACTCCGAGATCATTGATGTCAACATTTTAATCGGCGTCGTGTTAAATATAGCGGCCATCTGCAATTTTTTCTCGACAGCTCCACTCAATTGGGTTGTACAGAACGTATATCGTAAAGTATCAACGCGCCCAATATAACTCTTTTCGTATTACAAAAACTGGTCAACGTTATTTCTTCAAAAGATGCTTTTAATAATGAATCAATTTACTCAAAACGATCCCTTAACGACAACGATGCGTAATTTAAAAGTTTAAGAGTAATTTTAAAATGTAAGTAATATTATGCAATCGTCAAGCTTACTATAAACAAAGATGAATTATTTATTCGTTATTGAATGTGAAGTAATGCATATTTATAGTTAAGAAGGGGTCAAAGTGAATATTCAAACTTAAATTTACTTTTTCAATTCGAAGTATGGACGTCATAAATAATGCTTTTATTTAATGCGATTTATGTTCACGAAAGCAGGTCGAAAACGACCTGAGAGCTGGTTAACGCAAACAACGATTTTCGTTTTGTTCACGCTTGTATGAAACAATACATTCTCACGTTTAATTTCTTTCGGGTCTTAACAATTGATTCTTTTACGAGTGTGTTTATTGAGCTCACTCGAAATGCGTTAATTTCAATTGTGATTTTCAATATCGCAAGTTGTTCGTGGGTAGATAGGTGTGACGTCATGGAAAGCCCGTATAAGCACTTACAATTTCTGGGGCATTATGTTATTAAATATTGTAACGAAATACCTTTTAAACGGAGTTACGTAGCATAGCGAAATTAAAATATGATTATTAACTATCTAAATTTCTATTCTCATTTTGAAATTGGGGAGGTACTAAATAAAAAGTTATAAATCAGTAAAGCTTATTTGACACACTAAGTACTAATAGGTAGTTAATTGAGTTCTACAATCTTGGACACAATCAAGTAAGAGCAAGTATAAAGTTCCCCGTATTTCCACCTGTTAAAGAATCGTTCTCGAGGAACTTGCGGTAGTACAGTAATGTGGCCCGGACTACCGCTGTGGACCCAGATCTAGCGCAGTCGATGGCATAATGTGTCCGATGCCCCGCCGCCTATGAGATAAACCCCGCTTGGACACAATTCAATGTTTAATTCATATTGAGAAAACACTTACACTAACGCGTTGCGTATCGATCGCTACGCCATGTTTGTAATCGCTACTTTATGTGTAGAGAGACGTATTAAAAATTATAATGAGTTTTACTTCTACATCAACGCTGGTAATAAGATCCTTTTATTAACTTACACTAACACGAAATATTAAATTATCAAGAGAGATATCGCGTCTAGTCTGCGTCGTTATTTTATTGAGCAAATTTATTTTACTTAGAAATAATGTCGTCATCAATTCTACTCGTATCTGTGTTTCCATTTGCCAGTTGTAATTGGCAATTATAGCACGATTTGTTTTGAATATTTGTATGTATACATTTATGACGACCTTGCCTCAGATGAAATTAAATTTTAGAATAAGCTTAATTAGTTTCGATATTCATTTCATCTGCTTATTAAAAGCTGATCTCCTAATAACTTAAAACATCCAGCAGGAACTGTCGTGTGGTTTGAGTTTGTAAAACAAAGCTTAAACCAAAAAGCTTACCTAATCCACAGTACATACTTACCTCGACAATTATATGACCTGTATTGACATGGCTGTATAAAAGTCCAATAAAATATGTTACATAATTACACGTTCTATCCCAAAAGTGTATAAGCTAAGCAGGTTTAGAATAAGAGTGAGTAGGTAAATAGTAGAGCAGAGTTTAAGTGCGCGGTGCGTGCGTGCGTGCCTAGCCGGGCTCCGGTCGTGGCTAATATGATTATGACAGCAGTACGTGCCAGCCCAGCTCCGGGAATCCTCGCACAAATATTCATTAATCTTTCACGGTCCGACGTCCGCCGCGATGGAGATTTAATCAGATTAAGGATCATCTTTTTTTGCGGGAAAAGTCATGCCCTTTTGTTGCTAGTCGACCGTCGCTCGCACTTTTGTGCTGAATTTATGACTGCCGATGTTTGCTCTGAATGTAAATTTGATCTGATAGAAAATAATATTCGTTACCTTTTTCGCTATGATAGTCCCTAATACGTGCCTACGTTCTTCATTTGTCTGTTCCTAATGTAAGATTTGCAGTGTGTTGGAAAGTTGTTTATGTAGGTACCTATGTGGCGTGTTGTGTGGTAGACGGCGGCGGCACACGGCGCCAAGACGACTGTCGGTGTCCGCGGGCGCGCGAGCCGCGACCTCGCCACGCAGTCTGCCGCGGACGCATCTCGCTCGCCTGCACTTATTGCCGATAGAAACGACACTAAACAAGCCCTCCCATTTCCCACTTATGTTAATGAACAAACGCATTTCTCATGTTCTTCGAACACAAAATACATTCATTAAAATAAATTTTACTTATTAAGTGCTTTGTATATTTTGAGGGTAATGAAACAGACTGGTGTAATCGATTAATAGTTTACTTAGTTTGTATATCTTGTATTTAAATTTAATAAATTCATAAAGTATGTATTCGAGAGACTTTTCAAAAATGTTAACACTTAAAAGGGCGCGCGCGAGCAGGCCGTTTGATTCGTAGATAGGGCGCGGAAGGCCAAATAAAAAGTAGAATTAAGCGCTGCGAAACGCGCGTAAAATTATTTTACCATTGTATGCAAATCGACGCCGCCGTGATTATTTTATTTCCTAAGAGACTCCGAATATAAATCTCGATTAAAAAATAAACCAGTCTGGGCAAAGTCTTTCTGTTGATAAGTGTTTAAATACCTACTAAAAGCTTTAAACTTAAAAAAGAAATTTGATGTCCCTTTTAAATTAAGTCATGGCTTCAACTTTTATGATACGGACCATCAGAAGCAAAATTGCAAGTGGAGACAGCAGACTGCAGACGCATGGAAAGCAATAAACAAAAGGACAGACATACAAGATATGTATGAATGAGTAAATAAATACACGAAAAGTTGACAACTGCGGGCCTTGCGAAGTTTGAGGACGTTTACAGCTAACAAAAAGATTGTACGTGCCAGCCGAATGTGGAAATACCTACCTGCGCACAATTTTGATGAATTCCTCCTTGACAGCTAAGCATCAACTTACATGACTGGGGATTAGTTACATTTCTTTAATATTAACTTTCATCGCTTCATTCCAAATATTAAAATGATTTCACTAAAATTATTCGACCAATACCATCAAATGAAGTAGATATCGTGTGTCTTTATTCCTTTAATAGCGAGCTCTAAAATGAGATAATGACAGCCGGGCATCCAAATAAAATAATCATAACAATAATATTTTTAAACAATGCAACTGTATAAGTCAAAAAGCTCGCGGCCATCGTAACATTCTTGACACCCTATGGTATAAAGCAGGCAGCCATCTTGGATATAAACGCATAACTCATTTATTAAAAGGAAACGCCTCGGTCCCGCGGCGCGCGGTGTCTAATGAAAGTTGGCGTAGCAAAAACGTCGCCTCGTCGAGAATGTGTCGCCCTCGCGTCGTGGGACGTGTACAGGCTATAAAAATACCGGTGGACCAGGCACCGGCCTCGACACCCCTCTACGTTTCTTTTTCAATCAATTCAATCAACTGCCGTTCGATTGGCTTCTGACGGAAGAATATTGTGACATCTCAAACTAACGATAGCTACTGTTATCAAATCCTTTCATTAAAGTTGTTACAGCTGTAACGACAATCCTTAAGCTTTAAAACTTATTTTTTTTTAACTTAACTTTAAAATAAAAACGTAAAAATTTAATTAAAATAAAATTAATTAAGCAATTAATTTAATAATTAAATATGCTTAAAATGTGTTAACCAGTTAGGAATCACTTTTCAATTTTATCTTTTTGTACCTATGCTACAGAAATTTGTATATGTAGAGATACCGTAGAGTTACATCTATAATTTAACGTTAATATAATTTACTTTAACTTAATTATCCCTTTGATGTTCGTACTTAATTTATAATATAAATGCCTGAGGAGTTGAAAATAAATTAAAACTGCCGCTGATATTCAGGCTGTTTTAATCTCTTTCAATTCATCCAAACTTGTTTGGTAAATACGAAAGCACAACCGACATTTCTGAAAACAGACACATTGTGAATCTTCTAAAAACGAAGTTGGTATTAATGGAGATACGTTTCTAAGGTTATTATACAATATGATTTTTATTGGTTCGTATGAAATACAGACATTGTTAATATGTGAAATCAGCAAATCAATGAATATGAAATGACTTATGCGGGGCCCGTAGGTGTCGGATCGCAGCCTCAAGGCCGATTATGTACGAGCATAAGTCATACATTTTAAAACGAAAACCATTAATTTTATATACCTAGCACTTTACTATTTACCTATAACTTTTAAGTGCCTACAGTATTTAATTTTAGTTAGTACCAACTGGTTATAAAATGAGCGTATATTAGGATACCATCGATAGGATTCTTATTTATAATAAGTTGCTTATTTTATCAATATATTTTTCTGCCAGAATCCATCAAGATTCTAATTTAAGAAATTATATTTTATTTCAAAAGACTTCACTCATTCGTTAAATGTGCTTTTTTACGGCCACTGTTAATTTTAGCGGACAATGGGTGGGGCCATCGACAATCGCGTCCGAACAATCGGCCGGGCGTGAGCGCGCTTAATTGCTCTCTTTACCGACGAGTAATTTCCATTCCAACACCTTAAATAAACACTAGTTATTTAAACAAGCCTCGAAGGCAAATAACTTCATTGTGCTGCACAGAATCGCTTAGTCAAACCCAACACATCTAAACATATGTAGACAGTGTGTACTGTAGGTACTGGCTGGTAACAGGCCACGATTCAATCAATGGACTTCGCCAAAGAAATGACCCATAGTTAACCTGAAGTTAATTTAACCGTCCACCGCTTGGGTGGTAACCAGCGACGATATTGTCTCGTAACATAACGGCTGATTTTACGATCAAATCGGCCAAGTTGGTGCTTAATGTAAAACCAGTTTAAATACACTCGTAAATCTCTTGAACGCGTGCCCACGCTGCAGATGACGTTGTGTCTCATGCAACTTCATTTTTTCAGCCCATTGAATGTGCTCGTGTTCGCAAATGAGAATCTTAACTTAACTGATATGCATAAGGATACTTAAAAGAGCTCACAAAAAATCATGAAGATTTAAAACGGAACGAAATATGATAGTTGTTATATTTTTAATACTAGTGTGTCGGTAACGTCAACCTATTTAGATAAGACTGGCAGTCAGAAAATGTTTAATTTAAAATCTATTATCGGTGTCAGTTTCAAATATAATTTAACCTAATTTACCACAAAATAATTACACTATGGTAATTTAATAGCCTACTAAATGTACCAATGAATTGTAAGTTGATTAAATTTGTAGACGGTGCATTCCCATGGTTCGGCGATGCGGAAATAATAGCGCAAATGAACGTGAATGGCATTAAGGCTTGAGATCACGTCGGTCCATAAATCGCAACCCCCGATAGAACAATTAAAAGACGAGTTTAAAACAATTACGCAACAGTGGCCCCCGGGCCCGCTCGTGATACCATAGAACAAAGATCAATGATTTTAGAGAACGTGACACTATGTGGAAACGGAAACAATTTCTATCGTTTAATTATTTTACTTTTTAATAAACACACGTCGTAAAAATAATCTACAACAAACGATACTTAGATATTTTGAATTCGTAAAAAAAAGTTTCATAATTTGAACACATCAATAGTGAAAAGATAATTAATTTTAATTTTATAATAAATCCTAACCTAATTTTAATACCAGTAATTATTTTTTAAACCATGTCAGTTTAGCTCTACCTTTTTTCTTAATTTTCTTCATTCATTGTCTATTCTGTAGCATGACACTTCTGTTAATTCTCTATTCTTTGATCACTTGAACATATAAATCTGCTGAAATATATGCGTATCTGATAGAATGCTTTATTGTTTAGTAGCATTGTCGAGTGTTAATCGAAATCAATTGTTTCGCCGCAATAAGTCATGCATAGGGTTTTAATTGAGAGTATCGCTATCATACATCTAAGCCTTGGGCTATTAATACAGTTTATTCACTGCCCAATACATGTTTGCTGTGGGTCTTAGACATAAATCTGTTTTATTATTTCTTGTTCTGTAATATAATCAATCATCTATGATAGTTAGATCAGGACACCTTACTAGTCAAGTAGCTCATAAACGGCTTTATATTTATTTGTCTCCAATCTACTTAGATATCTATGTGACAAATGAAATTAGATAAAAAACTATTTTAATATGTTATTTCACGAGAAAGATTTTTAAAATATGAAATAAGGCTTTAGTTTTACATGTTACACCAATTTCAATTATTATATTCATATCAATCAAATAAAAAAAGTGTTGATGTAAAACTGAGTAAAACATATTTTTTTTATTGACTTTGATAGTACGTAAATCTAGAACTACCTGCATTACGTCGCAAGGAGGTTCATCATGTGAACACATACGGTACGGCGAGTATAATCAATATCGTACGTCGTATATCTCCCGAACGCCGCGTCTCATGCGTCCCGGTTGTAATACGTCCAAGCGATCTGCATCCCGCCTGATCCCATTTTAATGGAGCGCCCGGCAAACAAGCTTCCGAGCCGCTTACTGGCAAATCCACCGGGATCCCATGCGCCACTTAGCTCGCAAGCTTTTATACTTGCCCCAGCACACCCTGAAAGCTTGTACGTCGTTTATACACGTAATTTAGATTTACTCAGCTGAAAATACATTAAATGACACGCATTAGAAAAATCAAAACTACCATAACTTATCTACTTGTAATGTTTTCAAATCAGGAATCATTATGTACGGTAAATACGGAAATTTTATCTTTCACATGTCGTGACAAATTGTAGAATTGCGCTTTTCAAAGCAATCTATTCAACATTCATGTATCGGAGAATTGATGTGTGGAAGTCAAACAAAACGTCACCGTTCGATGTGGCTGCTTTTAAATGGCCGCTGCTCCGCCATTTATTCGCACATTTAAATGGGAATTAATCTGGCATTGTGCTGGCTGAGCGCGTTCAGCGTTAATATTTCGCTTCGTATTGACAATATGCTCACACTAAGGGCTTTGATTCATTAGCTGGAGGCGAACGACCGGCGGATAAAGGAGCTGGATCCCTCCATTCGTTCCGTGGATGCGTCTGCGCTGACCTGCGCGCTAACGAGTCAGCCGAGTATAATGATCGCATTGAAGGCTATGACTGGTCGAATGACAAGTGTGAAACACAAACGAAAATAAAACATTTTATTATCATCTGACCTGTTGACCATTCTGAGAAAATCGGTAGGTAACCCACATAGACGGTAAAATAAATAAGAAACGGACTCGGCCTCGATAAGTCGTCGGATTGAATAAATCATTTACAATTTGTCTTCCTCAACAGGTAGATTTTTAAAATAAGGTAATTGTTATTCATGCAAATCTAACTTACACGAGCAGAAAATGAATCCTAAACATAGACTCTCATAAATAATCAAACGGGTGCCTCTTGTCTACGGTGTAGAATAACAAGGAAGTACTTACCTACGTCAGTTTTAAAAAACGTACCTATCTACTACTAATTTATTCTTAATTTACACGAAAGTGTATAAAAAATACATTATATTTACCATTGATATCATGTCGACGTAACATAATAAACGACGTAACATAGTTTTCTTGGTTTGTTTCCATTGTTCTATTCTTGGTCTAAAACTAAAACACATTCAACATTTCCCTTAGAACAATGTTGCTGCGATCGCGAAGCCGACCCTGGTCTATAATTTTGTATCATTTTCGGAACAATACGTAAATGATACGTTATTCTGATACCTACTCATGTTACCGATTAACAATTTAAACAGGAATTTCATTGGATTTTTTTCATTGGAGATTACGAGACACCGTTCTTTGTGTTTTTGAATAAATTTGACGATTCTTCAGACTTCAGGATTCAAAAATTTCCACGATTTGTATTCCGTCTGGTGAATATACCACGTCGAATACCGTAGTTCCGATGCAGGCTATTTTAAATGTAAAGACGGCGCATTGCATAATCACCAACGTGATTCGCTATCAGTATTCGGTACTAAATATTTATTTCCCTCCGTTTTTACGATACTTTTTTCCGTTCGTCGTAAAATGTTTTAGATATTATGATGGTTATGATTTGACTTTAGCTTCTAAACCATATGGCTACTTAATAAATCTGTCAACTAAAGTATTATTTCGTGATGAAATGGAGACTGTGACATCTGTTGATGTTTAATTGAATGTCCTAACTTTTTGATAGTTTACTATTGAGAACAAATTAAATGCAATTTGTTTCCGTAATATCTGGTTTAAAAAATATTTCAAGTTCCACCTGCTGTGCTCAAATATTTAAAGAGAAACTAAACATAAAAAGTAGATCTAAAAATACTAGTAGCTGAACAAAAAAACGGTGTCTAATCGGATGAATAATAGTATAAAACATTGATTGTATTACACAAAGTAAAGGCGGCCATCATTTATCGCCGCTCCGAGTCGAACTCACTATAAAATTGAATACGAGCTCCCGGCCTGACGTTTCGATTTGCCGTGACGATTGTTTCAACTACCGGTTTTAGACAATTTGGAGTTCCGTGTGTTGACTTCTGAAGCTGTATTCTGTCACTTATGTTATCATTTGTCAGACTTACCTGACATTTACACTTACATTTTTTGACAAATATTGTTACTGAACCATTTTCAACTCTGAGCTGTAACTTTTATGTTATTTTGGATTCGTAAGATATGTTTTTTTAAAGTTAGTTTCATGTTTATCATGCTCTTTTCATTCGAAGTGATTACTGAATTAATAGGTTATGTATAAAAAATATATAATTAGATTTTGATATTGGTATAATAATTATACGCACGTTAATTACACGCACTAATTAAACAATTCGGAGAACCTTGTTTAATATGCAGCCAGACCGCCTTCCCACTTTTTTGTTCGGGCGCCGTTCGATTTTAATACAAAGACAGATCTGGCATTAATTAAGTTGGGCTGATGAGTTCGCATCGTCCGTCTCGCTCGCCGGTCGCCGTCATTACGGCTACATGTAGAGGCGAGAAGTTTTTTAATTCGTCATTATTCTGTGGCGTAAAGAAATGTTAATTCGAGGCAGCGTGAAATTAACAGCCGCCGCGTTGCCCTTTGTAGGGCCGCTGCGGCTGACTTAAACACACAACGGGTGACGAGATGCACGCTCCTTTTATACTACACTCTCTTATTTGCACTCGATTACTCTTTTTTGTATGCTTTCATTAAGAACTGCTGCAATGGGTTGTTAAACATCAATTTGTATAATGGTCGAGAAGAAGAAATTGCGATTTGCCTTTAATCATGTCATTACTAATATGTAACGCTGTAGACGCAGCGTGTCTTACTTTAGACGTCTCATCTAGATCTACTGTGTACTTATATTTTATGCGAGAATTATGCAACTTTTAGACTGGACGGTAATTTTCCTTGTAAAGACACTGTTACAATGATTGATTGAATGTTATGAATCATAATTTAATCATTAATTAATTAATACCAGTGAGTTGGGTAAAATTATGGCCATTCATTTTTTATGTAATACCACCTTTCTAACTGTATGTAGCCTTAGTGCTCAAGATTATCTATACATTTAAGAATACATCTACACCTATTCATAGAAGTCTGATTGATTAATTCTATTGAGATTTCTGAAAAAGTGTGAATTCATTTAGATCTTTAATACTATAGTTATCTGTAAATAAATCCTATTCTAAGGCTTATAATTGATAACTACATCCCTAAATCTTGAAGGCCAATATTGATCACCGAGACCTCTCTGTGCCGTGGAAAACACGTAACACTATTGGTCCCGACTGTCAGTGATCTTCCACAGTCGTTAAGTTATTACAAGTCTGACAGCTTGACTTACAACCAGACAAATTGGTTGCTGAAATCATATAAACACAGTCTCTCCATGTTACAGACTTCGACATCCTCATTATAATCCATCATTTTGTTGCAGTGGTACCGTGTCAACAAAGAACGTCTATCTCCAGATCTAGTCCAGAAGTTCGTTCAGCTGTTCCCCGACGAGGAGACAAAGGCGTTCCTCTCGGCCTCCATCGACAAGTCCTCGTGGGTGTGGACGCAGATCTGGTACCTGCTGGCCAAGGCCGTGCTCAGACACTTCTGGTCCGTCACCGATATTAATGGGTAAGTCCAGAATTTTTTATGCTTTAGTGTTTTTTTTCCTACAGAGACACAAATGGAAGAAAAATGTGGTGGTAATTGACCAGAAGTGGGACATTTTAGGCTAGGAATGGAGTAAACAGAAGTATTGTTTTAAGCTTAGACTTCTGATATTAGTGAACTCTCTAAAGCTCTGCTGCTATAACCCTTTTGTAGAGTCGACAGTCTTGTGAGCACGAGTATATGATATAGAACCTATTAATTTTAGCTAACTTCTTGACTATAATTCCCACCAGGTCCAAAAAAAGGTTAAATTGTAATTTACGTAGATTCCATGAAATATATATATTTATTTAGAAAAGATTTTCCCAAGGCCATACTGAAGATAAAACGTACCGTCGACCTAGCTAACATTTCAAGAAAACAGTAGCTATCACAAAAGATCTCATGGATTACAGTTAGATTAAATATATTATGAAAAAACCTAGCACTAGCTAAAAGAAATATACTTGGAATTCAAACTCATTCGAAAGATATGACTTGGATATGATTCCCGAGGCAAATAAAGATATCAAATACACATGTCTACATATATTATTATGAAGATCTGGTTTATAGTAAGCTTTAGCGAAGGAGAGGTGATCGGACTTTCTTAATATAGCACATTGTGTTAAAACATGCGAACTTAAAAAAAACTAATTAAATTAGTCTTTCCAAAAATTACGTGTTATCAAAAATGGTACTTATTTCTTTGTATCGAGAATGATCGGAAAACGTTAATACTCATTTCCCTAAACTGTCAATGTTATTTGTTATTTTTTAAATTACGACGCCCGCACTAAGGAATTTAATCCTTGTGTCGCGGGGGTTTCACAAACATTCAAATCACATGCACAAAGAACACCCAGACTTGGAACAAGTATCTGTGGATCACACAAATGCATGTCCCATGCGGGGATCGAACCCGCAGCACGCCGCGCAGAGTCATAATTAGCGTGGTGACCTATACCACTCGGCTATCCGTGCAGTCAGCACTATTATGTCACAAGCATACTTTTTATTTCGGAGCATTTATAACCATCCATAAACCTATTAATTTCACCGGTTGGTGCATTCCATAGACCTTTCGATAATTTTCAGTAAACAATAACTCTAATTTATATAGTCCGACTGTCATAAAGTGATCCTTGACAGTCGTCAAGCCATTACAACTCTGACCACCAGTCTTATTATGGGATTCTGGTTTACCCAGTAAAATGAGTTTTTGAAGTCAGATAGGCAATCGCTCCATGTGAGATAAATAAAAAAACGATACCTACACTCGAACATAGAACCTCCTCCATTTTGGAAGTCTATTAAGCTAAATCTGGTAAGAATGGAAGCCGACCTCAACATAGTTTGGAAGGCATTTAAGAAAACCAAAGATATCAAAAATTATCTTAACTGCTGTTATAAGGCTGTTGGACTTAAGGAGCGTTGGGAACCTTTGGGAGACATTTACCTCCCCTTATTTCAGTTTTTAGTGCTCGTCAAATTACACACCTTTACAAACATTTATAAAAGCCAAGTTACTATAATTGCCAGTATACTTGCTAAATCAGTTAACATATTAATAGAAAATTTATATAAGTTATTATAAAAAAAAGATTTTACAAGCACAAAGGCATTGCGACCCACGGAGAGGCTATGCACAGCATGTATCTAACTTCGCTGTGTGAAAAGTTGCACCTACCTAGTGATAACCTCTACTGCACCCACGGATACGCCTTAAAGGCGCTTCTCCACTGCTGCGTACGAAATCCACGCCACGTTGACTGCATATGTCTGCTTGTTCGCATTTGTTATTTTTCACGTGCATCGTGGAAGACGCTCGAAGAATCGCGCGGGACCGGCCGGCTTGGAGAAAACTTGTTGGGGTCCACTGCACGAGCGGGGTGCCTTAGGACCACAACAATAACAACAACATCGTGTCCGTGGATGTTATCACTATCATTTTTATACAAAGCGTCCATGGCTTCTCCGAGTGCCTTCAGGAGGAGCGGCTTTAACTTGGAACGTAATACGGAGATCATTCTTCATCTCCAATAGATAATCATCACTCCAGGATAAAAGGCTAATAAGAATATATTTACGATCTAGTATAACAGATAAACACTGATCCAAATACAAGAGACCAGCGTTACCATCTGAATTAGCATATCAAACTTTTTAATTTATAAGTAATGAATCATATCTTTTACAAACGATGAATTGCCATTTGAATGACGACAATGGGGCATTATTAAGTGCGTCCAGATTCGTCCAATTACGCCAATTACAATCTCCCGGTACATACAAATGTAGATATGTGTATGTGTTAGTTCCTCATCCATTGTGTTGTGTTTGAACAAATTAACTAATTCGTGATGTGATTTAGTCTTTTGTTGGCGTTTGGCCCATGGTTCCGTATATTGACCAAATAATTGAGAATCGATTGATGCATATGGTAAGCACTCCTTTTGAAGCTAACTAACCAACCTGGTTACTAATGTAAATCTCATTCATTAAAAATGTGATACCCGCGGTTTATCATATAACCAAATGTTTCAAAAAAAGCAGCCTATATGTTAATCTAGTGTATGAGCTACCTCCATACCAAATTTTATCAAAACCTGGTCCAGCCGTTACAAACACTCACAAACTTTCGCCTTTATAATATTAAGTGTGATAGACCAGTACTTTGTTTGACAAGCAATTACAAACAGAAACATCACATGTTGGCCTTTTTCCTGAAAGAAAATCTTTTTATTTAAAATATGCAACAGTAGATATCGATAACAATATTCATCTGCCGTAATTGCATTGGTAGGGGCGTCCATCCGCCGCTGGTGATCGTCGGGTGTCTATAGCGAACCACTAATAAATAATTTAAATAAATTGACGGACGAGATTTACTCATTGGCTGCTTCCGTCTCTCAATTACGTTTTATTTATCACTTACTACGCGTCGACCGGCGATGTATTGGTTGCTGAACTATCGAGACAAAGTCGAAAGATTACTGCTTAATTTTATAAGAGTTGCTAAGGGACTTTTTATAGGTGTTATTTTTAACCAACAGAAAAAATGACGCAAATTTTGGAACACCAATATTATGAATCATACAAGTACCTGAAATAAATTCGAACTGAATAACACAGTTCTGAACCTCGGTAGGTACTAATCCGTCTGCGAATGTTCTCTCATTAATTTATAATTAAAATTTTATTTGACAGCTCATGTTCCTTTGATAATGAATAAAGCAAGAAATAATAAAGTTTTCTTATAATTACTTGTGCCTGTGTAAGAGTTAGTTGCCCTCTCTTTTTCGTGGGTTCCATTATCCTGTTGCATTTATCCCAGTCATCATCATTTGATACTTTTATGTTTTTTGTTAATCTTGTTTGTGGTTATAATTATGCGCGTACAAAATGGATTTGATCTCGAATAAAAATGATATTACAATAAGGTTATCGATATAATATATTTTCACGGCAGCACCTATTTGATTTACGTTTTAGGTATGTAATGTTTTTCTAGGTTGCCTATAAAGGCGATAAAAATATTTAAATCCCCTTACTTTTCGTCTCTACCAACCCAAATATAATAATAAATAATAACAACTCACAGTTTCACACACGGCCATCAGATCCCAAACAAGGCAAAGCCTGTATTATGGTAACCAAACAACTGATAAACATAATTATATATTACCGAATATATGACTATTATAGATAAATTACACCCAGACACAGAACAAAGGATCATTCTCATCACACAAAGATTTGTCTTGGATGGGAATAGAACCCACGACCAACGGGTTACCAGTCAGGGTCACTAACCACTAGACCAACAGGCCAGTCATAGATAAAACTATAAATGCTCACTTTTCGAAGCTCTCTTATAAATTTTATATTTCTCCAGTCCATCACAGGATGTCATCTTGATTTTGTGACAAACAAAATCATAGAATATCTAAATCAAATTTGGTAATACTTGGCCGTAACACATAATTTACTGTGTGTGTACACATGCTACGCTATATTTCAATATAAAATGGTAATATTTTTATGAAAGTTTTGTGTCGCGATGGCTCCCCTTATGCAGTATATCCGGGATATTAATCATTGCGCTATTAGTAAAGGACCCAGAACGCACCGCCCTATTCACTCTCCGTTCTAAATGAATCTATTTCCAATGAATATCAATTGTTTTACATTGTGTATATCCTGTTTAGAAAGCTACTTGTTAATTCATTGTGGTCAGTCCTGGCCATTGATTTACGTGTAATTATGATTGAGGATTCTTTAATTTGAGGTACCTTGATTGGACCGTAATCCACTGTACGCAATGAGGAGAACCTGATTACAGAAAATTACCCTTAATAAATGGTTTAAATTATTTTCCCATTAAAGCAAAACTTTCTATGAAACTATATCTTGGAATCCCTACAAAATCACATTTTCTTGTTATTAAAACGAAGAAGAATTTCGTTTGAAGAACAGGAAATAGATAGTCCCTTAACTCTATGCTGATATTATTTGCAAGGTTTCTCGTTTTTAGCGAAAGGTCTAACTTTATAAGTTCTATAGGTAACTTCTACCATTGTTTACATTGAAGCCATAAATAAGAACACTAAGTCTACTATCCCATTACCCTTTAAAACGAAACCAATGATTCTACCTTAATATATAAACTTTGCATACATGTATACTTTGTTCTATTACAGTATTTAAACGCAAAAACAATCGAGATTGATAATATCTTTGTTTAATTATTTTATTTTTATTTTGGGCCCTAACTGTCCCACTGTAGGGCAAAGGCCTCCCTTTCTTCCTTCCATTTTTCTCTCTCAAGGGCCCATTGAGGCCACTCCTTGTTAAAGGCGTCCAATTCGTCCGTCCATCTCTGCCTGGGTCTTCCACGTAGCCTTCGTCTGTTGGGGAACCATACTGTTGTTGCTGTTGCCCACTTAATAATTATAATTTTAATACATAGAACAAAGTTCATGCATTTTGTTGGAATAATCACCTTCCTAGATATAATCTAGTGTTAAGTTAATTTCCTTATAGTACTCATGTAAGATACAAATATTTGGGCACCTGCCAAGAAAGGCCCAGACAGTCTACGAAAGGGCTTTGCCGTATATCTTAAAATATCTTTTCAAGACAAAGATTTACACTGGCTCAGTTCTGGATCTTCAACTTTTTAAGAGGAAATGGATTGTGGGTATTGTTGTTTATAAATGCTATGTTTAAATTAGGTATTGAATAGGTACAAGATAATCCAGAACACTTACATGTTAATGTTCTTTCTAAATTTCTTTTGGTTATCAGCAATAAAATTCTTCTGTAGACTGATTTTCTGATTTCTTTGTACTACGGTCTTTTTCTCACTATGCATCTCTCTGTGCGCAAAGATTGTGTTTCCTTCATGACTGTGTGTTGTAACTCCATTTCTTCGTAATTCCACTTAGTATTTTTGGTATAAACATATTAGTAATACAAACGCATTTCAATCAACAGCTGGCGGACTGATTGGCACAACAATAAATTTGGCGAAATCAATTGTCAAACGTAATATTCGGGCCCCGGTCAATTATATATTGAAGTCGACGTCTATTCTAATGTATGGGTAAATTAAACAGATTGGCTTTTATTAAAGCATGACATCTTGGACTATTCTAATACGTAGATATGATCAGTGTTGTAAACAAGAGAGCTTCGCTTATATCATAATAATGAGACCACTGATCAAACTCTTGAGATTTTAGATCAAAAAATTGTTTGTTCTTAATTTTTTAAAACATAATTTAATTAAAGTTCATTCGTGCTTTTTTTTAATTATGTATTGTCATTATATTGTATCAATTGATATGAAAAGTACCTAATACAGATTAAATTATGCTTATGACCCCTAAAACACTTTACTCCAAAAAAACAAAAGTTCAACATTTGCTATAAAGCATTTGGTTTTCTGTAATTTCCTTGCAGACCTAAACGACTTTGATAAATGATGTGGCATTAGATTTGTGTCAACTGAAGACGTCAATAGACGGCGAGTAATTCAGAATGGGGACACGAGTCCCGTAAGACATCACATATACACGGTGGTTCATCTTTATCACATCGGCTTTCAAAAATAGGGCTTTGTTCAATTTATGGACTCAATCATGGACTCATATAATGCGAATGACCTTTATACACGCTCAAACTTAGCAATACGAATTAAATTTCCAACAAATTTAACTATTTTAAAAACTTACAATATCCTCCTCTGGGCTTCTATGTAGTTTTATCAAATTACCTCTAATTAACCCTCATTTTGTAACGGGAGGCATGTTAACCACCTACGTATCTGATCGTATTATGCGAGGTAGTTCCGCGAAATATATTTACACAATAATTATTTGTGAATTAACGCGATAAAGTTACAGAATCACCGCTATATGCAAATTTTACCATAAAGGCTTAATATTAAACATTAAAATGATTGTTATTGCACACGTTAATTATACCGACCTTTTTAAATCGTCCATGTTAATAATACAAAAACGCTACAAAATTATTTTTCGGACGCCATTAAATATTATTAAGTTTTTTGACATTTCTTCTTAATTGCTTGTTTTTTGAGATTGTAATGAGATTCATCCTTATACAATATCATATTTTACGTCGCGGTTAAATTGATTCGATTGTATTAAGTACATATTAAGTTTGGATTATAAGTTTCAACCGATATTAATAAGGTGTCGATGAAACATGTTTTAAGTATGGAATATTTATTGCCACCATCTTAACGAATTCAATTTACTTGAAAAAATATTAAAAGATTTAATATTTAACGTATTTTTGAAGGTTGGATTTTGCTGCTACACGTATTAATCGGATTGTTGAAAATGACGTCGTAATCGACACTTAATCGTATTAATATTATATAATTAATGCATTAGCAATATCCATTTCCCTGGGTAAATCGAACATGATTTCAGAAAGCGGCAAAACAATTGTTTTTCCGTGGCTCGCAGATCATTGGGAATGTTTATTTATTTATTGTGGCCACTAAACGGGCGTGTGGTCCGTATTCCGCGGCGGTCTCCACTTTTCAAGCGGCGGTGTGCGATCGCTCGATAGTGTACCATTAGCGCGAAGAGTCGCGCCGGCATCCAATTGTGCGCTTAGATAGCGCATACAAATGTCGATCGGCGGGCAACGTTCCCGCCTCGCTCTCCCGCGCGCCCCGCTCATCTGCATTCAATCCCATTGTTGCCTTTATTATTAGATATAGGTATGCGTAATCGCTAATTTATGAATCGCACTGACCGCGCCAACGTCACCGCTGATCTAATCTACGTTTTGCGGCTGCCGGCTTGTTTACGTAAAGTCCGTTTGTACAGCCAGTTCTATTGTTGCCAGACCATGTTATACAATCAATATGAACTGTTTGTAACATACCTACCTATATATTAATATGTATACTTTCATTAATGTTAACAATGTGTTTGTTGGTGGCAATATCTTGCTGTCATGTTCAAATGCTTAATGATACCTTTATGATAAGTAGTTTACATAAACGACTAATGGCATTGAATCTGCTTTTAAAACTTGTACCAAAAGTGTACTTATGTTTGTCTCGTGGTATGTATAGATTCGATATCGTTGGGTGACAATAATTATCTGCAACAAAAAGGCGACAGGATCGTAATAGGGACTGAAAAGACGCGCCGGGCGCGCCGCCGCCGTAAAAAGCGCAAAGAATACACCTCGATATAATCGCACAAAAGCCGCTCCTGAATCCTACCTCAATGCTAATTTCCACTATCGCGCTCGCCCTCATTCATTTTCAATCGGAGGCAACCTCCGCTTACTTCTATTTTTTTTAAAATCACATTTAAGAATCGAATATGGTGGATGTTTTTTTGCGCGGCCGGTACGTGCGACGCGATTTATTTATTTGCGAGGTTTTTTAAAGCGACATTCCGGCTCGCTGTATACTTGTGTCTACCCGCAATTGGCATTTCGGGCTAAGCGCGAGCTATACAAAGTCGCCGGTTTTAACGGTTGTTTTTAACGCTCGACCCTCTCGCGCAAGAAACCGAGGATACAAATAAATTATTAATCGTTTGTCCTGTCTTTTATAAATTAAAATCCGTCCTTTTTTTGGTCGACCGCGCCCCGGTCGTGTATTTTTTGGTCGCGTCGCGTTTCGTTGTCTGTCCTCGAATTTATTAAAAAGCTTAAGCCAGAGGTGAGCAATTAAATCTGTGACAGAAATTAATACGGGAACGGGCCGGGGAGCGCGGGCAACCGGTTCTCGCCACCTTATTAATTCAGCTTGTATGCTTTATTAATCCTCTTATTATTATAAATAAAGATCTCTTGACGTGTGTCCAAGTTGTAAGCAAAAATTGTAGGCGTGACTTACCTTTCCTGAATGCACTATAAAAAAGAAAACTGTAAAAATATGCCTCGTGTTCTGAATCTAATCTACGTGTTACTTTGCAAAAAAAGTAGTTGAAGGCGAATATAATATATTAAAGCTAAGCCTTCCGGGTTCGTCGGTCCGAGAAATTCATGAAAATTATCTAATTACGTGTGTGCAGAGAGAAAAATCGCAAGTTACTTACGTAACCGCCCGGAAAATTACAGGCATAAATCACGCGGCGGCGGGCGCGCAGGGAGGGGATGATTTTCCATTCGCTATCTTTTACGTTGGTATTATTTTGATTTATTTCCGTACGTAATGAAAGCGTACGTCTCGGTGTTGATGTACAGAAATCCAGTGGTTTATTCATCTCTGTAAATTGCCTTATTGGACGGGCACATCGTTTTTAACTAAGTAGCTGATATATAAATCTTGGTGATCATAAATTTAGTAATAAAATAGGATGAGGATTACCACAAATAGGTGTTACTTGCGTGAGGATAAAACGGCGGACGTTGTGGCGAGGTGTGGAGCAGCGAGATGGCAGTAGGATGCGTGATGGGGCGGTGTACACGCTCGTTAACATGGAAAGTGCTACATTCCGCGACACCGCACATTAGGCTGCGGCCGCGCAATTATGCCGCGACTCTCATCGCGCGCCTGCCAGTCTCGCGCACCTCGTTGCCTTGTTGAACAAAGATGTGACCACTATGATCGCTCGACTACTCACTAATACGCTGTCATAACGAGCCTATGTCTTAGTACAAAACGATACCATAAGCCACATTACATAAAGGGATGTAGAGCCCAGTTTCAGTTCTGGTTTTATCATTATGTATCATTATATTTAAAGCTTACTAAGACACCTTTCTCACTTCACGATCTATCCCTGTTAACCACTCACCTCAAATGAGCTTCCATTAATACAGGCAAAGTGCATGTTCGTTGTACAACCGCTTACCAAAATTCCGAGGCCTTGTTGGTGAAAGTAACTGTTATAAATATCCCAGCATTCATTGTAGTGTTTGACCCTTGAGCCGAGTTCACGACAGCGGCGTTTTGTCGTTGATACGCAACGTTGTTATTGTGTACGTACGCGACGCAGGAATGCCGGGAATGACGCGTAATGGCCGCCATTATCGTTGCGCTAAGCAGCCGACGAGACTCGACCACACCGGCCTGATACCCGATGGTGGGCCTGCACTTAGTTTATGCAAAATGTCATAATATATAAGTCCAAATTACAATAATATAAAGGAAAGCATTATTTACTAGACTCTAGTAAAATTAAATTTTGACAAGGAAGTGGAAGAATGATAGAAAGACTCTACTCTGCTGCAGTACTGATGGCAAAGTTCTACCTACTATGTAATCAATTACACCTTTTTTACTAAATTAAAAGTTAAATAAGACTTGAGTGATCTTAAATGTGAATGGCTCTCAATCTGTAATTCGCAACTCAACTGCTATAAACACATCGGCGATACCTACATAATTTAAGCTATCAATCGTCCAACTCTTGCCACACAAACTTTAACCGACATAAACCTGAACGGTAGACCTAAACAAATCGTATAAATTAGAATCCAGAACAAAAGGACCACAAATCTCGTAACAGCAGCTCGAACATTTCTTAATTAGGCATTTTTTATTTAACAACAAATTCGGTTAACTTCAACAAAAGATTCTAAGAAAATAAAAATAAATTTGATTCGTGACGAATCACGAAGGTGTTTCGCTTGATCCCTCGTAACCCTTTTTGTGACTCTGACTAATCTAGAGATGGCCTCTGGAAGTTTTTAATTAAAGATAATGTTACATAGCAGCACGTACATGCAGCACAACTACACTGTTTTAGGGTTGAAACAACGAAGGGCAATTATGTGTCCGATGAAAAAGCTTTTCGAATCAACTTGTTTAATTATTTGATATAGCAGCTCATTTTGAACGTTTACAGTTTATACAGATGGACACCTAAAAAAATATTGAAAAATATTAGATTTTTTCCTATACAATTAGTTCTTAGAATAGTAAGTAGTAATTCTTATTATCATTTCTATATTTAGTATAGGTATATAGGTATTATATTCGTAAAATATTTTTCCATCTCATCAAACATCATCTTAAGTGTCAACCCTAGATGATCCAGTATACGCGGTAATTAGTAGAAAGCGCTCTCGAGCAGTGTGAATAGCATCAACAATGTAGCCGGTAGCCGTCTCTCCACCTCCACCTATATTCAATTAAAAACACAATACCCAACAACTGACCACTTCTAAAAAGAAAACAACCTGACTCATCTCCGCGCAAACTAATTCATCTTACTCTACCTAATAAAACATACAGTATATATATTTGAAGCATATTATGAATATATTGACAAACGTGCCTCTTTTATTAATTTAAGCACAATTTGTCCCAATCGTGATCATCGAAAATTACTTAACTTGCGAGATACACATGTAACTGCTTTCGGTCGAAACCTTTCTAACTCATTGCCCAAAAAAGTTACATTAAGATGGTCGTTAATAGTCGCCTTGATTACCATCTAAGTTGAGTGGTGAACGATTATTTCGGAGTCGGCTTTTTGATCGAGAGAAATAAAATGTACGCGCACGCGTCGCCACCAGGTTACGCTGTCGTTAAGAAATTACCGGGCGCGCCGTCGACGCCGCCGATTTTATCGATGGAATTTATCGTCGACACTGGTCGACTCGCGCGTGCGCCCTTCCCTATCAATGCGTTTATAATATATTGGCGTTTAGGCAATATTTAATACCATCCATAGATACCTAGGTTTACTATGAGATAGCCGAAGATCCTAGTCCTATCACGATCAACAAGATCGAAGCTGATGTTTTAGCTAGTTTAGAACAAACAAATCTATATATAAATTAATTCAATTCCAATCAGTAATATAAACCAAAACAATTTCTTCGATTTCATTTATTGAATATTGGTCTGACCAATATTCAATAAATGAAATCGAAATTTGGTCACGTGTGTGTGTAGTTGGTTGCGCGGGCGCAGCACGGTAGTAACGAGTGTATAATTATTGTTGGCCGCGGCGCCGGTAGCCGAAAGGCCGACTCATCGTAATTTGATGGCGTCGGCCGGCCCGCCCCGCCGCTGCCGACAAAAAACTAATTAACAGAGATGGACCACGAGATAGCCACCACTGCCTACTATGTTGCATTCGCAAGAACAAAATAAAACACTGTGAAACCATGACGATGACATTCAACCAGATCATTTTTTTTATTCCATAGCTCATAAGACGCGTCGCTTTAATTAGAAACCAGTTGGTAGCGTCTTAAACTACATTCCTCCTTAGACTTAGTGGGAAGCCAAACTAGATGGACCTAAGCCTAGCATAGAAAATACTCAGTGTCAAATTACCATAGAAACCTGTCGCTTTGGTTTATGATCGTATAGATCGTATATCGTGAACGTTTTTATGGCTACCTACTGCGCACTTAAAGGTAGAATATGGACACCCACATGCTAGGGTATGTAGATGTGTTTATACGAAGTATATATGTACTGTGTAAGACACGCGTGTTGGTCGTAGTCGGGCAGACTTGGTGATAGATTGTCGTCATGATGGATTGCGAGGCAGCCGCCAACGGTGGCCGCGAGCCGGCCGACCGCAAACACGACTCAACACTGGCTACTTACTTGTTATTCTTAGCCAGCTTTACAAGATTGACGAAACAGATTGAACTTGTCTTATGTTCAATGTCTATACGCACTTACCAAGACCACTTTACGATGCCAACCTAAACCTATAATTATATTTTTTCCAAATGAACACATTCGTTGCATACATTGGACTTGGTAATTACATGAAATCTCGAGACCAAAGTCAACAATGAATCAACCATGAAAAATTATTTGGAACCGGCCAGGACACGGTTGCTCGATTTCCGAAATTCGATAACCAGCCGCGACGCGTCAACAAGTCGAACTTAATCATTTTAAATATGTACTTTTAACCCTGCAACTGTATTGTCGCTGACGTGACTCGCCATTGTTTCCCAGTTTTACCACCGTTTTATACCTTTTTAGTAAACGTTTCCAAACGTAGATACTTGTATTACTATGGCAATTTGAATTGTTCACCACTTCGATGCGATGAAAACATAATGTTGATGGATCCTATCCAAAACCAATTAATTATGATTGCAACCATCCCATTGTTCCCGGCCCGAGAAAAACAACAACAAGAACTTTTGAGAAGTGCTAATTAACAGTTTCTGGAATAGAATGTGACCTCGCTTTGATTACACAAAATATTGTTTTTTGGCGGCGCCGAAATCGGACGCTTCATTAACACAGGGACACGGCGCGACCCAAAGAAATGTCACGTCAAAATCGTTTTCCAAGAAGCGTAGAGCTACCGGAGCCGAAAGGGAATTAATAAATACAAAAGGGTTATAAAAACTGTGACAGAATTAAGAGCGGGCGCGTTAAAAATGGAGGTGCGAGCGCGACTGCGACGCGAACAAGTGAAACATAATGCGCGAAACAAAGCAGCCGGAGCGAATGCCTTAAATCATTTTTAATTATGTTATGGCGCGGGCGCGCGGCGCGGTGCTCGCCCTGCGCATGCGCACGGCTTGGGTTACAGGCTGCCGGGCGCGCACACTAATCACGCTGCACCGCCGCCGCGCGCTTGTATCTGTCCGGCACTCCGGCGCGTGACCCCCGCACATGCACTCTTTCTTACACCTTGTGCACTAAATTGCACAAATTGCTCTATCTAGAACATAACTACATGTGACAGAATCAAAATGTAGAGCAATGGCGATAAAAGGCTACAAAGTTACAATGCTCGTAAAGCTTTATTCACACTGTAACTTAAAAGGTTATCTACCCAACACACCTAGTTGGCAAATATAAGGTCCACTTATAATAGATCTACATAATAATGGCTAACTCTATATTTGAAACTAAGAAGCTCGATAACCTTCAGTTGATAATGAACTGTGAAGCTTTCATAGAAATGTGGGAGTTGTGTGAAAAACAAGCGATTATTTAAGAGTGGTACGTAACAGCGGTGACTCATTGTTGGACGGTTCTTATTTCACGCTAGCTTAGCGGCTCACTAGCGAGCCACGTTCAACAATATATGGTGCGCGCTTTACTTTCAGTGACTAAGACTTGCAGAAACAATAAGCGGTACTTAATAGCATAAATGTTTTACAAAAACCATAAGCGCTAAAAGCTTATTTTTTTTTTGCAAAAAAAACCTATGCGACTTGAATAACTATGAAATTTCACGAACACGATTGAATAAGAAAAGGAAACCAAAATATATACGCACGCACAATTTTAATTATATACTTTCATGAATTGCTATGCAGTGACCAAATACCTACTGATTCGTTATAAAAAGAAGAAAGACAAAAAAATGTCAAGTCAGCCAAAATCTAAATAATCAGTAGCTAAAATATTAATGATTAAATCAAAGATTGTATCTACCATTTAACTACTATTACGTTATGTAATATATTTTCCCCACAAAATCGTTTTCACGGTTTGACGGTGTTTTATATAATGTTTTATTTTTTCATTGCAATAGGTGGTGTAATACTAAATTGGAATCTCCTGAAATCGGTATTTCATATGCTGTTTTTTAAACGAAGGCTGCACTATTTACAGCTGAATGAGCACACCCTGTACATTCCTAATGGTAAACAAACAACAAGAGTGGTCCGCGTCTCCTGTTGTGACATTACATTGCAAATATCGACTCCTTAATTACAAACATCAGAATTCTTGTATTGATTTCTTAAAGATATGACGGTTATCGAAGACCTGATAGATAATGTTGCCATAAATCAAACCTGCTAGAACTAATTATTTATTTTACCACCGGTACTTACAGTTTTAATAACCTTCTTCACTCACTTGCTCATTATCACACAAAATTAGAAAACATAGGGAAAAATATCAATATCAGCCTATCGCGGTGCAGTCCTGGGCATAGGCTACTCCCAAGTTGCACCACAAAACCCGAATCTCTCCGGATGTCTTGCTTTAAATCTAACCTTGTTATAAAAATCTACATGAAATATAAATACTTAAATACAAGTAATCGCTACCTCCTAGATGTGGTCAATAACTTGGATAGAATATTTTGGAAGAGGAAAAACTAGTAAATCTTTATTCTGTAGCCTGGTTTAATTTATTTATCATTTGATGTAATCTTATAAAAAAACATTGTGAACATCAAACTACCAGCAAGCAGGACTATATTGAAAGAATACACTTGAAAAATTGACTGGCGACGATAAGGAGGCGATGTTTACATCTCCAATCAACTCTATAACCCTACCAAAAAGGTAATGCTAAAGATGCTGGTCATCATACATTACGTCTAAATCTAACAGTTATCCTATACCTATGAAAAAAAATCTAGAAACTGTTGCTAATGTTATCTTACTTAAAATGCACCAAAAAATGTTGAAAATCATAGAAAGTAGCAAAGCACATAAGGAAATGTCTGTTTAATCATGATAGAAAGGCATTTGACCTGACTTGAGATTCGGATACTCTGAACAATCATAACTTATTTGTTGCTCTATTTTCATTTGCAACTTAAAAGCCGAATTAGACAGAGTTCTATTTTTCGGAGACATGATATGGCAACGCACGCGCTAATTTGCCACATCAAACCGATATCGGACAGAGTGGACAGTGTCCGCGTTAGGAATGCATGACCGATCGGCCACGGAGAAAAAGCGCTCGCTCCCCGGTGAATGAAGCGATTAGCGCTGAATGCTCGACCGGCACGCGGAACCAAACGGATGGCACGACGCGCGCGCATCCACGCCGCGCTTTGTCTCAGCTCGCTTGACCCGTGCCCCGGGTAAAAACCGTGCCAGACCAAAAACTAATAAAAAACAACCAAAAAACACTTTCGAACTGCCTTTAATTGGGGAAAAAATATAACTGACCACGCTTTTTCAAGACGAAAACGACTCAAATAGTTCTTTCTCATCGCATCGTAGTCTATTTTAATGCAGATGAAGATGCTATTCTTCGTAATGATGTTATTGCTCCGTCTTGAAGTTTTTGTGTAAAATACTTCGGATGCCATCCCATTCTATTATTCATGAATGTACGACGTACGTATGGCATCATTAAAGTGTTTCTACACAATTGCACACGATCCGAAGCCGATTGTATTTTTTGTGCAAATGGCAACACAGCACACGACCGTTACGGGAACGATTTCCGCGACGGGTTCGATAAATTCGATGCCTGAACCCGAGATCTCGGCAGAAAATCCGCTCGTTTAGGATAAATCCCTTAGGTAACAAGGCGTTTGTTAGGCGAGGGGCTCGCGAGTTGGCGCTAATTTAAGCTGCGAGTGTGCGCGGGCGCAGGTTCCGCATCTCATTTACCTTATTAAGCGGAGGCTGCGGCCGGCCGCGTCACTCAACGTCAGTCGCGGAGCCGCGCGCCGCATAAACACCTCCTTAGCCACCTCTATCGCCGCTCTCATCGGAGCCTCGCACTCACCTAGCACACTGCACACCGCTAGACATATCGCCGACGTTGTTCACAACTTTACAATCGCTAATGAATTGATTGCCACTCATTAATGACAGAAGTGTGTGCCATAGAAATAGGCTAAATTTGTGTAGGTACATACAGATAAATGATTTATGTAAAAGTGCTTTTACATAAATCTTTATTTATGCAATTTTTTGTGTTAACTGCTTAGAGTGCAAAGCTAATTAGATGATTGTTATTAGGTACTGTATCAATAAAATATTGACGTAAGTAAATTTAAAATAGAATAGAGGTGTGAGCGCTGAAAATCCGGCGGCTAATGGTCTCATTGGTGCATCAGGAGGGATAAATCTCAGCGCTCGACGCGGGCGGTGTTTCAGTAATGAGATAATGCGGCCTGCGCTTGCCACCACTCTCGCACTACAGGACCCAACACCCCCAGAACGCTAGGAATGCACTCCGCAAGATAATTTTCATAACTCAGAACGTAGCATTACTACAATGCTAGTGGATGATTAGACATTCTAGGATTTCTAGGCATCACAATCGTCTCACAATACACATACATCTACACAATTTGATCGCCTAACTAACAAAGCGTAGCAAATATTGTTTCTTATATCAACGTTTATGTGCAGTACTTAATATTAAAACAAAAGAAGTAATAGCTGAACGCAATGAAAAAAGTACATACCTCTTACAATCAACCCGCTAGAATAAAGTGTGAAGCGAGATAACATCGCAAAGACAATAGGCATTGTTTCTGAGTGTAAACAAGAAACGCTCCGACCAATCGGACGGCGTTCCACTGCTTGCGAGCGAGAGTAATTAAAAATTCAAATTAGGAGCGTCGCCCCTCGTGCGACGCGGTTGGTGATTACGTAGCGTTAATTACCAGCGGCCAATTAAAAGCCGGGGCGACAGAGCGGCACGTCGTACCGGCCAATGGGGACGCGTCGCTGAAGCGAGGCGTGGTAATTAAGACGAAGCGAAAGGGTTGTGATTTTCCGGGCGTTCTCGGGGGCGTGTAATTAATCACCGCCCGACGTGAAGGAGTGGCGGCGACACACCCTTGTCTGTCCACATTGTTTTAACGTCTAATGGAACACCATGCCTTACATAACAATGTTTATCTTATAGATACTATACATAAAATCTGCTTAAAATCTTATTCATTATCGCGTTCTACTCTGAATAACCATGAATTCTTTCATAAATTTTCACACAAGTGAAAATGTTATCTTTATTTTTCGTTTACAGGAAGTTAATATAGCTACTGAGCAAATAAAGATCTTACGAACCCTTCAAAGAAACAATAACGCAGGTTTATTTGCATGCAGCGATTCATTGGGACGTAAAACAGGTGTAGGTGGAAGAAATTGAGTTTTTGCTTGAGCCACGGTTTTGGCCCAAGCGCACTTTAGTTGGGGAATATCTGTACCGAGTGTGTATACGCGTTTCTTAGATATATTTGCGTAACTTGATTGATTTAGATTCTTTCAGGAATGCTAGACTTTTCCTCTTAAGCTGCCGAAAATCATTTTACTAATAGATTGTATTTTTGTGCTATTGTTGATAGTATGGCATAAAAAGATTCAAGTGCCACCAATTGAGAAGTTTCACCCTCCACTCTTCGACTACAAAATTTATTAAGCTGTAGTTTACACACGTATTATGATTATCTAATACTTAAAGGAAATAAAGCTACACAATACTCTGCCTCTGGCAGGTACAAAGCCTCGCTCTGCAAAAGAACAAACATTCGTTTCATTGTTGGGGGCTTACAACACTGTTATTAACAAAGCCGATGAAGTATAAATGATCCGCGTAGCCATTCCTGAAAGAGAGTTATTCCAGCCTCACCCCCCTCCGACCTCGAACCCCCCAACCCCGCACACCCCTGGCCGTCACCGCCAGAAGAAAAATGCTAACACGCCCCCGCGAAAACTATTAGTTATTTTGGCACCCCCACAACCCTCGCTTCCTTCGATTATGAACCACTACACATTGTAGTTAAAGAGGTCACACGCTTATTAATTTCAATTTACTTTTCATACCGTTGATGCTCTTCCAGACTAGATGCAATAAGAAGATATATTAGGGCTTTCCATTTAATTACAAGCAACGTTAGTCCAAATCGAGGAAAACTCTTGGTTTTTTTTTCATCGCTTTTCATGACGAATATTCAAAACATTCAAGTCACACTGGAAAAGATAAAAAAAAGTAATGATTGTTTAGTTCGTAAAGAACTTCTCAAGAACTTTTATTGTCACTAACAATACCATGATGGTGAGACGCAAGTTAGTGACTTTATAGTTACAACCTGACTACAAAAGTTGTAATCTACATAATGTTAACACTTCAGATGCAATTTCGAGATTTAGTTCTTGCACAGAGGTTAACGTACATCACATTATATCTAAACATACCAAAGATTGAATGTGTACTTAATGCGTACAACAAAACGTACATTCCAGATGGTAACAGATCTTCAGCAAAAACAATACGCCATGTTTTATAAATCCCGATAGCGCTACGTGCCTAAGTATTGGCAAACTATCTGCCGCTCGAACGCGACACATTTAATATGTATCGAGATCGATTCGGATCAACATACGAATTCCGATTGATAAGTTATTTAGATCCAATCTGGAGATTGCAAAACCGTCTCTAGAACATTTGGAGGGATACAAAAAAAGCCGGCTTAACACTTAAATCTCGCGTTGCAGACGAGATGATGAAATTCAAAACAAGATAAAGAATATGGCCCATAAAAGTTTCATTGCTGTTAACTTATTTATGAAGTCGGCTACATATTTAAATGTGTACTTACGTCAACTGTACATACACACTAACTCAATGTTTACGCATGTGGTATTGTTTGCTATATTGCGCATTGAGACATTCTTCCTGGTTTAGTGCCATTCTTAATATTGTAGGGGTCGCGTTCAAGGTACGTACTAAGCACCTTATATTTTTACCAGAGTTTCGTAAACGTAAGATAATAGTGTTCTCATAATACTAATACATGGTTTCCATATATGGCTTGGATAAAACTGTGTCCTTGTAAGTTAAACTACTAAGTTTGAAGGCTCAAAAATTGCACAGTCATAAGTAGATGGAAACGAACTTTTTTGCACGACCTGGTGGGATATTTCATCACATCATGATCATAATAAGAGCTCTGTTTTATTTTAACACCTTTTATATAAAATTAAAAGTCTTATAAACAGCATTAGGCTACTACAGCAAGCCTGCAGTTACTTGGTCTACGCAACAATATTTCCTAACGAGTAGGAAGGTAATTTCTTGCATCTAACAAATGTTGACATCGTGTAGTCGGGTAACCGGTAAAGGAAAAACAAGTGAGTGTGAAGACAAATATGTGTTCCCACGCTAACATTTACTTGTTCATGCTTATATAGGCATGCCTTTGGGAGTTAGCAGACTTCGTAGCGATGTTCGCGACTCCTGAATACCTATTCAAGAACATCTGAATATGTTAGCACTTGTTCAAGAATTTAATTGAAAGATTATACCGGAATTATGTTCAACGAGGACCCAAGAACCTTGCAATTGCAAATTTCTTGTTATTTTCCTTAGATGCTATCTCATTGTCGGTGCATCTATCACCTACTTACAAAAGACGTGAAATGTGTTGTTTCCTCATAATGTTGAGCTTATTTTATCCAATACTATCTGTGCCCCGTGGTTTCACCCACGTATGTCCCCGTTCCTGTGTACATCACTTTTCATTTTAACATTTATTTTCCTATTCTGGACAGAGACAAATTCAACTGATCAAGGATCACGAAAATCGGTCCACCAGTTTTCGAGCTATAAGTTTTGTAGGTAGGTTAGGTATGTATAGATTATACAAGGCCTTAAGAAAATCTATAACTTTATAGTTTTAACGTCTTAGAAGACCCATATTTTTAGTACTTATGCATATTTTACTATGGAGCACTGTCTTGTTTAAGGCGTTGTAAGTGCCTTGTTACACTTAGCAATTATATAGGATCACTATTCCAAGGTACATAACACTGTGAAGCTTGCCTTACGTCCCCAAAGTTGCTTTTGTAACTATTGTTACCTTGTTGTATGGCCTATATCTACATGTATGACAATACAACAGTGTTTGGTTTTAACTCAGTCGCGCGGGCACAAAGAAAATTTACTCCAATTATATTTTCACCAAAACATAACGAAAGGAAAAACATTAATCCCCTCTAATGTCATATTTCAAGAGATAGATGATCTGTTATTATGGAGTTTGTATGTAGTTGTATATTATAACGTTTTCGATCAGAGTCCGGTCTATGTGCGGACGAGATACGCAAACACGGTCCCTCTGCTCCCTCCCATCTGTCATAGACGCTTCCGACGCACGGCCTTCTGCTTAATTGACCTCCCAGTCCTCCCAATATGTATAACTATTCAGATATAGGCATGTTATTTATGACACATAGAATGGACTTGAAACGAGTTGTCTAAACGGTTTGTTCTTATCGACTAAACTTGTGCCCTTTCTAGTTTGTTAAAGAAGTGTAGGTTGTTTTTTTTGCTCTAGAGTATTTTACAGCATTATGATTTAGTACATTTACAATAGAAGCCCGTTCTAATTAAGGATCTGGTTTCCATTTATAATACCTATTGTAACGGACAATTGTGAAAGAGGTCTAGTTTACTGTTGAGTATCTATGGAGCTGAGAGTGCCTCACCCGGAGACATGCAGTACCTATGTACCGTTACGCCATAACAGATGACTGCCACTTACCTTCATAGCAAACACAAAAGACCACCGCCACACAAATAAACGTAGTTTGCACATACGATGAATAGACAAAGCACACAGTCACATGAGGTCATCTCCCCTCATTAGGTGGTTAGTTTTCCGGGCGTGTCCGCAGACTCCGGGGGGGTGAGGTGCACGGGGTTGGTGGCGGTCTGAGAGGGGGAGGGGGGGTACAGTAGACGGGAAGTTACTTAATTAATCCCCGCGCGGCCGCCATTGGCCGGCGGGAGGCACGGGCGGGCGGACGTCTCATCGCCCACGCGTTAATTGGGCGGGAAGGCGCACAGATTACAGCAACGCTTCCCGTTAATGAAACCTGACTCTCCGTCCTTTAATACATAACTACCTCACATATGTGAAAATGAACACTTCGCTACAATACGCCGGTAAAACGTAACCTACCTACCTGTCCTTATACACTTCATGCAACTGTTTATATTAATTTTACGATAGTCTTTTGACTGTCGTTCAAGTTTTTAAGAACAATAAAGAAACGTAATCCTTCTCGAGTCGTGTGCATTATTATAGGTGCATAATTAGTTCCAAATTGCAATCTTTAACATTCCCATTTAACATAACAATATCTAACGTTAGTCAATATATTACATAAACAGGTTTTAATGAATAGGATATGAAAAATGGCACGTATGGTGCTCTTGGGGCGTTAATAAATATTGTAGTAGGGAAGGAGTTGACTCGAAACTAATATTGCTCTCGTCGCGTCAAGTGAACGTATAAAGCTCAGATTTAGCGTGAGCCGAGGGCTGAGCAGGCGCGAAACGCCCAGGTAAAGTACCTACTTACACCTCGATATACGAGGAAACGTAAATTATAATATTGTGTGTGTCGGTGCTAACCCTCTCGCGCTCACGTCGCGGCGCCGGGCGTGTGTGCGCGCCCACTGAAAGAAAAGCAATTTCCTCCGGGCGGCGGGCGGCCGCAGGGGGTTGAGGTCTCGCGCGAATATAATTTTGTTCATTTTTTTCATTCGGGCGAGTTAATTCGGCTTCGCGGCGGAGTCGGCTATTGATTAGGGCGCGTCTTACGTTTTAATTTGTTTGCGCGCGCAGCCGCGATGCACCCGCCGAGATGCCTCCCCGGCCCAGCGCCTGCACCCCCAGCATCTAATGAACCTCTAACTACACCTAATCAAATCACGATCCTATTTATAATCATGCTCGCGCTACACACATTTATTCAATGGTTGCCCCTGCATAGCTTGTGTATTTCATAGAAGAGCACCTTATTTTAAAGATAGGGTGGTTATAGGTAGGATATTTTAAGTAAACTGCATTTTGAGCATTTTAGAAATATTTACAATATGTACAAAATTTTACAGAAAGCAACGTAAGTTTAATTATTATAAAATCTGTATTTGTCACCATCACCTGCTAATGTATTTGCAATCGTGTACTTATGAATGCAACTTACTAATGACACAAAACTTAGTGCCTAAACCCACAAGCTTAATCACAGTTTTGTCCCGAAATCTGACAACTATTGCACTCTAAGTACCAAGCTATAGGTAACCTACCTACACATTTTTTGTTACATACATGATAGCCCATATCGGTAGAGCTGATCACGATAGCGTAATTAAGGTTGCATCGTCGGTGCGACGCCATTGGTCATCGGCGCCCACCCCTTCACCCCTCCACCCCTCTCCTACCCCGCCCGCGCCGCCGGCCACCTAGCCTCACCCCCCCGCTCGCCTGCTGAAACAACGCCGGCTGCATGTGACACATTAGTAAATGAGACGACATTCGTTACCGGAGCGAGCGCAGCCATGGAATTTCCTCATTGAAAGCCTTGCGAGTTAGAGGGTTTAACACAAATGCAATTTCTAATAAAATGTTGGCGATCTCTGGTTCTACTGCATGCAACGTTAAAATTGAATGCTTTGTTTTTTAAAAACTTTTATCTAAACTGGCAATGAATAATTAATTTCAAATGCTTTATTACTTTAACCATATTAAAAGATGTTCATTCTTTACTTGTTTTTAAATTAGCTCATATTCGCCTTATACAACATTACTTAAGTATAATTATTTTCATCAACTACACACATCAAAAGTGTCTAGGGATCAACATATATTTTTGCAATAACTTTTCTCCTGATTGATATTAATTAAAATTTTCTTTAAGGATTCATCGAATAAAGTGTTTTCGTTTGTCACAGTAACGATAAACCAAGTCACCTTTGCATTAATAAAGAAATTTGCCATTTTCCTAATAAAGGGATTTTTGACATTTGAACCACTAACACAAAAGTTCGAAAAAAAGACTGAAATAACAGTTTTCTTTAAAATTTTATTGGGTAACTTAAACAATTATTAATAATCCGTGTTTCTACCGCGAACACTAACAACACAAGAACATCGGTTTGGCATACTCAAAATGAGTTCATCCAAATCACGCTGTGGAATGGCCGCCCATGTTCGTTGCAACAACAAAAAAAGGTCTTCTTGCGACTGGATACCCTCCATATTCGGCAGAGCTCTTCTCTGTAGCATATCCCATGCATGCTCAATCGGGTTCAAGTCTGGCGACTGAGCAGGCCAGGGCAGGACATTGATGTTAGCTGCGGCGAGAGTCTGTCTTACAACTCTTGCGGTGTGCGGTCGTGCATTATCATGCATTAACTGAAATAAGGGACCGATTTGCACTTGTAGAGGAACGATGACGTCTGATACAATCGTCTCAGCATAAATTTGAGCGTTGAGGTTGCTTCTGATCCAAATCAACTCAGTTCTTCCGCCGATCCAAATACCCGCCCATACCATGATGGTTCCACCACTATAAGGATGGACTTCCTGGCAGGATTTTAATCGCTGTTGGCGTCCAGGGGTTCTCCAGTGTCGTATACGTCTTGTATCCGGTCTCATACCAAAACGAGACTCATCAGAAAAGCACACGAAACGCCATTGTTCTTCTGCCCAATTTCTGTGTTCAAGAGCCCATTGATATCGAATCCTACGATTGTGCATTGCTATAGGTGGTACCCGTAGCGGTCTTCGGGAATGAAGGTTCACTTCATGCAAGCGGTTTCTGACTGTTTGGTCGCTAATTAAGTTCCCTGAAGAGTGATGAAGCCTCACGGCTAACATCATGGCGGTTATTGTTGGAGCTCTTCGAGTTAAGATTTGAATGTATCGGTCTTGTCTCCGTGTGGTGCAGCGATACCGTCCTCCATGGCGCTCAGCCACGGTACCAGTGCTTCGGTAATGTGTCCAAAGTCGACTGATAACACTCTGACTTGTATTCAGAGCTAAAGCCACAGTACGTTGCCGGGAACCAGCTTCTATCATTCCCACGGCTCTGAGCATTTCTTCCCTGCTTAAATGACGTCGCCGCTCCATAATAACGTTGGTTTTAATCAGTAGTAGGGAAACAGTAGCACTAATAATGTCTTCAATGCGTTGTATGTTTTTATAGGGAAAATATTGACAGCTGATTTTCATCTTTTACTCGAATTTGATTCACAGTTCCTGATTCGAATTATGAAATGCACCAAAAAGGATCCATATAAATTTATAAAATCATAAATTTATTACAAAGCCACATCTCAATCTCAAGAAATCCGCATAAAAATGCTTGATCCCTAGACACTTTTGATGTGTGTACTTAAATAAGTATAAGTAACTGATCTTGTCATTTGTAATACGTTTATTTCACGAAATTTGGTAAGTGTGAGGTCACGGGGCGAAGCACCTCACATAATAAATGGAGAGGCCGCCGCGGCCGCCTCCGCTCGGCCATTAAGGCTCGCGATAGTGGATACTCTTCGGGGTTCACTTTGTTTTATTACTTTCATTTTATTGTTTTAATTTGTGTGCGGGTGCGCTATTTGCGTGCGCGCAGTTTGTCGCGCGCCCCGCCCACCGGGCGGCGGCCAATCGCGCGCGGCCCGCTAACGAGGTCCGCGTCGCGCGCGCGCCCGCGCCCGCTGCGCCACGCGCCCGCTGCGCCCGCGCCGCACACGCACAGACATCGCGACAATGCTCATTGTTTCAAACTATTCTTATTTTGTTTTAGTTAGGTCCACCTCGCCGGCCGGCATCGCCTCCCACCGAGCGATAATTTCAATGTCGTCGCGTATATTGTGATATTGACTGAGATTCCACTCTGGCCATGTTTTATCGTCGGAGGCGCGTTTCGTCAGAGCTACTCAATAAGCAATAAACCATTCGCCTCCGAGGAGTTATTTTAAACCCTGACTGGGACTCGAATTGAGCCCACGCCTTTACACCTTTTAAAGGTTATTGTGTTTCCGAAACGCTAAAGATATAAAGATCCAGCAGCCTCAGACATTTACATCTTCAGGTAAACAAAATGCAAGAGCGTTTACAAAAATGTATTAATCCTACATTGTTTGGGACTTTGAACCACTTTTCTTAAACCCATATTATCACTATCTTAATATTATTCAAGGTAATTACAACTATGCAATGATTTCCTCCTACAAACGTCAATAGTATCAACAGCATTCTGTGTGATATTTAAATCGCAACCGGGATCAGACACAACACAGGCACGAATAATATTAAAGGGGAGACTAAGCAATTGATAGTAAAAATGGGCGTCGAAATAGAAAAATATCGTCGGACGCATTCGTGGCCTGGTAAAATATTCAATCGGGGCAATTCGGGTCCGCGTATAAATTCGGTACCGCCATTATTTGTAGCGCGTCCTCGCGACCGAAAATCGGTACCTACATTGATAGTCGTCATTTTTCTTGTAGGTATCGTTAATATTTTACGGGTGCGTGTCAACGGTTTATGGGCCCACTCTTAACACTAAAACGTTTTAGCCGTGCTCTCATTGTTTATACATTTTACTATCCACTTTTTATAGTTTATTGCAGCTTGAGTGCTGTTCGGGGTTATGACACCGCGCGTAACGTTTCTGTGACGTTCGATTGTATGCCATAGAAGTTGATTTTTATTGCGGCCTGATGTCGGACGGAAACTTTTAGAATTATCATGTGTATATTTGGTAGGCCCGGCAGGTAGTAACTGAGGCAGTCCCGGTGGCGTGCCGCGACCAATCACGACAATCACTGCCAATAATAAACCGGCTAATAAACGTATTACCGGCTGGAATTACGTATCATTTACTGGCAACGAAACTTCTCTAATATTACTATTTCCTATCAAGTTACAATTACACCGCACTAAGTTAGCAGTCAACAAATATTATGTAGTACTATATTTTCAAATGACGAAAGTTTTAAATCCGCTCAACAAATAATCATTATAATTGAGCACGAATAAACTGTAGCATCGTAAAGCACAATAACGGACGGGTTCTTATCTAAGTGTAATTATCCGTCCAAGTTTGCGAGCTGAGAGAAAGAATAGCAGAAGTGTGCGCGTGTGTGTGAGTGGGGTGTGGGGGTGGGTAGGCTCACATGGGACGCGCTCTAATGAGGTGCCTGAAAGCGACAATGTCTTTGAGCAAAGCAAATGTGTAGGTATCTACATAAGGGAGGGCTGCCTCCTATCTACGTTCTATTTTAATGTGTATCTAGTGTACGTTTACTATAGATAAATAAATGTTATGTTGTTCACAAAGAGCGTTATACAGTATAATGTGGAAGTGAACGTCTTGAAATGAATAAGTGTTTTATGCATGATACAGGTACATAGTTACATTAAGACCTTGATGGTAGAATGTACCTTTCTCAGGGCTATGTACATTTAATACGTAAATTCTGCGTTAGGCACTTTGAAAAATGCTTTTTCTGTATTGGAGAGTTTCTGGTTTTTATTGAGTTTGCATTTTTCTCTATTGTTTGTTCAGAAGACCTGATAAATAATTTTAATCGTAATACAAATAGGTCATATTTAATCTGTGTTATATCATAGTAAGCATACAAGGTAGAGACTAGAGATACATGCACAGTGTGACAGTGCCGAGCGGTGTGAGCGGTGACCCGGCGATCCGTAAAAGCGCGGGGTCGATTGCGCCTTCCGGTCCGGAGCCGGTTTTAATTTCCCGCGCGCGGCGGTGGCGCGTTAAGTCTAAACGGCCGGAGATGAGCCGCACACGTACTAATATCATGCACGGCCCGGGCCGTCGCCATAGCGACGCACACTCAAATGACGTGTGTGGCGCTGGCGCGGCGAGCGGCCCGCGGGTGTGAGGCCGGGGGTAATATGATTTGAGCGCCCCCGGCGGGGTGTCGCGCCCGCTTGTTTGCTCTCCGATGCAATCGCGATACGAGCCCCGCCCGCGCCCCGCGCTCCGCCGGCGACACATCTCTCACCTCCGTCGTCGATAACCGCATCGGATTCCTTGTTGCAAGCCACCGCATTCTATTGAAATAGATACCCCGCGCCCGCCTATCCACACCTACCTACCTACTGCTCTACTCGATTTACACGTCACCCCTTGCCGCACAATTTTCAACTCCACTCGACAGACCGCGCTCTTCCGTGAGGTTTCTGTTACCTATTACTTCATCGCCTCGGATATATGCAGCTACCTAGGTATACACGACTACAGTATGCTCGCAAATATGACACTTATTCTTTTCATCTGAAACTCAGGAAAGTGTCCATTTAAAACATTTTACGCGAACCAAGATGGGTAAACTGGTACATAAAGTGTCACCTCGACAACGGGTCTTATCCTTGTTATGGTCCTAATAAATCAATCACTTGATTCCGCCGACAACACAGTAACAACCGCCGTCATATTCCCGCGATCTTTTTGCGTGTTGACTCAATCGTGTGTTGTCACATCGAGTGTGGAATCTGGCGAGTTTACGCGGCGGCCGGTGACAATTACGCGGTGCCGGTGCTCATTAGTTGCGGGCGCGCGGCCGCTTCATGTATCATGTATTGCGCGTCGCTCACACTCTCGCAGCGCCAGCCACCGACCAGACAATAAAGCAATCAATCGGCACCGCGCGCCTCCGCAAACGAGCTGCCAGCGAGCGACGACGACGCTCCGCCGTGTCCGAGCACAATACATATGTATCAAACTATACCTGTCGTGTAACGCGTCTTAACTACGTGTTCTCTAGTTGTACGCTAGCCGGAGATGCAAGCCATCATCTCGAAACGGCGCACGGCACTCCAGTTTCAGGCTTAGGCAACACTACCTCTAAGGCTTTCCTAATAGGGCATTGTGACTGAACGGTGTGCGCTGTTCGGGCGGCTGTAATTGCGGCGCGGACGCCGGGGGCCGCGGATAATGCCGTACGTGATATATGGTACTACGACTCATAACAGAGTTCGAGCCCAGCGCCGATTATCCCTTTACCCGGCGCAGACGAATTCGTATCGATCGGAGCGTCGCTCGGTCTCAGCTAATGAGAGCGGGATTTACTACTCATTATCCACTTGTGTTGGGGCCCGAGGCGCGATGAAGACGTCGCGGGGTCGCGGTGCCGCGGGCGCACAATTTGCCGACGACCGGCCAACGCCACCAGCCCCGCATGCCGCGCCGCGCCGTAGCCCGCAGCGCGCTTTGTACTTGGTCCTGGTAATTGCGACTCGGCACACCGACACACCAGCGTGCAGCGCACCGCTCCGACGCGATACACCGGCGACCGCCACACGACCCACGGTAGTGGATAATTGCACTATTGTTGCCTTGATGCCGCGACTAGCTCACAGACTATTTTCAAGGAAGCTATCCACGTTTAAATTAGAAGGTTCAAACATTGAACGAACTTTGTTATTTGGACAATTAAGTTAGATAAGAAAATTAATAGTTACATTGAAGCGCGGCGGTAATATAACATCGCATGTTCACTCCAGGCGGTGGAATGTTACTACACCCTGTTCTTTGAAGCAATTTTCTCTTACCCCGTATTCATTTCATGATGATCCAGTACTTAGTTGAACGTAACCTCCTGCCAGTTAATATTTCACTGAAGGGTATTTATTATAGTCGATTTAAAATCAGGATTAGAAGGCACTCGCTGGATATATGGATTATAATAGTAAATAGATTGAAGAAAATGTAGGTGAACACAATAAAAAAAACCTTTTGGATTGTAGCTCACCTGCACCATTTTAAGCGATGTAATTTGTCATCCGTTTTAGATGGCTGGGTCGTGGCTCGATGTTCGTGCTGTCGGAGGCGCAAGCGCGTGCGCTGCTGCGTCCCGTCAGCAATAACGTTGGTTCGGGATCGCTGGTGGACGTCGGCGCGGGCGACGGTGAGGTCAGTCGCCGCTTCTCCAGCCTGTACCCAAGAAATTACGCTACTGAAATATCGGCCAGCATGAGGAAATCGCTGGCTGAGAAGGGATACAAGTAAGTATAGGTACTATAATCGACGTAGCTACTTTATAGGTGCCTGAAGGAACAAGAGAGATTCACTAAAAATTTATTCTAAAATTTGCCCCCGAAATTGGAATCTGAAATCGCCATCCCGTAATGAGCTAGCTTGTTGATCAATGTTAGTTTATTCTTTAAATGAAACAGATATTATAGCCCCAGTATTACTATTTCGGCCGCTTATCTAGCTTCAATCTACAAACATGTGAACATTTCTCGTTGCCTGTGAGGAGTATTATCAGAGTTGAAAATGCTATCTAAAAGATTTAATTGTTGACTAGCAACTTGTCTTGCCCAGAAAATAGCTATCCTCACGAGATTCCATAGGAGAAAACCGACTGTTCTCTCTTCGGGATTCAAGAAAGGAGTCACCCAAAGGGGTACAGTCACTATTCCATTTTGTACTTCTGGCGAAAACTGGGCAATCTGCGAGGACAGCTTATTCGATAACTCAGATTGGCTAACCCTAAATAGTGTCTGTTCGGCCATGCCGTACCTTTCCACATAAAAAATGTGTTCAAATTGATAATTTCTTTCCAGGATTCTGGACACGGAGACATGGCACCACGAAGGCCAGTTCAACTGCGTGTGCATGCTTAACCTGCTGGACCGCTGCAGCAAACCAAAGACCATGCTGCGGCAGGCCAGGGACTCGCTCGCCCCCGGAGGAGTGCTCATGCTGGCACTCGTACTCCCGTACAAGCCTTATGTTGAAGGTACGTTTATACATTGTTGTCTGTGACACTTGAGTCAAACAGAGTTACTTTTACGTTGACAGTATTAGAATAGATGTCATTCTACAAATACACAGCAAAGGTATGTTGTAGTATTTTTTTTTACACTTGTTCACTTACAACTTGTTAACCTTGACCTAAAAGTGTTTCGGTGTCGTATCCAAAATAACTTCAGAAATACAGTACCGTCTTTATAAATCAGGGTTCCACATTCACTTGTCATTAAAATTGTATTATATTTTTTTACCTAAACAGGTAAATTAAGCAACTATCGGATTGTTTCCCCAATTTATTGTTTAGATTCTCCATCTCGTATTTATTGATCGCACGCATTCCACTTCAGATAGTTTTCCCTAAAACCGATGGTCTATACCAGTAAGACCTAACTACATTGACAATACTTTACTTTTTTTTATCGTTAGTAACCGCAGACCACAAACCTGAGGAGCGACTCCCAATTGAAGGCTTGTACTTCGAAGACCAGCTCGCTTCGTTTGTTAAGTTCATGCGGGAAGAGGCCGGCTTCGAACTGGTTTCCTGGACTAGAGCTCCGTACCTCTGTGAGGGGGACTTCGCCCAGGCTTACTACTGGCTCGACGACTCCGTGTACGTGTTCAAACCAACAGCTGACCCCGCCCAGTAAACAACAACGAATCTATTCATTCTTTAAATGTCGTATCTTTTATGAAACATTTTATTCTTAAAGATAAAGTTCATGAAACATGTGAGAAAGATGGGAAACTCGTGCTAATGTGGCGCACTGTTCTAAGAAAACGCGGTATATAATCGCGTATGAATTTATCATAGTCTCACAGACTTGGAAACTCAATCAAGGTATTAGATTTGTATACATTAAAATATGTTAAACAATAAGTACCTATCCTATACGGTGGGCGTTATTTGGATATAATCAAAGGTGCAGATTACTTGCTTTGAAATTAACATTCTATAAAACGCCTCTTTGGGAATATTCCGTTAGAGGTAGTATTATTTTCATGGGGTCTCTCCGGTAACCGGTCCACGAGTATAATTAAGTACTTACATAATTACATTCCTAGATGTAGATTGTATTCCAATACATTGACGTGTAGGTAATCTTTCAACATTTTTGTCTCGTCTAAAGCATTTATCAATTTCGTGATGTAAATTAGTGTAGTGACTTTAAATTGTTTTTTATTATCTTTCATAGCTCATTGGTCTTTTGTATTTTGATATAATTATACAAAATGTAACAAAACCCCTGTCGGATCCAATAAAGTCGTACCTACTCGTGGTACAGTTCATAAACCGTCTCGCATAGGCGCCTTCTTTGACACAAAGCTGTAGGTAGAAAGTACGTGAACTTAGAGGAGCGGTCAGTGTTGCTGTTGCCTGGGATCAGTTTTTATTTTGATTCAATTATTTTCATTAAGGAAAAAAAAACTCCAATCCATTTAATGGCTACTTATATGTGTTCGCAGTACGATACCGAATAATACTCTTAAGGATCGGACAGGGTTTTTGTTACACGCTGTATAGTTTAAATTTTCGTTACGAAATTATAAAAATTAATTTGAACATATATCGTTTTATACTCTATATATAAATACTCTTATCCGAGCAGACAAATAATAATGGAAATAAGGTAGTGAAATCATCGAATTGCTGTAATGGTCTTACATACTCAACTATTTCTAAGGATCTATGATATTTTAATAAATATAGTTAATTTTATTAAGGGAAGAACAGACATACCATAGTTATCAAGCAAACATGAACTTTATTATTGATCATAGTTTAATTTATTTATTTAATTATGTTTACATCGACACTTTAATTGTCAATGCTGACAACAATTAATTCATAATCGACTTTAAAAAAGGAGGATGTTCTCAATTCGACTGTTTTTTTTTTGTTTTGTGTTTATTGGCAATCTTTGCTGTATAATCAGACATACATATATTTTATCCAGAAAAATAAATTTATATAACCACAAACCACTTTTCACACGGAATTTAATATTAATAACTAATGTTCTAAATTGTTCTTAAATAACGGTTGTAAACTTCAGTCATTGTCATTGGCTAACCACTAAATTAAATAATAAGTGGAAGAAGTATTTACCTACTCAAATTTCTAGGAATGTCTGTTCCTGGCCCTCAATATCGAACGCACATAAGTGACATCGGAAGATGTTTAACAAGTTCTATACTATGAATTTATTCCGACCATAAGAATGTTATTGTAGTTGAACAATTAGATGTTTTGTACATTTTTCTACGGTGTATTTATTATTGTAGTATTAATTAGCACGTTCTACTTCACCATTGTATTATTAAAAGTAATTACTGATATTTTAGATATTAAACTACCAGCCCCCAGACAAGTGACAGCCACAGCGTTAACGCTGATCGAATCGCTACATGGAAATAACATGTCGACGTCGCGTCACTTGATCCAAAACAGTCATCATTTTCGTACATTTAATTTAATTTAAGCGATTTCCATGCTTGTTAAGTCTTGTATACTGCCAATACTGCCATAAACTTAAAACTTACCTGACTCGGTGACGGTGTTGCTGCTGTTGAATGTTGTGTTACCAACTCAGTAGAATTTTGTGTAAAGTGGTTTTTAGGGTAAAGATGATACCCTCGCCCAACAATACATGAAGAAAATTAAATTCCAATTTTTCGATTATTTTTTATGTAAGGTACCTACCTATACAGAATGAAATGATTAAAATAATATTAGTTCCAAATTTGGCCACCGAGTCAGATATGTTCGTGGCACTATAGATTTGCAACGTGTCTACGGCGGCAGATAATTTTTGTGTACTTAAGAATTGTGCCAAATGTGCTTAATTGTATATATGTAGAACATTCCACAGATATTATATTATGTGTTATCAGTATAGTTGAATAAGTAATTAAATATGTACATATTGTTTTCTCTATTTATTAGCTTGCCTTTTATTTACGTAATTTTACTTTCGTTGTTTGTTCCAAACACTGTCTTCGTCATTCCGTACATTTGCAGTTTATTCAATACTTTGATACCTACTGCACTTTGTTCACATTAAAGTTGGTGTATTATTGATGTTTTTAAAATTTCATAATACTGAATTTACAATGCAGTTTTATTAAGACTCCACACAAGCGCTTCCTCGATATTCCATACTGACAAACGTACTACTATTCAAGTTATTAACCCTTTAACCGACTACAATACAAATATTTTCGGGTCCATTTCGCCATGATCTTATATTTACGACCAAAGTATAGCTTATAATATTAGAAATAGTATTAATTTTTCGATTGACTGTGCCGGGCGCTGGGGGCACGACATTTGATATTTAGTCGGGTGGTTAAAGGGTTAAACAGACACAATACAATGAACATTGTTTTCAACTTCAACGAATATATTTTTCACAGCGTATACCAGATATCTTCAGACTTCAGGTATACTTCTAAATTTATTAAATTGATAGTTGTTAAAGAGTATATTTTCGTCTATGATTTGTAGTTTAGGGCAGCAATTTATATCTAAGGATGTCATTCAAATTTTCTTCATACCTACGCAGTTAATTTATAATTTGGGTTTGTAGGAGTTACAAATTAAACAAACAAATCAATTTAATCATTATTTATTTCTAAGCACTGCTTTTCATTTCTAAATTACCACCTTTAAATTGAAAAAAATCTTCAATACAAATAATAAAATATGTAAATGGCAAGGCCAAATTTTGTATAACATAAAAACAGCTGATGAATGCTATCAAATCAAGGCTCCAACAGTAATACTACATTATACAGTCAACATCACTTCAAGGTGTCGTTCTTTCAAATCAAATCAGTCTATACCAAGCGATCATCAGCTGCTAATTACACTATAAGCTTAAAGAATTTAGAAACATAATCTACATGTTTAATAGTAACTAATTTTCCGATTGGTATATTGCATTATAATGTCAAAATTACATTTTGATTGAATAAATTTATCACAGAATTCAGATGCCAAACGAATCGCAATTGAAGATAACTGGTACGTATTATCAAGTAAGTATAAATGCTTTATAAATGTCAAATAAAAATAATGATGAATAATTTAGCGTGTAAAACTACAATACAATACAAAACGTGTATGTTATTACGTATGAAGTAACCATCATTGGGAGAGAGTAATCTAATGAAAATATTTGTGATAAGTCATGACACTGTCACCAAAGCGGGTGTTATGGCTTGCCTTCAAAAATATAAGAAAAATGCGTACCGCAGCCTTAGAGTTAGGAATATTCTCGGGATTAATGTCTTGTCTCTTATTGTTATTAACTATTGCGTCGGATATCGCGGCATAAAGTAGCCTGTCCTCCCTTAGGATCCAAGCTTACCAAATTACCGTTCAGCGGTAAAGGCGTGAAATCGTAATGAAAGTTACTTTCGTATTTATAATATTACAATGGATTTACTTATGGACATCTTCCTCGCATCATTAAGTACCTAGTGAACATACATTTACTATACAATCGCAACTTTCCATTACGTTTACACAATTCCTAAAATGATTTCCAAACAAAATGATATAGTTACCTCTAAGGCGACAGTGCGATTTATTGATACAATGAGATCATCAAATCTAACGGGTATTGTAACCCGTATAATGACACAACACACGCTGAGCTGACAGGTCGAATGTTACAAGATACAACAAAGATGAATTTCCAATACTTTAAGAAAGAACTCCAATCGTATAGATAAAACAAATGCAATATGAAATCCATTTTTGACTAGAAAACTTACAATTCTAATACAGAGAGAGATTCTTTTGGAAGTTAATAATACTTTTTCAAGAGTAAGATTTTGACGGTTATATCAACTTAATTAATACTAGATGTGTTGTTAGTTGTCGATGAAAACGTAGTAGCCTCGTAATTATTTGGATAATGTACCGGAACGAGAGACGTAATTATATTTGTGAGCTTGCCTATATCGCGTTATAACCAGCTAATACGAATAGGAAATACAACATAGGTGTACAACGCACTTACCTACAAAAGCTGCTTATAATTAATGTTATTTGACAATAATCAAATAAATTGTGATGCGTACAACAATCCAATGAACAGAGACCATGACATAATCAAGTACTAATCCTATACAATACAACGTCACACTCACGTCACCGTGATGTGAATATATGATAAGTTATTTATGTTTATAATTTAGAATTACAGTACTAAGATACAAAACTTTAAATTTAAAGTAGGCTTTGCCTATTTATTGCACTAATCATTTAACTTATGTAGTCCATTATTTCACACGATGATGATACGGAAGTAGACAGCGACTCCTACCAGATACAACATCGACCAAAGTCAACTTCAGCTAAGCTTCTTCGACCGTTTCTATTACGCTACTGTACACTGAAAATACATGAAAATAACATAGGTTTGTTTAAAAAGATACTCTACTACTATTAATAACTACCTATAAGAATTTAATTTACCAATAAAATAATTTTGTACGACGCGACGAGTACTTCAGTGTACAGTACGCAAGTTTAATCATAACTTATCGATTCTAACTTTACACCCACAGCAACATCAGCTAAGACGTGAAAAATTTGCAGTCTTCAATAAGATACTAACCTCCCTATCATTCACAAGACAAGACTTGGCGATCAATCTTTATCATATAACTATGCTAAATCTAAAATACAATAATATACATTAAACTGTGCCGTTGTTTCAGAGACCTTTATATTTTAAGCTGCGAGAAAAAAGTGGTTGTTTGTTTTGGTTAAGGATGCCCTAGCTGACCTAGCGCATTGAAAGATATACTGATGTCCCCAAAAAATCTAAAAACACTGGTTCAAAACAGTTATACGGTTTGTCCAACAGTTACTCCTGGGCTAACGTACTCGTATTTCAAATTCACTTCATAATCGTTAACCGCTTCCATCTTAAATCGGCTCTACAGATATCTATAGAGCTGATAAAAAATCAAGTCAAGGTTGGATTCTATGGATTGACAAAAGATTTGACAAAATCAATTAGCAAATCCTTATACAGCTTCATCCAGCACAGACCTATCCTAACCGCAGATCATTACGACATATCAATCATTCAAGCATTATTAAAAAGAAAACAGAAAACGAGATCTCTGTCCAGATAATATTTAACTAGAGCCCGCAACTTGTGTCGCGCGCTGATGACGCACTAAACACTTTCCTAAAAGTTACATTCATGTCAAGACTTCGCTCAGACCTACTTATTACACTTCTATCACAGTGTAAATAATGCACTTATGATAATAACTGAGAATTAAAATGAATTAAACTTAAAATAATTAGGACGAACTTGAAATTAACGTAAAAAAAATACCTTAACCATTAAATGTTTAACAACGAAAGCAATAGCATACATGATTGTATGAACTTTTACAACAGACAATATGAAATTATATGTAATTAATATATAAATGAAACTTCCGCAAACACTAACAAGTAAAGCAATTTCTGCTACAAAAAACAGGACAGCTTAAAAAGAATTGGATGTTATGGCCTGGCAGATTTGTTTGTGATACTCCCAGGTGGGGGGGGACGTTACAAACCAATGACGGCACCCGAATGGCGCTTACATCAGTTGTCACCCACCCCTCCTCGTCCTGCGCCCACGCGTTATTTCCCCTGCTGCCTTACATCCCCCATTGCCCGCACGGGAATGTGACGTACCAATTTGCCAAGCAATAGCCCAGTTCAAGCTGAATATGCAGTGGCAGTACTAAGAGTACATACTAACAAACGCTTTATTTAATGTATTAGCGTAAAAGCGAGACGCACTGATTTTCGTACCGTCCTATGTTCCTAACATAGTATGTAACCCCGACAACTTCGAGTGCGACACGGTTCAACTTTATAATCTACAATTTCTTTATACCAAAATAATCGGTAAAACTATGTCAACCTTATCAACTAACAATATAATGACAAGTTCGAGTAAATACTTTTACGAATAAAATATGCAGATCTTGATTAAATACGAACTTAACTAGCACGTGAGCTGAGAACACAGTTAGTACCTATGGATTGCAATAGTTATACACTGAGTGAAAAAACATGGATTTCTAAATACACATTATTAAGATTAAATACTGCTCCAGTTAAAATTTTGTTTGAAATGATAGCTCCTTAATTACAAATCAACAATGTACTGCACGTTTACCACAATGTAGAATCTAAATCTCTGTTTGTGGTAAAACTGCTCAAGTTTCTGATCAAACTTATTTCTACGTGCTAATTAAAAAATGGTTGCCTATATCGGACCAGCCGGTACCGTCAAACCGTGATCGTGACGTGTCGAGTGACGTCACCGCGGCGCTCAGCCGTCGGCGGCGTGAGCGTCCGGGGGCTAGTTGCCGCTCACTATCTTACGGCTCTCCAGCTCTTCCATGTTGTTTGAACTGGAAATATGGGAAAAACGAGTGTGATATAGAACACGCGACTGAAGTAAAACTTCTTTAGCTCATAGGCTTACACTGTATCTTAGATATACGAAACGTAACTGACTATAAGAGAAAGAGAGAAGTAAACGTGTGCTCGCACCTCTCTCTCTCCTGCCTCTACAGTACCATACGAAACGTAACTCTCTCCATCTGTATCTTCACTAACTTATATCTCCCTCTCAACTTCCATTCGCCTCACCCAATCACACTTTTCGTAACGCTCTCGTCACGCATTCACCAGTTTACTCCCCAAGTCAAGCTTGCGTAAAGAAGTTTTACTTCAATAATATAAACTGAATACGTGATCATGTATACTTGTGGATAAATATGCAAGGAAATAAATTCATACAAAATTAGTGTTATCACACGGTTTCAGGATCGCTCAAATGGTATCTGTCTTAATAGTTGTGTTTAAACCTTGAGCGGATGTAGGTGTTGCGTGGAAGACTGACTCGCCACACCACCATGTCATTATTAACGTTACCTCGGCTATATGTAAACCGTGTGATAACATAAATAATCCATCTCACAAAAGCACACATAAATTTTACATTAACTTAAGTCATATATTGGCTTACATTCGAGGATTTTGATGTCAAGAATATATGAAATATAGAGTGGGAATGGAGAAAGGAGATTATGTATGCTTACCGGAGCTTATCATCATTCTTCCACGAGGTGACCTGAATGTGTGGCGGCGGCAAGTAGCTGCGGAGCGACTGAACCAACTGGATTGTGTCCAACAGAACTGAAATTATGAGTAGATCGCAATTAATGTAAAGTAAACAATTCTAAGAATTGATTAGATACTAATTTTTTATGCGAGTCATCTAAAACTATTTTCGAAAGCTGAGTATAATTTGAGCATGTGGAAAGTTTGCGAAAAATTATGACCAAAAAATTCGGCAATATTTTACAGGATAATACTCCAGTATTTAAATTTCTTTCTCTTCAGGTAGCATTGAAAAAATCCATCCCATATTAGGTCTAACCAAAACAAGGCTAGATACTTATTAACACTGGTTTATTTGCGTATTTCTATACGAATTTTATAAAGAGGTATCATTTGGTTGTCTGTTTGTTTGGTTGCATTGAATAGGCTCCTAAACTACTGGACCGATTTCAAAAAATATTTAACCATTTGAATGCTACATACCCCTGAGTAACAAAGGTTATATTTACTACCAGAAAAAAAATTGCTAGCAACAGCTAGTGCTATATAATTTAGTTGAGTAAGCGATACATACTTTTCTGCAGTTGCTCGCTCTGCTTGCCGTAGGGCTTGCACATGGCGGGGCGCACGCAGGGCCGCATGCGCTGCAGGTTGCGCGCCAGCTCCGCGAAGGCGCGCACCACGCGCTCCTGCCCGCCCGCGCCCCCCGCGCCCCCCGCCCCGCCCGAGCTGTGACTCGCGCCCGCTGCGCCGCCCGACAGCGACTCCAGGCTCTCCAAGTTTGCCCTGACGTACACAAATATAGATGTAAACAAATAGTACTGATGAAACGTAATGCATGCATTGAACTAGGTGCTATTCACATAGCCTAGGATAAATAGTAACCTCTATATTAAAAGAAAAGAAATTCCGTCAAAATCAATTTATTTTTAAAATGGATTCCTTTGAGGTTAAGTTAAATTTTTCTTATGTTGATTTCATAGTCAAGGTTTATTTTAATTTTTAATTTTCGCTACCTTAAACATTGATAAAATGAAGGTAAATAATTTAATATTAAAAAAGCATGATATTCACCTCAGAAAATCAGTAAGCTTGTGTTCATCAGAATAGTGATGCTTGGATTTAGTATCGAGGTTGGCTTGCGACGAACCCGAAGAGCGCTGCTGAGAATGACTGTATTTGTCTATAGACGACTGATGTCCCAGTGAACGGTTCTGGTGTTGCAGTAACATCTGTTGGTGTTGCGTTAACTTGTCCTGATTGCGACGGTCCGACTTTTCGCCTGTTAGACTACCTATAATTTATGACATACATGTTAGTAGTCAATTCATCAGAACCAACATCCTGTAGATCTTTACTACCACAATCATCTCCCAAAATAATATGATACCTTGTGCACGTTAGAGTAAGAGGAGAAAATATCATATTAAATGTATAAAAGAATACAAAATTTACAAGTTTTAAGAGTGAATACTGATTTTTACATAATAACTCACTGAGAGCAGCTAGATGTGGTGCAAGAGGAAGCTGATAGTCTTGTGCTAGAGCAGAGCTGCGTAATAGACGCTCAACTGCCTGACTGTCTGGGAGATTTGAAGCACCCGCATCTAAGATCAAATTGAAACAGGCCTATGTTACAACTAACGTTATACATCATTATTATACACAGCTATCTACAGTTATGTGCCAGACTTTGTAGGTGTATTTCATTTTAAGACATTATTTCACACTGATATAAATTTAGTATTTGCTATTGAGTTTTATTATTAATTTTTAATATTATTAATGATTTCAATTTGTTTAAAATTAGGGTAGTTTTAAGCTTAAAGAAGAATTAGAGCATAAAATATCACCAGAAATAGGTATTTACAACAAGACAAAAATATATCCAGACATAAATAAAAGTGTAAATTGAAAATTATGTTATTTTAAATTAAGCTACAGTGTAGCATTTTTTGAATTTCAACATATTCATAATAACTCCATTACTCCACAGCAGAATGCTGTCTGATTTATCAAAATGTTGATAATAATAAAGGATAAGTAGTAAATAAATAGGAACCGCAGCATATAAACAAGTGTTTGAGGTCAATAGATTGTTTCTTATTTTAAGGCTGTTAAGTTTACCTGGTATGTATGTTGGCTGCTGTGACAGATGTTGTTGTATTGACTTCTGTGTCATTTCCAGTTGATTCTTATAGTACCGACAAGCAGGGTTGGGGCAGTTTTGCACTACTTCAATTATGAACTCTTTCTCCATACCAAACTGCTCCCTACCTATTGTATATGACTCTACAACCTAAAAAAAATCCGTTTATTGTTGTTAACCATTGAATCTATTAATCTTAGATACAAACTAAGGAAGAAAAATTGCAAGGCTGTATAATAACAACAATGTTTAATAACAGGTCCCAATTCTCATATATGATACAAAACATATGGCCTTAATGGACTTTTCATAGATTTCTTTCGTTACTTAAATTGCTAATGATTTACTTACTGCTCTAACTGTAGCCTCCAAACCCAGATGCAGTCCATGTGGTCCATTCATGTGCTTCAACATCACAGCATTAGCAAAGTGTTCATATGGTAAAATTATCTTGCCATTCTCACGAAGAATCAGTCTGCCTTGTGTGTCTAACCCTACTCTTGAGGCCATCATTCTGTCAAAAAATAATACATTATTTTAAGTAACAAACTTAAAAATAACAATAACTAAATTAATTTTATATTTAGTAATTGATAAGAATCTTGTAAGAATATTATTAGGCGCGACAGAAATTCTGATACTTTACTCACTGCAAATATGCTGCACTAGGAAGCATAGATGACTCTTTGAGATCACTGAAACACTGTAATAGTTCTATGCTCGGGCTCCAGCCTTTGTTTTGAAGATAGAGCTGCAGAAGCATGTACAATTTCTCAGTGACATAGCCTTCGGCTCCGTGCGGGGTCGCCGAACTAGACGTACTCGCTGCACCACTTGACGTCCCCGTGCTTTTAGCCAACACACTCTTCATCGTTTCCGCCAAATCCATCTTGTAGATGTCTAAATAAGTCCTCTTTTGGGAATCCTTCGAGATAACAAACAAACAGTTTAGCAAATAATGCCAACCATGGAGATCGATAGCGCCAGACGACCACTAAAACACCACCTTACACAGCATGTACACGTATACTTACCAGAATGATAATATGTTCGTGCTAATAAATTGAACAGAATTTGAGTAATTAAATTTTAATTGCAGATTTATCCATTCGATATCATGGGCATAAAATAGTAATAGTGAGGTTTTCGTTTTCTCTTGACGCTGTCAATTTTTTTTCTTTTGCCGAATAAAAACGATCTAGTGTTGTGCACATAATAGTTTTATTTTAGTATAAAATAGTGAGTTCTTTATTTTTCACCACATATTTTAAGCCGAACATTATTAATTTTACTTAATTAGTGTAATAAAATCATTGATCCAGCATTTTGCTAATTTCGAGATTTTTTAAGGAAATTAACTAGTATTAGTGTATTTTAATTTTGTATTTCATATTTTGCGCTAAATCGTGCTTGGTTACTGGGACCACGGAACATATTTATTGTTTATTTGGTGATTGGGTTGTTCCACATCGATACACCTTTCAATGGTTAGTGTCTTGGATCTTCCCTAGGGTCTAATATCAACAAAGTTGAACAAAGGTCTTAACTTTTTTTGATCCCGAGAATCATCATTAGCCTCATTAGCTTCAAATCATTAACCTAACCTAATCTAGAAAAATACTCCGGGAAGAGTTTTAGATACCTCATGTTCCAAACCCAAATATTGCTTTTGAAACACTACCTACGTCCACCACTCATAAATTTTATTGACGTCTGTCTCTGTCTGACATTCTGACTCTGACATTATTGACATTAACCATAATAATAAATGACAACGTGCGGGATTGTTATTTGAGGTTATGTACTAGTAGTAGTATTGAATTTATTCACAAATCTAATTTAAACAAGAAAATATTATAAAAATGGATGAATTGATAGTAGGCACCTACGAGGGCTTTATACTCGGTTATTCAATACGGACAGATGATGGGGTAAGCACCAATTCTTACAAAATAAGTTGCAATATTATTTCATTAGAAACATTAACGTGTATTCTCTTTTCTAGGTAATGAAGTTAAAGCAAACATTTGCTACTCATTCTCATACGTCATCAGTACGATGCATTTCAGTCGCAGGTAAATTTCTTGCTTCTGGTGGTACTGACGATAAAGTGGTTGTAATAGACATGAAGTCTCGAAAAGAACACACTGTTCTTATGAATCATGATGGGACTATCAATGCGGTTGCTTTCACCCACAATGGAACACATCTTTTGACTGGCAGTGATGATGGGTCAATTATTGTGACACGAACAGGCAATTGGCAAATAGAAAAGATATGGAAAAAAGCTCATGGAGGTTTGTTATCTTTATCTACATGTACATTATAGAGAAGAAAGTTTGTAGTTTTGTATGTCTGTAACAAATAAACTTTAAAAATTACTGGACCAATTTAAAAAAAAAACATTTTATGCTACATTGTCCCTGAGCAACATATGTCATTTACCTTAATAGAAGAATGGGGCAAACAGCTAGTAAAATCAACAATCCTTCATTTTATTTTTTAAATCGGCTCTATTTATTTTGAATTGTATTCACATTCTTAGGAAAGTTTTTACTTACTATTTCAGGTCAACCAGTCACTGCAATTGCTGTGCACCCATCAGATAAATTGGCACTTAGTATTGGTGTTGACAAAACCCTAAGAACATGGAACTTGATCAAGGGTCGACCAGCCTTCACAATTAACCTTGCCAGTAAAGGTGTCTTATTGCCAACAGAAATTAAATTTTCCCCTGATGGAGACAGATTTTCATTAGTTTCACAACAGACAGTTGATGTGTGGACAATAAGTAAGGCAGGAGTAGAAAAAAGAATAACTTGTAGTTCTAAACCAAGCTCAGTACAATGGCTGACAAATGAAAGGTTATTTGTAGGTTTAGATAATGGAAATGTTATTACCCTCACCATATCAGATACTCAGGCTTTGACATACCAAGCACACAAGACTAGAGTCAAGTCACTGTATTATGAAAATGAAATGTTATATTCAGCGTCTAGTGGAGGTGAATTAAAAGTATGGTCTGTAGATGATTCAAAGCTAAGTGAACTATGTTCATGTAATGCTGCATGTAGAGTTACTTGTGTTACATTAAATAGACAAAGTCATCTAGTTAAAAAGGAAGATAATTCTGATGAAGACTTGGAAACCAAACTTAAAGGTGATAGTGAAGAAAACAATGAAGATTCTGATGAAGCAGAGGAATTGACATCAATACTACCTAAAAGGAAACCTGGAGCATTTGTTACTATCAGTTACGGAGATGAAGTTAAAGACGATAATGATGAAAAATCTGCTGAGAGCAATCCACCACCAGCAAAGAAGTTTAAAAAACGAAAGCGCAACAAAAAGCCTAAAACTCAAAAACCAGACAATTAAATAATTTTATGTAATCACTTGTTTTTATTTGGTAAATTCATAGCTCTTATTATGATAAAGAATAGCTTAAAATACAAGCATTGAAAACACCAGTAAGAAAACTCACAACTACATGGCAGATTATATTTTCATTGTCTTCTCACAAAATGTACATGATACTCACAAGAACACAGTAAAAAACATTGTGATGTAGACTTTGGTTTGTTTATTAAATTATAAATAAAAAATCTTTCTCTTGAACACACCCAAATACATAATTAAGTTCATAATAAATTAATTTGGTCCCGAAATAAATATATTTAAATTATTAAAGGAAAACTGTAAATAAAAAAACAACAACATTAAACAAAAGTACTGATCAATTTTGGCAATGGACTCTACTTACATTAAATCTTAAACGAAATAAATATTCTAAATGCGTAACGTACATCCAGTCACACAGTATGATTTCAAGCTCACTCCGGTAGTCTCCACATTAACTAATCGAGACTATATTTACATGATTACATGACAATTACAGAACCAAACATCGCACATGAATACACAGACAGTACACTTACTTGTTAGATAAATCATATGTGTCGCCTAAGGAAAACTATAAAGCTCGTCTAAATGATCAAAATCTCACACAGAAACAACTATAATGAAATAGTAATTTACTGGAATGTATTAAAAATCGTGAAGATTGCATTTCATAAGAATTCACAAGATAGTATATATTTTGAATAAGGACATGGGCTGGAAAGATATCCTGGTACTCTTACATGACATGAGATCACAATATGTTTGATGAATGTTACTTCACTATACAATTTAAAATATACTAAAATGTTGGTGACATAATAGATATAATCAGTCACCGTATCACTAAGTACATTTTGTGCATTATATCTCATAATTATAAATAAATGCCAAATATTACCAAAATCATTTTGCATTGCATTGGCTACAAATGTAAAATAAATTATCATTTTACAATCTCGACATTATAATTGGTAATAATTACATACAAGAAAGTTATGTTCTAATCTTAAATACTTGAAATTTTCTAAGAAAAACTTGTTATGATGCATGACTTTAGAACAGCTAATTCATCTTATGACTAGATTGAGCCAGTATTTTTCCTACAGTTCTTAACATTATTCTGAACTTTAAGAAAAACTGACACAATTAATACAAAAATGTAGGAACGATGAAGAAACCAACAAAATACCTGTTTAAGGATATATGCAATAGATACATCAGACAGTCTAGATAAACGAGTTCTACTTGTCCAGTTCCACATTCACTTACGTCTAATTTTCGATTAATAATATTCGTTTCTTCGTTTGAAGCAGCACTAACGACACTAGAGTCTAAGCTATGGGTCAGATGGCACTCAGTATGCTATCAGACACAGCTTTATACCCACCACCAACAGTATCTCTTCCACCACCAGCTTCAGTCACATGAACATTTTCCAAGTAATTACCTACATCTCTAGTAATATCTTAGAACGTAACTAAACGCTGACGAACTTTCATACACTTCATAAAGGAAAGGTAAAAATAAGTTAGTTGAAAACGAAAGTTGCAAGTCTAGTTATGTATACTATGAAATCAGTTCAATATTTTACAGGTACTATAAATTTAAAGTTGCCATAGTTACAAATTAAATAGTTGCCACAAAAAAAGTCAATAAACACAAGAGACAGTTCACATGAAACTACCTTTGCTTTGGAAGCAAAAAATAAATAGTGAAAGTACGTAAGAAGAAAGTTCAGAAGAGGATAGGATTACAATTATATGTATGTATATAGTTAGACGAGGCAATTTAGTCGCATGGCATGTAGAAAAGTAAGTTCATGTGAACTGGCCCATTCTTTGGTGTTGGCGTTGCGTGGTGGTTTACTTCTTCTTGGCCTTCTTCTCGGCCTTCTTGAGCGCTTTGAGGTGCTTTTCGTGAGCGGCTCGCAGCTCCTTGAGGCGTCGCTTCATGCGGCGGCGGTCGTCCCCGCCGAGCCCCAGCAGCTTGAGGTCGGCGGAGCTCAGCGCCAGCAGCAGCGCGCCGTCCACGCCGCGCGCCGCGAACGCGCCCGCGTGCCGCTCCAGCCCCTCGCCCAGCCCCGACACCCACTGCCATACCTGCGCGCAACATAAGTCAAGTCAATTCAGCACAACACAATGATCACAATCAGTTCAAAAAAACACCTAGGCGACCACACCAACGAATACAATATAATGTGGCCTTACAATGTAGTCATTAATTTAGCAACCAAAAATTGATTTTGCTAATATTATAATTATTGTTGTAATGTCTCAAAATTATATTGTACAAATCTATGAGCATCGGTATAATTTATCAGACAAAATCTGTTTTTTTCTTATAGAGTAGTAGAGTTAATAATAATCAATGTAGGGTACCTGTTGCTTGGTCCAGTGGTTGACAGGATTCGGCTGCGCGGGCGCGGGCGGCGTGAGGCTGGCCTCGGACGCGGCGCTGGACAGCGGCTGCCACGGCACCTCGCCGCCGACTACGCACGCCGGAGCTTTCTTTACTATAACCATAGTGTCGCGTCAAATATACTACACATACACGTTGCCGCGATCTACCCACAGATAACACCAAATGCACTCTTCACTCACTATATTTACAGGAACAGTTTCACCGACACAGTTTGTCCGACATAATGCGGAGCAGAAAAATGGAAAAATATTAACCAATGAGATCCAAGCTGAGTGGCGATTTTATGGCTCAATTAGTTAATATTACTTCGTGTTTCCGCTCTTCAGCCTCGCTCCGTTTCAACGGACAAACAACCTTATGCTTTAACATTTGTGTTAATTAGGACAAACTAGTCTTTGAAATCGATTTGTCTGTTTCCATTATCTAGCCACTTTACAAAACATACAATTCAATATCAATGAATACATAAAGTGACTTGTCTATCTACTTAAAGTTACTAATAATACGTTGGATTGTAGCATACAGACGTTTTTGTCTTTACAAACCAAACGTTTTTACAGTAAAGTAAGAATTAAATTTAAATACTTAGTTTACCACACCACAACCAAATGACAACAGCTTATAAAAGCGAACCAACACCACGGTAACAAATAGATTCCACAAAAAAATAAAAATACAACTACTGGAGCCTTGCTGCTTGCACTGTAAACGCATAAGTTCGGATTTTTTATTCAACATTATGAGTCCGAAATTGTCAATTTGCATAACAAACATTGGTACGTTGCGTCGTACTAATGAGCCACATATTTTCTACCATCCGAAGTGTATATAGACTTGAATATCAGTGGTAGAAAATGGGTCATTATTTTTACAAATTCGTCCTAAATATGTATGATGACTACCGGGCCCTTGAGGAGATTGCTAAATACTTTTATTAAAAACGAAAAGCTGTACTCAAATGACCAAACTTAAAGAACAGAGAAAAATCGAATAGAATCGAAGCAAGGTGAAGTGTGAGACGTAGTGACGAACCTCTGGCGTTGGCCTCGCTGACGGCCTGGCGGATCTCGTCCACCAGGTCGTTGGTGAGCTGCACGGCGTCGGGCTGCGGCGGCGACGCGCCCGCCGCCAGCCGCCGCTCGCGCTCCGCCAGCACTTGCTTCAGCTGCTCCGCGAGCGACGCGGGCGGACCTAGCCCATCAGATTGAATAATAACTCGCAAGCTCCATAGATGCAACTCACTAAACTGCACTGAACTCCATCACGAGTTAGTTGCATCTACGCAGTTATTATTTAATCTCATGCATGCCGCTTGTATACGTTTCAGTCGATCGGACTTGGTCGGCTATTTATTTTAAGCTTATGACGTTAATACAGTACGATATTATTCACAATCACATGGGGTACAAACACAATGTGTTTCGGTAAACTGTGTAAGCTGTTAAACTTGTGAAGGTTAAACACAAAAATTGCATGAATTTTAAGCAGAGTTGTCGTATCTTGTTGCTTCGTCGAACTAACACTGATGTTTAACAACATAGCACAATGATTAATTGTATTAATAGGCGACATGTTACTTACACTTACCCGATAGAGGGTGATGCCTGAGGTCTCTGGAGTACACGGCGTCGTCGGTCGCACTGCCAACTGAACTGCCGCAACTCTGACGTGTGTCACGATGCTGACAAAACCACATTCACATTATGATTAGTAGTTACATAAATAGTATCTCTTTATTTACAACTAGTTGTACCCGCGACGTTGTGCGCGTTGTGCAGTGTATTTAATGACGGCAATTATTGAACGCGGTATTACGTAGAGGGCTAAGTTCTTCTTATGAGGGCTAAGTTGTTCTCTATGTCTGAAAATTGTGGACCATAATATTTTTTATATAGTAGTTACGTATAGCTCATAATATGTACCTGTGTATTTAATCAAAATCGATTCAGTAGTTTTGTTGTTGACATGAATCCATACAAACTTTCATCACCTATTTCAACCTTTTACAGCCCTTTTTTCGCAATAAAAACTAGACTATGTTATTTCTCAGGTTGTAGACTACCTCTGTACCCAATTGCATTTAACTCAGTTTCGCCGTGAAAGAGTAACACACAGACAGAGTTACTTTCGCATTTATATATTAGTAAGGAAGTAAGGATCATATTAGAATAGGCTACTTTTCCAATTTTAACCACTAAAAGCACATTTATTGTGCTTGGATATTTCTTCGCTTAAAATAATATTATTTCCGATATAAAGCATATGTTCCGGCTACGACGTCACAGCCGGCCCCGGGGTACCAACATCTCGCGGAGCTAGCGCGGCAAACGCCGGCGCGCCCCGCTGCGGCAGACGGCGCTGCCAATATCACGCGGAGGGAGCGCGTCCAATGCCGGCGCGGCCCCGCTGCGGCAGACGGAGCTGCCAACAGCACGCGCCTCGCGACCGAGCGCGAGAGCATGCGTGCGAAAGAGCGCGCATGCGCGCAGGAGGGAGCGCGACAAACGCCGGCGCACCCGCTGCGACAGACACAACGAAACGAAGCCTCGTTCAATTCGCCGTGCGCTCCGACCGCGACCGCACGCGCGCACAGACCACATCAGACTACAGACAACCGCCAGATCAGAATAATTCAGATATTCAGAAAGTTAATCAGTTCAGATAATTCAGATATAGTTACTAATAGTTAATAAGTAATAATGTAAAATGTACGAAATACAAACCGTGTTGTAACGCAACCAGTGTTTATTAATTAAACCCTACACTACAAGCAGAAACAGTGGTCCTTCTACCGCGAAAAAACGAACCAGAAAATGGCGACGCCACGTGCACAACTGTAACAAGATCAAGAACAGAAGTCAGAAAACTACAGAAAAGAGTGAGATCGATCCAATTTCCTTCTTTATTTCCAAAATTCCAATTTCCAATTCCATTAGAACAGCGCTACACGTGCACGGCGTGGGTTTGGCGTGGCATAATCTCATGTGTGACTACTACATTCTTCACTCGCTTTCTTAAATATATACTTGCACGAACTTGCCGCGTGGCCAATTGATTGTTTTACAGCCGATTGCCACCCGCATTTTTAATTCTGTGTCTTAAACCTTTTTCGCCCTCTGCACACGCTTGCATTTTTTTCTTTTTGTCGCTATATACTTGCACAGGCTCGCTACCTATTTGCATTCAAAATGAGTGAAACGCGGCTTAAAGAACTCGTCAAAACACGTGCTAGCGTTAAAGCTAAATTAACGCATTTCAACAACTTTTTAAAATCGTTACCATGTATCGACTCACTAACAGAAACTCAAATCGCAGAATTACAATGCCGTCATTCCAAAATGGATTCCTTAGCGTTGCAATTTGATAAAATTCAGACCGAGATCGAGGTGCTAGCAGACTCCGATGATGAAAGCATCTACGACGAGCGCATGCAGTTCGATGACAGACTCTTCGCGCTGCTAGCGCAGGCCACCACGCAGCTCAACGCGGCTGCGAGGCGCCGTGACGTGATCAAGGCGGCGCGACGCGACTCCGACGCCTCCGACAGCGGGGCCGAAGGCGCACACCAGGGTTTCGTGAGACTACCTAAAATCAACCTGCCTTCCTTCGACGGCAACTTTCAGCACTGGCTCGGATTTAGAGATATGTATATTTCATTAATACACAATAACAAAACTATTAGTCAAATCAACAAATTTCACTACCTGCGTGCCTCTTTAAAAGGCAGTGCAGCCTTAATTATTCAAAGTCTAGAGTTTAAAGCAGACAACTATGACATAGCTTGGAATTTATTATTAAACAGATTTGATAACGAAAGACTTCTAACAAACAATCATGTAAATGCAATTTTTAGCTTGGAACAATCTCACAAAGAATCTAGTACATTCTTAAGAAACATTGTTGATGTCACAAACAAAAACTTGTGTGCACTCTCAAGTTTAGGGCAACCTACTGCCCACTGGGACACACTCATCATTTACATTATGTCAAAGAAATTAGACATGAAATCCTTCCGAGAGTGGGAAGAGCACCGTAACACCATAGATACTTATCCTACACTCAAACAATTTTTAACATTTTTAACCAACAGAGCAGACTTATTAGACACAATTCAACAAGAAATGTCACACAAAAATTATTTTCAGAACAGACACACAGATTCAGATTACAGAACAAAACAAACAGATTCAGATTACAGAACAAAACAAACAGATTCAGATTACAGAACAAAACAAACAGATTCAGATTACAGAACAAAACACACAGAGTCGTATTACAAACCAAAAAACACAGATTTCAATAAAAGTAAAGACTCATCACACTTCAAGACAGATTTCACAGCTTCTAAAAATAGTACTTTGTGCCCTATGTGTAACAAAAATCATTCATTATTTAGTTGCCAGGAATTCAGAGATTTAGATGTCCATGTTCGGAATGAAAAAATTAAAAAATTCAAAGTTTGCACTAATTGTTTAAGTTCAGATCATTCAGATAAAAACTGTAGATCATCACACTGCAAGTACTGCAAGAAGCGCCATAACACACTTTTGCATGTACATGAAGAAACAGAAAAACACATTCCAGTTGCTTTATCAGCATCAACAGACACTCAAAATAATACAAAGTGTGTACTGCTTTCCACAGCGCTGGTGAAAGTGATGAACTCCACCGGAAAACTCCACACAGCTCGTGTCCTGCTTGATAACGGCAGCACGTCTCATCTCATCACGCAGCAGCTCCGTGAGAAACTAGGTCTAGTCACACGTAACTCAAACTCCATAATAACAGGTATCAACGATCAACATTCTAATAGTGCAGAGTCTTGTGATGTAACCCTACAGTCATTCTCAGGCGACTACACAGTCAAGTTGAATTGTTATGTATTACCCACAATAACAAGGTCCCTGCCAGCATCTTACATAGACATCAGAAATTTAAACATACCATCAGACATAAAATTAGCAGATCCCTCTTTTAATATTCCCTCAACTATTGACCTACTAGTTGGGGCTGACATATTTTGGGATATTATAACTTCCAACATCATTGATTTAGGTAAGCAACTGCCAAAGTTGCAACACACTAGATTAGGTTGGTTAGTATCAGGTTCAGTCAACATAAACCATAACATTAACAGAAAAAACGTACAGAAACACAGTGGTACAGAACAAATTAATTGTTATTTTACACAGAACACTTACAGAAAAAACATACAGAAACAGAACATTACAGAACAAATTCATTGCAATTTAACACAGAATGATGACACACAACTTACTCGGTTCTGGGAATTAGAATCAGTATCTTCAGTGCATCAATTATCCAAGGAGGAACGAGCTTGTGAGCAGAGTTTTGCTGAGCATACGCGACGCGATGATGAAGGTAAGTACATAGTAACAATACCATTGAAAGCCTCACCTGAAGCTCTCGGCGACTCATACGCGATGGCCAGGCAACGCTTCCTCTCCTTGGAGCGCAGACTACAACGTGACCCACTTCTAAAAGAGGAGTACTTACGTTTCATGGCAGAATATCAGGCACTAGGTCACATGACCGAAAATGAACAGAACTCAAAACAAAAATTTAACTACTATTTACCTCACCACGGGGTTGTTCGTGAGTCAAGCACAACTACGAAACTGCGGGTCGTGTTTGACGCTTCAGCTACAACATCTACAGGTAAATCTTTCAATAACATACAGATGGTTGGACCAGGGGTTCAAGAAGACTTGCTGTCCATACTACTCAGATTCAGACAACACAAATACGTTATCACAGGAGACATAGAAAAAATGTATAGAGCCATACTAGTAGAACCCTCACAGCGTTCACTACAACAAATTCTATTTCGATTTAATCCAAATGAACCCATTAAATCATACACTCTAAACACCGTAACATATGGTACGGCATCAGCGCCCTACCTTGCCACTAAATGCTTGGTATCACTCGCAGAACACTGTACCAATGCTGATGCTAAACAGGCTATCCTAAGAGACTTCTATGTCGACGATTTTTTAAGTGGAGGAAACACAATTCCATCAGTGATACAACTAGGTAAAGATGTTACCAAAACCTTACAAACTGCCAGCTTTAACTTGAGAAAATGGCAATCTAATAATTCACAAATTTTACAGCATATATCTCAAAATACTTACTCACATTCAGAAAAAATTCAGGATCAGAAAACATTAGACTTAAACGAATCATTACCTAACAAGACTTTAGGATTACACTGGGACTCTAAAGCTGATAACTTACTTTTTTCTATAAACATCGATTCTAACAGAAAGAAAGTTACTAAACGAGTAATAAATTTTATCACTAATTAGCCAAGTCTTCGACCCATTAGGATTGATTGGGCCATGTACAGTCGAGGCAAAAATACTTATGCAGAGATTATGGTTAGATAAATGTAGTTGGGACAGTGAGGTGTCACATGATATTAGAGAAAAATTTATATCCTTTATCAAGTCACTTTCAGCCTTGAATCATAGCCGCATACCACGTTGGGTTTGCAGTGACACTGCTGTTACAACCCAAATCCACGTGTTTACGGACGCTTCAGAACGTGCTTACGGAGCATGTGTTTACATCAGAACAGTCAACAGACAAGGCAAAGTATGCGTCAGGTTACTAGCTTCTAAAAATAAAGTAGCGCCTCTAAAACCTGTGACAATCCCTAGACTCGAGTTATGTGGAGCGTTGCTAGGCACAAGACTTTGCACTAAAATTTTACAATCACTCACAATAGAATTTAATGAGTGTTATTACTGGACCGATTCAATGATCGTCCTAGGCTGGCTTAACACTACGTCAAGCCGCTTAAAAACGTTTGTACGACATAGAGTAGGTGAAATTCAAGATTCTACTTCTAATAACAGATGGAGTTACGTGCCGTCAAAAGACAACCCGGCAGACCTGGTTTCTCGCGGGGTGAGGGCTGATCTCATCACTGAGTCAGCGCTGTGGTGGCATGGACCAAAATTCCTTCATCAGACAGACATCAACTTTCCAAAAACACCAGAAACAAACATACAGACACCACTTCCAGAAATATCAGTACATACAGTCACTGCAGAAAACACAAACGACAACAGTATATCAAAACTTGTTCACAAAACAAGCTCTTACTGTAAACTACTCAGAATAGTAGCATACATTAACAGATTTATACAGAACAGTAAAAATACAGAACAGAAAAGCACAGGTATTATATCTTTATCAGAAATTCAGACTGCTGAAAGTATTGTGCTACAAATCGCACAACTTGAAATGTTTCCTGCTGAATACAACATTATTAAATCAGGCCAACCCTTACACAAAAAACACGCATTCAATTCACTGTCAGTTTTCATAGATCATAACAATATACTGCGTGTTGGAGGGCGCCTTAACAATTCAAATTATTGTTACAATATAAAACATCCTATTTTGTTAAATTGTAAACATCACATTACACGTATCATCTTTCACAAACAACATTTAGATTTATTACATGCAGGCCCACAACTACTACTATCACACATCAGACAAACATACTGGCCACTAGGAGGGAGGAACCTCGCAAGGCGAACTGTCCACAGCTGCTTACGATGTGTACGTTTTAAATCTAAGCCCATCCAGCCCATGATGGGTAACTTACCACTTGACAGAACGCACTTGGAGTTTCCTTTCCTACACACAGGAATTGACTATGCCGGGCCAGTGTTGATTGCAGATCGAAAGGGCAGAGGTAGCAAGCTCATGAAATCTTATGTGTGTGTTTTCGTGTGTTTTGCAGTAAAGGCAGTCCATCTTGATCTCGTCACGGACCTCACCAAGGAGGCATTCCTTGCTGCTCTTCATCGTTTCATGAGTCGCCGTGGCAGGCCACAGACCATCTCATCAGACAATGCCACTACCTTTGTTGGGGCAAGCAAAGATCTTCACTCATTCTTTCAAACATATTCAGGTGACATCCAGACACAAATGTCTAACCAGGGTATAGACTTCAAGTTCATACCACCCTACACTCCACACTTTGGCGGGCTATGGGAATCGGCTGTAAAATCGGTCAAACATCACCTAAAACGCATCTTAGGGTTAACACATCTCACATATGAGGAAATGTCAACCTGCCTAGCACAAATAGAGGCTGTTCTAAATTCCCGACCTCTTCATCCTCTATCTACAGATCCTACAGACCTGTCCTGCCTTACACCTTCTCACTTCCTCATTGGACGATCTCTCTTAACAGTTCCGCATCCACCACTCACTGACGTCAACATGGGCAGACTACAGCGATACGAACGAATAGAAAAGCTGAGACAACACTTCTGGCTCAGATTCTCAGACGAATATATAACTTTACTCCAACAGAAATGTAAATGGCGAACCGGTGCCGGGGCTGACCTCAAGGTCGGAGCCCTGGTGCTGATCAAGGACAGGCATCAACCACCGCTGCTCTGGCTGCTGGGCCGAGTGGTCAAGCTGCACCCGGGGCCGGACCAGGTCAGCAGGGTGGCCGACGTGCTCACAAGGAAGGGCACCATTCAGAGGGCCTACAACAATCTGTGCCCTCTTCCTGTCGACTCTACATGTTGACTCATCAACCCCCGGGAGCATGTTCCGGCTACGACGTCACAGCCGGCCCCGGGGTACCAACATCTCGCGGAGCTAGCGCGGCAAACGCCGGCGCGCCCCGCTGCGGCAGACGGCGCTGCCAATATCACGCGGAGGGAGCGCGTCCAATGCCGGCGCGGCCCCGCTGCGGCAGACGGAGCTGCCAACAGCACGCGCCTCGCGACCGAGCGCGAGAGCATGCGTGCGAAAGAGCGCGCATGCGCGCAGGAGGGAGCGCGACAAACGCCGGCGCACCCGCTGCGACAGACACAACGAAACGAAGCCTCGTTCAATTCGCCGTGCGCTCCGACCGCGACCGCACGCGCGCACAGACCACATCAGACTACAGACAACCGCCAGATCAGAATAATTCAGATATTCAGAAAGTTAATCAGTTCAGATAATTCAGATATAGTTACTAATAGTTAATAAGTAATAATGTAAAATGTACGAAATACAAACCGTGTTGTAACGCAACCAGTGTTTATTAATTAAACCCTACACTACAAGCAGAAACAGCATATAAGTATCCTTATTGGACTGAAGATTACAAGGTTAAAATGTAGCTAAAAAAAAAAAAGAATAGTTACTCACAGAACTGACGTGAGGTGGTCCTCCCGATGTTGATTCGCTTAGCGACTCGTCCGCCGAGTCATTGTACGAATCGTCCAGTCCATCATACTGTAATAGTAATATTATATTAAGTAGTTGAATAATAATAATTATCTTACGTAGTTTAAGCATTACAAAAATAGGACTGACGCGCAAGGTCACGCGGTGCGCCGACGTGTCCAGCAGTATGGTATAGGATGTGGGGTACGTACCGAGCTGGCGTTGCTGAGCGAGTGTGGCGAGTGCGCGGCGTGGTGGCGGTGGCGCGCGAGGTCGGTGCGCCGACGTGTCCAGCAGTATGGTATAGGGTGTGGGGTACGTACCGAGCTGGCGTTGCTGAGCGAGTGTGGCGAGTGCGGCGAGTGCGCGGCGTGGTGGCGGTGGCGCGCGAGGTCGGTGCGCGCGCGGTGCGCCGACGTGTCCAGCAGTATGGTATAGGGTGTGGGGTACGTACCGAGCTGGCGTTGCTGAGCGAGTGTGGCGAGTGCGGCGAGTGCGCGGCGTGGTGGCGGTGGCGCGCGAGGTCGGTGCGCGCGCGGTGCGCCGACGTGTCCAGCAGTATGGTATAGGGTGTGGGGTACGTACCGAGCTGGCGTTGCTGAGCGAGTGTGGCGAGTGCGGCGAGTGCGCGGCGTGGTGGCGGTGGCGCGCGAGGTCGGTGCGCGCGCGGTGCGCCGACGTGTCCAGCAGTATGGTATAGGGTGTGGGGTACGTACCGAGCTGGCGTTGCTGAGCGAGTGTGGCGAGTGCGGCGAGTGCGCGGCGTGGTGGCGGTGGCGCGCGAGGTCGGTGCGCGCGCGGTGCGCCGACGTGTCCAGCAGTATGGTATAGGGTGTGGGGTACGTACCGAGCTGGCGTTGCTGAGCGAGTGTGGCGAGTGCGGCGAGTGCGCGGCGTGGTGGCGGTGGCGCGCGAGGTCGGTGCGCGCGCGGTGCGCCGACGTGTCCAGCAGTATGGTATAGGGTGTGGGGTACGTACCGAGCTGGCGTTGCTGAGCGAGTGTGGCGAGTGCGGCGAGTGCGCGGCGTGGTGGCGGTGGCGCGCGAGGTCGGTGCGCGCGCGGTGCGCCGACGTGTCCAGCAGTATGGTATAGGGTGTGGGGTACGTACCGAGCTGGCGTTGCTGAGCGAGTGTGGCGAGTGCGCGGCGTGGTGGCGGTGGCGCGCGAGGTCGGTGCGCGCGCGGTGCGCCGACGTGTCCAGCAGTATGGTATAGGGTGTGGGGTACGTACCGAGCTGGCGTTGCTGAGCGAGTGTGGCGAGTGCGGCGAGTGCGCGGCGTGGTGGCGGTGGCGCGCGAGGTCGGTGCGCGCGCGGTGCGCCGACGTGTCCAGCAGTATGGTATAGGGTGTGGGGTACGTACCGAGCTGGCGTTGCTGAGCGAGTGTGGCGAGTGCGGCGAGTGCGCGGCGTGGTGGCGGTGGCGCGCGAGGTCGGTGCGCGCGCGGTGCGCCGACGTGTCCAGCAGTATGGTATAGGGTGTGGGGTACGTACCGAGCTGGCGTTGCTGAGCGAGTGTGGCGAGTGCGCGGCGTGGTGGCGGTGGCGCGCGAGGTCGGTGCGCCGACGTGTCCAGCAGTATGGTATAGGGTGTGGGGTACGTACCGAGCTGGCGTTGCTGAGCGAGTGTGGCGAGTGCGGCGAGTGCGCGGCGTGGTGGCGGTGGCGCGCGAGGTCGGTGCGCGCGCGGTGCGCCGACGTGTCCAGCAGTATGGTATAGGGTGTGGGGTACGTACCGAGCTGGCGTTGCTGAGCGAGTGTGGCGAGTGCGGCGAGTGCGCGGCGTGGTGGCGGTGGCGCGCGAGGTCGGTGCGCGCGCGGTGCGCCGACGTGTCCAGCAGTATGGTATAGGGTGTGGGGTACGTACCGAGCTGGCGTTGCTGAGCGAGTGTGGCGAGTGCGGCGAGTGCGCGGCGTGGTGGCGGTGGCGCGCGAGGTCGGTGCGCGCGCGGTGCGCCGACGTGTCCAGCAGTATGGTATAGGGTGTGGGGTACGTACCGAGCTGGCGTTGCTGAGCGAGTGTGGCGAGTGCGGCGAGTGCGCGGCGTGGTGGCGGTGGCGCGCGAGGTCGGTGCGCGCGCGGTGCGCCGACGTGTCCAGCAGTATGGTATAGGGTGTGGGGTACGTACCGAGCTGGCGTTGCTGAGCGAGTGTGGCGAGTGCGGCGAGTGCGCGGCGTGGTGGCGGTGGCGCGCGAGGTCGGTGCGCGCGCGGTGCGCCGACGTGTCCAGCAGTATGGTATAGGGTGTGGGGTACGTACCGAGCTGGCGTTGCTGAGCGAGTGTGGCGAGTGCGGCGAGTGCGCGGCGTGGTGGCGGTGGCGCGCGAGGTCGGTGCGCGCGCGGTGCGCCGACGTGTCCAGCAGTATGGTATAGGGTGTGGGGTACGTACCGAGCTGGCGTTGCTGAGCGAGTGTGGCGAGTGCGCGGCGTGGTGGCGGTGGCGCGCGAGGTCGGTGCGCGCGCGGTGCGCCGACGTGTCCAGCAGTATGGTATAGGGTGTGGGGTACGTACCGAGCTGGCGTTGCTGAGCGAGTGTGGCGAGTGCGGCGAGTGCGCGGCGTGGTGGCGGTGGCGCGCGAGGTCGGTGCGCGCGCGGTGCGCCGACGTGTCCAGCAGTATGGTATAGGGTGTGGGGTACGTACCGAGCTGGCGTTGCTGAGCGAGTGTGGCGAGTGCGGCGAGTGCGCGGCGTTATGGCGGTGGCGCGCGAGGTCGGTGCGCGCGCGGTGCGCCGACGTGTCCAGCAGTATGGTATAGGGTGTGGGGTACGTACCGAGCTGGCGTTGCTGAGCGAGTGTGGCGAGTGCGGCGAGTGCGCGGCGTGGTGGCGGTGGCGCGCGAGGTCGGTGCGCGCGCGGTGCGCCGACGTGTCCAGCAGTATGGTATAGGGTGTGGGGTACGTACCGAGCTGGCGTTGCTGAGCGAGTGTGGCGAGTGCGGCGAGTGCGCGGCGTGGTGGCGGTGGCGCGCGAGGTCGGTGCGCGCGCGGTGCGCCGACGTGTCCAGCAGTATGGTATAGGGTGTGGGGTACGTACCGAGCTGGCGTTGCTGAGCGAGTGTGGCGAGTGCGGCGAGTGCGCGGCGTGGTGGCGGTGGCGCGCGAGGTCGGTGCGCGCGCGGTGCGCCGACGTGTCCAGCAGTGCGCCGCGCGGGACGGCCGCGTCTAGCTCGCGCGACGCACCCAGCGACGACACCGCGCTGCTGCATGCACCCGCCAGCGACGAATTCGATCTAATCAGGGATAACAGACAAGAGTTTAGCCACAACAAATTGAGATACAAAAATTAAAACTTGATGACGTTTATACAGGTGGGACACATATTTATATTGTCACCTGGCGAGAAAGTACATTACGTACTGAAGATATGTAAGAAACCTTGAATTTATGTTTCTGTTTTCCGTTTTTTTTAAGTTGAATAAATAAATTGTGTTAATATCTGTACTTATGTTACATATTAGAAGAATAACACCTACTGCGTCTCTTGTAAATTATTCGTGGGTGGGACCGCAGTGGGGGTGGTGTGCGCGGGCGGGGCGGCGGGCGCGGGCGGCGAGGTGGGCGGGGCCGCGGCGGGGACTGCAGCGGGCGCGGGCGCGGGGGTAGGCGCGCCCGCCACTGCAGGCTTCACTTCTTCGACAGGCGCAGTGACGTCACCGAGGTCGGGCGGCTCGCATCGCCGGGTCTTGTCTACTTTGGCATACTCGTCTTCTACAGGCGACAAATCTGAGAGATCACTATCCGAACTCCATGGATCTGCAAAAATATTCAACTTTTACTATCGAATCGATTTTCACCTCAAAATCGCTGTAAATAAAAGTATTTATTTGACTTCAAATGTGTGTACTTGAATTATAAGAATAATTACTATTAATTAGCAGAGGATCCGGGTCTGGCCGACGCGGTAGGGGCGGTGTTTCACGACGCGCCGAAGGTTCGTGGGGCAGCATCACAGGAAGACCAGCCTTCTTTTGTGTCTCCTGAAAATAAAATGAAGTTAAATAAACTGATGTATGCATTCATTATTTTAACATAGATTGTAATTATTTATGCAGAAAATAGAAGGATACTCCAGCACTCCTCGCGCGCCTGCCGCAACACACACAGTACTCACCAGCAGCAGCACCTCGAGGCGCGCGACGCGGTCGTGCAGCGCGGAGAGCGCGGCGGCGTACTCGCGGTGCGCGTCCCGCAGCGCGCCGCTCCAGCACTCCTCGCGCGCCTGCCGCAACACACACAGTACTCACCAGCAGCAGCACCTCGAGGCGCGCGACGCGGTCGTGCAGCGCGGAGAGCGCGGCGGCGTACTCGCGGTGCGCGTCCCGCAGCGCGCCGCTCCAGCACTCCTCGCGCGCCTGCCGCAACACACACAGTACTCACCAGCAGCAGCACCTCGAGGCGCGCGACGCGGTCGTGCAGCGCGGAGAGCGCGGCGGCGTACTCGCGGTGCGCGTCCCGCAGCGCGCCGCTCCAGCACTCCTCGCGCGCCTGCCGCAACACACACAGTACTCACCAGCAGCAGCACCTCGAGGCGCGCGACGCGGTCGTGCAGCGCGGAGAGCGCGGCGGCGTACTCGCGGTGCGCGTCCCGCAGCGCGCCGCTCCAGCACTCCTCGCGCGCCTGCCGCAACACACACAGTACTCACCAGCAGCAGCACCTCGAGGCGCGCGACGCGGTCGTGCAGCGCGGAGAGCGCGGCGGCGTACTCGCGGTGCGCGTCCCGCAGCGCGCCGCTCCACCACTCCTCTCGCGCCCGCACTAGCGCACGCGTTCGTCGCCACTCACGCAACGCACGCCGCGCCTGCACATAAAAGTTGGTCATAAATTCGGTACATTTCCTATAGTTTGTACACCTCCCTCGCCTCCGGCAACTAAAGAGAGCGTCGTTACCTTATCGTACTTGCGCTGCGCACGATGCGCGGTGTCGGCGGCGGCGGCGAGCGCGCGGCGCAGCTGCTCATCGGGCGCGCGCTGCTGGCACCACGCGCGCACGCGCACGCTGATCTCCTCCGAGCTGCCGCCACCTGACTCCATACCCACCAACTAACGAAGAACGTGAGACGTGAGTACAATCAAACTTCTGCCTAGGTAAGTGCTGTAACATTCGGTTGTGGCAAACCGTCACCTGTCACAGGACAAACCCTAGTGGATAGTGCATACGCAATAAATCACGAGACTAACATGACTCAATATTAATTTGTAATGGCCCTTTGTATAAAAGGCATAAGTTAGGTTTTATTCGTAAAACTGACCTCTTGGAGAAACGCTCGCAACTCGTTAATCTCCGGGTGTCGCGTCTGTGGCGCGGATGTTTCGGCGGGAGCTGTTTGATTGGAATCATCGTCTTCGGTCTGCTGACGCCGTTGGCGAGCCGCTCTAAACGAAGAGAAAAGTATAACATAAAGATTTAAAATTGAAGTATATTAACGTGCATGATAAGTAAACAATTAAAATTCTCCACCCTCGGTATAAAAAAAAACTTGACTGACTTTTGAACGCTAGAATAATAAAATATGATACTATAACAACAATAACGTACCTTTCTTCTCTCTCTTTGTCTGCGGCGAGTGACTGTCTGATAAGATGAGCTACTTCACTATTTTCAGGGTCCTTCTCACGTCCAATGAGGAACTTTACTGGACCCGATGTGTTTCGAAGCACTGACGCAGCGTATGCTTGCGTTACTCCCACCTGAAGACAGGAAAGACAGTTAACTTCACAACAAATTTTAAAGTTGAGTAGAAATTATAACCTGGCAAATTCGTTCATGACACTGCCATCCGCGTAGGTAGCGGGGAACGTAACTACGTAATGTTGGCGCCCAGATGAAATTCCCGCCAGTACTCTCGCGCACCCGTGATATCACCCCCACTGCCTTACTACTCCTATCGCCCGCAGACCACGTAGTGTCACGTGCGATTTTTTTCAAGCTACAGTCTTTAATGTGTATTTGATAGACATTCAGTAATATGAAGGACTTACCAAGCTCTTGCCATCGACTTCAATAATTTGATCATTGACTTGAATTCGGCCATCGCGTGCCGCGGCTCCACTCTCCGTGATAGTTTTCACGAATATGCCCAATTTTTCAAGACCAGCGTCAGCACCGACACCCATACCTGCAAAACATCCAAATGAAAAAAAGTACTCACTAGAGGCCTTCGCTCAGTGCAGGATAGTAACAGAACAGCCTTATAATATAGTTATACCTCATTTGGTCCGTAATTGTATTTTGCATAAGTGTTGTTTTACAAAACACTTAAAAGCAATAAAAATAGAGATTATTGCGTTAACCTTTCATTATGGCTATTTTTCCTAGGCGTATCAATTTACCGACTCTGTCGCTGACTGTACCTAACTTGGTCTATAATACGAGATACGTTCCAATTGATACATTACCTATAATAGAGAGTCCTAGACCATCGGATCCCTTGACGAGGTCGACGGGGAAGACGTGCATCTTCTCGACGCGCTTCTCCAGCTCGTACTCGGCGCTGGCGGCCACCGGGTCAACGTCCTCGTTGCGCCGGTCGTACTCGCGCACTGAGTGCGTCGAGAACACCCGCATAGGGTTCGTACTGTAATGCAATAATCATTTATTTACTTAGGCAGTGAAAATCACGACCAAGGTGGTTACCATGGAAATGTATCAAATGTTTGGTCACGGGAATGTCGACCTAATTGGATTGGAATGTTTGCAAGTGTTAATCTTACTTTACAAGTTTTAGATTTCTTTTTTTTATAGTCCGCGCGAAAGAAGTTGCACAACAAACTATACCTGAATTTAACTTTGGTATTTTTCTTGATAAATACTGGAGGGTAATAATCATCTTCTTCGTCTTCTTCAATAGGCGGCAGTCCGGCAACCTGCAACACAACATATAAATAATTCAGTCATGTTTCCTACCTTTTTTTTACTTTGGACCTATTAACGTTTATGAAGTTCAGTAATTACTTAATTAAAAACATTAGTTCTTTTTTTTAATAATAATGACGTGACGTGATTATAACCAAAATATAGATTTGGTTTTTTTTAATCTTAAAGTAAGTAAATATTTATTTTAACACATACAATACAGTTATTTTAAAGCCTGTTTATTTCTTTAAAACAATAGAAAACCTTAAGTACAAATGAAATATCAATTAGTTTAATCGATTAAAACTACTTTGTAAATAAAATCGAGTCAGAAATTAAACTTGGACATCACTACTTCCGCGGTCAAAAGTTACAAAATAGTTGGAAATATAGTAAGGTGATTAATATAGCTGGTAATTTTAAAATGGTGTGTACCTCAGTATAGAAGTGTCCATCTTCGAAGTAGTGTATGCCATTCTCTTCGCCGAGCTCGCGCAGCTGTTGCGGCGGGTAGTGCTCGAACACGGGCACGTCGTCGGGCGGCGGCGCGGGCGCGGGCGGGTGTGCGGGCGGGAGTGCGGGCGGGGGAGCGGGCGCGGGCGCGGGCTCGGCGGGGTGGCGCCGGTCGCCGCCCGCCATGCCCGCGTCCGCCTCCAGAGATACAAACTCGTAGCTCTCGTCCACTGACTGCATACTGGAATGATTTACTTGTGGTTATTATCAACTTCGAGTAATCTTTTTTTTTTCTAAAAATTGAGGTAAATGTAAGCAAAACTGTGAATAAAAAATTACAAATTTATACACGAGTAAAAAAGCTTTTAAAGTTAGTTGATGATGACTCATGTTTGATCTCTTTTTCGCAAAACAATGACTTGAATGGGGCAGCCCCAGATTAGTATATAAGTTTTGTAATATGACGTCACATTTTATATATCTGTCTCTGTCTAATTATCAATATTGAAATGCTTGTAACTCGGTCAATATGCAAATAATTAGTGTGCCGTTTTTAGAATTCGATATTTAGGTTTTAGTTTATTTTTGATATTTTAAATAAAATAGAACTGTCAAAAATCCATTTTTGTAGAAGAAGAAGAACGTTTTTCATTCACTTTTACTTTACACAAAACCCAAAAGACTTTCTTGACATGAAAATATTTGATAATTATGTATTTCGGTTTGTGTATAAATTAAAAAGAAAGTTGTATGTTAATCCGAAAGCTATAAATAGTTGTTTTACCTCTCATACGAGAGCACGGACTGGTAGCTGTCGTTGAGGGACACGCCGTTATCGTGAGGTAGCGCGTGCGGCGACAACATCGCCACAATTTCCTGCGCCTGCTCATCCGACAGTAGAGCTTCTTGCCTGTACAGAATAAAACAATAACCTAACTATATCATCCGGCCTACATTTACTCATCAGAATTCCAAGCTAATTACACCGAGCACCACATTACCGCATATCTACAAACTCCGTGCACAACTTATGATGCCTATGACACATTTTGCATTCAGAGAATCATATCCTTGCATTAACAGGATTTTGGACATAATTATGAAATCAAGAAAAGCTCATAACACTAAATCACATTCGTGTAAGAAACAAAATAGCACATTTAAAAGCGTTCTACAAAACATAGCATAATAGAAGAAAACGACGGTTTTACAAATGCCCCGAGCTTACCTAAGTTTTTTCTCCAGAATACTGCAAATATCAGGCAATAATGAAGCGTTGTGCGGACAGGCAGCATGCAAATAATAAAAATAAGACATTTAATTGTATACTAAGCATAATGAATAAGTCCTGAAAAAAGAAAATATAGAAATAGCGTATTTGACGTGTGAAAATGATACGTTACGAAATAATACAGAACATGATGAAATCTACAGATATACAAGTGAAAAGAGCATGCATTTAAGATAGAAGTTCCAGATACATCACGAGTACTTCAATAAGAATTAAAATGAACCAAGTAAACATCAATGAATAGCACGATTACATCGAGGAAGAAAGGTGTGACGAATATTAAACAGTTATTTAGTTCCGCATAGCGTACGTGCCTCAGATAAAGTAATTAAACAGAATCGATGTGACGCCATATTACGTAACCAGCAATGTTAACTTATTTTTTATACTATTTTATTATTACCTTTTGAGGATAGTCTAGTTCGTAGCACTCTTTTAAATTAACCCTGTACACATACTCTACATTCACACTCTACATCTTTTTAATAATGACGTGAAGCAAAAACTTTGAAACCCTTTTTCAAACTTGAAATTAAAACTAATTATGGTCTATTATCGACCACTATTGGGCCTTTTATAAATAATTACATTAAATTAGATTAATGTAATTATTTATAAATTAATTTTGAAGCTTACGTCTTTACTTAATAAGTGCAAATTTGTGTGCCTTATTCATCTACTATCTTACCTTACCTATTACACTGATATAGAAACAACCATAGATACACAGTCTCAAACTAAATGTACAGCCAAAACTGTATTCAATAACACAAAAATGGTGACAGTTGTAACACAAACATATTTTTCGCAAATTCAACCTTATCTGCAAATCATAAAGTTGTTTTTACAATGCGATGCATTTTGAAAAGACGGCATTAAAAAAAAGTGTTCTTTTTTTGTGGTCATTATTGGGGACGGATTTGAGACACTGACTGTGCATCTTGGGTTTTTTATTCTATATCAATGGTCTACTAGCATAAATGTAGCTCATACCAACGTCGACTTAACCGAAACCTTAACTTAAGACGTTCTTAAAAGTCGCTTCATTACACCAGAGTGATAAGCTAATTAGTCAAACGCAATTATGCTGTCTCTGTCACTCTAAAGTAGCATCTAAGAAAGTCTTAAAGTTAAGTTGCGTTATTCGGAGATCAGCGTTCTAAGATTGAGTATTCGGGCAACAAAATATAAAATAGAAGAGAGTAAATGAGTGTAGAACAGTAGTGATGCATGATATAGCCAGTGGTGGTAATAGTAGAGTGGTAGTTGTGAGTGTGATCGTGACCTCGAGCTGAGCAGTATCTCGGCCTCGTCGGGCGTCATGCTGTCGGGCTGCTTGCAGTCGGCGTCGTCCCAGCGCGCGTCGCCCGCGTCCCCGCCGCGCCCGCTCTCGCCGGACGCGTTCTCGCCCTCCGACACGCTCCATTGGCTAGTGGTCGATTTGTCGAGCACCTCTATGGAGCCCTGGCTAGCCTCGCTTACGACTACGCCGGAATCCTACAAATACAAGTTTTGTATTTGTTATTTTTTACATTAGACTTATTTAACCACACCTCTAATCGGTATGTAGTTTGCTTAAGATGTGTACATTGCAGGTTTCTCAGAAAAGCTTACATTTGCTTGAGATGTGAGATCAAGACTAAAACTTTCTTTTGACATCTGTCGAGCAAAAGTTGTGAATGTGGGCAGAGTCAATAATAGTCAGTGTATGATGACGATACATGATTGAAAGATTTAATTGATTTCTCTTTTGTAATTTGTTTTTCGTACCTACTAGAACTGGATTTTGTCTTTATAACATTATTTACGTGTCCAAATAACTATTTTTGTATTGGAGCATTACGTAGGTATAAAACCTTCAACGCCCATAAATGGCAACACACCTACGCGCTAGGTTGTTAACATAAGAGGCTTAAAATTGTTGGTAGCCGATATAAATGTAATGGCCAAGAGTCAAGACTGGTCCAATTATATAGTGAAAACAGACGAATAAAAATATTACATTATTAACGTTTTGACGTATTACCTGTTGCAGTACAGAAAGAGTATCGGGATCAGATCGTGCTCGCTCTGCATCACGTATGTCCCTGGTGAGTGGCGGCGCTGGCGGCGGCTCGCGGTAGTCAGCGGGCCGCAGCCGCGCCACCACCTCGGGCGAGGGCTCGTTAAACCCGCCCTCGTCTGATACGCTGGACGCGCGGGAACCGCTCCGCCGCGGCGTTTCTTCTGCCTCGGACGACTTGCGACCTCCGCCCGCTGAACAAATTATTAACTAGGTCATAAAAGTATATTTAAAGATTATCAACCAATTTCTGAATTAATAATTTCAACTAGAGAATGTGTCTGACAATGATCAACCAATAGTATGACAGCGTGGGTCATTGGTCAACCAATTACGTGGCCTATGTAAAGTTTGAGAAATTGTCAAGTTAGAATTCTCAATTCAGGATTCTCAGAGATACAAAACATAATGTTCAAAACTATTACATTGAGTATATGTAACTTTTTATAAACTACATGACGACTATGATCTCGGTTTGAACCAAGTTTATTTTCTCTGGCTGAAAGAATAATAATCACGTTCTAGTTTTCTAAAGGAGATATTCTAGTTCAAGCAACTGACTCACACTACAGGATCTCGAAACTCTTTGTAAATTCTTCGCCTCAATGAAAATTCGTAAAATATGTTCTCCGGGGAGCGAGTACGGAGCAAATTTAGGCTAATGATCTAGTTATTTTTAACGCAGTTACTCTACTTCCGCAGAGCGGGCAGGTGGCGAGTATACAGGTACCCAACATAAACAAACATTATATGGCTATTTGGTTATTTTAATACGTTAAGGTTAATATTTGGTTACATCCAGTACACGTAGACGTTCATATAAGACAATCATTTTACTAAACGCCCTTGTGCGTCCCCTAAGTGACATCAACTCCAGTCGCAAAAAATGTTTTAATTTTATCGATACTTGGAACGCCGTCGTGACGTAGAATACGCGTACAGAATTCAAGATCTTGGTAAACGAAGGGGATGTTAAGACAATAAGTAAGAAATATGCTGACGTTAATCAAGTAATAACGTTCTTTCGTACTACAAACGCACGCACTGCATAATACAAAAAATCTTGGAATTTACTATTTGTTTACAATTTCTATGCGTGATACATTTTCGTTTCCGATCTTAGGACAATTAAACAGGCACATCGTCATAAAATATTGTTTGATAACACAATAGTCTGACTAATGAACATTTATAATTATCTATGAAATGCATAAATTTGCAACCGTTAGAACGATCACGCGATCTCCCGAGAGAACGAGAGCGAGTCGTGCCCACTTAACTAATTAAAACTCAACTACAGTCTACATACCTACATATTATCGCAAATTGAGATGGAACTATATAAGCGCTTTTTGTGTTAAATTGCGGTTGCTGTACTTTCTGTGGTGCCGCTTAGGGTACCAAAATTTTACTCGTACGTCGGTAACAGGTAAAATTCGGGTGACAAAAGAATGAGGGGAACTAAAAAAAAAAACCAAATAAAAATAGTTTCAAGCAAACGATTCAAAAGAAACAAAACTAAGCCAGGCATTTTATTTAAATCAAGGGCGAAGTCTGCTGCATTTAATATTGCACAGTAATATTGTACAGATATTAAGGTCTATTGGATAAAATTACAATTAGCAAATAAAAGACCTTTCTAAAACGGCAACAAACAATTCGAGAATAAGCAACGTCTTGCCTTAACTTCTGAAACTAAGATTTAATTTATGATTACAATCATTATATTATTGGTATATTATCATTGTCTTGCATCTCTTAGCTTCATCTTATTATTATAAGAATTCGTTCCTAAATAGTATTGACGGATTGAAAACTAAGTTTAGTTTTATCTTCTCTTATTGTGGATATTCAATTCTCGTATGATAAACATGAATACAACCTTCCAAAAAAGGCAGTCATAATTTGAACTAATGTTTCAAGATGTAGAGTGGATTTCTCCCCACGCTAACGTAACTTCAAAATGTACCCGTATAATTTATCTTAGTGTGGTATGATAATAGACCTTTGTTTTATACTTGAAACATTGAAAGACCTTGTTTATAGAATAGTGATAAATTATAATTACATACAAATATAAATTCCAAAAACTATCGAAGAATCTAAAGTGCTTTTTACACGTCTGCGTGATGGTATATTATGATGCATATTCTGCTATAGTATGTCACAGGTCTCACCTAACCTGTGACAGCAGGATAACCAAATAGATAAAACGCTTATTTGGAACAACCACCTTTAAAAGACTGCATGGTGGATGAAGATGAAAGAGAGTGCACAATTCATAAATTTATTAACATTAATTACTTTTTGACGTGGAATCGAGTATGTTTGGGCAATTCGGCTCCCAGAAGGACAAAGCCCTAAATAGCATTATATTACTATGCAACAACACAACGATAATAAAGCAACTGACCGAGGCAACAGCCGCAGAGGCGCATGTTGAGCGAGCGCATGCGACGGGCACGGGCGACACCCGCCACATCACCGCACCATCGCCGCCGGCGTCCCGACACACCGCGCACTCTCACGTGGACAATAACTTCCAATCGCCGTATTTTGTTTGTCTTTTACAACTTTTACAAAAGATAAGGTAAACTAACAGAACGTTACCACTGAAAATAAATTACATAGACATAGATGCAGAAACCCCAAAAACAAAGTTACATGAGAGTTTTATTCGAATACCGGTTCCCAGTGCGCCATGTAAACAAACACAAGCACAGATAAGAAGTCAGCAAAATAACTAGATGAAAAAGTTTATGCACTCTCTTCAGAATAAAAACAAAGTTTTCTGAAACGTTGGGAGCTTACGTTTTATTTTTTGACGATCAAAATTTAAAAGACAGTAACCAAGACGCGAATTCTTCGCCTGCAAGCTATTTCTGATGTATATTATTGTTTTTTCAATATACGTTTGAATCTTCGCTCAATGAATGTAGCATTAAGGATAGAAATGGACGCACACTGGTCAGAACGAGACGACTAGAAGCTAAATGAGAAAGAGCATTGGGGAGCTTACAACTACAGAATTGATAATAGGCTGTACAGTGACAATTTGAACTTTCCACACAAAGTTTATCGTGCATTGAATACGTTTTTGTTCGCAACAACAGACAAAAACACGGTTCGTTTATTTCCAACCACTAAAATTCACTGTTTTTTTTTTCTTTTCATATAGGCTTTTGTAGTTTTCTCCCACAAAATGAGTTTAAAAAGTCACACACTGTTTTATTAGTCAATTAAAGTAACTCAGTATCTTACGATTTACACAATAAAGAGAGGTGAAGAAAGTAATCAATTGTCAAAACGGCCCCGTTAAGTGTCGGTGTAGTAGTGTAGCGTATAAAGGGGAGCGCGCAGGGCGACGTCGCTCGGGTTACTGCGTCGCGACGACGAAGGCGGCGGCGGCGCCGGAGCATCTAAATCGGGATCGACTCGCAAGTCTCGCAACGACTCAAATACCTTGACTTCCTCAATATTACATTGAACCCACTGAACACAAGACCGCTAAACGTACGTCAATCGACGCCCACTGTTTCTTATGATTTAGTGCTCATGACACAGTCGCATTGTAAACTTCCAAAATTCGTATATTAAAAAAAAATATGAATTAGATGCTTTCACTTATTTTTAACATAATAAAACCATTTAATAATCAAAAAGTGTTAACTGCATAAGTATTAATCAATGAGTCTATATTGCTCACCCTTCTTTAAAAAAAGTTAGTATTTAGGTAGTGAAGATAGAATCCTAATAAGATAAGATTTTTTTCTTTTTCACAATATGTTACAAAAATGTTTAAAACGTACGAAGCAATGGTTACTGTATCCCATCATAATTACAATAAATTTCATGCCTGCGAACGTCATACGGCAATATCATTTCTTACGGAAGATAATACAGAGATAAAATACAACAAAATAAAGATAAGAAGTAGATTTCCTATGTTGTGTTGAATTTAACTGTAATACGTTAAAATAGAAAAGAATTAACATACCAGGCGAGGGTGAAGCTTGCAGCGAGGCTGGCGGAGAATTCTCCAAACGATGTACAGGAGACGCTAATGGTGTCACTAGCGGGGAGCGCGGCGCATCCTCTGATTTGGCTGGACATGTAGGAGACTCCGGCGTTGAAGAACGTCGCCTTGTTTTTTCTTCCCACTCTCCACTATAATCTATGGATTCATAAGCATCTTCATCCAAAGTTTTTGATGACCTTGAGCCATTATCCAATGTAACCGGACTTTGCGGAGATACATGATCAAAATCATTTTTATTTTCTGTTGTTTCGTTAGATTGTGACAACATAGGTGACCCGTAGGATGTGACACTAGGCGTATATCCATCATTGGGAGCAACCGCGTCGGTCACGTCATCTAAAGAGGACGTGAATGCGCGATCGTTAGGCAATGGAGACACTGAAGACTCACGTTCAATGGTGGGCAAACCGTCTTTTTCATAGTATACTGGTGAAATAGGCGATTTTGCAACTCTCGCCGAAGGCGATGGTGATTTTTGATTTCGTGGTATTAATACTGGCTCTGTTTTACTTGGTGTTGATGGCAATGGTGAAGTAGGTGAGGTTCTTTCAGTAGGATTTGGCATAGAACTAGGAGGTTGTGTTTGATCACTTGATGCATGCATTAGCAATTCATTACTCGCATTTCTTTCAGTCTCGTCTAGAGGCAACGTCGTTCTTACGTTAGAGTGACTTTTCTCGGAAGAGCCTTTGATTGGTTGAGATGGAGAGTCAACTTTATTTCTGCTGGGAGAACTTAAGTGGTCTCTTCTTGCGGAGGGTGAAACTGAAGATTCATGTCTCGGAATCGGTGACACTGAACTATTTGGTCTAGATGACACAGCAGCAACATTTTTTATAGGACTTGGAGATTTCGTATTAGGTATAACTCGGCTTACTAAGGAAGATGGAAGAGTAGTAGGCCGTTCTACTTGAGAGTCCCCGGCACAGGGTGATAGCGGTGGTGAATATACACGCGAAGGAACTACATATCTTTCAGGAATTTCTGGTGATTTTCTGTCTTGATAACCACTAGAATATCTATTAGAGTCCACTTTTGAGTCCTCACTTCGAGTTTGCCGAGATTTATTAAAGTGCGCCGTCCAATTTCGTTGTTTTTCTATTAGTTCTTTGTTAAATCGCCTGTCTGGTTTCTCAGGTTTAGGTAGAACACTCGGTTTAACGGGTTTTGGCGGCGGCGCAGTTGCCCCATTGGCGAGACGATCGCCATTAATAGCTGGGGCTGGCATCGGCGTTGGCGTCACGATTCGTCTGGGTGGACTCACGGACCCTGCAGAACTAGAACGAGATCGCGCTGGTGCAGGAGGGGTCACTCCACGTGTACCCGCAAAACTAGCAGCAGCAGACGGAGATTTCTCAATTCGGAATCCTCGATTTTCTTCGCCCAATTTTTCAAATAGAGCACGAGCATTATTAAACCGTGCTAAATGACTCTCGGTCCGGACGCCACTAACGTCGCTACCGCGAACTTCGTCTTCTTCCTTTGAAGGCATCCCTTGAAATATATTCGCGATCTTTGAAACTTTAGTGCCTGAATGTCTTTTCTTGCACTCCTCCATACTAACCGGGTATGCCCGTTTTAATCCGACCTGTAAAAATAATTACCAGTATAAATGTTTAATCGCCACCATTGAGAGAAAAATAAATAGAACGCTCATATATGACTTTGATAAAGTAAAATCAGATAGGCACGCGTTGTGGCGCAAGTTGTTAGCGCTCGGAACGGGCACCGCCGCGCGACTCGCGGTCGCCTAGCCCAGGTTGGCTTGATTATATTCTCTGTGTTAAATTAACTTGAGATAGCGATAGTACTGATAACAAGTATTCTTATTTAAACGACCAAATCTGATATTTTGGTGTTTGCTAATGTGCAAATCATCAAGCATGCTTCACTTATGACATTACTTTTACCCAAAATTAAATCGCAAGGTGTTTTCATTCGGTTATAAAGATATAATATCTACGTAATAAGATACACTTATTCTACAATACAGCACAAATGGATGTAAGGTACCTACAGTCAAAGCGCTAGCGCACACATAAGTGTGAATCACACGCACTACTGATATTCATAAAATAATAAGCGATAAGATGGTTGTGATAGCAAAGATAACTGTTCAATCAGTAATTAACGAATACTTATTGTTTGTGCTTCAAAAGAATTAGGGACGTGACAAATTAAACACATTAGCAAGAGCAATAAATAAATAAAGTAATAAGTAAAGAACGTTAAGTTAACAGAAATAATGTTAAGAAAAAATCTACTGTGTATTATACTGATTTTTTATGTGATTCGGGAAGTGACTGCTAAGTGTCAAGTAGCAGAAACTTGTGTGACTGATCTACAGCAATCAGACTGCCACCCGCTAACCTTAGTACCAAATACAGGCATATTTGGGTGTTGTCCCTCATGTGTGAATAATGGCGGTATGTTAATAATCAGTACTTTATTAAAAATCAACTTTTAAATCATATTGAAAATACGCGGAATAAAAACTGAATGGGTGTATTAAATTTCACTCACATCGACCTGTCGGAAGTTAAGTTATTCGATCTAGTCGTTGCCAACCACAGTCTCCGGGAAAGAGCTTATTAGCTTGGAGAAAATGCCCGGTTGTAGGTGTTCAATTAATTAACATTTGTATCGATTGCTCAACAACAAATTCGCTGCGAGCAATGCGTTCATTCCATTGTGTACTCTTAGTCATTGATAAGATATGGTCTAGACATTTTTGCTAAACGATGTCACAACGTAACAAAAATAAAAGTACAATAAATTAAACGAGTTTTACTCTGATTTTAGTAAGATACTTTCGACTTTAAATTATTTCTTTTTATTTGATTAGGCTAAGAATCTTATTCGTCATACATAGCAATTTTTATAACTTATTTCTAGTAAAATGTAGGCAATGACTTTTCCTACATTCATATTTAACTTTCTAGGTATAATAAGTATACTGGAAAGTACATACAGCTAACGGTGTAGGATAGAAATATCGTTGAAATGTAAGGTAATTAACTCTTCAAGCCAAATTAAATTATTTATGTATTAACAGTAAGAGTAAAAATATTTCATAATAAAATGCTATTATTACAATGTAACTTGTTGTAAAAATATTACAAGAAGTTAAATGGAGTTCTTTATTTTTATCCTGCCATGTTCTTAATCATCGCGATGTGTGATTCTCTTAAATTCTTTCCCACTACATAAAATGCGCACAATTTTCAATAAATATGTTTCTAATAAATATGTACTAATTTACAGGGTAAGATATATAACATTACTATTTTCAGGAGTTTTACCGGAAACTACCGGTTGCAAACCTCCGTCTAATTGTTTAGCTGATGGTCGATACGCACCAGTGCAATGCAAAGGCGATCAATACACTGGCAGGTACTGAACATTACTATCAGTTACCAATATTTCAATGGAACTAAAAATCGGCATATTATTATAAGATTGAGGTTTTTCTAGCCAAGCACTGCTCAATAGGTAAATTTGCAAAAACTATAAGGAGCTTGCATCCCACGGGCGAAATTTACACACATTCTTGGCCATTGTAATTAATTCTGTTTAATATCTTGCACCAATCATAAATAATTAATATCATTTAACATTTATCAAATAGATACAAATCAGTTTAAAATATACTTTTATAATCATATCAGATTTCCGTTACAAGAAGACTTGATACAGTAGATAATCGATTTACGTGTATTGCATCTATTTCTTATGTATACTCAAAATGTTGCGAACATTGCGACTGCCGACTAGGAACATAAAATGTAGGTAAACCGACCCGACTAATATGTTTTACTAAAACATTTTCGTTACACGTTCTTCCTGAAGATGTTTCTGCTCGGATGAACATGGAAAGAGAATATTTGGACAAATGTGGAGGAGTGACGCAAGTGATATGAGTTGTGGTAAGTTCCAATAACTTTAAATACAAGTGCAATATATTATAACATTAACCTGAATCTTAAACATAATCATGTGATTAAAACATTTTGGCGAATCATTTTTCACTGGATGTTGCATCTTTCTAAAATTTTAAAGATGACAACTTTCATAATTGGCACTATTACTTAACATATTATCACCAATATTTCGCAATAATACATTAGTTATAGGCATTTACAAGGCTGATGACACGGAATTTTTGATAAGATGGTGTGATCTTCCAATTTATTTCACATAAACCAAACAATAATTTTACAGTAAATATTGCCTTAAATAACGTCAAAACATCACTAAGTGACACTTACATATTTTTAAGGCTACAAAATAATATTCATTGAAAAGAAAAAGTTTTATACATTTTACGAACCTTTTCTATTAATTATTATCATGAATTGTATGTTTTTAGTTTTTAACTAAACGGCACCGATTTCTAGCTTGCAGTCGTAGAAGAGCCGAGTTAGAAGCTACTGAAGAAAGGGTTGTGACGCTTCACTGTACCCATTCTGGGGATTACGAACCACTCCAATGTGACGATGGGATGTGCTGGTGTGCACAACCAAAGACGGGGTATCCAACCGTCGTGCCTGTACCTGAGGGAGACATGACTCAACTGCCATGCTGTACGTATTTCCCTAAAACCATAAATTATACCCTGTTGCCCAAAGAAGCAGAAAAGTTAAGTTAACATTTTTGTTTAAGAGTAACGTAAAAGGATTACATATGAAGAAATTGTATTTATTTCGATAATTATATCTGCAATAATCTGCATCAATGGACTATCGTTTCGGCAAGTCTGTGAACGCAAAATTGCTAGGGATTTACATTTGCTTTATTAACGTTCTCCGAATTTTATAACGTGAGCGCGTTCAAAGTTTATTTTGACGTTCACAGAATATTATTTCGTACTTTATGGCCGCAGTATGTGACCGGAGCAGTTTCCTGGGACAGTAACAAACACCTCTTTCTAAATCAAAGTGTGACAGTGTAATCAAATTCGTTGTACTTATTTGTTAATAAAATAGTACACAAGTATGATATAGATACTTTAATTTGATAAAGCAAGAACAATTTAATCCCTGAACGTCATTCGCTTGTCGAGATGTAACAACAGGATACAACAATATTCGCAAGTGATTAGCGGCCCATCCACTAACGTTCATTCCTACCGGAATGTACAATCCTTACGGAATGAACGCCAGTGGATTTGCAAGGGCGAGAAAGAATGATGGTATTAAAACCCCGCGACCCCTCCCGTCGCGAAGGACGCGACGCGCTCTGTGATCAAGTTAGTGCCTATTTATTTGTCCGGCGTGATTGAGCGCAACTTTGTAATCATTTTGTGTTCGTCTTCGTCCCGGAAGGATAAAATGGATTCCCAAAAAATAGACGATAAAGGTGACATTAGAAATGTGCCTAAGCGTACGATATTTTCAGAAAATGTCGTTTTATCCGTTTTTTCAGTAATCTTATATCTTATATCTTTAAACGAGCAATTCTTGTATGTATATATATATATATATATATATATATGTAAACGAGGTGCGTGACACCTCATTTAATTTATAATTTTATTATTATGTACCTATTTATAAAGTGTAAAACCTCTTTTTAATCTCCCATAGATCGTCTGTCAGATTTACTAAATGACAGCGCTTTAAAAGAATATGATTATAATTTGATTATTTTATTTTATTAAGAATTGGTGAAGCAATAGCTGTAAATGTTGTTTCTCTTTCCAGGTGGGTTTTATGTTTAATTTATGTTATGAAATGTTTTGTAAAATTGTTATAAATGGTTATGTAATAAATTATTCTCTTTCCAGAGCAACTCAATTACCTATAGTTTTACTATTCACCTAAATGTCCAAGGGCAAATATTAATGATATTATAAAACAACATTTCTGCAGTCGGTTACCAAAAAAAATGGAAAAAGTTAAATTTGAATTCATGGTCAAGGCCAGTGAAGATCTGAAAACGAATATAATTTGTGTAACGAAGATTACGGATTCGGATGGTCGGATCTTTGCGATGCCAGACAAGTTACAATCTGCAAAACTACATGTCGATATAGTGCAGACCGAAATCTTTCAGAAGGTAAAGATTTCATTACAAAAACGGCACGAGAAACGACAGGTGTGGATATCCATGAGCCCGGAGATGAAGGCGGTTTATTGTGATAAAGATGGAAATATGCAGTTTAAGGGATACCTATTGGAGGAACAAACTGAACCTCAAGCTTCTACTTCTACAACAGGAATTTCTGAAGAATCTCTAGCAAGAATCATGGAAAGCTTCGCTGATAAGAAGAAAGACTCATCAAAACCTTTTAATAAGGGAAAGATGGCAGAAAAATTTGTAATTGAAAAATTCAACAACAAGATTACTAATGTGTCCCAATGGATGACTATCTTTGAGGCGGAGTGTGCACGTATAGGAATAGAAGACGACAAAAAAATTGAAATTTTTAGGTTATTCATTGAAGATTCTTGTTTAGACTGGTATAGTTCCATGCTTATAAAGCATACAATAAATTCAGAATGGGCAATGTGGAAAGAAATCTTTTGCGAGACATATGCGGATAAAGGTTGGTCACCGATCAGGTATGCAATGTTATATAAATACAGACAAGGCTCACTACTCGAGTATGCGTTAAAAAAAGAGAGATTACTATTAGAAATTAATAAGTCCATAGATAAACTAACTCTAATTGACCTGATTGCCACCGGATTACCGAATTTTATTGCGGATAAGATTGATAGGAATAGTTTAAAGGAAACAAAAGACTTATTTAATAATATAAGAAGTTTAGAACATATGGTAAACAAAAAACCATTTGATAAGAAGATAGGAGTTTCTGAAAGTAGGATTAAAGAGAAAAAGGGAAAGCCTTTGTATAGTCCATGTAAAATTTGTGAAAAAGAGAATAAAGGTATACGTTACCACCCTGAAACCCAATGTTGGTTCAAAATTAAAGTTAATGATAGACCAACTAAAGATCAAATAAGGAGTGTTAACAATTTTGAATTAGAAACGGAATTAAATGAAATTGACCCAAAAAACTAATAGTGCCGCCATTAATTAAAATTAAATTACTAATAAATGACACTTTAGAAACATCAGGAATCTATGATTCAGGATCTAATGTGTCCTTAATAAATTCTAGGTTATTATCATTTAAAAAAACACCTGGTTATAATAAAAATGCAGGTTTTAAAACAATTAATGGCGTAAAAAAATCAATAGGAATGGTAACTTTAAAAATAAAAATTTTCGAAATTGAAAAGCATGTAAATATTTTTGTTATAGATAAAGACAATTTCGACTACGATTTCCTAGTTGGGTTAGACTGTATACAGACATTTAATTTAACTCAAAATGAGGATTTAAATATCACCCAAAATATTCTCAGTAATAATACTGAAGATGAAATACAAAATAAAAAAAAGCAACAAATAACCACTAAAGAAATTCCTGGCAGTTCAGGTAGTGAGTATAAAGAAGGTATATATTATGAAAAAAAAAGGGATATTACAAACAAAAATAAAAAAGAGATTATCATAAATGAATATAAAATAAACTTTAATGAAAATATAATAGTCGATAATTTTGATATATCAGTAAACAATTTAGATCATCAGGAAAAATCCGCTATTGATCAATTGATAAACAAATATAATTCGATTTTCGCTAAAGACAAATTTGATATAGGTACTGTAAAAGGTTATGAAGCCCATATTGATTTGTTAATAGATAAATACTGTAGTAAAAGACCGTATAGGTGCTCTATTGAGGATATGAAAGAAATTGAACATCAAATATCGAAATTACTAGAAAATAATTTGATCGAAGAGTCGTATAGCCCTTTTGCCGCTCCGGTAACACTAGCATTTAAAAAAGAAGAAGGAAGAAGATCGAGACTTTGTATAGATTTTCGCGAATTAAATAAAATCGTAGTCCCTCAATCGCAACCATTCCCGTTAATAGAGGATTTAATGGTTAAAACAAGGAATTGTAAATTTTTTTCAACACTCGATGTAAACTCAGCTTTCTGGTCCATACCCCTTAAAATTGAAGATAGACAAAAAACAGCATTTGTAACTCAGGAGGCACACTTTCAATGGACTTGTTTACCTTTTGGTTTAAAAACTTCGCCTGCTATTTTTCAGAGAATATTAAGTAGCATTATAAGAAAGCATAAACTTTCAGATTTTACTGTTAATTACATAGATGATATTTTAGTATTTTCTGAAACATTCGAAAAACATATTGAGCATCTATCTTTGTTATTGGAAGCAATATTAAGAGAAGGTTTTAAATTAAAATTCACGAAATGCAACTTTGCTCAGGACTCGGTAAAATATCTAGGGCACATAATTAAAAACAATACTGTTACTCCACTGAAAGATAATTTGATTGCCATAAAAGAATTTCCAAATCCAAAAACACAAAAAAACGTCCGACAATTTTTAGGAAAAATTAATTTTTATGGAAAATATGTGCCAAATATTTCAATTATACTGGATCCCTTACATAATTTATTGAGAAAGGGAGAAAAATTCGTTTGGTCCAGTAAATGTCAAGAATCCTTTGATACTATAAAAAAACTGCTTTGCTCAAAACCTATTCTAGCTATCTTTAATCCAGACTTGCCAATACATATTTATACAGATGCTAGCTTACAAGGTATAGGTGCGATTTTAAAACAAATTCAAGCCAACGGTCACGAAAAACCTTGCGCTTATTTTTCAAAAAAATTGAAAGACTCCCAAAAAAAGAAAAAAGCCATATATTTAGAGTGTTTGGCAATAAAAGAGGCGGTAAAATACTGGCAACACTGGCTTATAGGAAAAACATTCACGGTTTTTTCAGATCACAAACCTTTAGAAAAAATGAATATTAAAGCCAGAACTGACGAAGAACTGGGTGATTTAACGTATTATTTGTCACAATTCAATTTTAAAATAATATATTCACCGGGTAAATATAATATAGAGGCAGATACTTTAAGTAGAAACCCTGTTTTAGAATCGTATGAAAATCAAGATAGTAGTTTAAAAGTAGTAAATTTTGTTAAATTAGTGGACATAAGAAATGATCAAGATAAAAATGAAGATATAAAACAAAATATAAATAAATTTATTTTCAAACATGATATATATTATAAAAAGACAGGAAAAAATGAAAAGGTTGTACTTAGTGAAGAGTTAAGTAAGAATATTATAAAACATGTACATAATTACTACTGTCACTTAGGCAGACAACAAATGGAAAACAAGATTAAACCCTTTTATCACGCCAAAAATTTATTAGATAATATAAAAAAATATTGCGACAACTGTGAAATCTGTATAAAAAATAAATCCAGAGGAAAATACAAATTTGGACTAATGTCTCACTTGGGTCCCGCTACCTATCCGTTTGAAATAGTGTCTATTGATACCATAGGGGGGTTCGGTGGTGCTCGTTCAACCAAAACATATTTACATCTTCTAGTAGATCACTTCACGCGTTACGCCTATATTTTAACATCCAAAACCCAGAATGCGAATGATTTTATAAAACTTGTCCAAAAAATAACACAGGATTATAAAATTGACTTAATTCTATCAGACCAATATCCAGGAATAAATTCAAAAGAATTCAAAAATTTTTTAGAAGCAAAACATATATCTATAGTTTTCACTGCAGTAAATGCGCCATTTTCAAATGGACTAAACGAAAGGTTGAATCAAACGTTGGTTAATAAAATTCGTTGTAAGATTAATGAAAAGAAGGATAAAATCGCTTGGACAACTATAGCTCACGAATGTACGGAAAAATATAATGAGACTGAACATAGCGTAACAGGGTTCGCCCCAAAATATTTATTGGAGGGAAAAAATGTTAACATTCTACCAGATGAATTGAAAGAAAATTTAACACAGCAGCATTTATTACGGGACCGAAAAATTGCCTTAGAAAATAGTATAAAATCACACAATAATAACAAAAAAAGATTTGATAAAAACAGAAAACATTATGAACTAAAAGTCGGAGATTCGGTATATGTTGAAAATGGAAATCGGTTAAACCGAAAAAAACTGGATGAATTGAAAATAGGACCTTATCAAATTTTAGATAAAATATCTAATTCAATTTATAAAATAAACACGGGTCACAGAAAGTCAGAATCGAACCTCTTTCATATAACAAAACTCATACCAGTAGAAGAATAGAACAATAAAACTTTGTACTTTAAAAGGAGGGAGGGGGGGAGATGTAAACGAGGTGCGTGACACCTCATTTAATTTATAATTTTATTATTATGTACCTATTTATAAAGTGTAAAACCTCTTTTTAATCTCCCATAGATCGTCTGTCAGATTTACTAAATGACAGCGCTTTAAAAGAATATGATTATAATTTGATTATTTTATTTTATTAAGAATTGGTGAAGCAATAGCTGTAAATGTTGTTTCTCTTTCCAGGTGGGTTTTATGTTTAATTTATGTTATGAAATGTTTTGTAAAATTGTTATAAATGGTTATGTAATAAATTATTCTCTTTCCAGAGCAACTCAATTACCTATAGTTTTACTATTCACCTAAATGTCCAAGGGCAAATATTAATGATATTATATATATATATATATATATAATCTGAATCTCGGAAACGGCTCCAACGATTTTCATGAAATTTAGTATGCAGGGGGTTTCGGGGGCGTTAAATCGATCTAGCTAGGATTAATTTAAAGAAAATGTCGTTTTATCCGTTTTTTCAGTAATCTTATATCTTTAAACGAGCAATTCTTGTATAAACTTAGTCTGGCCATGAATTCTTTTACAATTAAAAATAAACAAAACATTCGAATTTGGTACCTACACATGTTGTTGCAAAATGAAAATAATCCAAATAATTCCATAAAGATAATTCAAAATGACGAGCATTCCTCTTAAATGACAACAATCTTCATAAAATGATAGGATTATAACCATCCACAGACACGCATTCCCTCGGTATGACTGACAAGATGCAAACTGACAGGAATGTACCTAAACGTGTGTATGGTCACTGAAGGATTGTTTTTCCTGTCGAACTGGCGTGTTGTGATAAAGTCAGGGAAAGAACGTAGGATTGTGGTTAAATTAGTGGCTTCAACGGTTTTATTTTATCCCGTCGCTTTTCTGTACAGTTTGCACAACGGGACAAGTCGGAAGAAATGAACGTTAGTGGATGGCCCGTTATTCACAGACTCAAGATATTGAGGGACCAAATGCAATTGTACACAATCAGTATGACAAAGAGCCCTGGAACACTTGTTCAAATATACTAGCGTAATATGTTTATTTCATTTAAATAAAGTTAGTTACATTCACGCTGCACAAAGAAAAGGTTTTACTTACCTACGTAGTTACTAGACAGCAGGGATTTTTTTAATATAGATGGTCTGAGATTCTAAAAATAAAAATAATATAAATCCATGTCTATATTATATTTATATATTAACAAAGTATAAAATAAAGTTGCTCCCCCTGTTCTGTACAAGAAACGGATTTTAATGCAGATTACAGTAACAGATAGAGTGATTTAAGAGGAAAGTTTTTATGTAGTTACAGGCATTTATTACTGTGCTACCCGTGCGTAGCCTGGGCGGGCCCGCTTATCTTTACCAATATTATAAAGCCGTAGTTTGTTTGTTTGCTTTGAGTAGCCTATTTGATAAAAAAAATCACTATTTAACGCAAATTATTTGCCGCGATAACCGACGCCCACGGGGCGGAACTGCGAGCAAAAGCTAGTGTACTATAAATGAGTAACTTGTCTTTCAAGGATTAACCGCTGAACCGATTTTGATGAAGCTTGTTATGGAGTAATCTTCTATCCAAGTAAGGATAGACTACATTTTGCTTCGATAGCTGAAACCCACGCGGGCAGTATCGGGCCATCCAATATTATACCTACCGTATACATAAAATATCGTTCAATAAATATCAAATAGGACCCAGGCCCCTTCTCATTTTTAAATGTTTCCTTCCTTAGAAGTAACGAGTATTACAAATATTGTATTTTTGCTTCTATTTATCTTGTTATGAAGTAAAGAACAAACCAGATAAAACGCAGTATAAGAATCTTTTACGAAAGACTTACTTACATAAACAAAAATAAAAAACCGGCCAAGTGCGAGTCAGACTCGCGCACCGAGGGTTCCGTACAAACCTGTAGGTATATAATTAAAAGTTATGGTATTTTTATTGCTAAATGAAATGTAGTAAGTTTAAAATTATTAAAAATATTTTTATTATATGATATAACTAAAAATGTATACTTTTCGCAATTTTTCCTATATCTCTGCTATAAGACGTTGCTTCATACCAAATTTCAAGATTCTGAGTTCACGGGAAGTACCCTGTAGGTTTTGATTCCCTTGCGAGTGTCGAAAATTTCAGCATAAACGGGAGTATCTTTTGATCGCGTTGACTTAGAAGTTTGATTTTTTCACAGCTCCAAGAGACCATAGACTTGAGTATTTGATATGAATTTCAGCTTGATACCTCCACGCGTTCCTGAGAAAAAAGGTCTTGACAGACAGACAGACAGACAGACAGACGGACAACAAAGTGATCCTATAAGGGTTCCGTTTTTACCTTTTGAGGTACGGAACCCTAAAAAAGAAACCTACTTCGGTGCACAACTGAAAGCTTCTGGCAAAAGTTTACCGTTTGTTCAGTCATAACAATATTATAGAAGGCGTGTACCCTACTATTCTAATGGTAACTGGAATAAAACATATTACTTGAATGAAAATATTCGCATTAAGCCATTGAATCGTATCATTGTATCATAGATAGTGTTTATCAAATCGACCTAAAATTATTTGAATGTTTCGCACTAAACTATATAATATCTCTGTATTTTAGATAGCCCATTATCGACCGGGGAGCAATATTTGAGGAAATGCGAAAGCTTAGTTCTAGCCAACGCAAGGATTCAGCAAGAACAGTTAGACCACGGTACTCATTTCCTGGGTAATCCTACCACATTTTGCGAGTATGATGGAAGCTATGGACCTTATAAAATTCTAAATGGAATGTAAGTTTATTTTATGATTCTTAAAATACATTTGCAGAGTCTAATTTTAGTGGTCACAAAGTTTAATACCAAATTTCATTTAAATGTAAAACTTTATGTTACTGTACGGTTAAAAATGTGTCAAGTTAAAAATGTTTCAGCGCCTACTGTACTGATCGAGAGGGAGAAATTCTGGGTGCATGGCAGGTTGTCTCGAGTGATACGGCTGGAATGACTTGCAGTAAGTGATTCACGATAGTGTCAATTTATATTTACTTATGTTCCGACTGAGCAACCAGTGGTGGCTAAAGCTAGTCAAGAAAGCAAGATAGTGTTTGACTTATAGTACCTACCTATATATATTTAATAGAAGTCATAAAAGAATTATCAAGAGGAACAACAAAGGCGAACTTATTCATTTTAAAGTGGTTGATTGTTGTTTTTTAACAACATCTTACTGTTTACCATGAATGTTTGTATTTTATAAAAAAAACGAAGACAGATTGAAAACAATCTGATAGTGTCCATAAATTTGCATATCAAACAAGATAGGCTGTAGGGTATCAATGCACCGTTAGCATGGCTCATTCGCATTGTGCCACCACGACCGGTTGTCGGCCGTGACCCTGTTCTCAATATGTTGTACGGTCCCACCCATCCTACCATTCAGCTGGAATGCGGAGACTATGAATACTTCACCAATTAACTTATTTTTTCAAATGTTTATGTGCTTTATCTGTATGTTCGATATCTATTAATCTCTCTACAAGTGAAATGGCCTTTATCTCATTTAAAAGCAGAAATTTAGGAGTTTATTTGCAATACACTTAATAATTCTACACAGTGCTTAACAGTTTGTTTATTGATATACCTACATTTCTTTTACAATCAATTAAACACTCAGCATAGGTAACTAATGTTAAGTATTCGATATTATATTAGCCTTGATTAGGCGTTACGGTGCCTTTTATCAATTCCAGAATATCTCCGTAACACCTCCAGGAAATTAATTTACAGACAATCACGGCAAATCTTTTGTGTTTTATTTCGGTACTCTAGTATGTTACTTTTCTTATAAAATGATTTATGATTGATACAGATTGCGCACAAGACACCATGATCTACTTCCCTGAACGCGGCTTGTCGGTGACAGAGGTCTGCCAGGCGAACGGCAACTACCGTCCAAACCAGAACGTGGGCGATGTGTACTACTGTGTCGATAAAGACGGCTATCACATAGAACTATTGGACGCATGGCCAGCTGACAACTGTGCCAGTTATGCGTAAGAAAGCTCAAACTTTCGAGCTTTGCAACTCTTCTAAGGAAACTTCACATCATTCAAGATTCTTCGACAGTAGAAATATGTATATCATGATCTATATTTTTATCTCGACACTCACTATGTTGTGACTTTATTTCAACAAATATAAAAAGTTCTAACAAATAAATAATTAATAAAATATGTAGATGGCTATATCAATATCGTGTGATAGGTGTAAGTATATCGTACATAATATAATGTCTTGTGCATAGGCAGATGAACAAGTAACGGATTCTCACATCTTAAATCAAAGCTGGTGTAAGGTGTAAGCGCACCTACTTAAAGTTATCATCCTTTTTTGCGTGAAAGCTGATTTCTTAACATAAAGAGAGGTTTGTTTAGTCAACGTTTACAACTACATCTACTTCTACTTTTAGCACATCATGTAACAAAGATGTGCTTTTAATCTGCGACACTTTGTTGGTTAGCACACACAACATATAACTATTCCTGTGTAGTGTACCCCATTTATTACTGGCAGCACTTTATCATTTGTCAGCGACTTAATTATAAAGTAGTAAGGTTAATTTTCGTAGCTCAATACCACTGTCATGCTGTGGGTCGACTGTAGGTACCTTATATTCCCTATAGAGCACAGTAAATTATATAAATTGGTACTTCAGAATAGCTTACTTACCGGATAAATGGATGCTTATTAGAAGACCCAAGTACCACGTAGCGCGTGTCATCCGACGCCGGAGCGCCGCCGCCCGCTCGCCGCGCAAACTCTTCCATCTGGAACACGCGACTTGGGTTACCGGTGCCACACTGCCGCTCTTAGCTGACCACACCTCACCTGCTACCACATGGCAAGGTCGTATCGCTTTTATTGCACACAATTTTGTGAAAAACATAGTGAATGCACTTCGTAAGAGTGGGGAATATGTCTTACCCAAGAAAGACTAAAACCAAATCTATATTTAAAGCGTGTATCCTGTAGGCTTTTGTTTGTGTGAATGCCTGAAAAAGCTTTTCGTATGTAAAACGATACGATCTCGAAGAGTTTTTGTGCTACATTATGTAAGTATAATCACAGAGCGGGTGCTTGGACATGCTTTTTATACTTTTAGGCCACTAGCATGTTCTATAATGCCATGTATTTTAAATGACAAAGGGATGTAAGTAACTAAAAGGTACACAGACATGTAACCTTGCCTTGCCCTTAGGCTACATTAATTTATTATTGTTTAGTTTAATGCAAAATCATCCAAGAATGTCATTGCTGTGCATATAATATTGTAAGAAGCTTTAGATTTTATATGTCTATTGATTAAATTTCATTATTAGATTACTTGGGTTTGACCTAATTATTTGTAAGTTAGTATGTAGGTAAATAGCTCTCAGATCTAGATAAAGTACACTTGTTATCCCAATTATTTTGCAAAAATAGATCGCGAGTCGCGACTCCCGCAACTTCATAATCACGATTGAAAATTAGCTATTATTATTAAATCATAGTGACCTTATGTGAGTACAATAAAACATAATTTTAGTTCTTCAAAACAATTTATGCAGTTCATTCTAAATAATTTTTTATTGGTGTGTCCACTTAGCCGAATAAATTTTAAATTTGGCATCAACTATTTCATAATCAGTACAAAGAACGAAGTCACGTTTGCGCACATTTTTCTAGGCTTCTTAATAGTATTTTTAGCTGCTTATTTTTATTTTACTTTCGCTGCATAGGTACTTAACTCCATGAAGCGTATTAAATGCGGGTACTTTAGTAAAAGTATCATACTATTAAACTATCAAAGGTTATATTTGGCGTAAACATCGTATTTTAACTATGGTTCATTATGCAAAGTACGTATAACATAGACAGTAGGCGATAATTTTATAGTAGCACAAGCATCTCTAACTAACGAGTAGTCGTTGTGAATCGAGTCGCGACTCAAGGGTCGTTGATAGAGGGTGGACCGGAGGGAGCCGTCCGAACCCCGCCACTTGGACACGCCACAACCCCTCTTGACAGCACGCGAACTACGAAAGAACCGTACATCGATGCCATGCATGTCTAATATCAGATATTTTTACCTGTCACCTACTTATAATGTTTACTCGGTAGATTTGATAAAAATAAGATACAAGCTTATCTATGAGTAAAGGCTGTGAGAAAGTATTACAAATAAACATCATCCAAAATATTATGAAAATTATGTTACATATACAATCAATGTACTTTATAATAGCACCTGTTACTCCAGTGTGTACTTACATTTAATTAAGGTAACTGTAGAATAGAGCAGCGGCAAGTGAATCTGATGATGTTTAGGTTAGCCATGTTTGATGTTTGTTGGGTTAATATAATAATGTTGATAACATCCTTAGATAATTCTGCTATTCTTAAGGTGGAAATAATTGAATGCCTGAACTATTAATAATAATTATAGGTACTATCATGTTTATTTAATTTGAGTGTATGGAATAGAGTTTACACTCAGCTTTAAAATAACCAGGACTTATAATTATGACTTAACAAAATCACAGATCACATGATCACTTAAAAATTTGCATCACATTACTCAAGGCTACTTTTTATTACTATCATGAATTTCATTGTTCTAGCTTAGTATTTCTTGAAAAGAGAATAATATTAGAATAATATAAAAAACACGATTAGTAGTTGTATAGATTGCAGTAACAGTAAGACAGATCTTGAGCATACTTGTCATGAAAAATTGGGACGGGTGTAGCAGGTAGTAAGGCAAGTCTAACAATATTTTTTTCATTAGTTGATTAGTTTAACACTCCAAATGAAATACAATTATTCGCAAAACACTAAGGCCCGGTTTTTTTAACCTGAATTAAGTCAACCAATAGGTAAATATTGTAACTAATGGTTCAAACTTTGTGTGTATTCATCAATTTTTATTCTAACAAATAGCTAAATAATTGACCCACCAACTTATTTGACCCTTTGATAGACAAACAATTCACGTTTTACCGAAATTTTAAACCCTAATGGTTTAAAATTTCGGTAAAACGTGAATTGTTTGTGTATCATATTTTCTATTATATTATATTTTGTCTATTATATTTTGTTAGCATATTTAACCATTGGTTGAGTTAAATCAGGATAAATAAACTGGGCCAAAGTAAATAAGTATTTAGCCTAGTTTTGAGTTTGCCTGAGAAAGATGGTGATAAAAAATAATCACTTATTATACTCTTAACCTAGCAAGCTCTCAACCAATGTGTCTAGATTTGAAAATATTTTACATAATTTTTAATCATGTTTCATGTTTTAATCTGAAATTAAAGGTTAAGTAATACATTATATTTTTTTAAGAAATAAATACTTTTAGCATACCCTAAAGGATAATAGATAGAATTATTGGATTCCAATGATAAGGTATTATATCTTTTTCAATATATAATAATTATTTACTAACTAAAACAAAAACAACATCTGTCACATATTAATTACTATAGATACTGACTAACCCTGATTAGTAAGAAAATAGTTTTTAATGCTTCCAGAAACAAATACATCAATGAATATAATTATATCTCACTCAACAGTTGTGTTAGGAGTTTCATTTGTTTCTGTAGGTAGGTCAGTAAATAGATACAGTAGGTATTTTGATAAAGTAAAATAGAAAAAAACAGTATGTAGTTAGATAGTACCTATTATTCATTTAAGACTACTAGCTACCATGATCTATAATGATAACAAAAAAAAATTAATTTTAATTCTAATTTACAACTTATGTTCAATTTTACCAACACGAAAGAAGAGATACCCACTTTTGAAAAATGCCTGATGACTTTATTATCCTTCACAGGTATTTTATTAGGTAATAAGCTAATATACACAAGAAACCATCGATCGCACAACTAAATAATTATTATCAAATTATTTATTTAAAAAATAATTGATACTGACCTTAGACGAGCGTCACGTTTTCTCCAGCTTGGTGCAATCCGGTTTGCCACATCAATACCAATTTGTAACACATATCAGATTATTAATATATTATCACAATTTCACTTTTCACAATATTCGATATTTCTGTATCTACCAGCAATTCATATCTAGACCACACGCCCACAAATAGCGTACACAAACAGTATTCGGAAGCTAAAATTCTAAGTAGATGCTTATAATAAACGTCAATAACCCGGGCCAAACGCCTGTGAAGAAGAAGAGTTAACGTTAACTCTGCAAACTTATCACAAATTAGTATTGGTTTTGATAATTCAATACACTATTAGATTGTAGCCTAATTAAAAAAATTATAAGTGCAGTAGATCATTTCATTCATAAATAAAATAAAACAACTATGCTAACCAGACCACTTCCCTAGATTTTCGTCGTTCACTCTCGCTCGTCCCGGAATGGCAGTGTTACCAGTTTTCAAAAGATTTTTACTACCACAAGATTAGATTTTTATTTTCAAGATTAGATTGTGCTAAAATTACAAGCGTTTGTTTAATTCTTTTATAGCCAAAAATATAACAACCGCGCCTTCGGCTACTTAGTTCACGTTAATTGGCTTATTATGAAACCTGCATTTGATTTAGTAATGCCCGACAGAAATTTCGGTTAATTTTGGCCTTAGTTTCGGTTTCGGCCATAAAATGGCCGAAATTTTCGACCGCGCCGAAACTAGAGTGTTCGTGAATTATCCGCCGAGCGGCTGGCTCAGTTCTCCACCGTCTTTTACACATAATGTATTAAGTACCTATTGCTTTAGTTTTTAAATGTACTTCTATAATTTATTTATCATTTAAAAATACTCTAGATGAAATATGTCTTTTTTTCGGCTATGTAAATTTTAAATAGACATGTTTAAGTTTCGGTTTTGGCAGAAAATTAGAGCAAAACTGAAAGTTCGGTTTCGGCTTAAAATTCTATTTCGGTTGGACACTAATTAAAAGTTAAATAATTATAAATGGTAGTAGTATGTACCGTACCTAACAAAAAATAAATGAAATATCCAACCCATACATACCGTAAGAGCTAGGTAGGTTGGCTTACGCCTGTAATACGTTTGCCTTTTATGACTTTACGTCGTTAACTTTTACAGGCCTACCATAAGCGTTATGGTAAGCCATCAATAACGACACCCATTTCGAGTCTGCCGGCCCTGGGTGGGAATCGAACCTCGATCTCCGGTTTACCGGTCGGTAAATATGCAGTACCGTACCTAACGAAAATTAAATGAAATATCCAACCCACACATAGCGTAAGAGCTAGGTTGGTTTACGCCTATAGGTTTGATATTAATGACTTTATCGGTCGTTATGTCATTAACTTAAAAGGCTTATCTAATATGCGTTATGGTAAGCCATCGATAACGCTATCCATGTCGAGACTGCCGGCCTTAGTAGGAATCGAACCTACGATCTCCGGTTTACCAGTCTGGGTAACCACTAGTCCAACAAGCCAGTCAAAAAATTTCCGCGGTGTGTCCTTTTATACATGACTCTTTACTTACTTCTTCCTGGATCTAATTCGCTGAAGCAACTCCCTTCTCATCTTGTCCCTAATGTACCCACTGATATCTTTTTTCACAAGTTCACAACTACAAGAGTTGTGAAAAAAGATATCAGTGGATACAGGCTACTTGTTACTACATAATTATGGTTCTTCGTCGTGTCTATATCGCCAATCTCATAAAGTAAAAACGTTTAGTGACATGACGCGGTCGGAATGCAGGATCGTGAACAAATGTTATTTTATATTGCCGTAACATTTTCTAACAGTTTTCAGGTACCTAACAGGCGCTGCTCCACAGCAGCGCATGGAGACGCTACGCACGTGTGTCAAGGCGTCAAGTTTCGCTTTGTATGCATGGATTTTATCAGCGTTGTTTTATTTAAGTGATATTTAAGATGAAACATCTGTGAACTCGACGTTGTTAACATCTATGATGAGTCTGTAAGTGAATCGCATAGCTGCACCCACGTGCCACGGTAAAACTTGACAAGCTGATAGATGCAGCTAAAAAAAACTGCAGTGTGGATCGATATCGTGCATCGATAGGTACAACTCGCTCGTAGCACGTAGATTTCTCTTGGATTTGTTTTCTGATAATTTGTTAGGTACAGTCTAAATCAATTACACTGCGTTATTATATTGATAAGGGCCGCAAGGTGTTCTTTGTGCATGTGATTTGAATTTTTGTGAAACCCCGCGACACGAGGATTAAATTCCTTAGTGCGGGCGTCGTTTTTTCTTTTTTAAAGAAGGGAGAAAGAGAAGAAGAAGTTAAGATGGCGGTGGACGATTCTCTTTAGAATGCAGTCCAAATTAGAATTTTGTTGGAATTAATTATTTAATAGACTGATGGACTCTTATATGCAGCAATGTTTAAAACGCCTTTGAAATAAACATTATAATCAAATATTCAAACTAAATTGATCGTATTATGGTTTTGGGCACAGGAGTTTTCCCTTAAACAGATTTTTTTAAAACTGTCTTAATTAAGATCCGGGCTGCAAGTTGGCTTATTCATGGTAGTTATGTACCTATCACATGGTAGGTGCGTACCTCTTCGTAAAATTGTCCAACTTGTGCAGCGGCGCAAGTTGTGGTCGGGCATTAACTTGCTTAGAATTAAATTCGTCTATTAAAATGAGGTTTTAGAATCTCACGTGAGACCTCCTCTTCTACCGTTTTGTCGAACCAAGTCGATGAACACAAGTTCCATTCGCCCTATCATAGAAATGCCACCCATGATGCCACCTGACACCATTATTACAAACCACCTCCAAAAGAAATGCAACTTTGACTATATCTCTCCCCACGTTTTTGATAGACTCTTCTGTAACCGTCTGCACTATTTACACAGTAGGTACCTACAATTAAGATGTTCATGCGATTATTTTTTTAATATTAAAATTATTTATAAAATTTTAACAATAAGTAGTATTGAGTGATTATGATGATTGAACAAAGTTTCGTACCCATAAATATGGATACTTTGTGCGAAAAAGCTTGGATCAATGAAAGATTGCTAGAAATTTAAGTCTAGGACAGCTTTAACTTTATTTTCCCGGATTTAATATTATCTTTCAATGCATATATTTTAGAAATTGATTTTTTTTATGATTATTGGACAGCTGTCGTGGTACTCGTGGTGGCTTAGCGTTTCAATGAACGAATCTGTGTGGTGTGCACAATAGTTGCAGCAGCCTCTATGTAAAATGTACTGTGGTTGCAGGTTCGAACCCAGTACCCTCAGATTAAGGACTCATTCATCTAAGCTAGTACCTACCATGAAGGTATAATACCTTCATGGTACCTACTAATGCGAGTTTTTCAAAGATAAACGAGAAGTACTTTCTTTTCATTTAGTATAATCTAAAAAGTTTTCATGCTTAACAAAAATATTAATTAGAGCGTTATCCGGAACTTTGATATAGTTGTGTAGGAGTCCTTCAGGTCAGTGTAGTTGCAGGTCGAGTATTATTTAGCTCTGTGGGGATATCTTCAGACATATTGCCCGGGTTCGAACCAGGTTTTTTTTTACAGAACACGAATCTGCTCATTAAGAGACCATAATAAATTACTAGTACATAATACATAATAAGTACTTAATTAAACGAAAATGCTGACTTAATTATTTTATTTTTGTTACAAGCTATTTTATAATTATTTTTATTACGTTTTGGTATGTATTTTTTATAGAATTTCGCAGCATTTCTTTTTCTTGCGCCACCTTGATTCGGCGGAACGCTGTTTGTACGCTTTTCGTATTCGTTTTTTGTGTGTTCTATTACTTCGTTTATGACTGATTCTCGAGTCTTTGGATTGCAGTCTAGCGCATTCGCAAGGAGACCCGACGCGGCTGACAGTCTCCATAGCACTGGGACATTTTTGTTTTCGTTTGATACATTTCTTGTAACACTTGTCGGGTTCCGGGCAGGGAGCCGGTCGGGGCCTATGTTTGTGAACGCTGCATGTTGGTGCCGATACGCACGGCTTAACACTCTTGTTGGAATACACAGCTGAAACATTGTCAATGGAAACATGTATTTGAAAGATCAAATAAAATAAGGTATCTAACCATTAACTACCTTACCAAGTACTACTTACTTTCTAAATACTTTAATTTGTAACTCATTTTACGATTATCTATTTCATAAAATAAAAAAATATTTTTATTCATTTTTATTTTGTTATAGAAAATAACCGTTAATTTTTAAAATTGTATACACGTTTTGCGGCACATTAAATAATTAGTATGGTTTACGACACGTCTAAGGTGCAGTTTTTACCAAGCACGCGTAGGTTCTTTTAAGATTTAAAATCACTTATACTACTCGACAAGCGTTTTTGACAATCACATATTTTATACTACTGACGACTCACGACATTTTATTTTATTGTAGAAATTAAACTGCATTCTCATCAACTACATGTATTTCAATCATTTTATTGCATTCGAGATACTTCTTATATTTTAATGCTTTAATGTTGCCGTTTTTCAAGATGTCAATCATTTTGTTTTCATTGCTACAGGCAATATTGAGTCTATTAACAACTTATTGCAACACCTTCAAGCACTAGTACGTTAAGAGGTCGAAAATATGTTTTTACAAAATAATGCAGTTCAACTTATTTTTAATTTTTCCTTTTCGAGATTTTCTTGTTCCGTTTAAGCGTTCTTGTTTTCTTTTGTCTCGCTGCTGCATATAGCGTTGATAATATTTCGTTCCAGTGGCGGCATCTATTTGTTTTAGACGTTCTTGTTTTCTTTTTTCACGTATAAACATTTGTACGGTTCCCAAGCTTCTCGAACTTCTCGTGCTTTTAATGTATCTCCTCCCACCGTCGCATTTTTTATTTGAACGTGAATCCATTATTGATACAGCACTTGGGCAAGGCTTCAGTTTTCTGGCGCGACATCGTTCGTGATAATTATTCGGCGGTCCAGAAGCGTGATGACGTCTCTGACGAGGTAAGCCAACGGCTATGTGTTTACATGAGGAATTTGTAACCTGCGGCATTTTCTAGCACAACCTGAAAAAAATAAAGTTTATAAACCAAATATTTCAAAGCATAACTAAACTACGTGTAAAAAAATATCTTTGTCAAAAGCAATTGCAATAAAGAAGCCAGCCTCACTATTATTACTCCTACTATTAATTAATAAAATATTATCTTACCGAAAAAAGTTGAATCTACCATTATTTACACAAGATGTTTCAAATATTTAGTAATTAAAATATTTTAGCCGTATGCAGGTCCAAGCTACAATAAAAAAATTAGTTGCAGGATTGATAATAAAATTATTGTATTACATATATACAATTCTGTAAAGTTGAAACGGTAATTTATTAAAGTGAATTGTGATTTCGACCAGTCTATGAACATAACACGTTTTACAAAATTACACATTTGCATTTCTTTTTCTTGAGTCGACCCCGATGGCCTTTTCCGGCACAGCATGAGGTATTTGATCTCTTAGAGCCTTTTCCCCTCGTGTACTTAAGATAACTGTGGCTTCCAGTTAGTCGATCTTTCTTTCTCATTTTGGATTCCTTTGATTTTCTCTTGAGAAATTTTTCGACTTTGTTGACATTCCTCGGATTGTTCGTTGAAGGCCTAAACTTCCCACAAGTGGAACATTTTGATTTGGATTTCGTCGCCATAATAGATACAGCGCTGCGACATGGCTTGATGCCCTTCGATGTGGTTTTTCTCAGGCATTTTTCTGGATTCTGGCATGGCGGTGGGGTGGGATGGCAGCGCATCGGAGTGCAAGAGGCAGAAGGCGTGCATGGTGGGTGCAGTGCGGGAGCCATTTATATCAATCAGCTACTAGTCTGAAATTAAGAAAACAATACATTCCTCAATTAAACTTAACAATAAATAGAAGCCAGCGTCATCAAAATTATTGCCACTCATTCTACGCGCATAAATAAAATAGATAAAACTTACCTACTAGCCACTGAAGCACGTGATTAGTCACTGACACCGCAATAAACAAAGCCCGTGTGCTTATCATATAATGCTATTGTAGGTAGAGCTTATATACCTATCACACAACGTATCCACTTAACTGAAGGTATGTATTAGTATGTAACCTAAGTGTAACAAACATGCATGAGTGATACTCACAATATTTGTTCATGTTATATTGGTACTTCTGGTGATATATCTAGACTCTCCACCGGCTTCAAAATTTTACACTAAAGTTAAAAGAAAAAGATATTCTTAGAGTTAAATCTTTTTGAAGAGGTGCAGAACTAAAGTATGGATTATGTATTATTAGGAATCACATAAATTACCGCGACGGTTTATATAATACATGTATCAGCATACGAGATTATCGTACTATGACAAATATTTAAACATCAGACTTTGGTTCACCACCTCAATGCAAAGCACTCACAACTTTGTACAAAAGTTCAATGCCTGTCAAGTGTACGTAATTTGGATAATAATAACATAAAATATTTAATATTGTACTCATATTTAATATGTAATCTTAATAATAGGTACTTACTAATGAGTGACATGGAAAACTTTATTTGTGTTTGTCACTGCAATTGAACTTTTGTATAAGACACTGTCTGTTACCATTAAAATACGAATTAATTATGAGTGGCAGTAATATTACACGAGGCTGGCTTCTTCAATGATTAAAAAATCAATCTACATTCGCAGGCTTCTTTGTACAAAGCTGTCATCATAGTGTCTACTACAAGTTAAGTTAAATGTTCTAAATACACGCATATAATTGCAACTCACCCATAATATGTTAATGCTTAATGTGTTTTGTTTGGTATTATTGTTTCATAACGGTTTAATTTTGTAAAATTGTTATTTTATTCATTTTTGTATATGACACCTGGATTTTACATTTTTGATCTTCTATTTTCAAGATATGACAGAAGCTATTAGTCTTCTTTTAACGCATCTGTTTTTACGTATGGACAGTGATTAATTTATCTCTGATAAGGATGACACACTTTTAAAAGAGTTTATTATAATCTGCTCTATGACAATTAGATTCAAACTTTTCCGGCTACATAAGTTTACTAATACTTGAAAACCAAAATTAAACCAGACAGCAATAAGTAGTACGTTAATCGTATCAATAACACTCTAAATAAGGAACACAAATAAATACCAAAGATTCCACGTAAATAGCTGCTAAACATTTATTAAGCTTCTATTCAGTGAACATCAAATTTTGTATGGATTTAACAAATAAACAGCTTATATATGTATAGTCATATAGTTATAGAAGCTACAATATTTCAGATTTAAATACTCAGCAATATTATAATCTTATCTACAAGTGTCGTGATTTTAACAGATTTTTTTATTAATGTATCACATTGATTATTTAAAATATAATTTAACAAATTTATACATTTTAGCATTAACATTTATATAATGATGCACATTTGGGTTGCCATTTTCAATTTTATAAACATTAATACTTCTTACTTATTTTGATTGATATTACTACATTTTGATTATAAGGTAATTATAAATATCTAGCACGCGTGAAAAACGTGACCATAAAGCCAAAACTTACAAATTTGGGTTTCATATAGTAATTAAATCTAATAAATACTATCATTTACCTTGCACTGACATTGCATAACAACACTTTCAAGGACAAAGCCCGAAAAGGGGTATACTTATGAACTTTGCTAAACAGTTTGGACTTCCTAAGCCAAGGTGTGTAACCGGTATTAATGACCTTGAAAATTATTAGGAATGTATTTTATGATAACTTAGTCACTGTCTTTCTCATCCATATCGAAATAGTGATAAATCTCGTGAGTTTTTAGACAAGACTTTTTCGTAGGCATTAGGTAATGTGGGCAACTCTTTAATTTTTTTTCTTTGATACAGATTCCTGATACGTCGGCGGTTGATCCTGTAAATTTAAAAATTACTTAATGTAAATGAGATATTAATTTAATAAAAATAGTAACCAGACAAAATTAATTATGATGATTTTAAGAGATCCTTCTTCCACATGATATTACTTGATGAGTATTAATATTAACATATTTAACTGTATCATGGTACAACTAAATGTACTCTATTGCAAATGTACATGTAGAAATTAATGGGTTTTACTTACAGAGTATGGTGGTGGCACATAAGCCGTCTGAGGCCTGTTAGGATCGTAATAGGCGCTCTGTGCCGCTTCCGCAGCCTTAGCATCTGTAAATATTAATAATGACTCTACTGCAACAACCAACGTTCATCAAACTAAAATTATACACTTATAATACTAAAAAGCGACTAAAATAATGATGCAACTCTATAGGTAATAATAAAAATTGAAAATACTTGTAAAAAACATGAATTTGTACTAAAGTTAAACTAATGTCTACTAAGAGAAGCCTCGGCCAGGCCAAGACAAAAAAAGAACCAAAAATGAATACAAAAATATTTTAGAAAAAAGTTATTTCTTAAAAAAAAAGGCTTTTCGTATTTTTGACAGTGTAATTTTGAATTTAGTATATTCCTCACCACTAGAGGACATGCCGGCCGTGGCCCCGCCTGGATACCCCGGAGGTGGCGCCGAGGGGCTATGCGGGAAGACAGCACCTGTAGGCGATGGAGACAACTGCGCGCTGGCGCCCGAGAACCCGGTGCCAGGCGGGTAGACGCTGCCCGTCACGCCCGGGTAAGGTGGGGGGTTGTCCGACACGAATACCGAATTTGGTGGGGGCTGGTCCGGGAAAGCCTGTAATTTAAAAAAAATGCATAATAATATACTTAGTGGTAGATAAAACTAACAGCATTAATGCAGTTTTCAGCAATAGACAGTGATTCAAGAGAAAGGTTTTAGTGTTTATTTATATTTGTTTATTAATGTGTTCCCCGTGCGAACGCGAGGCGGTGCCGCTAGTATAATTATTAATGGAGTAACAATAATTTTAATTATATCACAATTATAATAAAATTCATTTCAAAATTTTTCCTTTATTACAGTGTTTTTAAACAACATCTTAAAAACTAGTTATTCATAACTTCTATTTCAGAATACCTTGCAAATGACTTCTAAGTAATAAATTCCGAAAGAAATCTTTGACTAACCGTGTATGGTGGTACCCATCCATAGTAGCCTTGCTGCGGGGGTGCATACGCTGGCGGTGGTGCCGCGTACCAAGGGCCGTTGGGTGGCGTGTACGGGGGCGGCATCGCGTTCGCCGGCACGTGACGAGTAGCTGCAAAGTAACAAGTTATTTAAGTAAATTAATTACAATAGAAAGGAAAAAAAATAATCTTCAGCAGGACTTAATCTCTGCTAATTAAACTACAGAGGTCACTGCCCAAGTCTTCAGAAAGTTTTCCTTTATATAATAATTTAATTTACAAGTCTTACTCCTTCTTATTTACAAGTAATTGTTCTGCATGAATGCATAATAAAAATAATAACAATATATTATTGAAGGTAACTGAAACTAGTATCAACTTGCATTGCTCAATATAATAAAACTAATGTTATACAACGTGTTACAAAATACCCCAGAAATATTTAATTAATGACCAAAGCCAAAATTTGTCAACCCGAGTAAGCTGTCATGTGAGGAAACCAGATTAATTTCAGATTAATTTAACAGAAAGGTCAATGTACCTATTTAGCCTAATAATTGTCTACTTCAATAGGTTTTCTATTTTCATATCAGTTCATTTTCAGGTATAAACACACACACATATATTATAATCAATAACTGGCAACAATTACCTTTTATCAGTACACACACAAATTGTAAAACAAATGCTCAATGCAAATATAGCTGCGGTAGCCTATTGGCTAGGGCATCGGACTTGCGATCTTGTGGTCTTAGGTTCTAATACCACCCATAAACTACAAACGTGAACCCACTCGTAACACAAGCATTAAGCTTACCATGAAGGGTTAACAAGAATACTAGTATGGGCGACCCACATTGCTAAAAAGCTTTTTTTTAAATGATTTATTTGTGTTGTAAATAATATTTATCATTAATAATAATTATTATTAATAATATGAAGGAATATTTATATTAGAATTTCAAGTGTTATTCGTAACAAAAATAAGTTTTAAAATATGCTTACCTAGGTGTGCTGCTTTCAACATAGCTTGCCCAAATTCAATGGCTCCTCCAGATTTAAATGTTATTTTGAACCTCACATCGCCAATGAAATTGCCATTGGATTGAGCATAGACTTTACCTTTTATGTAGTTTGCCGCAAACAAAGGTTGCTCAACAGTAACCTAATGAAAAAGAACTTTAGAGTATTTTTTTTTGTAAAAGATTTTGCTAGTTTTATAATGTAAATATCTAGGTTACATGTGTAAGCCAGGGTTAAATAAATTCAAACATTAAAAGGGAATTCGTCATTTCTTTGTGTTGTAAGCAACTGTACTATAGCTCTTGTTGGAACAAAAAAAAACATTTTATTTACATAATGTAGCCTTGGTTCAATTCTAGCTCAACTTGTTAAAAAGAAATTAATTAATTTTTTTTTTCCAGTCCCAACAGTTTAAAAAATAAATATAATAGGTAATACATTCAACTTACATCTTGCAAAGACATGAAAGGAAAACTGAATGACCTCAATGGATCCGAATTACTTTTTGAATTGAAAATCATCCGATGAGTAGTGAGATACAGGCGACCTTCTTTATTATTTTTAAACTCTGAAGTATCATTTCCACAAAAGTCAACTTTCACATTGTCCGAAAACAATATGATACTAAAAATAAGAAAAAAAATTATAAAATCAATATAATACAATATGTATTTCCTAATAATATAAAGAGAAATAGTAAGAATTTTTTTAGGAATTAATTAAAAAACTAATTGGTTGTGGTGTAAACTTTTTGAAGTCAAGAAATATACAGATGGTAATCATGTGAATTGCTCTGACTCTTCATAGATCTGTGACAATAAACCATGACCATAAGGACCGCATTTTACAACATAATACTCCCAGCAGGGGGACTCCAGCTATAACTGCCAGAATTAATAACACAACAGGGGACAATAATTAGGCTATGGAAAAAAAAATTCTAAAGATTAGCTATGAGTATAATTGAATAATATTAATTTTTCGCAATTTCTGATAGAAACAAACATAAGCTGAAAAATGATACATTCCTACTGCTCCTAGTTAATTTATAAATAAATAATGAATTAATTGGTGTTAACACTCTTTGAGATAAGAAAATACTTGATAGTCTAATGACTACTGTAATGTTTTTCACATTATACCGGATAGGAGCGTTAGTAGTGCATTGTAGGTACATTGCACAATATTCAAAACAGTGCGTCTAAGTAAGTCAATTAATCAATTCATATAAATAAGTGCTTCATAGTATGTAATACTAAAACACCCGTAAAAGTTTTAGAGTAGAACATTCTACAGCGATGTACGCAATATCTTTTACAGTAGGTACACAAAAAGATGACTCACCACTCTCCTGCATGGATTAACACCCCATGATCGGCATGTGCCGTATTTAAAGACATTTTGAAGCAGTAAAGAAATTCTAAAGCTGTTTATCGTATGAATTTATTTATTACTCTGGTGAAATAAATATCAACACTGCTCTAATTCTAAAAACAGAAATTCTTTTTGCACTGTGACACTGACTGCCACTGACATTAATGACAAGTGACGTGACAGACACATTTTATAGTCATACGGGTCGTACGATGATAAACTCGATCTTCTCGATTTATCCTCAAATGTAATCGAATTTATCTTATACGTAGTAAGTATCGAGTACTAATAACTCAGATTGTCTCAGTTCAAGAAGTCGACTAATAATAATTAATTATTCTGAAGACTGTAGGTAATCACCATTTTGCAAATGATGTTGTAAACAGTTGTAAAGGGAATTTTAAGAGTCTTAAAGGCGTCATCGCCAGTTCGCCATCAATTCTCGCTACAAACTCGTGATACCGGATTATCGGACTTGGTTTTGGGATAATGTGATACGAAGGCTGGTATGGCCCATGGCCGCGTCGCGCCTAGAATATTAGTGTTCTGTGGGCCGCGTTGACTCACGTGATGACTGTGATGAGATGTTCCGTTCCGCACCATTTCCGCACATAGAATAATTTAGTTATTATTCTATGGTTCCGCAGGTCCCAGGTCCACTGTGTGCTGTCAAGTTTCAAGCAACCAAGTGTCAAGTTGTCATTCTACCAAATGTCATAATAATTTAAACCGGTGCCGTGCCGCCGCCGCCGGTGAGTGCAGTAGACTTCGTAATCCACCGGTTCTCATTACGCCGTGCATTTTAATCGCGCGGAAGTACAAAATCTATTTTTATCAATGTTTACTTTATATACACTACACGCCACAAAATGACCGAGAAGACTGTTTGTAGTAATATTAAGCCTATTGCTTCAGACACTGTTCATAAGATATGTTCTGGACAGGTGCGTGTGCATTTATTGTAAATAACAATCTTATTAAACTATGTTCGTAATTAAATAAACAATATATTTTACATCATATTGTACCACTTAGGTACTTGAAATAGTAGGCCTAATCTTTAACTAACAGGAGTAACTATAAAGTTATTATCCTAATGATATTTTACATACCTAACAGTAATTTTCTTATAAATAAATTACACACCAAGGAGTTATCTTTCTTACTTTTTTAAAGAAAGATTACTAGCAATGAGGGTCGCACATTAATACAAGTAATCTCGTTAAGCCCTCGTGCTAAGCTAAGATGCAAGCATCTTACGATAGGATAGGGTTACGAGTGGGTTCACGTCGGAAGTGTAATGGGTGGGATTCGAAGTTCGAACCCGCACCCATATGATCGCAGGTCCGACATCCTAGCCATTAGGTTACCGCGGCTTAGAGAGTTCATTACATACGACATTTTATAGGTGGTTGTAAGCTTAGCTGTGGCTGTAAAAGAGCTGGTGGAAAACTCTTTGGATGCAGGTGCTACAACCATTGATATAAGATTTAAAAATTACGGTATTGAATTAATTGAAATCACTGACAACGGTACTGGTGTCACTGAAGATAATTTTGCTGCACTGAGTAAGTATTTTTGTAATAGTTATAATAATGTTTGATTAATAATAATCTAAAAGAAATTTATTGTAGCAGCATCTATTTTTTTTACAATAATTTCCGTGAGACGAATTCATAAATATTTCAAGCCGTTGAATCTTTAAATAATTCTCAGCATGCTCGGGATCGCCCGACTAGTTTCGACTCGCGACACAGCCGCCGTCGCGTCAGCTCATGATTAAGGACTCCTATTGAGTCTGAAACTTGTTGGGCAATCCTGAGAATGCACGTGAGTAAGCCATTGAATCTTTAAATAAGTAGCAACATCTGCTTTTATTCAGCAGTGGGTTACATTCCTTGATTATGACTATACTTCAATAATATTATTCATTACTAGCCCGGACAGACTTCTTTCTGTCAAAAGTAAATTAATTATGGTAATTCCCGAGTTTAGGAACAGTTTTTTTTTTTTACTTAATATTTATGTTTTACACCTTTTAAACCTTCCTTGGACCTCCACGAACATTTCAAGATCAAAATCAACTAAACCGGTTCAGCCGTTCTCGAGTTTTAGCGAGACTCACGAACAGCAATTGATTTTATATATATAGATTATTGAACTGTCAATAATTTTCTTTCTTCTATGTAACCTTTTTTCAGCTTTAAAGTACCATACATCTAAGTTAACTGATTACTCAGATTTACTGGGAGTTGCAAGTTTTGGTTTCAGAGGAGAAGCGCTAAGTTCACTTTGTTCCTTAGCCAATCTAACAATTACTACTAGACATAAAAATTCTGATTATGGTAATTATATTAATACCTTTTATGCTTTTAACTTTACACCCTTAATAAATATTTTATTTGCAAACTAACTTTTACAGCCACTAAAATAGAATATGACTGCAAAGGAAATATAATAAAACAGACACCATGTTCAAGACAAGTTGGAACAACAGTCAACCTAACAAATCTATTTTCTACACTGCCTGTAAGACAAAAAGAATTTCATAAAAATGCTAAAAGGGAATTTGCCAAAATGACTCAGTTGTTGTATGCATATTGTTTGATTTCTGTTGGAGTTAAGTAAGTTTTTAAAACCCTTTATTCAAAAACCTCTTTTTATTGTATACAAGTTTATGTATGTAAATTAATCCTTACAGAATCACTTGTAGCAATCAAACCAGCTCTAACTCCAAATCTATTGTGGTAGCAACTCAAGGAACATTGTCTTTTAAAGACAACATAGCTAGTGTATTTGGTGTGAAGCAACTTCAATCATTACTAGAGGTTAAGCCAGAATATGTTACAAATATTAAAGATAACATTTTTAAGGGTCTATCAGGAGAAGTTCCACAAACTGTTGAAAGCATAGACATAGAAGATGTTGAAATAGATTTATCTGAAGATTCTAATGACGCAGATAAGGTAGATACTAAGAATAATGATAGTAAAGTGATAAGTTCTCAAAAATCACAGGGTCATAAAAATATCTCAAAACCAATTGAATTCACTGGATACATTTCATCTTGTTCCCATGGCAGTGGTCGATCCAGCACTGATCGACAGTACTACTTCATTAATAGCAGGCCTTGTGAACCCACCAAGATAATTAAAATAATTAATGAAATATATAGGCAATATAACCCAAATCAATATCCATTTGTTTTCTTAAATGTCAATATGGAGAGATCATCAGTTGATGTTAATGTTACTCCTGATAAGCGTAAAATATTTTTAACAAAAGAGAAAGTAATATTAGATATACTAAAAAACTCAATATTGAAACTATTTGAAAGTATACCTAGGACGTTAAAAGTAGACTCGTCGCTTATTCAGAATAATGGCGAAACTAATTATGTGAAACCAGAAATTGACCAGCCACGGATTTTCAATTCATTTCTGCAGCAATTTCAAAGTAAGTCCCAGCCAAGTTCTCGTAATGAATCACCCGTTGATAATCAATCAACGAAAGAACTAAAACGAAAATCAACTACAATGTTAGATTTCATATCTTCAAAAATTAAAAAGTCTGTAATAAACGATAGTAAATCGTTTGAAGATGATTTTATCAAAATAGAACAAGAACACACACATACAGAAGATACTCTTGATAAATCACCCAATTCTGAAGATGAAAAAGAACTTAGCGGTAATATTAATATTGATAAAGAACTTTTACTAGACTCTTCGAAGTCTGAAATAAATTACGATACGAGTGATAAGTTGACTTACGATAGTCCTTCAAAAGACACTAAAAATGTTATGTATCTAGATTTCACTGATAATATGCTTGCAACACAAGTAAGAGAACTTGCTGATGTTGTTATAGAAAAATCGCATACAATATATTGCAAAACAAAAACTAGTAAAAGTAAGGATAATGCTACCAATGAGTCTAACAGAAACATTTCCAGAAAGTGCAATATTGTAACTGACAAGGAAGACTTCGGAAAGAACAACAGGAAAGCTGTTACACTTAAAACATCTTTGGAACATGTAATAAAATCAGCCGAAATATATACCAAAAATAAAAAGGCATCCAAACCGACAAGAGTTAAATTCAAAAGTGAAATAAATCCTGTATTTAATAAGAAATGTGAAGAGGAGTTGAGCAAAGAAATATCTAAAGACTCTTTCAAAAATATGAATGTAATAGGACAATTTAATTTGGGCTTTATTATTACAAGCCTAGAGGATGATCTTTTCATCATTGATCAACATGCTACGGATGAAATTTATAATTTTGAAACATTACAAAGAACTACAGAACTAACAAGCCAAAAATTAGTTATGTAAGTGACTTAGCAACAAGTATTTACGTTTTAAAGTATTATTTTTTATTATTATTTCAACTACACCTTCCAGACCTCAACAACTAGAGTTATCAGGAGTTAATGAACAAATCTTGATGGATAATTTAGAGGTATTCAAAAAGAATGGGTTTACATTTGAAATTAACGAAGAAGAATTGCCCACGAAAAGAGTTAAATTGCTAACTATCCCTATGTCGAAAAATTGGATCTTCGGAAAAGAAGATATAGAAGAGCTTTTATTTATGTTAAGAGTAAGTATAGCTGGCATCAATAAAAACCTATCATGGTTTTGTATCGTTTTAATTAACTTGATATTCTGTTTTAGGAATCTCCTTCAGAATACTGCAGGCCCAGCAGGGTTCGAGCAATGTTCGCATCTAGAGCATGTCGAAAGTCTGTCATGATAGGCACATCACTAAGCAAAGCTGATATGAAAAAACTTGTTGATCATATGGCTGAAATAGACAAACCTTGGGTAAGTACATACATGTACATACTTAGAGCTATTGTGTCAGTTTGGAGGATGGAACTACCATCTTACGGCTGTCTAGCCGTCATCTATAGACATAATTATTTATATAATAATTAAGGTCATTCCTATATTATGAAAATATATACACAAAAGTACATATGCAAAAAGTTTCAAAGTACTAATATTATAAAGCTAAAGAATTTGTTTGTTTGGTTAAACACGCAATTCTCAGGAATACTTTTTGAAAAAATATTTCTGTGTTGGATAGCCCTTTTATTGAGGAAGTTTATAGGCTACTATTTATTTTGCCCTGATAGCCACGCGGGAGGAGCAAAATTTAGTATATATTTAGTAGATATTCTTATTCTTATGTTTTCTTTTTCAGAATTGTCCACATGGTAGACCCACAATTCGACATCTCGTGAATTTAGCAATGGTCCATACAAAAGATAGCTCTATTTTGTAAATATTTTTTATCTGATGAATCACTAAATCATGTAACAGAAATAATTTCTAATGTCTTACAAATATTGAATTAAAAACGAATATTAACTTATTACTTTTATTTTATACACTAATAGACTTGAATATATTGAATCCAGTATGTGCAGTTGTTACCATGACTCCAGGAAGTTGCTTGTGCCAGTGCAATTCCTTAATATCACTTTGACCTTGATGGATAAAAAGTAGCTGGGGTGGAAGGTTCTGGAAAGGAATTTTAGATAGTGATAATCATGAATACAAAGTAAAATACTTAGCTGAATTCAGCAAATGAAAGTAATCATAATTATCTGAGTGTTGGCATCAAAATATTTATGAAATAACAGCATACCTTTAGTTCATCATCTACAACATCATCATCATCTCTTTCAACAGCCAAGTCCCAAAGTGCAACTTGGTGGTCTTCACCAGAAGATGCTAGCACACTTGGTTCAGTCCAGTGCCACTCAATAGAGGTTATAGGCGCCGTATGGTGCTTAAAAGTGCCTACTGGAGTTTTGTTAGCCAATTGTCTCAAATCCCAAATGTGAAGGAATCCATCGTCACCACCTTAAACCATAAAATAAGTTTTTAATATTTGATATTTATTCCAGGCAGTACTGCAACATGTCAAAATAATATAATATTCACCACTAGCAATGAAGGGTTCTTTACTATTCCATGATATGACATTAACATCACTTTGATGAGCATCTTCAACTGCTAACATGCAAGCTTTTTGAGGAGCTGCTCTTGTATCCCATATCCTTATAGATTTATCTACAGAACATGATGCCAATACCTTCCTGCAAGTATAAAAGGAAAACATTCTAGAATCCATAATTCACAATCAAGTTTTTTTCATAAGTAGCCAGAACACCTCACACTCAATATTAGTGTTAAATAAATTTATCAAGTTGCTTTTTAAAAATTAATTACGTGCCTCTCATTTGGTGACCATTGTATGTCTTCAACAGAACTAGTATGTCCCACTAGGGGACGTTGATCAACATCCCAAGTGCCAGCTTGGTTTGGAGTCCAAATGTGAATATCTCTTCTGCAATCTCCTGTTGCTAAAACCTGTGTACATATATACATAAAATCAAAAAAGATGATTTATAAAAAAAATCTTAACAATATGTAAACATCCTAATACCTATTCCAACTATCGACATATCTTTTGTTTAATATTTTTAGGCAAATGCTACTGAAATAAAAATTCATTTCCTACACACACTACATTTACATACACACAGGACACACTATGTTTCTTAGAGAGAGTTACTTTTCTACGGAATGAAACATTTTAAATATGACCAGGTATTTTTGTAGCACCTTGTATAAAAACTTAATTTAGTTTCAACACTTCAGAAGTATCAATAAAATATCTATTCTTATTATAAAACTATTTACTTACACCAAGTTCTGTTGGGCACCAATCAATTCCGAAACCTTCTTGCTGATGTCCATTGAATGAATAAAGAGGTCTGACAGGGTTATTCAAAACATCTAGGTTGTAGCGTTCTAGCAAAGTAGGGTCATCAACAGCTTGTAGCTGTTGAGTGATATTCCAAATATCTACTCTTCCTAATTCAGACCAACTTGCTGCTAGTACTGAATTTCTAAAGTTTGTAGCCTGTAAACAAATAAAAGTTTTACTTATAATTAACTGATTAACATGTGAGAAGGGCTTTTACAAGAGAGAATTTCTATAATTCTAAAACAGAAATTCTATAATCTTTGAAATATCAAGAAAAATCTTTTTTTTTTTCATTTCTTGCTATGCCAAGAATCTTAGATTATCAAATTATATATTACCTACCCTTATTCTATTGACGCATCCTTGATGCTTGATGAAGGAGAATGTCATCTGTGGCTTTTTTTCCTCATCTTCTTCCTCCTCCTCATCATCATCCTCACCTTCATCTGATTCTTCCTCATCTTCTGCTTTAGAGGTTTGGTGCAAATTTGTCATCTTGATTACTAAAACACTAACAAAAGCATACTTGAATAAAAACTTAGTTCGGACAACGGATGAGTAATTTTGTGTGGCTAAACTACCAGCTACTGCACAGAAATCGTATGCATTTCGGTCCAGAATGTACACAATTAAGTGGAGTTTTGTAAGATGAACTGCAACGCAATAGACGTGAATGAGGAAATTTGCGTGATTAAGAAAATCATGGGTACGAAAATTGGTCGATCGGAATTAGCATTGGAAGACCCCAAAGAATACTTTGATAGTTTTAGAATGTCCGAAAGTTGTCTTAATTTTCTGTTAACAAAAACCGGAATCGTAATTCTCAAATTCTCATAATATATGAGAATTTGAGAATTACGATTCCTGCAATTACAAAATACCATGCAGTTCTTTTCTTTTTTACTTTCTTGCCACTGGATTTAGGTTAAGGACACACTGTATATATTAAAATACTCGTAAAATTATGTATGTCCAAATTCATGGAGAAGTTTGTGAAGCAATTATGGATCATTAATACAATAATTATCATGGTAAGATTAAATAACTAACAGATTTATTATATATGAAACATTATTTGAAGATAACCTTTTTTAACATTGTTAGGTATAACTTTAATCTAAGCTCCCATCACTTTTAACTATACCCTAATACATTATATACTTACTTGTTTAAATGAGCGCTAGAAGCCTGAGTACCGGCAACTAAATAAGCTGTCATCGGAAATTCATTTCGGTCGTTGCCCAGGTTATCAGGAACTACGTCGAAGCTGAGGCAAGGAGCACCAGTCTGGGCTTGATGGAGCATGACGTAAGCAGACTGATCGCACACCAGCTGCTCGTCTTCCTTTAAAGGTTGATCTGGAAGATAAGTCTTCGGACGATCATCATTATCTTCTTCTCCTTCCTCCATTTCTTCGTCATCGCTCTCAGAGGAATTAGCCTCCATCTGGTCTTCTGGGTCTATTTCATTGGACATGATGATTGTTGTTGAAATTACTAGTTTTTATTTAAAATGTGATACTGTATCGATGACAACTTGACAACAACACAACATGCGTGATTTAGGTTAAGAATAAGAACTGACACTGACAGTGATGACTGATGAGTGACACAAGCACTAGCCAAATAAGCCAATATTGAGCAATATGCAGTAAGCAGTACGCACATAGTGACAGAGGGAGACAGTCTCCAGAACAATAAGGCTGGCCACACACGTTCGGTTTCCGGATTAGTTTTCCAATTCCAGATCTGGAATTAGAATTCCATGAGACTAGCGCACACGTCCGGTTTTTTTTATTCGAAATTTTATTACCAACACATTTTGTTACTAGGATGCCGGGCTCCGGGTCGCTATTCGGTACTTTACGGCCGCTGTATCTCGGCGAGCCTAAAAAGCGATTTAAGATACTGTCGTCTCTTTCACCCACAGTTTATGTGTCCTTGCATCTCACGCAAACTGTCTATATCTCTTTTCAGGCTCGCCAAGATTCGTTGGCTGTATTAGGGTCAGCGCACACCAAGAGCAGAGCCGAGCATTTACTGAGATTATTGAAAAAAATGTCTTAGGCTGCCTTCACACTAGCGTTTGTCCAGCGTAGGCGTTCGATGAACGTATGCGCAGCGCAGACGCCGCGACAACGCGGCGCGTGCGTCGCGTTTTCGCCGCTTCTCTACTGGAACAATCAGTGCGCTGCGCTAGCGCCGCGTGTGCGCGACGTATGCGCCGCGTTCGTACAATCCTGTTCGCATCCGACCTCTCCTTGCCTCCCGCGCCCCTGTGCACGATTGTACATGACACCGCAGTAACGCGGCGCATACGTCGCGCACACGCGGCGCTAGCGCAGCGTACTGATTGTTCCAGTAGAGAAGCGGCGACAACGCGACGCAAGCGCCGCGTTGTCGGCGTCTGCGCTGCGCATACGTTCATCGAACGCCTACGCTGGACAAACGCTAGTGTGAAGGCAGCCTTATGATTATTATCATACTTCGCAAAATTGAATACACGCCCAAATTTGATGCTCGACCATGCTCGAGCAAGCCGCCTGCATGCTCGAGCAATAAAAATTTTGGTCGACCATGCGCGAGCATTTTGCAGTCTGCGCTGACCCTTATGCGATGCGAAGCTCGCGTGGATCACAGGCGTGGATCTAAAATTCTAAATGGAAATTACAGCTTGTGCAGCGGACAAGCCAAGATGTACGCGAGCGCTGCTGGGTTCGGGATGACGTCATTAGGTTTTTTGCTTTCTTACGTCCCGAACACACCGAACCGAACGCTAGGATTTTATCCGTTCGGAAAAAATAATAATTTGCGTCTTCATGAACATTTTGTATGTATATAAGCAGAGCATTCAGGTTTCCGAATCTGAATCCCCGATCAAGGAACCTAATCCAGAAAGCAAACGTGTGTGGCCAGCCTTATTGTTCTAGGGAGGGTCTCAGAGCGAGTGCAGCGAGTGTATTCATGATTCAGTAATTTTGATTTCCAAGAGTCGACCATAGTGATATCACAGTACCTCAAAGACATTGTAATCAAAGACATTGTAATGTATGATTGTAATATTGTAATGTACTCTGAGAACAATGTCTTTGCAGTACCTACCTTCACTCTGAACTCGACGCTGGCAGAAATGATGTAATAAGTTGCCATAAAAAAAAAGGTTTTGACAGCCACATTTAACAGACGCGTTTATCAAGTCAGTTATTGATTTCCCGACCAAGATTATTTTGCTCATTATTATAAACCGGTCACGCAGAACGGTAGGTAATAAATTCATTGACTCACATTTGCTTGTTTATACAATATATGTCTATATCAGAAAAATTATCCTCTTCCAGTATCAAGAATTCGTTCAGTAAAAACTTTTGATCATCAGATTATTGCAAAAGGGCAAGAAGCAAACTTATTGTTATTGTCACTTTGACATTTGTCTATTAGTTGAATGATCTTTGGAGGTTAGGAAGGAAGGAATATAAATTTACCTTTTCGATAATATACAACTTAATATGGCTCTACGGTTTACCAAATTATTGAGAATAATTGGAAGAACGAGCTTTTTTCGTCACAATTACATCGCCACATCTGTCGCTTTGCCTGAAGAAATAAAACTTCCTAAGCCAAAGGAATACAAAACAGAAGATAATTTGGTTTATTTAGAAGATCCAGATAACTTTGGCACTCTATCAAAATCAACTAATACCTTTACTAAAGAACTAGAAGATGAAGGAGATAAACAAGAACAAGAGTTTTTACAAAACTTACCAGTGCGTTCTCAGAAGTTGACTACAAAACAATATGCGGACATAATAAAACAATACATAAAATTTAAGAGACTTAAAGAAGCCATTGATGTACTAGAAGTAAGAATGTTAAAAGAAGACAGAGTTAAACCTGAAAACTATATTTATAATATTCTGATTGGTGCATGTGCTGATGTGGGTTACACAAAAAAAGCATTTAGATTGTTCAATGATATGAAAAAGCGGGCTTTAAAACCCACTGGAGATACCTATACTTGTCTATTTCATGCTTGTGCAAATAGTCCTTGGCCAGTAGATGGTTTAAAACATGCTCAACATTTGAGAGAACTAATGATTGAGAAAGGATTAGAACCTAACATAACAAATTACAATGCAATGATAAAAGCATTTGGAAGGTGTGGAGACATAGCTACAGCTTTCAAAATTGTTGATGAAATGATGTTAAAAAAGATTAAAATTAGAGTGCATACTTTAAATAATCTATTACATGCCTGTATTTCTGATAAACAAAATGGTTTGCGACATGCTCTCGTTGTCTGGAGGAAAATGTTAATGATGAAAGAGAAACCTAACATTTATACTTTTAATCTAATGTTGAAATGTGTAAAGGATTGCAATTTAGGCAGTAAAAGTGATATAGAGGAATTAATTGGTACTATCCAAGCACAGTTGCAAATACAAAATAATAGAAAAAATCAAATTAATTTGACTGAATTAAATGAGTCACAAATGATACCTGAAACACTGGTATTGACAGGGCCTCCAGAATCTGTATCAAAATTAAGTATAAATACTGGAAACCTAAAGAATATTGAAAATGAATCAAATGACTTAGTTGTAACTGATAAACAAAATGTAACAATAGAATTTGTTAACAAATTGAGTAAAACAAGTATAAATGAGAGATCTGTACCAAATTTACTGTCTAAAGTATTGAACATGCAGCGAGTAACTTCTCTACAAGAAGTTCAAACCTTACAGGATAAGTTTGCAGTGATAGGTGGCCAAGATGACTTTCTTAAAGAGATGAGTACATATTCTGTAAAGCCAGATATTAAAACATTTACACAAATGCTACCACTATTGGAAAACACAACAGAAGCTGAAGATAAATTACTCCATACAATGAAATCTTTGGAAATAAAGGCTGATATAGATTTTTACAACATGCTTATAAAGAAACGGTGTTTGAGATTGGATTATGATGCTGCTGTTGTAAGTATTCAAATAATAATAATATCTTGTGACAGTTTACACACAGCCATCTGATCCCTTGCCTTGAACTGCGGTATGCTTATGGTATGGTATGCTTGAACTTCTGAAGCCTTGTACTATGGTAACCAGATAACTTTTTTTTTTTTTTAAATAGTTATATATTTATATTAATGATCATGCTCATCACACAAAGATTTGTCCTGGTTGGGAATCAAACCTACAACTTCCAGTTTAGCAGTCAGGGTCACTGCCCACTAGACCAATAGGCCAGTCATTATTTCTCATCTTCACTAATACTTTATTGTTTTGACCAATATGATTTGACTTTCTATATCAAAGATGGATTAATCTCTAGAAATTAGTATAGGAAGCACTACATGTATAGGTACGCATTATGAGTAGTTCATCTTTTTATCTGGTCTAATTAGATGAATTGCTTGTGCACTGGAGTAATTGAATTTTGATCAAATATACTCTCTTTGGATGTTAACTCATTTAAAAATTAAATAATATATCTAAAAATTAATCAGCAAAATCTATTATGTATTTATATACCCAATACTTACTTTTTTGCAGAATGTTACAGAATACATAAACGATGAAATAGAGTTTCGTAAAAAACGGTATCCACATTCAAAGAAGCTGAAATTAAAATTCAATATAATGACGTATGGTGTTTTGGCAATGTCTTGTAAAACCAAAGAAAATGCAGAAAAACTTCTCAGTGACATGGCAGACAAACAGCTCAAGTAAGTATTGAAAGTAGAGACACATGAATGTAAATGAATTTTCTATAATGATAAAATGTGTACATACTTTTATTCAACAACTAGATTTTTCCCGCGGCTACGCGCGCGTGTTTGTCGGTTATGGCAACAAAAACTAGCCGATGTACATCCTTAGGATCCAAGGTTATCCTATACCAAGTTTCATCTAAATTGTTTCATCAGTTCTGCGCAGCATAATGCGGCTAGGTTCGAAGCGGCCATACATTTTGGCGAGTGCTGTACTTTCGTATTAATTTATAATATTAGAGGCATTATATTATAGTAGTCATTTGATGATGGGAATGAAAAAAACCAGCAATGAAACGCAGCATCCAGCAGCTGGAGTCCAGGTCAAAGACGAATGTGATCTTTAGTAAAGCAATGTATTTAATTCATTCTTTTTTCTTAAGAAAACGAACAATGTGGGTCGCACATTACTAGTATTCTTGTTAACCCCTCGTGCTTAGCTAAACGTGCGAAGATTTTGTTACGAGTGGGTGCACGTCGCTAGTGTAATGGATGGGATTCGAACCCGCAACCACATCGCAAGTCCGACGCCCTTGCCATTCGGCTACCACCGCATCTTTGTTATTAGAAGCGTTGTCCTTACAGCCTGTTTAATATTATTCTGTTTTAGTAGCTAGTGTTCTTAGTATAATGGCTACATTGCCCTAATGTAATATAGTAAAGTAGTTTATTAACTTTGTTTTTCTTTCTTTTATTTTCAGAGTAAACATTGAAATTCTAGGAACCCTGCTGAGACATGGAACAGCTAGTAGCAACTTTGGCTATGTGTTATACATTATGAATGTAGTAAAAAAAGAAAATATACAAGTCAATGCATTATTTTTAAAACACTTGGAAGCTTTTAATGATAAATGTATTAATATTTTGAGAAAGGTATGTTCTAAAAATACTAGCGAAATAGTTACATATATATTGTTTTTAAAACAGTTTTTGAAATTTGTTTCATTTTCCTTAGGATAAAGCTTCTGAAGTATTCAAGAAGACTTATGAAATTTTCGCTAAATTTTATAGCACATGGCTTAAAGCAATCAATATTGAAGAAGCATTGAAATCAGAACATCCTTGGCAACAGTTCCGGCAGAAATTCCCTGAGACAGTTCAGCGAGACAATGTACAAATCAAACAACCGAAAAAGTTTTATAAGAAACATAAAAAACGTGTTAAATATACACCAAAGATTGTAAATTAAAGACAGTTTACAAATATGAGTAACTTTATTTATATTGTTACTGAATCGGCTTTAGAAAAGAGTTTAAATTTTAATATGATGGAGTTTACGGTTAAGCTCTTCAAACTTGAGGAGCTTACGAATGAAGAAGTCGCCGAAGCGGTGAGCCACCTTCGTGTCAGCAATGTGAATCATGTCATTGTCAATGTAGAAGTCCAACTGAAAATAAAGTAGTAAATAGCTTAATATTAATTTATATTTAATGAATAGGGTATCTACCACGCAAATATCTCCATGTATTTATTATGTTCCATTTTGCATGGAGTAATCAGATAGATTTATTTTGATAAAAAATAAAAAGGCATTTATTGCTACAAAAAAACAAAACGGTAAACAATAACAGCAGTCATACAAAAAAGGCGTAATTCAGTAGCAAAAGGAGATGGCTCAGCTAATGCTGTATTGGGTCGGGCACTACCCGTCACAGCGCTGATTTTCAGCCATTCCCTCTCCCTAAGTTGAAATGCGGGAGTTGCAGGACAAGATAATTGGCTATACCATTCGCTAGACAACTTCTCAAAAACTATAGTTAAAACACAAAATAAAATTTAGTAAACTAAACCAAAAACAATTCTTACAGACAGAGCTCTAAATTAAAAGCATTCGTATCAGTGTGTGTGTATGCATGCGTGCGTGCGTGTGTGTGTGTGTGTGTGTGTGTCATAAGTATGTATAATATGACTGTGTTGATAGTTTGGTTCTGATAAGTTGAGAAGTAATATCACAACAACTTTTGTGAGTTTATTGTTTTATAGGAGCACTCTGCTTTCTGAGCCCATATTTGAATAAAGGGTAAGACTACTACTAAGACACCTTGTCTCATAGCATCATAAGGAAACTTCACTTGCGGCTAATTATACAATTATTCTGAAAAAAAAACTTCGGTGATAGTAGAAAATAGGCCAATTCATACCTCTGATCCACTCTGGAACTTTCCATCAAGACCACTTGGTCCCTTAGACCAGACAACATTCTTCATTTTGTGCTTGAAGCAGAGCAAGTGGATCGCGAGTGCAGCGTGTTCCCGCGCCGCGTCCCTGTCGCCGCCGCGCGCAGCTGACATGAAGGCAGCCAGCTTAGCCAGCGGCAAGGTGGTGTACAGCTTCAAGTACGAACGGATTGTTGGCAGCATTTTTTGCTGACGAACCTGCAATGTGATTGAATATAATGTGTAGGTCTATAATTTTGATAAATATTATTCTCCATATCTGTCATTTTTACAGATGATAGGGTCAGCATCATCTTGCCCTTTTCGCATTTATATGGTCGGTGCAATGCTTTTTTTTCCTCCCATTCCTATTTTCATACAATAATAAAAAAATATTAGGCAGAGACACGTATTTTTTTGTACCTTGTAAACTAATAGTTAAAATTTATACAAAGATGCTGTAAGAGTGAATAGTCTTTGCGTGACGTCACTCGTCGCTACAATTTTAAATTACAACAATATTGTAAACAGTTTTCAAACTTCATTTCATATTTACTGACCTCATCCATGAACACCTGAGTTTGGTGTTTTACAGCATCACGTCCATAGTTGGAGCCTGGCTCAATCGGCGGCGGGCAAGGAGAAAGGAATTTCGGGCAAGCGAAAGTAAAGCAGCTTTCAAATTCTCCCAGGTCTCCATACTGCATCTTGAACATCTTTTCATGGTAGTTCTTCTCGCGGAGAACCTACACAATACATAATATAAAACTATAAATAAAATTTTGTATAATAATATCACAATAATATTGTCGAGCTTGATAAAATTTACGTACTTGCTGGATGGATTCATCGACGCATTGCGGGTGGAGCACCAAGCAGATAGCCAACAGGTGATACATTTGCTCAGTCTGCTTATTAATCTGATCATTCTGGTAAGAACGCGAGGAGAAAAGTTGTTTAGTGCGCTGCATATAAAGCAGAGCTGACGACAGAGTGCGAATAGCATCGGCATAACGGCGCATCATCATGTATGCAAATCCCACGTAGTATGAAGTGGAGATTTGGCAGGCAGGTACATGAGAGTATTGAGACTTCTTATGGAGCTCAATGTTTTCCAGGACCTGGAATAGTTTTTTGTTATAAGAGATAACTTTGTCAAATAAAAGCTACAATATGTAGTTATAAACTTTTCTATAAAGAATATTTTTACCTTGATGGCCTGGTAATAATCTCCAAGCAAAGAGTGTAGGCGGAGGAGGCCAACAAGAGAGAAGTAGCCCAGCATTTTGTAGAGGGAGTGGCGGCCGAATTCTCCCGCAACCGAGTCAGGGTCGCCGCCGGCAGCGTACACCTACAAGTATAGTAACAAATATAATTACTGAGAAACAAATAATTAACACACAATAATTTTGAAAATAGTTAAAAATATTGAAGTACCTGTAAAAACAACATTGCAATCATAATATGTTTCACACAAACAGAAAATCTGCATCACAAAATGTGTCGAATGAACTGATTTAGATGCTGTTAACAGGTTATGTAGGAGAATAAAATACTAGCTAGTCTACCTATATAAACATACATGATATTCACTATTAAGTGTTTATCATTATGTTTAAAGTAAGTAAGAACACAAGCAAAAAGAAAAAAAAAAATTACCTCAAGTTGGCGTTTGATGTTAGACTTATCCACAAGGGAATGCAGTACATTGAGAATGCAGAGCACATTCCATGCTTTATTTTCAGTGTTAAGAGCATCAATCTCAGCTGGGCTCAACTTAGATGTCCGTGACCTGAACAGAGATGATCAGATACAATGACAATAAGACATCACAGATTGGTTGATATACTAACACATCTTCTTATAACAATCCATAATATAATATTAAATTAATTACCTGTACTGCGCAAATGATTGAAACTGGTACACAAACTCATCAATGAGTTCCCACAACCATTGGTCAGGCAACTCCAATGGCACTGGTGTCTCAGCAGACAAAATATAGTTGAAAAGGTCACAGTAGTTGTAAAATGAGTGAAACCGCTGTTCAGGCTTAGGGCCACCTGGTACACGCGCATAAATGTCGCGGTAGTATAATTCTTTATAAAGAATCATGAATACCTGAAAATTTGTTATGTCATTAGAAACATTTCAAAAGTCAATAAAAGATGATGATTTTTTTTTTTTTTTTTTTTTTATCTAGCCTATGCTGTCCCACTTCTGGGCAAAGGCCTCCCCCAAGTCCTTCCATTTAACCTTATCCCGCGCCACCTCGAACCAGCCCTCACAGTATGCGTCTAGATCATCGCGCCACCTCTTCCTTCTTCTTCTTTCTTACTTATTTATAAAAAAATTTTAATTTAGTAAATACTTACATGATCATTATCCACAACAGGTGATACCTCATTTTCATCAGGCCAAGGAGTATTCTCAAAATACTGTTCGGTTAACTTAGGGAAGGTATTCTCATATAGATTTAGAATCTCATATGTTACTCCCTCATTAATCATGTTACGGAAATAAACGAGGAATTTCTTTACCTGAAATACGACATGGACATTTACATGGTGTATTAATTAATGAAACTGAACATTCAAAACAAAACAGATCTTACCATGTCAGGCATTTTGTAGTATGAAGATCTGTCATACTCTAGGTCATATTGGGGATCGCCTGTATGGGGCTCATAGTCACCGTAGGATTCATATCCTCCCTGCAATTACAAACATTATAAGGGATTGCAACTACTCTAGTATGCTTACGTTTCCATGGTTAGGTTATGATCTTATTTCTTCACACAAGGTTAAAAACTATGAACAAATTTAATATATACCTCGTTATAATCATCACTAGAATACATTTTGTTAGACTTATATACCAAATCTCAAGGAAATTGCGTTTATTTGAACAAAATCTGCCTACGATGAAACGCCGTCGACCTAGAAGGTTTGACAGATTTGAAAAGAGTTGCCAACCTTTATGTAAAATGTACTCTGTGGTTGCCAATAGCAAATCCATCATTATTTTTACGTGACGCGGCCTGTACAGACCGTTCACCATAAGTTGACCCCTGCTTTTGAAGTACTTTTAGCTTTACATCACGGCAGGGGACATCTTACGGTGAACGGTCTGTACATGAATTTTGTTATTATGCGAAGAGTATCGCGGTTAAACAACTACCACTCGTTTTCATTCAATATACGACCCTAAATACCAAAAATACCAATCCATTATAGGTAATTAACGCTTAAGAGCGCTTGCACCGAAACTTGGCAACGTCGCAAATAGCTGTCAAATATTTACACGTTTTAATTAATTTGGCCATTTTACTATATGAAAGTAAGACATATGGCTCTATAGCTCCCTAAAACATTGAATAGGAATTGCAATTAAAACACTAAATTTGATATTTTTAACGTTTTACTTGTAAAAAAGGCACTTGGGAAGTTTCCAACCACGTTTTTTACATATAAAACTATATATTCTGTGTTACGATATTAATAATTGCAATTCCTATTCAATGTTTTAGGGAGCTACAGAGCCATATGTCTTACTTTCATATAGTAAAATGGCCAAATTAATTAAAACGTGTAAATATTTGACAGCTATTTGCGACGTTGCCAGATTTTCGTACACGCGCCCTTAACCTTATTCTTAACTTTAAAACTATCGCGTTGCATGATTTTAATATAATTACGTCACGTTTAAGGCTTGACGCCTTAAAAGGTAAATGCATGAGTTCGCGTTAATTCCCGTGACGTAATTATATTAAAATAACCTTATTCTCTCTAAATGCTAAATGATTATTCTATTATGATGATATTATGTCATAATTGATTTAAGGCATTTTTTTTCGTGTGTATATAAATGATTTATTTAGTTGTTAACATTGTAAATATATAAATAAAATGAGGCATTGCATTTATGTCAGTTTTGACCACAGTTTTGACATTTGCAGTAATTTGCATGATTTGCACTTGTCTGTAGACATGATAAATTCGATAAATTACACAGAATGAACTGTGAATGCTGTGGTGAATGCAGGTGAATGTGATTGTGAGGCAGTTGTCTCACCATGAAGGTATGTGTCTCACCCATGAAGGTATTCTATACCTTCATGGTCTCACCGACAACGATGAACGAGTAATGAACGAGTAACGAGTAGAGCTAGAATTAGAGTATTAGTGTTCTGTGGCTAGAATTGGAAAATGGAAACGAGTTGGCGAGCCGCGGGGAGCGAGTGCATAGTTGCGATAGTTGTGTAGCTCTGCTACAAGCGAGTGTGCGAGTGAGGCGAGCGATTACTCGCCATTACACAAATCATATCATATAATTCATGATCATCGTCGTCTGAACTAGATAACAATGATAATTCAAATGATTGTTCTTCTTCTTCTGCCTACTGCCTAGCCTTTTCCCAAGCTATGTTGGGGTCGGCTTCCAATCTTACCGGATTTAGCTGAATATTGTATTTTACATGGAGCGACTGCCTATCTAACCTCCACAACCTATTGCTATGTAATATAGCTCCCACATTATTATTATACTCTTTGTAATACAGTATTCCATAGTAAGACTGGTTGTCAGAAATTGTAATGACTTAACGACTGTCAAAGATCACTGTATGATAGTCGGGACCAACGGCTTAACGTGCTTTCCGAGGCACGGAGGGGTTTCGGTGGGTTTCGGTATGTTTACAAATGGTCACCCATCCACGGACCAACCGCGGCGAGCGCGGCTTAACCTTTATTATCGGTCAAACCGTACGGCTTACACTAAGCCACGAGCCCCTACGATTGTTTGATGTGCATAATAAATAAAAAAACGTGTACTTTCAGATCCGCACCGTAGAAAAATGACCGCTGGTTGCTCTCTCGGCGTGTGTTCTAATCGCTTAGCGAGTATCGCTGAGCGAGTGTTATCTTTCATAGCTCTTGTCGCTCAGCGACAAACTAGTGAAGCGAGTGCTCGCCGGCAGCTGTTTGTATATGTGTCTCTTTTGTTTACACGGAATGTATATCTATTATACGTTTCTTGAACGAGAAAATAGCCGATAGTTAGTCGTTTTCTCGTCGGCGGTCGGACACTTGCCTTAAAGGAGTTTAAGCACGTTCTACCACCTCCAATTGGGCCTACCGCGAAATCTCTTGCCATTTAGGGGGATCCATTTTGCCGTTAGTTTAGTCTTATAGTATACCCTGCTAAAGCAAATAAACCTTTTTTCTAATCTGACAACCTTCATCTAGTCCAAAGTCGAAAGCATAATTTGGTTGTCAGTGTCACTTATTGTCCGTCAACTGTCAAGAATTCTTCTATTTATTCTATTCATTGACGTTTTTCGAAAGCGCAAGATTCCCTTCCTTCCTTTTCTTGTTCCATTCGCAAAGATATTGTTACGGTTGTACTTCTTGCGCAAAAATGTTTACGAAAAACATTGTGAATTTATGTGCTCGCAATGCGAATGTTCTTAAATCACCTTTATTCGCTATTAGGAATTTATCTGTTACTTCGATAGAGCATGATATCGTGAAAATTCAAAGTACAGATGATTTCAAAGACAAAGTCATCAATAGCAAAGTACCAGTCGTCGTTGATTTCTTTGCTACGTGAGTATTTTTTAATAGCTGACAGTAAATTTCAAATGGTATAAATAATTAAGTATATTGTAATCTATACTTAGTTCATTGACTTCACATACTACAGGATTTGCAAATACTTAATATTTAACCTTTCTATTTATATGATATCCATCACTTCTGTACAATTTTATTCTTGAAATGCAGTTAAATTCTATTTCTGGTACAAGGTCCTATAATCATTCATAGATACTATTAAACATAAATTATTTGAGTTTTATAATGGTTTTACAGTTGGTGCAACCCTTGCCGACTTCTGACACCTCGTCTTGAATCTATAATTTCTGAAAACAAGGGAAAGGTAAAGCTTGCTAAAGTTGACATTGATGAGCAAACAGATTTAGCTTTAGACTATGATGTCAGCTCTGTTCCCGTCTTGGTGGCTATAAAGAATGGAAAAGTGCTACATCGATTGGTTGGCTTGCAAGATACTGACAAGCTTCGCAAATGGATTGAGCAGTTTACATCTGATGAAACTAAGCAAGAAATTCAAGCCTAAGATGTTTTGACTTTTGTTCTTGTTACATGATTGTTATTGCTTCTGATATAATATGTAGTTGATATTTAATAAATGCAAAAGTAAAAACACTGTTTATTCTTCCAGACACTGTATTAAATCCCTAGCTCTTTTATATACATTGTCATCAGGTTTCTTAGTTGTAGAGGTTTCATCAACAGTTTCAATATTTTGTTCTCCTTCCTTATTTTCTTCATCTTCATTTTGGGACTCAGTCCACTCATCCATTTGTTTGATAACTTTTTTTGCATCCTCTAATAACATATTTCGAATGTTGCCCTTTGCAGATTCGAAATATTCAAGAAATAGAGGCCATGAGGAATCAGGCAATAAATGTGGTGAAAACTTATTTTTGTAAATCCAGACTTGCTTCGCTTTCATAAACTTCCAGTTCTGTCTATCATGTTTCCACTGAGAAAGGTAATTGAGGCATTGACCTTTAAGATGGTCCTTTGCTGAAGCCTGAGCTTCAGCCTGACGCTGTGCAAACTTTTCTCTCTTCATTTGACGAATGGATTTATTTCCTTTTTTATCAGATGTCTCTGTTGCTACTATTTGCTTTTTCTTTTTCTTCTTCTGTGGTTTCTCTTCAACATCAGAATCATCGTCGTCGTCGCCGTATTGTCGTTTTGTGGAGCCAGTAATGGGTTTGTTATCTGAATCTTCGCCATGCTCTTCTAAATCATCTTCCATGACATCATTTGGTGCCTGCTGCTCATCATTATTACTTGCATCTAGTGACTGTTTCTTGCTCTTCTTTTTGTTTTTATTCTTCTTTTTATGGTTGACCATCTTAAACTTTTAAAATTCGCCTAGTTACTGAAAATATGCTTACAAATACTTTGATTTAAGGTTATAGTTATAGGTTATTTGAGGTTATAACTTGTTTGTTATTGTCAAATAGTATGTCAAATTGCAACATTTTTATGTAAGTGTTGCTGCTGTATAAATACTTGTTGACAGCGCTTAGTAAACTAAAAAAGTCATCTTATCAATGCATTTTGCTTCAATTTATAATTATTGGTAAACTTAGTTCCCTTTTAATTAATGGTAAAAACACTTAAAATGAATATTTACACTAATACTAAAAAGCTGAAGAGTTTGTTTGTTTGTTTGAACGCGCTAATCTCAGGAACTAGGTTCCAATTAGAAAAAATCTTTCGGCTTTAGATAATCCATTTTTTGGGGAAGGCTTTGCTTTAAGCTACTTGTAGTTACGGCAAACGACACCCACGCGGGCGGAGTGTAATTAAAAAATAATTATTTGGAAGCGTACTTATCTACTATTTCCAATCAATAATTATATAAATTAAAGTGTGTTGTAATACTGATGTGTGTAATTAAATGTGTTAAAAACTGATTTTTAAAACACAATCCAAAGTCCAAACGGTCCCCAAACAAACTCATGATGCACGGCAAATAAAATAAATTAGGTAGGTGAATGAATAATATTACCTAATGGTAACTATAAAACTCAAAACATTGTTTCTTTCATTGATTCTTTTAATTTTCTGATCGCATTACATAAATATAACAATAACAATGATTGTATTGATTGTATAAAAATAACAATGATTGTAATTATTGTCAGATAAATTGGTAACCCAGAGTAATATAAATCGCAATTTTTTGGCACGTCACAGCCGCGTCATCATGTCTCCGTGTCTGCTTTTATCACTTTGGAATTAATTTGGTCAACATTATCATACCTTATCGTCAACTTTATATGTGAACTATAAATTTTGGGTGATTTTTGATTTAGAGACTTAAGATGGAAATTTTAAGTCAAGTGTCTAACACGCAGTTTATGTTCACTGCTGCGGCTGTGGCTGTTGTATTAGTATGCGCAGCATTTGTATTCGTATTCGGGTTCCGCTCAGCAGAACAGCCGCAGTTCGATAAGCTGCCTCTAGTCTTAGACGATAGAAAATCGTCCAATAAGAAGAACAAAAAGAAGGACAAGGTGAGTCCAAAACAATATGTTATGCGCTCCCGCCGTTGTCATCTATGCGTGCTCATTTTATTTTTAACCTTTTAGCATATGCTCGTATTTTACCGGGAGATTCATTATTGAAACAACAAATATTAGGCCTATCCACCTATGTTATGTTTCATTGGAATCTTGTATGTTCTAATTTATAAATTTGTATTTATTTTAATGTTGATTGTAATTTGAAAGTTTTGACGAGTCGCAACTTACTTTTCATGTTACTTAGAAGTCTTCACCCAACCGCACTGTGACAGATGATTTGAAGACAAAGTCTGAAGCCTCCAAAAAGTCTCCCGCTAAGGAGAAAAAGGAAGAAAAGGCGAAAGATGTTGAAAAACCCAAGCCTAAGGAAAGACCAACTGAGCCAAAACCTTTGAAGAAGGATGGAGCAGGTGATGCTAAAAAGAGCAAGAAAAGCAAGACTGTTGTAGAGCTTGACAAGCCTGCTGACTTTGATGATGCAGGCTGGCAAGAAGTTCCGAAGAAGAGTGATAAGAAGAAGGTTAATAAGCCAGTGGAAGAAAAGGAAAAGAAGAAGGAAAGTCCTGCCAAAAAGAGCAAGAAAGTGAAAGATGCTGATGTTGAAGCTGCTCGCCCAGTGGAGGAGCCCGTGGAGGAGACTATCAAGGTTATCAGTGTTGCAGGCCCACAAGTTGACGAAGATGCAGCTCGTGCTTTACAAGCTCAGATTGAAGAAGTTCAGCGAGTTCTGAAAGAGGTAATCTTTTTTCTGTTCACCTTATTTTTTCACTAATTCCTTTGATTTTCATCTTCTCATCATCTAATTTATATTAAATCTGCCACATATCAAGAAGTTGTATGAGATTAAATATTTTATTAACTATATAGGTACATTTATGATAGGGTTCATTCCGAGACTTTCACCTTAAATTTTAGTAAATAAGTAATTTTAGAGCATTGTTTTTCAAACAGTATTCATGAAGAAAATTGTGAAAAAACTGTTAGGAATGAACCCTGTTAATGATATCCTAAAAATGATCAATAGCATTATAAATGGTTGGTCAGTGTGAAACAAATTAGTGAAGTGTAAGGAGTAATATATATAGCACATGGTACCTATTATGCTAGCCATGTGGGAAAGAGATATGAACTAACCAAGAACATTATGTAATACGTAAATATATCACAGTAGGTCAAAGGTAGTCCTTAATCAAAGTTAATCATAAGAGTGATGATCAAACATCCAACAAGTGAACTTTTTTATCTTAACAAATATTAAATATTTATTTAAGCTTGAATTATTCAAACACCCAATTTTTTTTATTTTACCTGTAATATATATTTATTTAAAAGTTTTTTATCAGTTCAAATTAAACATTTTAGTAAGATTTATATTAAATAAAAGCGGCGGTAGCCTAATGGCTGGGGGGTTGGGCTTACGGTCATGTAGTTGACGGTTCACCACCCATTGAACTAACAACTTGACGCCACTCGTAACTCAAGAATTTAGCTTAGCACAAGGGGTTACAATATTACTAGTAATGTGCGACTCTCATTGCTACTAAGCTTTTTAAAGAATAAATAAATATTAGACTTCAGACCCAGATTGACGACAATCTTTCTGTCCTGGGTAGCTCGAGGGACTCATTGATATTGAGGGTAAAGTTCTTAGCAAACAATTTAAGCACAACGCGGCCTGCTGGCAATACTTTGGACAAAAGTTTGTAAGGAGCAGCGTGCCGTAAGCGAAAATTGATCAATCGCGTCAACTAGTTCGGCCTAAGTTCCGCGCCCCATACCTTTGTTCTTCGATCTCTATTAAGTCAAGGGAATGCAAATTATCCGACAACTATACACAGCATTTTAGATATAAAATCTCAAAGACATTCCACAGATTTAACTAACAGTACTTACATTAACTAACTAGGCAGAACGACGTGAGCAAGTTGCTCTTGGCAGCATCGAGGATGAAGAATCCCCTGATGTTGAAGAGCTGACTGATGTTAAGGATCTCAGAAGCAACAAGAAAAAAGAAAACAAGGAAAAGCAGATAAAGAAGAAAACTGTAGAGGTATGATGAATCATTCAATGTCCATATGTAATGAATAAAAAACTTAAACTTTTAAATTAGTCAGATTGCTTTAGTTTACTATAGAAATCAAAGTAACAGGAAACCATTTGCACAGAGTTTAATTTAGTCCTTCATTGTTACAGCCTGCTGCTAAGCCAGAACCAGTGGAGAAGGACAATTCTGACTCTGAGAAACAGGACCAAAACACACCAGTCTTTGATGAGCTTGGTGGTAAGTCTTAACTAAAATAATTCGAGCATAAAATAAAAACCTTTTTTTATCGATTTTGTTGCAGTTTATTGATGAAAATTCCGACTTTTAAAAATATTTTTTAAAGGGTAAAAAAAATAATTATAAACATAATTATATTGCTTCTAATAAGCAAAATATTTTTAGTTCAGTATAGAAGCAGGATTAACATTTTATATTGTTTGTTTTAACAATTTCAGATACTTGGACTGATGCTAAAGTAGCGAAAAAGGGCAAAAAGAAGGTTCGCAAAGACCAGTGAGGGATGAACCATAGAGACAGGGTCCAGCTGGGCGATCTGCCCTGTTGCTAGCTCAATGCCACTCACACCTATGATAAAATTGTCTACCTGCTCTGCAAACATACTCGAAGTGAATATGCTACTAGTGTTGCCATTCATATAAAACTCAGTGTAATGTCTAAATTTCACCTCTCAGTTCAGGGTTGTAGTTTTACAGGGTGTGAAAGTTGTTTTTAATTAAGTTTTATTACCTTAACTTGCTTACACATTCAGTTAACTTTCGTCCATGTTTTTAGTTTCATATTTTATTTTACATTTAGCTCGTTGACTTGTTTTTTCATAATAATTTAATTATTGTTTTCAATAATAGAGCATAATATTTTTTTATGAGTCATAATAATTCATTATGTATTTGGAGAACTTTAATGTGAATTTTGGGAATCTGCAATATGTTGCGTGTTATTTATTTAGTTCGTGAAGAACGAGACAGCGAAAATTTTGGACTTTATTCTTGTGAAAAATTGCTAATTCACGCGCGCGCGATTATTTCCTTCTGACTGAGTTTAAATCTTAGTCATACTATCCTACTTTGTTACTTTAATTTCATAAGTAGCTATCATAAAAATAAAGAATAAGCTTATTATCCTTTTGTCGAGTCAAGAAATATGATTACCATATTTCAATCGCACGCGTGTTTTGTGTTATATTTTGTTGTATTTCAGTATACTGAATGTAGCCCTATACCTGTAGATGTACATGTATATCCAGTAATGATCTTCTGGTGCTTGTAGTAATAAGTCTTTTCCTCCTTTCATTCCATGTGTGCATTTCATCCTTACCTAATACTTAGAGCAATATATTCTGCTGTTGATTAATATGCAAATACTTTGTTAACATCATGTGGTTTATTTGTTGTTAAGTTGTTCATCAACTTATTGTTTCATGTCAATAATTGGTGTTGTGATTTACCCATGACAAATACATGTGATGAGACCTGAAATTGGACCAATACGAGTAAATACAAAGTTTTACGTCGTAATGTCATAAATATTAACTTTTAAATATTGAATTGGTTTTATGTTTTTGATTTAAAGTACATAGTCTATTAAAGTTAAAACTATATTCTGTTGATATGCACATCTAGATAGACTTGTGGATATTTTCCGTCCGGACGCATTGTGCTTATTATAAAGCTTTGCACAAACTACCTGAATCTTACCTTAACATATATTTAATTGAATTGATACTACATATCCATGTTGCTAAGGTTAAAGTAAATACATATTATATTCTATTGTAAACTACCTTAATGCAGCCTTCATATGTTACGAATGTAACAAATACTGTTTGATTGCAGATTCCTATTTTGTAATCTTAGTTTTAAGAATAATTCTAGTGTAGCTCCGATAAAAATCATCAATTTTAAATTTGAAAAGTCTCTGAATGCAAATTATTTATTTTATTATTAAATAATAGGTTAAAATGTGAGAATGAAATATTGAATTTAGTAATTGCTGATGACGTAGACAAAATCTATGTACACTTAAATGATAGACCTATACAATACTGTTGTCTGACATCGGCTGTGAATTATATTTATTGGCTGTCAGCCAGGTTCTTCCATTGCTTAAGCCGATGTATATTTGAGTGAAAGTATATATATCTTCTAATCTCGCCAAAATATCTTATATCCTGATTTGATCTTTCTGTTACTGTACCTCTATAATTATGTATGTTCATGATATTACTTTGTGATATCTACTAGTGCCAGGGCAAGGGTCTGTAGTATTTCTTGTTGCAATAGTTATTAATAGGAATTAAATATGACTTATCTTTGATAGCACTTGAATTTTACCATGTTTTTTTTTGTTCTATGATTAAGAATATTTAGTAGGAGAAGTTATCCAGTTGTGGTTTCATATCTTTTGAGTTCCCTTATAGTCTAATTCAGTACTTAGGGCCTACATTTATAAGAATTTATCATCTAGTGAACTGTCGAAGATGAATTAAATTCGTATATCGATAATAGGTATAATGATGTAAAATATATTTTTGGCTTCATATTCATATGTAGTTTGTAGTGACGGGTTCCCGCCTGCGTGAGCCAGGTGCGGATAATGCCAACGCATAGAGACATTGTATCTTGATAATGTTGTTGTTTTATAGGCTCTAAAGTAATTAATATAATGAATGTGTAATATAAATATTTTTTTAAAATCAATAAAGAGTGATATTGATACATTTCTTATTATTTTGTGTTCCATAGTTGTACTTTACCCGAGTAACAAGTTTTTGGAGTGTTTCCTACACTGTTTTCTTATAACTTCATGCAAGTCATGAAGTTCTCATGTAGAGCAAAGTAAAAAAAATAATTGAAATATAACAACAATAATTCACATAATAACCGTATAATAAATTGCATTACAAAATTGAGATTCACAGTAGGTATAAATTACACAATACTTATAATTAGAGTTGCTTAATCAATTGATTATTATACGCGGTCAACCGCACACCCATGGTATCAACCAAGTACGAAAATCTATCTTATTACCTTGGAATAAAGGCTAAGTCAAAGTGGTACCACTGATGTGCGGTCTATTGAACCTCTTAACGATATGAACCGTGATTTCATTAATTAGCATATCTACTCAAACTTTTTAATGGATTACAAATATGGGTATTTTAATTTGATAATAAGTAAACTAGATCGAATACAAAAATGCGAAGCTTTTTGAGAAAATGTTATTTATATTTATTTATTACGAGATTGTGCGTTCTTAAAACTTCTTAGTTTTAGGAAATAATTATGTAAGTATAATTTAATATAAAATGAGTTTTTGTTTTTAATCTGTACTTGAATGTGGTTTTGTTTTGGATAAAAAATTTGAATTTAAGCTTAGTAAATTTCAAATAGCAATATCTCGTGGCACGCTCTTATTAATTTAGTTACGGATAAACGTTCTAAAAATGTATGTATGGTATCTCGATCTTAAACTCGTATCATCAGTAAAACCAGACACTGCGACTGTTGTTGTCCCAGCTTCTAGGGAATGTTGGTTTACTATTTACAAGTGAATTATTATATTTCTGAATCACTCTTGGCCCCTGATTTATTTATGTATGCCTTGTTTGTTTCCGGTGCTGCACTTTTGCTGCGTGGCTTGCGCCGTGGTCGCCGTCGAAGTTTCTTCATTTTGCCGGCAGCTTGTGTTGGCGCTGCTTGAGCTCGCGATGATTTGGTTTCAACTTCAACTTTCAAACGGGCGAACATGTCATAGTTAGTTATTGCACACATTTTACCTAAAATAAGAAAATATTGTACATATATTACTTTGAATATTTAAAGGTACCTACAACCTACAAGCTTTTTTTTCGTTAAGGAGGAATGCAAATTGGTTACTAAACGGCGGACGGAGCTTTTAAATTATCTACTGGCCTTACACGTATATTTCGCAAAGTTTTGTATCAACTTATACTTAGGTACTCTTGTTTTAGTAATTAGCACTCACCGTTGCAATATTCTTCACCACACTCTGCACACGATATTATCCTAGTTTCGGTAACTCCCGACCGATTTTTCGTTTTTCGGAACATAGTGTTTTTAGCATAATCTCTTTTATCTTTTGCTTTAGTTTTGAGTTCGGATTTGCCTAGTTCTACTAGTCTGAAAAAAATAATTCGATTATTGCAGGCATTAACTTTATTGTAGGTACGAGTGCATATTACGAGATAAAGGTACCTACGAACCTAAGTTTAGGTACAAGTGTAAAATCAAATTATATAAATACCTGTTAAAAAATTCTTCGTCCATCTTAGCTTTAGGTCTAATAGAAGTAAGCATCCGCCACTCAATTGGTACAATACATAATTCTTCAAACTTTAGCCCGCGCATTTCTACAGGGATGGGATCCATGAAAGTAAAATGTTTTTCTTCGTATCCTCTTGTTCCCAAAGTTTCGTAAGCTTTTATTTCCTTCCGAGGTGTCTTAGTTTTACTGTCTTCTTTTATTTTTATGTCTTCGGGTCTCACCTATCAATGAGGTGTAAATAAAATATATATCTAGTCATTTTTACAGTTTGATTCTAGTTACAGGTTACATAGATAAACAGTTACCTTTTCTGGTCGAGTTTTAAAGTCCGGCACTTTATCTAATACTGCTCTATATTCTTCTGCAGTATTTATCACAGTTTTAGATAAATCCAACATAGGAGCCTCATCTTTCTTTTTATCGAATAAATCGTCTATCTTAGACATATTAGCAAAGAGTGACTGTACAGCTAACCTGATACTAAGGAATATCGATCCAACTTCGCTAAGCCTAGTTAGCAACCGATAGATCGATAATATCTCGTAAGTAACCTATTTTTTACTACGTGCTGCATGACTAGCTTTACTGTGTTGTTATTTCCGCATGGAAATCTAAACCTAAAATTTGTGCTTCACTAAATTTTCTTGATCTTCATGTTTTTCATAAAGTTCTTTTTTGGCAGAATTAATTTGGTCTATGATTTTCTTTCTATTTTCAATATCATATAAATTAGCTTTACTATTTTTATCGCTTACATCGTCTATCCACAATTTTCTATTGCCGTATTTATCGTTAATAAACTTTTGCGATAAAGTCATTCTTTTCAATGGTGAAGTTTTAGGCGACTTTTTATTTTCCGTAATTTCGTTGATTTTTAACGATCCTATGGGATTTAAATCGGGCTGCAAAATGTTAACTGTATCGGAAACATTGTTTGATTTGGTTGAGTCTTGACTAGACCGTTTACTTCTCCAATATGATTGGCTTAATGAGTTCCGGTGTTTAGTGCCGTTCTCGATCGTTTTTTCTGATCTAGTTGGTGGACTAGGAGAGCGGCTATCTTCACTGGAATGAGATAAATATTGTCTGGCTTGAGGTCTATATTTTTGCCTCATTTTTCTCTTTTGACTGTAAAATGGATCTTTTTCACTTTGTTTTTTATATTGAGCTGCTGGTCGGTTGACTCCCCATTTAGGTCGATTTTCTAAATCTTTTTTATACCTTTCTTCGGATCGAAAACGTCTATCTTTTTTTAGTGTATTGTGATGACTATCCTGTGGAGCATTTTCGTCAATGTTGGGATAATCTTTATCAATATATCTTTCGGGTTCATCAGTTTCTATTATTTTATCAGTTGTAGTTTTAAATATTGAATCAGTTTGAGTTGATGCGTCTTTCATTCTTAAAGTACGATATCTGTTCGGTGTCAATAACTTGCCGACATCCGTTAATTCATTCGGGTTGTTTAAAGAATTTAAAGATACACTGTACAAATTATTGGCCACATTTTGAGGAACTAGTACTGCTAGCTGTATATTATTTGGCTGAGTATTCACAATTTCATTATTGCTATTTATCCCGATTGGCACAATATTAAATTGACCATCTGCTAAAGCTAGTGGAGGTACGCTATGAATAAACAAGTTCAAATTACCATTTCCTACTGACCTCGGAGAATTAAACTCAGTTGTCTGTTGGGAGTTACATTCTCTTTTAATACTTTTTGCAGAATTAATGTCGTACGTTCTACTGGTCTTAGTGGGACTGGCTTGTTCAACACGAGGTGTTGCTTCTGTTACGGGCTGAATTACAGTTTCTTCTATCTTAGGCTTAGCGTCATTATTGATGTTAGTGGTTGAGTTTCTTTTATGATATGTGAATCTCTTTTCTTTGTCTTGTTTAGCTTTTCTTTCGGCATCCTCCAGAGCTTTTTTTAAAGTCTCTAGTTTTTTCTGTTCCATAAATTGTTTCTCTTCTAGTTTCCTTCTTTCATCTTCAAGTCTCTGTCGGTCCTCTTCTTGCTGTCTTTGTATTCGCAGTTCCTCTAACCGTTCTTCTTTTAATTGCCGTTCCCTCTCTTCTTGCCGACGTTTCTCTCTATCTTCTAACTGACTTAATATAGCAGATTGTAGTTCTAATGCTTTCAAGCGTTTGTTTTCTCGCTGAGCCTTAATTTCTGGTTCTATGGGGACATTTTGTCCTCTTAAAAATGTTCTGTAAAGAATATGCAATTAAAGTATGGTTTTATCTTGTGTTTTTTTTAAATAAGTTGTTGTTGGGCATATACCTTCCTTCATCGCTGCCGTTGCAAGAAGATCTATCGCAGTCTATTCCGGTGCTATTGCTTGAACTGCCTTGGTCTATGACTAGAACTTCGGCTGTGTTTTCAATCATATTTAATCCACGTTCTACCCATGAAGGCGTCCCTTTCTTTTGATTTGGCATCTAAATAATATTAAACTCCGATTAAACTAAATAGGCAATTATTCGCTTTACGTTACGATCATTAGTTTACAAGATACTGAAGGTATAAACTTTATCATCTAATTGTTAATAAACACGAAAACTAAATGTTTGCAAGTCTGTAAGGTTTTCTACCACCCCCGCTTTAAAAGTATTTTGCTATTAATTTACTTAATAAACCATTTAGAAGGGTGAGTACTGAGTAGAGAGAGACAAATTGTTATGGTCTGATATAAATATATCTAATAATTGCTGTTCCCCTAGCTATTAGGTACCTATTTATCTACATTTAACTTTTAGTGGTAACAATTGACAGCATTTGTTTCAAACCTGTAGGTACCTAAGCATTTTTTTCATGAGAGATGGATGGATTGTGTAAAAGATGATATGAGAAAGACGGAATTTAATGCTGAGATGAATGGTATATAGAACTCATCACGCCGACCCTAAATAAATATAATTGGGAACTAGGACAGGGAAAAGACGAAGAAGTACCTACCTACGAGGTGCTTTAAGTAGGTAGGTAGATACCTGTGGTAGTCTTGCATTAGGTGCAGTGGGTTCCCAAAGCCGGCCAGTGGCGACGCCGCGGTCGCCCCAGCGCAGACGTCCCTCTTCAGATGTGCGAGGACTGCGGGCTGACCACGCACCTTCCGATGCTCCTGATTTACCGTCACTCGATAACCTATTCCTAAAACAATTCGAGTCGGTGTATTTATTAACTTATTACATATTTATAAGGTAAGAGATATTTATTTATGGCATCGATTCGGAAATTCCGAGGACGCAGACAAAACAGATTAAGATCAGCTTTCAAGACATTTTGATATGTCTAGGTACTGTTGTTCACTTAATAAATGGATTATTTGATTTTATATTAAGATTTAAAGAAAGTATTTATCTATACTACTTAGGTAGGTATTTAGGTTACATTTGGTCTGTACCGATGAGCCCAAACACAAAACATAATTATTTTCTCATAAGCACACTAGATCACCGAAAGACTTTTTTATTAGATAATAATATTTTACTTCACAGCATTGCAGGCAATGACTTCTCGGAACAATGTCTTGTAAAAGTGAGACTGCAATTCAGAATTATTAAAGAATCGAAGATAATAAGCAGCGACGGAATACCTAACAGAATATTGATTTCACTTACGTATTTTCACACTCAACGGTGCGGTGCTTTTACCTACAATTCTTATAATACAGATAAATAGAAGATACAAATGGACATAAAATGGGTAGGGAATTATTTAGGACACTATAAAGCTATCCTATAACATAGGTACCTACCTACAAATTTTTAAACTAGAAAAAAAAAATTATAAACGATGTCAAACTTCAAACAAATTAGCAAAAGATTACCTTATGATGCACTTGCATAAGAAGCTATAGTGTTTACATGAAAAGGGTAACTTATTAATAAGTACAAATAAAATAAATATCTACACAATTATGCAAGATACGCAAGCAACACTATTATTTTTACTGCAATAAATATGCGTCCTTCTCATTGCTGTTGAACACACTGGCTCCTTTTCATGCTCTTATAATTTAGTAGATATCATAAGTAAGTAGGTACCTAATCTTAAAAAACAATGAAACCTTTCATTAAAGTTACGCGTCTACAATTAAATCATTATTTACATACCTTCCTAAACATTTTTTCAACTATACGGTCTCACTCTTTACGGATGCGGAAATGATCCATTTTTGAAAATGTTTCGTTTACGATAGAATAAACTTGATAACTGTTCAATTTAATGAATTGTATCGACTTTTATTCAACGTAAGAAAATTAAATGGACTCGTGACAAGATCCTTTAAAATTATCAAAACATCGCGGAATGCAGAATACCATTTTATCACAACAGTTAAAACGCTATCCAAAGAATTGTTTTATAGCTTTTGTTTCAAGGTTGTCCATACCTGTCGTCTTTCCCTTCTTGCTGCCAGGCCACGACGGGGCTGCGATCGCTGCCTTGAAGTGTCCGGTGTTGTCCACTTCTGTTCATGTGATTGACAGTCTCGCTGCCGTATCCAGACGTGTCACCTTCACAGTCTTCATCATAGAACGCAAACCTTTTCGCGCTTGGAATATTTCGGTTAAGGACATTCCTTCTATCATCCTTAGTATTTCTTTCTTCGATATTATGAATCGGCGGTAAGCTTGGGCTACGTTGACGTTGCCCTGGTTCTTGGTACTCGTATGAGGATTGTTTGTGCAGTTCTAGCGTACTGGCAAATTGATTTCGCACTTGCAAACGATTCGTGTAACGCTCACCGGAGCCCCAAGGCAGGTAAAGGTGGGACATTTCCTCTGAAAAGATAGGATACCATTTTTACACTATTCTAAATGTCTTCACTTTATTTCTCCAACATAAATGAATTGAACACTGAATCGTCACTATATTACACTACTTTATATTTTTATTGTCAAGAACAGACTGTAACTAGCTACCTTCCATGACAACAGTCGTCTCTGAATTAACAGTATATTTTTTTATTCGGGATAGATAAAGAAAAACCTTCCCCTTTATGTACAAAGGGTTTTAAGTTTTATCGATAGCGCAGGCTGAAAACGGTAAGTCATTCATGCGAGCTACATAATATAATGTTATAGTGTACAAGTGTTGTAAACCACCTCAGCTTTATTTTACTACGAAGAACACGCGACCATCGAAAGGCTTTGATATTTTCAGAATTTATAGGTGTAATAAGAATAACAATACAAAAAGTCTATTGCTTTATAGTTATTATTACGAGCAAATTTGAAGGTTTAAAAGGATTGAGGCTTTTCGTGTTTATAATGTGCTTTAATGACTATTAAAGAAGAAAATAATGATTCTCGGTAGTCACTAGGGTAAGCATCCGTATAATTTACATAATATACCTATGTAGATGCACAGATAAAGTAATTTGCTTCCGAGGTTTTAAGATATTTAATGCTCGTATTGCGTAAACCACTTGATATGTATTGCATTGAAGATCACTTTCATTTGTTCGTGTAACGTAGGTACGTAGGTAATCTTAGAAACAATGGCTTTGTTCTTATGGTGCGTATTTACTCTAATAGGTTCATTACCGATGGCGGTGGCGGTCTACAAACGGGAATGAATGTAGGTTGAACATATTTTTGTCGCGATTTTATCACACAACACGCAAGTTATTACGTTGGGTAACAAATGAAAGTAAAAGAAAATATGTGCGCTATTTCTAAATTATATAAGCTACAGTTTTAAAAGGTTTAGATAGGTACCATTTCGAAGGGAGTAAAATGAATACACCTCGCGACTTGTAGTAGCAGTGAAATATTAATTACGGCTGGCAACACATTTCGGACGGAAAAGGTGGAAACATCGAAAATTTATGAGCCTAGGTGAGTACTGAGGCATCCAAAAGCATTGGTCAAGGATGTAGGTCACGTAAGCTGTAGTAAAGCGTTGAACCTTACTGAAAAGTGAAATGTAGCAGTTGTTTTGTCACGGCCTGAATAATTCACTATTTAATAACGACAGAACGATTACAGCAGTTATCGATTTGGATTGTTTATTTAGGCTTTTGAATCGAATAATTTTCTTTTTCTATTTTCAGAATCAATGAGCGATTGTCAGGTAACGAAGGCAAATAACGGATAGTAAATAAAACAAGTGTTCTAGCTACTAATGGTATATTTTGTTTTCATTGAGCGTCACGCTCTCTTGAGCCGCAGACCGTATCTAGGTATTAACGAGCGGTGAGTGTTTCTGTTACATTATTTAACGCTAACCTGTCTAAAATGTAGATAGAAACTTTATTATTTAATGTCTGAAAATTTAATAACACACTATATCTTGATATAAAAAAGCGTTTTAGATTGGATAGCTATACGAAACACTATTGATTTTAATTTTGTATCTAGGTTTGCACCTACATAAAATTAGCTTTATAGACTATGGTAGGTTATCACAGTAACTAATATGTATGATATCATATCAATAGGTAACTAATTGGATTAGCGCTGGATTTGAAATCAATAAACAGCATAGAATTAACTAAAAGGTAGGTAGGTACGTTGTGGATTTGATATCAATTAGGTATATCAAAATAGAGTATTAACAAATAACAAGTTTACATACCTAAGTGGAAAGCTTAAAGTTCATTGCTTCCATCAACCTTGGAAGCTGATTGCTCCATTGCTGGCCCCGACATTGTCGATACTAACAATCGTTTTGTTTAACTATTGTAGGTCGGTAACGCTCTCTTGTCATTTAAATAGGGAGGAAACAATTGACGACAGTTCCGCTGTCACAAATTGTTGTGCTTCCTGCCGGCGGAACCTAATTAGAGGTGTTTTGTATTGCGAGATGGTAGGTAGGTACACTGTATGCTTACCTACTAGAGTCCATCGTGTACTGGAATCTTTGGTACTAAATGTTGACCCAGCTTTGAGGCATTAGCCGCATATTTAATTACTCGTTTAATCATAAACCTAAATAATATAGCGTGATCTAAAATACGTAGGGTACAAAATATTGTTTTAAAATACAAAGTTGGTACCTACTAAGTTACAATATAATAGTTATTAATTGCCCACTGAGGAATTGGGTATAAAGGATAATTATGTGGTTTAAAATACCGGCCTACAAAGTCTCACAGCGGAGCACAGGCATCTTCTCGTATAGAAATGAGGTCTTATTAGGTAGTAGCTAGGAACATTATATTAATTTATTCGGTATTAACATCCGTTTATAATTAAAATAAGAAATTATAATTTCCACGGTGTAAGCACGCTATTTGTATACCTACCTAGGTATTCACTTTCTGTTGTTAACAGAGCAGATAAAACAGATAAATCTCGAAGAAGATATTGTGTGAACCATATCTATTGATTGATTAATATTCAAACAAAAAATATTTTATGAACAAATTGTTGGCAATGCTTAGGTATCATCTTATATTTAGTAATTTATGATTTTAAGGAAAACTACGAAAATAATTTTGAAATATTCAGATCTTTGTTTTGATTAGGTGTGTACGTACCGTTTTTTGGTGTCGCAATCCGAAATAACTCTAGTTAAACCAACATGACAGAAAGTCGCGAATGCTAGTAAATCTCCTTGATGAAATCACGACCGTGAATGTGTTGCAAAACAAATGAGCGTGATGCAAATGTGAGCATGCACCAGCTCCGAGACGCGGACTGGCGCCGGCGGGGGCGCGGACAGTGCCGACTGGCGCGGTGATGCCGGCCAGCGCTCGCCGGGAGCAGCGACACGCGCGGACGCACCACTACGCTGTACGCACCTCTCTCCCGCGCCCACTGCTGCTTCTTCTGCTGGACTAGCGACGCCGGCTTACTCACTGACAGCATCGCACCACGATATTCATTACACTTTCTAATGCCCCGTATTGCACACACGTTGCGTTTGTTCCGACCGCAGCGCAGTTACGGTGCACCGGCTAATGAGTGCTTTTTAAAAACGGAGGCTCGCGCATGGCCGCCGGCGGGCGCTCGTCTCGTTTCGCTTCGCTTGTGCACTCATTGTCCACGGCTGCTGGACTCCACTACCGACACGATCCAATCACCAACTAAGAGCTTTTTTTTGAAATAACGGTAGCGACACGCACGTACTAAGCATAACACAGCAATACAAACACGGTCGTAGAGGGTCAGACAATAAACAACCTGCCGAGTATCAAACTGGGTGTCTAGACTTCGGTACCTTATGGTTTCAGAAGGCGACACGCGAATGAGAATTTCAGGGAAAAGCCTCGGAAAAGCCGCCGATCGATAATATTGTCATGGTAACGTTTGTTTCACGTGCTTGCGAGGAGTCGTGGCATTTTTCTCCTATTTGCATTTCAGGCCATAAGGTGACGCGAATAGTGCCATTTAGGGCGAATTAATTACGATGATTAAATGCTTACACCGCTGATCGCACGATCGATATTTCTGTAGAAGATATAGTTTTAATAAAAGTAGGTTGCTCCTCGGTACAATTTACAATTTAGTTGAAAGCTAATACTTAGAATTCATTTCACGTGCTATAAAAACTGTCGAGGAGAGAGCCATTTTGCAATGACATCATCTCAGGAAATCACGTTTAGGTATTTAAATCTGTTATCATGATGGTTATTTAAATGAAAGATCACACAGATACATTTTAACAATACTAGCACCTAATGTACCCAGATTGCTAGAAACCTAGAATAAAAAACTAACTTTTTTAAAAGTAGGACTTCCCTTTATACCAATTTTTATCAATATGTGAGATACAGATATAATTTCTCGGCTAATATAACATTAGCCGAGAATAATTGTAAATTAACAATGTATTATAATTATTTTTTGTATTTGTATTATTAATTGGGTATTATAATTAACTAGCTTTTGTTCGCGGCTCTGCCTGCGTGAGCGTGCGTCGGTTACCGCGGTAAATTATCCTTCCCTTCCTCAATAAGTGGGCTATCTGACAGTGAAATAATTTCCAAATCGGACCTGTAGTTTCTGAGATTATCGCGTTCAAACAAACAAACTATTCAGCTTTATATTAGTATAGATAAACAAACTTTTTAACAAAAAACTCACCGACTTCAAAAACCCTACCTATAGCCACCCGGGATATCCGTTATTGTTGTGTTAAAAGTAGTTAAAACCTTCTCCAGAATGTAACGAGCACTTTTCTGAAAACCGCATCAAAATCGCGGACAAACATACAATCGACTTTGAAAATCTACAATCAGACAGGTGAGCAAAAAAAGGCCTTAATTCGGTCCTAACGTAAATTTTGTGAAACTTATGTGGTCTTTTATCATGATAGGTACCTAATTTAACTGCAACGGTTATTGGAGACAAATCATTTGTTACATAGGTACATACTGGCAGGATTCAGTCTCTTTGTGCACGATTCAGTTTATATAATCACTGCGTCAAAAATACGCGTTACCTATACCATAACATAACTGTATCGATTTTTGCGTAGGTATATGTGTGATTTCATGTAGCTTTACCAATTATCATAAAAGTAGATCAATGTGTAACTACCTCTCAGTATCAGTTGTATACGTTTACTAAAATGTAGCATGCCAGATTACCATTTACCATCTATCTATTGGACTGTTCGTGCCAATTGTAGCAGTTGAGTGTGGTGCCATTATATCACTGCGTTAGACAGAAACGCATACACAGCATGAATGACTTTTTAATACACATAATGTGTGGTATAAAAATGAGAAAAAAAACTTGGAAACTGACTGAATACATGTAATTGATGAAATTGGATGTATGAATTATTTTTCGCTCGGCGATGACGCTTCGAGGAAACAAAACAAGTATTTTACAATCACTCAAAATATGCCATGCGGGAATCGAACCCGCAGTACGGCGCAACCATATTATTATTACATCAAAGTATATAATATAGGTAGGAAGCCAGTTATTTACTTGTGCTGCGTTTACAGACGCTAACACTCAGCGCTATGATCGAAAGGAATCTTGCAAAAGAAATCTACGATAAAGCGTTTTCTTATTAGAGTGAGATACTATTAACTATTTTTAATTATATCACACTTACGATTCGCCAAGCAACATTATGTTGGGCTTAATTAGTGCGCAATATGATAAAATTGTGAAAGCGTTTGAGAGAATGGCAATACATTTTAACTACCGTTAACAGTTGTAAAATACAATAACACGCAGTTTTTTTTTAATTTAGTTGTTACTGAATAGTTATGTACATTGAGTAATCAATAATTCTCGATTTCACACATTATTGCCTAGTTGTATTTATTCAAAAAGATTTTTCTACATCATGTATCATCGATGATGCATGGCACTGATGCGCGTGATCTAAGTAAATAATTAGAATCATTTCTTTAATGAGTCTGTCTATTTAATTCTCTGGCTGGTGTTGTTATTTATTAGTTACCGGTATGCCATTTCAAAACATGTACAATCATCAGTAAGAAGCTTGCTTTCTAATTAAAACGAGTGAAGTTAATCAGTTATTATATACCGGGATGAGTCCGCCCAACGGTATCTTATTCAACGACGATAGGGAAAGTTAAATACAAAGAAAATAAATACTTAGCAGGAAGGATTCATCCTTTCTTTGCTAAGTCCTAGGTAGGGAAGGAAATTGCACCAACATAATAATTATTAATTTATGATGAACTTAGAAAATACCAGTTTTTTTAATGTGAGAATTTGTCAGTTACAACAAAAAAACAACTTTCCGAATCAAGACCCTATAATATGTAAAATGTACTCTGTGATCAAGACGTACCTACCAAGAAAAAAAGATGAAGTAATATCCATGCAGTATTGATTAGTGTGGAAGGCAGAAGCCCTTGGCATTCTTGGTAGCGCAAGCGGTGGCGCAGTGTACAAATGCCGAATAGCTTGATAGGTACTCAAGTGGTTGCGCTACCGCCGCGCGCCAGTCAGCGGGCGTTTCGGTGGCCAGTAACACTAGGATAAGGACGGCAGCAAAGTTGATACCAGGTGAGGGCTTTTTGAGTCATTATGTGTGCAATTTATATTATAATCTTTAGGCTGCCTTCACACTAGCGTTTGTCCAGCGTAGGCGTTCGATGAACGTATGCGCAGCGCAGACGCCGCGACAAAGCGGCGCGTGCGTCGCGTTGTCGCCGCTTCTCTACTGGAACAATCAATACGCTGCGCTAGCGCCGCGTTTGTACAATCCTGTTCGCATCCGACCTCTCCTTGCCTCCCGCGCCCCTGTGCACGATTGTACATAACACCGCAGCAACGCGGCTTTTGATTAGGCTCCTCGAGGTTTAGGTTTTGGAATATCTGATAGACAGTCGGTTTGGGGCTGGTTACCCGGTCGGTTGGTCTTGGGGTTAGTAGGTTGGACGCTTGTTTGGGACTAGCTACCCGCGTGGTCACGTGGTTGATTTGGAAGATTGGACACTTATTTGGGGCTAAGAAAGAAGAATAAACAAATCGTCTTATCATTTTTATTCCTTACACTAAATCAATACATTAAAATCACCATCACTAATTTAAAACGCGTATCTAGTCCTAATGTCTTCCAGTTTTTTGGAAACTTCAGCCGGTGTCCTTTCTAGGTCACCAGCAATAGCTTTTTGTTTTGCTGGTTCTAATGAGTTGAATTGCTCACAAAGATCGCCGTCTATCACATTCTGTAAAAACAACAAAATTACATTAATTGATGTGGTTAAATGATTAGGTGTCAAAATAAACCTAATTCACATACAAATAATCACGCTAAGTAAAGCTATAAACCGTAATATTTTTATTCAAATGTCCGTTCCAAAACTACAGTAGCGCTATAAAATGAAACGCGTCCAACTCTCCGGAACTCGGCGGACGTTAGCAACAGGGCGCAGTCATAACGACAAGCACACAAGCCACGGAGCGCCCGTCGTGATCTACCGACAGTGTAACACAGAAGACTTCTGAAGAAGTAAACTGCTGACTAACTGGCGGATGGAAAGAACAATAGAATTTTGTGACATGGCAAACAATAATGGTTACCATTGCCCGATTTACGTCGAAAAATTTAATTATGATGACGTTTATTTAATTATGTTAATTACTGACCTTTACAGGGTAATAATAGCTCCTAAATGATAAGTGATCACGTCCACATAATGGCGAATTTTCACTTCTCATATGCATCTCAAGATGCTGGAAGAAATCATGATCTTCTCTAGACGTGAAAGGTAGTAATACTCCTAAGGAACCACTGACAGTGGCATATAAAAGAGCTTCAGAACCGCCAGGTATAAGGGTCGCCCTTTGAAGTGTGGTCACAGTTTCTCCAACATGGAAATTAACTACAACATCTCCTTTCTGTGAGGCTCCATTGAGCAGTCCTGAAAGGAAAATTAAGAATTAGTAATATATTAACAACTGGAAGTACATTTATAATGCCTTGTTGAGAGCATCAGATTGGTATAAGTAATCATTTCTTTCATTAGTCTAGCATGTATATAATTTTGTTTCATCATAGAAGTTTGGAGTGGTTTGAAACAAAAAAAGATGAGTAAAAAAAAAAAAGGTAGTGCATACCTCTGTCCCAAAGAGCTTTATTTCCTGTAGGATCTTCATCGACGTCGTCAGTGACAGATTGTGGCAGTCTCATAACAGCTACATTACCGAATTTATCAGACATAGCTACAGTATCGTAATCCAAAATACAACTATTTGTAATCCATCTGGGATTGGTGTCATCAGCAAATATTATTAACTGATTCTCCCTCTTCTTATACTTGAGACAAAATACGGATTCCTGAACATCTGAGGCGAAAATTCTCTGTCCAATGGTTTTTATGTCGGCAATGAGATTTGGAATGTGTCTGTTTTCGCACTTTCGTAGCAGCTTTCGTTTACCAATGTCATATAATCTTAACATACGCCCTACGCCTGCTATCAGTCTTCCATTGAATGGTGCTAACGCGCCGGGATATTCGTCTACAGGAGTTTTGTGAATAAGTTCTAATTTTCCTGTGGTGTTATAGATCTGAAAAGAAAATTTATCAAGAGATTAGAAGAAGAAAGAGGAGAAATTCATGAGCCGTAAAAAAATTATCAAAAAAATTGTATTACCTTATAAACATGTAAACTGCCCTCGGTGCAGGATCGCGGCGATAAGATCAAGTCTTTGGCAACACCTACGACCAGATGTGGCTGAGCGTGTTCAGCGTGAACTGCCCATCGCACGATGCAGCCAGACACAGCTGCCTCGTTCTGTTCCAGCGGCAGTTTGAATAACGTTGTAGGTTGACCGCCGCTCACTCCCATATCGACTACACGAATTTGAGATGCCCACATACCTGAAGAAATTAACTTCATTTGAGTATTTACAGTACATAAAATGGTGAGTTAACGACAGTTTAAAATTAAAATGTTTCCCAGACTTGAATCAAATAACTTATATTAAGCTTATTTGGGATTAACGTCGAGATTTAATATCGCCACATCCGATTAGAGTCAGTATGCTCATTGACATTGCCTGCTCTTGCCCAGAGAATGTGGCTTAAGTAAAATATTTGTGTAAAATGTATTTTTACCTGCTCCAGCTTTTGGTGACGAAAATATATTCTCTGGTAATGTATCAGAGAGGAATGCGTCTGCCATTTCATTAGCTAGCTGCTGTTCCTCAGGACCTCCGCCCGCGGCGGCCTCACGCATTTCTTGAGCCATTTGAACCCTGAACAAAAAAACATATTTTTAGGATATTTGTATACGATTTTGGTATATTTAAATGTTTAAAGATTTAATCAGTACTGCAGGTGTATCTACATATAATTCGGGTATTTGTGTGTTTTTGTCATCATAATAAATTCGAAAACTTAAGAGTATAATATGAAATAATGCAACACATACCTTCTTTGTTTTTTCATCTCTTCTGTGTAGGAGTTGTGATCAGTTTCAAGTATGATGATGTTATTGTTGTCAGAGTTGATGACAAACTTTCTAGGTGTGTATTCTAGAGGTAGATAAGTTTGATTGAAGACAGCTCCCAATTTTTCCAGTGCCAAGATTCTCAAGGTGTTTGAAGAGATTGCTACGATACCCTCGGCACATTGTTCTAAAAAAACAGAATAAAGTTATAATGACAGAAATAAAAAGCTAAGATTTTGTCTGTAATAAAGTTTGATTGTCCACGGCATGGTTTTGCCGCCTTCATCGCCTGAACGACTCCAGCTTGGCTATGGAATATGCCGAGTGCCGATCTCTACCGCAAGCGGGAGAACGACATGCTCTGCGACGTTGTGGGCTTATCACTGCATGAGGCAGCTACGCACCACCCTCACGTGACCACACCCGAAAGCACGGTCACGCAAACACGTCGGGGTGTTAATTAAACGATAATTTATATGTTTTACTCACCCGAACTGAATCCAGCTGCGTATTCTAAGCATTCGTAAGATAGTGGTGTCAAGTGGAAGCGATTTTGATAGTGGTAACCAAGCCAAGTTCTTGATGATACAGCCAATACAGCCTCAGCAGCTTGCACGCGAACTTTGAACAATTTCACTGGTCTCGATCCTAAATACCTATTAGTGAAGAATTTAGTTAGCAAAGAACAATAATGTAGTTGTCAATTGGATATTGCGTTTAGAACCTCAGATCTGGTTAAGTGATCCTCAATAGATATCAGTTTATAAAAGGAGCGATATGTTTTTTCATCATTGGTAAATTATTTAGTTCAATATAGACTGCTTACATAATGGAAAACTCACCTAGTTCTAGTGTCAGCCAAGTCACCACTAACAGAATCTAATGTTGTTCTTAAGAGTACCCCATTGCTTAAGCCAATATTCAACTGTAAAGCAGATTTTGCTCCAGATTCAAATGGCTGTTCGACTATGCAGAGAGACTCTGCGCCAGCCGGCAGCGCTTGCATGGAGCGTGGCGCTAAGCAGTCCTGAAAATAACGACCCAATATATTAATTTGTTAACATAAATACCTATTCCATTTTAATGATGTTGTCGTCAGTAGTATTAGAATAACGCATTTTTGGGTTGTTTTAATCACAAAAATTCAATGGTGTCCTTTTATCATCATTAAATGTGTCAAGGCCAAGAAAATGAAACAAATATTTTGGTTTGCTTACCGCTGGATCCAAAGAAATGATTCTGACAGTGTTGTCATTTAGCCCCACAGCTAAGAACCACGATCTCTGTTCGCCGGTAGCGACAGATCCCAAAGCCATACAAGACACATCTGATGATAATTTCTTCCGTTCAGTGTATTCGTTTAGTTGACCAGTCTGAAATACACAAGAGCCATTAGAATCAACTTTGTATGAACTCAAAATCTGAATTTGTTCTGTTTTGAACAAGTTAATTAACTGATGTAATTAATGTGATTGTCCACGGCATGGTTTTGCCGCCTTCATCGCCTGAACGACTCCAGCTTGGCTATGGAATATGCCGAGTGCCGATCTCTACCGCAAGCGGGAGAACGACATGCTCTGCGACGTTGTGGGCTTATCACTGCATGAGGCAGCTACGCACCACCCTCACGTGACCACACCCGAAAGCACGGTCACGCAAACACGTCGGTATTTTAATTAATAAAAATAAATTTCACACCACTTGTAAAAGAAAAACCTTTTCAACTTACAGGATCCATTTCGAAGTAAACCAATTCGCCTCCAGTTAAAGCTATCACTACTTGTCTCTGATTGACGGCACATTTAACGATAGACTTCTTTCCCGGTGCTTTCCATTCATTGACACGTTTGTCAGCACGAATGTGGCGGATACCATCAGGGTACACCTGCACAAGTGCGTCAGCACCTAGCGCGTGACAACTGAGCGTCGGCGTCGTTCCCAAGAAACCAGAATCAGTTACTTCTTCAACTGTTTCGCCGATAGACAGCACAAGTGTGGCATTTACGAACGACACAATGATGTAAGAATCATACTCCTCTGCAACCAAAAGAAAAGTTTGAAGATAAAAATGTGTTCTCATAGTCATTGTCTATTTGTAAATAGTTGTCTTCTCATGTCAGCAGCTTCCAGTTGCACTTTATGGAGCCTTGGATGCCTACCTTCGAGTGTTTGTTGAAACCATCTCTATTTGTTCATCAGCCGAAAGTAGATCCTGAAAAGAAAAACCACTGGTGTTTATGTATGACAAACAACCAGGGTTTTATTAGTAACTTGTTGATAAAGAGGAGCATTCATAAGTGGTTAGTTGTAACGTCACGGTAATTCAGTAACACGGACCAAAAGATTTAATCATTAAGCTCCTTTCATGTCTTCCTGTTTTAAGTTATATAGCAGTAAGTTTTTAATTGTTTTGTGATTGAACTATTTAATTTCAAACATCTGTTTATGTCATTTGTATAATTCGTAACCTCACTTTTCTGTAATGTATAAGTTATATTAGCTTACCATCCTTGTGCCTTCTGACAGTCCAAACAGCATTGGGAGATCCTGGCAGCTCAGAGACAGCCATTTCAGCAACTTCTAAACCATGTCTAAGGGCCCTCAGAGAAGATCTGGGCCCACGGCCACAAGCTAAATATACTTGAGGGGTATCTTCAGCAGCCAGGTCAGCTACCTTGCATGCTAAAAATAATAAGTTATGTTAATAATCTCATCCAAGTACATTGTAATAATTTACATAATGATTGGAACCTCAGATCTGGTTAAGTACTCGTCAATGTTTTTCAGATGAAACACGGAGCGAAAAAGTTGACATCATTGGAAAAAAAAAAGTTTTTATACTCTGCAAGATTACTGGCTTCAGATAAGTATGTAATAGGACAATCTTACCTAATATGGGAGATAATGAGTCTAGTTCATCTACAAGGACCAGATTCCTTAATGGTCTCGGAGCAAAGAAGAAGGTATCTCCCTCTTCCAGAGGCATGGCAGAACTAAACTCTGGTTCATCATCTTCATCACCCAGGTGGGCAATTTGGTACAAGTAGCTAAAAATAGAATATCCCATTAGTATAAAAACAGTTGGCTGGCACAACAAAAAGATGAAAAAAGTAAAAATTTTAATGTGCATCTCACATCAGTGTGCACTTCCTCATAAGGTAAAGAAGGACCTTGGTTCGGAGATTTCTAATCTAGCATGGTATGCTAAACAGGGAGCACCAAATGTCTCCCTCCTAATATTACCATGCTTCTGAATAAATAAATATCCACACTTACTGGTTGCCAAACTCGCAGGCCACAAACAAGAAGCCAGTCTTCAACACACACATTGCAGTAGCTACAGGAACAGTATCAAAATACTTCAGTTTTATTTCAGTGACCATGTCATCATCAGTTTCAATGGTAATTTTAAATATGTCTCCTTGCTCAGTTTGTGCTAAGAAGAAGAACATAGATTTGGTTTTGTGAGTTGCTGAACAGACAAAGATCATGCCTCTTTCAGGATCATCCAAGTCATTTCTCCGTCGAGGAATCGGGCATCTGATATCATGTTGGTCGCCTAAGTTCTTGTATGTCAGGTAATTTTCTGAACAAATAAGTACTCCCGAGGGTCCGTCATTACCTCCTGGTACTGTGATGAGGAAATTGGCATGCTCTTCAAGAGGTTCTGAGTATTTTCTTACAACATGATTCAGACCCAAATCCAATTCATAGAATGTTAGTGTTTGTTGTGTCTTTTGTGCTGCTTCACCTAAAATATAATATAACATTAGGGCCATGACAATTACTGTTTGAATTTAGTAGTTAATAATTTCACTCATACATAGAGGATTTGACGTCACTGTCAGTCGGAAACACGGACCTCAAAATAATCATAGTAAGGGATCTATGTAGACGATAAATGAATTTTAAACTTACCAGAAGGATCAGCATCTGCTTCTTCATAGTCAATTTCTAGGCATGCAAACATTGGGTTCTCAAAGCCAACATCTACACCGACCATGTGATACACTAATGTGTTTGACTTGTGAGCTTCCAGTGGAGAAGAAATAGTCAGTCTAGCTTCAGCATCTCTGTTCAAAATGTATACAAGCTTCTGCTTTTCAATGGCACCTATGAGAGTAAACTAATGTTAATAATCAGTTCATAACTACAAACCATAATGTATACATTTTATACATGCTTTATTAGATAATTCAAAAGATTAATTGCAAGACAAATAATTAATTCTAGGAGTTAAGCTAATGTGGCAATACATGTAGAACATTACCTATCATAACAGCTCTGCCTTTGGGGTCAATGGCCAAGTATTGACCCGGAACAATCCTGCGACATCCAGATTTACCAAATGTTTCTTGATGGACTTTTTCTAGAATGTTCTTTTTTGGAATATACTCCAATATCACAATACGACCGGAGTCTGAACCAATCACAATGTAATCTGAAATAACCAAGCATATTATTGTTTGCCCTTTACAGTTCAATATACAATTGTATTGCTATGAGTCAAAAGTAAGTTGTAGTAATAGACTGTTCCATTGCGGTACATCTCGGCAACCATTAGGGATTACAAAGAGCGACGCATTGGCCATAGTATATGCATCTAGTTATCCCATACACCTTGTGTGTTAAATGCATGGAGCAAGACGATGCAATGAGATGTTTTAACCCTACAAATACATAACGACTTCTATAATTAGCTGAATTACTTCTCCATATGATTTCAATTTCAACATCCATTTCTCGTTCAACCTAAAAATATAACACGTGGAAAAATTATTGACGATAAGTTCATTTACCTTTTGTGCCTCCTGTGAGCCGAAATGACATCATAGATCTGATAACTCCGAATATTTCAACCTTCATGAGAGTGTGCACTTTGCCGGTATTTGGGTCAGGCCGCAAGAGCTCCAATGTTTTCCCACGTGATATCACTATCTCCTGCTGTTTTGTCCCGGAGAAATTGCCGTGCACGGCATGCGTGATGCATGATGAACCTTGCAAAGTTAGATTGTAGAGATGCATCTTGCCGGCTCTACTAACCTACACCTGGAAATAAGATTATTATCAGCAGGGGCACATTAACTATTACCTAAATATTCATAATCAAATCAAATGTAATGCTCGTAACTGACGAAAACAGAGAATAGCTTGTGTTTTCGAATGGGTGAGCTTCTATAATCTAGCACAGTATAAACGACCACGATCGATAAAATATCAACCGTGGAGATACCCAGTGCAATGGAAATACTTAAATAATACACACATTAGCACAATAAAACATTCATGGCAATCATTAGAAGCTTACCTTTTAGAAAATGCGGCCGATTACCGCAATGCAGATAGATATTCACAGTTATTTCTTGGCCGCCACTTCTACGGCCAAGCAACAGCAAAATGGCGGATGAAATGAATGGCATTTGGTACCGGCTCGATCCACCAATCAAAAAGAAGCATTTTCAATATAGCATTCAGTTTTATATCGTCAGAGTTGCCATATATATAAATAAATTAATCATTTACAACGCCATCTGGTATTGAATAGCTCAAGTTGCTTTAACTTTCTATCACTAGGTGGCGCTTATTTAAATGTTAGTATAGTAAATAAAAATAGGACAAACTCTTTGGCAGCGACATCTTGAACATGAACTGGCTTAACCCGTTTTGCAAAAATATATCTAGATGGCATTAGAATGCTGCATGAAAAGTTTAAAAATAATTATATCATTTATATCATTGTATTCGTTTACTTTTTTAATTTTTAAAGAATTATATTGTTATTTTTATTACTTCAATTGTATTTTAAGTGCTGTGATTTTAATTGTTCATGGTTAATTAATAGATAAAAGTATAGTTTTACTAACCATTTAGCAAAATCTTGTGTGATGATGCCTATTTGTTACATTATTTATGAATAATAAATATAAGTCGATATTTTTTTTTTATATAAATAATATAACGGGATTTCATGCAAAAAGGATTGTTCCAAGATACTAAAGACACTTACCTACCTATTACAGTATGTTCTTATGACATCAAAATTCATCGGTCAAGCTTCGGAACCAGCCTGCAGCAGTGGAACCTCGAACGATACAGACTGAGTTGAGCCAGAAGCCGGTAGCGTTTTTGGCACTCTTACAGTTACAGCCGACAGCCATGTGGATGGATTACTTACGCCAATGATCACGTTTTTTATTATCTAGGAAATAAGTTTATATCTCATTATTTAGTAACATAATCCAGTTATACACAATATACAATAGTTGAAAAATTAATCAATTAAATTAAAACAATAATTAAATTATTCGACATTAATATAGCGAGGAACTCAATGCTTCAGTCTTCTATGGGGCAGGCTTTTGTTCAAGAGTGGAAGTCTTCTGGCTGATGATGATCCTAGGCTGTAATTAATGCACTAGTTCCTATCTTTATGTATCTACGTAGGTACCTAAAAAATTAAGCGGAAGCATTGAGTTATAATGTACTACGTACTAGAGAAGCTATTTCAAACAAAATATAGCGCGCACATTTGAAGTCAGCGCAGGACAGCGCATGCGCGGAACCCGCGCATGCGCGGGGCAAGCTTGTTATTTTCTCATAGATAACAATCAATGCGCGCAGATGCGACAATTTTTTTATATTCTGCCTACGTGTGTAAAAGAGTATTTCTACTGTTAAAATACTTTAACTTTCTTCAAATAAAATAAGTTTAGTTAATTTCTGCCGTTTGGTATTAGTAATCCACAGTTGGATCAGTTTTTGTAAATATGTATCTAGCGTTACAGTATTAAAAAAAACCGCCATTTACCTACTGGTTCTGCCTCTCATAAGTAAGTATACTGAACATCAAAAAAGTTAGTTTTTCTAATAACAAAGTAAAATAAAAATTCCAGCAAAGTTATATTTACAAATATAATATCATTTACGTTATCGCATGGTAATTCAGATTTCTTTAAGTATACTCTTAGTGTTTTCGTGGTGTATTTGTCGTTTTCTTGGAAATGCACGGAACATAATATGCGTGAATAATCTGAAGGTAACCAAGTTTCTTCGCTGCGATTTATCTGAACTTTGATTGATGATTCTCTTGTTTCATGACATAGCCGTGGAAACCTTTAAACCCAAACAAAAATGTGAAATATTATTACAACATTACTATCGTGATTAAATATTAATATTTTATTGCTCATAGTTTTAAAAAGTATACCTACATCGATAGTGTCAAGTCTGCGAATAAAAATGTTTTACTCTTTGACATTCACGTAAACAACCGCCGCCACGGTGACAGTTGCAATAGAAAAATTATAATTAAATAACGCGTGGTTTAAAGATAATAGTTGAACTTACTGGTGAAAAGTCACTCCTTGACTTTTATTTATGTTTTTGGAGTTGTTGGAACAGTACCTCAATGCACACGAAAGCATATTTTAATTATCAAAACTTCACTCAATGCGTCACGTTGCAGCCAGCGCTTGGCACAGACTAAGTGAGTTTAGGACCGTGGACCTAAACTAGTGTTACAAACAATTGGATTGAGGTGTCTCCTCTAGTACGTAGTACATTATAACTCAATGAGCGGAAGAGATTATTTTTGTTTACACGCTAATTTCTGGAACTACCTACCGGTCCGATTAAATAAGATAAACAGGATTCATTTAAAAGGAGTGCGTATATTCTACGAGGTATAAAACTGAACAACTTTTTCCAAGTAACATATTAGGTCGAAATCTTAAAATTTAAAACTTCTTTTCATACAACATCAGTTAGGTGACCTGTCACTTTGTATGAATAGTTCATTTTCCATTCTAACAAGGAACCTAGGTGTGTTCCTTGCAGAAAGTTGTTCAGTTTTAAGTAACTGATTACCTCGTTGAATATGCGCACTCCTTTAAAATTAATCCTGTATTTTTATACTGGTTGGGGTTATGGGGGCATAGTACATTACAACCCCATGAACCTGAAACGCTGGACGAAGTCGTGGGTTTTTTTTATCTCTTACAATGGTTGCATATTTTTGCAAATCTATTCTAAACTGCAGTATCTATGTTCAAATTGTTCAAAAGTATTATAAAGAATTGTATCTTTTCACTCCTCCGAACACCTGAGGTATATTTCGCTGGGATTTAAAATTCCTATACGTATTTGTGCTTTTGAAAGGGCTTTGGTCCATTGTGGAGTGGCTTTTAATTCTATTTTCTGGCTGCGGCCGGCGCGCCGTCACAATGTATCGGTGCCGTGACGCGGCGCAGGCGCACCTGAGTATTCCAACTCGTTTCACTTTGAGACGCCGCGCCACATCTTTATTCTTTAAGTATACCTACCTACATGATCGGTAATCGGTTATTGTCGACCTACGTGCTGTATGATATACCTACCTAACTATAGAACTATGTAGGTCGGCACTACTGAAACATATGCACGAGTGCAGTGAACTATGTTTTTATGTTTGATAATGTTTTATTATACAGTTTTATGCATGCATATTTTTATAGAATGAGCGGGATATCTCGTTGGGTAATAAGGAGAGTATTTATTATTTTTAATTTTCATTATGCATTTGTTTCAGTACAGTACATATACATTAAATAAATTATAACACAAATTGTTTCTATATTTTGATCAGAAACATAGTCTAGTAAATTAATTTAGTCCTGAAATTAAATGGTCCTAAGAAAAGGTTTTTATAACATTGTTATGTGGCGTCAGACAATTAAACGAGTGAGATAAGTGGTAGACCGCGGAGGTTCGCAGACGCAGGTCACGATCTGCGCAGGCGTCGATGTGCACGTGTGCTTTGAGCTTAACCGACCACTCCACAGATAAAAATATAAAACTGGTAAGTAGATAAGGTAGAACGTATAAAACTCGCCATAAACTTTTGCGTGCTGTAAATAATGGCTGATTGAGGATTAAAAGTTAGAGAATTCAAATTCAAGGCTTTAAAAAAATCTTACTGGTCACACTCCGCACCACTGTTTGTTACGGATGTAGTAATGACTCCTGATCCAAGCATACGGGCAGCCGGGCCACTTTGTTTTATTCTATGTAAAGACGAGTGTATTTAGAAATATAATAAGCACAGATATGAGTATGTTTATCATTTGAATGGTTGTCATAGTAAAGGCTATGCCTAGTTTTGATCAGATGCGGATTATGTGATGACGGATGACGAGCTGACCGGACTTAATTATCAGATACGACCAATTTATGACGTTGGCAGTATTGGGTACTACTAGCACGAATTTAACGAAGAAACTTACTGAATGTTATACCTACAACTTGTAACTTCAGTGCTGACATAATGAGATTCTATATGCTACAAACATTAGATTATTGTTGAAAGGATTTCATGGTTGACGACCTCCGTGGTCGAGTGGCGTACACAACGGTTTTCAAGGTGTCGCCAGCTCTGAGGTCCCGGGTTCGATCCCCGGACGGCAATGTAGAAAAACACTTTTCTATATTGTCTCGGGTCTGGGTGTTTGTGGTACCTTCGTTGTCTCTGATTCCATAACACAAGTGCTTAAGCTACTTACTTTGGATTCGGAGCAATGTATGTGATGTTGTCCACATGGTTATCTTGGTTTCCATAAACAAAGACATAACCTAGATTTGAGTTTATTAGCATGTGTGCGACCGCACGCCACCCACTGACGTGACTCAGATCCTCAGTTATACCTAAATACCTCTTAAGTTCTTTTGATTTCACTTAATGTTCTATGAATATTTATAAGTCCTCCTCCTCCTCGCGCTTCCTCGCTCCAACCATCATTTTTTTTAAATAATTTTGCTGCGGTGACAATTCGAATTCGAAAACGGTCATCATCATCACAAATACTTTCATAAGTTATAAGTTATACTACCTTTATTATTAGTATGATTATCCTTTTATTAAGGTTCCTTTAGAAATATGAAAAGATAATACATCTTTTCACGTTGAAAATTAATTGTATAAACTTCCAGTTTTTATATATTGTGTTTATCTTATTATAGTTACACTTTCTACAGATTTATATCCAACGAAAAATTAAAAGTAAAAATACAAATGCGGTCGCGGGCCGATAGTGCAAGTTATCCATGAACTTGGCAACACCACAACTCAGTCATGCGGATATCTTGGCCAATAATTTAAAAGGCGTGAACATTTTATCGATCAACCGGCTGCCGCTCGCCACGGGCACATTGTACCAATAACAGTTCAAAGATACTTTGTGCAAAAGATTCGCTTAAGATTGCCGCCGCGCTAATACTTTTGATCTGGATTGTTCTAGTCCTGCATCTGCCGTCTGGCGGAGCTTTTGAGATCTAAACGCTTTATTAAGTTCAAAGCCATTATAATTAAAGCTTCCAGGATTTGAACAACGTAATACGTTACTGAATTAATAGTATTCTTGAAAGCTGACGTTACAGTTCTGCTGCACGATGTTTTTAATAAAGAAGAATTGACTTATCCACTTTATATAGGAGTTATAATTTGGAGAGTCGTGCAGTCTGTGAGTAGGTGTCAGTCGGTCGGACTGACTCATTTGTGTTTGGATACGGCGCGTGGCATTGTCTTTGTCTATAATGTTTTGTCAAACAGATATTCGAGGAAACTACAGCCATTATACAGTGACCGTGTTTATTGTACACGTCTGTGGCTTGTTGATAGAGTTCACGACGGCAATGTGTCACCGGTGGCCGAACGGACCGCGATTGACAACACTTTAGACATAACATTTTTCATTAACGATTGTACCTATTACATACATAACTGTAGAAGAGTGTGCTACATTTTCACAGGTGTGTGATAGTTGTAATCCAAAACAGAATAGTAAAAAAATGATAATGCTGTGTAAATTCACACACCAAAAATATACATTTCACAAATTCACACACACAAAAAGGATTGAACTCCTCTGAAATATCCACAAAATAATATAATTTCAGATATCTCCGCAAGCGAAGTGAAGGTATATGGACCGGTGTTGCTAGATTTGCAGATATGATAAGCGGCAATCGATGAGAGATATAATTCGAGAATAAATAAGATGGATAAGGTACAGGTATTTATCAATAACAAGTTGCACTAAGTGTTTCGCGTTTATTATGCACGTAGACGTCGGAACGATTTCTCCGGTGTGTCGGTAAAGTATAGATTGCAATCAGCCAGTTTATTTGACACAGAGCGTGACGTGCGGCCCTCGGTTGCGTATAGGAATGCAATATGGCCAGGACCAGCCCTAAATCCCAGTGTAAACATTCCACCCACACCTCGCCGCCGGGTAACTCAATATATGACGCTCAGCTACTGCGTAGGGCTGCGAATATATAATTTAAAAATTCGCATTAAATACTTAATAAACATAAGTAGTTTACAGAACTATTTTATTTATGTTTTGAGGAGGAGAAGATTGTTTGTACCGTATAGTGTATGTTGCATTAAACTTTGTGTAGAATTGTCAAGTCAGTTTGATCTTAAAAAGAATAGTCTGTTAGTTTTTGTAGTTGTCAAATAAGTTAGTACTTGATTCGTTAACTCTATCGTTGACTGCAAAACGTGTTTGCTTAAGAGATAACCCTAGACAACCCTCCCAGACACACCGGCCCCTACTTTAATAAAACATCTCGATAATGAAAAGTCAGGCATTCGCCGAGGGTGGCGAATTAACCCTCAATCGCGAACCCACCCCGTGCTCTACCAAACTGAGTTTTGTGACGTCGAACTAGTTGCTAAAATTAAACCATAGTTGCGTGTTCAACGTCGTGCAATAAATATCTTAATGATATGGAATCAGAAAGTATCTTCGCCTTCTTTCGTTGTAAAAAGTCCTAAGTGAGTGTGATGGCAAAGCGAAATGCGTTTTACGTTTTTTGTCGAAGGTTCTTTATATGCGGTGAGGTTAGTGAGGTGTGTAGTGTGCGTTGTTTAAACGCATTTGACATTCATTGCGTTTTATTTAAGCCGGCACGTGCGTGGGCACCTGTCGCTGATGCTGCACTTGTTCTAACTTCGCCAACTACCCGCGGCTATTTAATTAATAAATGCTAACGAAATTGTATGCGCATGGAAATGTACCACGGCATTTAAATCTAATGTAGCACAGATAAAGCTCTATTTCTTTGTAGATGTTTTACAAAAGTTTTATTTTTCATTAGACTCAAAGTCGTGTAGCTAGATTTATATCTCTAGATTTTGAATAACTTATACCGTATTTGTTGAGACTGTTTCTACCACGTAGTTTTATTGAGGAAAGGCAAGTATAATGTAAGCTCGATTAAAAATAATAGATTCTATGCTCGTCTGATGCAAATCGCCGGCGCCGGATGGACCTCCCATCACTTCACCAGTGCACCGACAATCGGTGACAAATGACAATACGAATTCAAAATGGCGCCTGAATGGTTTATAGCTTACTTGACATGTTCGTACCTTTAGAGTGAGGACCAATAAACGCTTCCGCCCCCTACGTGATACGATTTATTTGATTGTTTAATGAGCTGAATACTTAATTTACTTTTTGTTTTGGTTATACCAAGGCTAGTACCTACCTATCTCCAAGCGATCAAATAGTTAATTACATCACACCATTTCAGTCAATCCAGGTCCGATGCTGTTGAAAATCATTTTTTCATATATAAGTCACGTGACCTGTCACGTAAGAAAAGTTCATTTTCCATTTTAAGATTTCGGCTTATGTTCCTTGGGGAAAGTTGTTCAGTTATATGCACCTGCTTAACTCGTTGAATATACGCACTCCTTAAAAATTAATCCTGTATATTTAGACGACAAACTTAGATAAAAGAATATCTAATTTATTCAAGTAGAAAGTTAACTTTCTAAACTCCTAAACTTTAAAGCCTGGAGTCAATCTGCAGTAAGTCCTAAGTATAGTTCGTGATATCCGCACAGTTGAACAATAAGTAATAAACATTGCTACTAGAGATCGTGACATGATCAGCTGATCAGTTTGCGCATAATCACCGGTTACTGCCTTCTATTTCAATCACCAGAGAAAAGATTGATTGGGGAACTGGAAAGGTCAGACATTAAATGATCAAAATAATTTTATGAGGTTGTTAGAATTAAGATTGAGGTGCGTAATAGACGACATTATTTTTTTAAGGTGGTGGACGAAGGCTATTAAATAAAAGTAAGACGAATATACGCATAATTTTGTGAATGATTAATTAATTACAAAAAAAGCAAAAGCATCAAATAAAATTTATCTCTGGAATTCCTGCAGAGGCAGCTCATGACGATAGAATTTTAAATGACAGACTAAACAGTAATTTTAATGGAATTTCTTAATTCCGATACTCAATGTATTGATTATGAGACGCTTATAACAATTTAATTAATTAACTTATTTAACGTATAAAGTTTTTATTGGGCCACTTGTAATAAAATTGATTGAGTCTTATCTATGTCTCAATTAAGGTAATGAGGTATACTTGGAAATTCTAAATTAAAGGAAACAGGTGGGCCTTACGGAATAACAAACATAGCTTACGTCAACTAACTGAGGATGTCTACGATTCCTATAATTGCACATATCTGTGCAGAGCATTGCACAGCTAATATGGACAGTTAATGTTGTAACATTGAGTTCAAGACGTTTTTTCTAGGGCATTAATGTTGAACATGCTAATGGAGTTAACGATTTCGATGTAAGTCAAAGTTACATTTCAGAGATACAAAAACATTTCTGATTTAGGCTCACAGCAGTTAGCATGACAATTTATCGGCTCTCCGACTGATTGAAGCTATATTGCCCTGTAGAGGATTAAAGTGATCTCATTTGAATATTCCATCAAATATCTAAGGAGATAGCTCTATGAATAAAATCTCAGAGATTACGAGACACCATCACAGAATGTGAGCAACAAAGGAACATTAAACACGTCTGTGTCCCATGGCTCGGCGGTATCGGGAATAGTAAATTAGAAGGTGAATGCACCTGTGTGGCCCGCCGACCAAAAAACGTACCCGCTACCTCTGGACTAAACGAATTTAACCACTACCTGCGACAACCACACGTGTGCAAGCGACCTTATCAAGACCCACTCGTATTGTACCCCATCCATTGAACATTCTTTTCACATTAAAAATTCAAAATGTTCGCCTGACAGTCAATGTATTGAACATCCATTGTAAAACACATTTCACGGTGATTTGTAATAATCGAAATATTAGTCAAGTGGTCCCGCCTTCATTCTCAGGTGCATTTTTGTATTGAAGAAACGTTTTGTGCTTTTTTTTCTTATGTTTTAAAAGATCTTTTAACGTCAAGTTTCCCAAGATTTGTTAATAAGGTAATTTTTAGAGTTCTGTGTTGGTATTATTAATAGTATGAATAACTTATAACGTCATGCTTTTAAGCTGAGACCGAGAAAGAAGGAAGGAACTCTTTATTTCCATTTATTTTCACATTTTTATTCAAGACTTTGATTCCATTGATAAGTCATCACAATTCATGCCTGGCTCACAATGGAGATGGTAATAAAAGTTATGCATTTTTTTCTTTTTTAGTAATTAACATAACAATTAAATTAATTAACGTTTATAAATAACTTGAAGATTGATTCTGTAGCTGAAACTTAATTATGGAGAACATTGTTTCTTTTGATAAGTAAATTAATTAAACGCTATGTTTATTCCTGTAACAATTCGCTAAAAGAATTGAAATAGTTTTGGCCTACGACTGTCACCGTAGTTGTATAATCGGATTAAATTAATATAGTTTATATTCCTTGTAGGTAGGACTGGTAGAAATTTCCCGATTAGATAGACTCTCACCCTTACCACTTATCACCCTTTATAGTAGAGATTATTTATCCAGAACACTAAGAAAACAACCAACTCTGACTTGACCACATTTTTGACCAGTCATTTTGGTCATTATAATTTTCTGGGTTGTTTCGGAATTTTTATTAGGTTAAGATAAGCTATTCAGTAGTGTGACTGTTTTTCTCAATACATTTTTTTTATTACCCGTGGTTTAAGCCCATAATCTTAAATTTTGAATAATTGATTTTTGAATTATTCGGCATAGGTAATCACAATGATTTAAGTATGACAAACAGATTTGAAAAGCTACGGTCATACTTTGTCAACGAATTTTGGGTGCCAAGTTTTGTAACTTAGGTTGCCTTGGTGACTGTAATTAAATAGTATGTATAGCTATGTACCTAATGAAACTTTATGATATATGAGCACGTTATATATGATGTTGGTAGGTATATTTATGGGTAGCTACTATTTGTTATATTATTATTTGTTATCAGAAAACCAACTACCTATTATCTGGCAAGGCAATAATTATGTATGTAACACGAGACCTGTTTTCTGTTTGTCTATTTCAGACTTATATAAAAGTACATATAAATATCAATCTGAAGTCTGTATTGACCATGGTGAAATTAGTTCTGACCTGGCTGATAGAATAACATTTTTGTCATTGTTGTCGTGTTGGAGACAATCATCGAGACTAGCATGTGGTGACGTCAGGGACATCATCGGGTGGTATTGTGTGGCGTGACTAATGGTCGCTGTATGCGGTGAGTGCAGCAGGTTGATAAGCTGCCGGCGCCGCGCTGCCGCCGCTGATAACCCTGCCGTCGCTCACCGCTGACCTGAACTCGCACCCGATTCACTATCAACCCGCTGTTCATTAACGATACCCATATTACCCATGTAATACTTTTGAACAACTCGCATAGCTCGCATTAACAGGTTAACAGCAATGCCACCAATTGATAGTGACGTATTGGTGTCACGAAATTTTGTTTTTCTTAAACAGATGCTAGTGATCGATGTCAATAAATTCTGAAGTACAGTTTCGGCGGCAAAAAGTTTGATTGATTACTACCCTTCTTTTATCGCATTACATATGTATGTCTGTTTTAATATAAACAAATTGTCAGGAAGAATGCCAATACAGAACATTTGTTTGTTTTTACTCAACATTTAAGGAACAGTTCCTCATTACGTAAACTCAAAAGCGGCTCTCTCAGTTCACCTGCATCCATAAGAGATTCTTATTCCTTTTATACAGCAAACATAAAAATGTACATTGCCAGGCCAAATATGGAGGACGGAATGGGCGATGGGAGGCTGTGATTTCTTTTAATAACGAGCCCGCTTGATTTAAGGCGATGTCAACTTTCCTTGCGGAGTTAGAAACAAAAACCAACATCGTTTAGTGTTGGTGGTTGCCTTACATACATGGACGTCTGGATTGCGTTTAAGGTTAGCTAAGGGCATTCGTCGGGGAATGAAGACCCATAACATTTCTTTGCTTTAGGTGAAGTTCGCTTTACTAATGTGGCAATAGGTGCGTAATTTCGATGCGTCATCAGTACTCGCACGTAGTTTACCTTGCAAGGCAAGAATCACCTGTGTCTAATCATTCTGGTTTAAATGTTTTGTTTAATTTAACACTGTTGGTTTCTAATTACGAAGATTCCTAACTACTTTAGTACACCTAATATCAGATTTCATGGGCTTAGAATTAGAAACAAAAACTTACGTTTAATACCGGACGTCATTATTGTAATTTATTTAGCGTATATAAGCAGGTATTGGAAAAATGTTAATAGAATCGATGAATTTATGCGCCGGCGCCGATGTCCGTATTGAGCGTGGTGTTGTTCGTTGCGGTGACGTCATGGCGAGGGGGTAGGGAGGTTTGCGGGCGCGGGTGCGTTGGCGAGCAGCGCTGGCGTAGGCTCGCCACCATTGGGTCGCGACCGCGACACCTGCAAATCGCGAGTCAATGATCTCGGCGTCGGTCGTCGCATCGGCGTAGGATTGCTGCACGTGTGTGGGCCCTCCACTAACTAGAAACTCGTTTTAATGTAACTGAATCTGCATAATGCGCACTCGACGTGAAGTGACAGCACAATTGTGGCAATAGTCTGTGCTGTTCTTATTGTACATGACTATTGAGAGCCGAGTTATTGCGCCCGGTTCCTTAAATATCCATTTGATATATACAAAGCCATTCGTACCTGACGATTATTATAACTATCAGTTGTCCAGTTGATTGTTGTACAATAAATAATTGTTATGCAAGTTACAAATTGTCTTGATGTGACAAGAGTGGGTCCTTTAAGCCTATTGTTTACCGAACTCATTTGGAGACAAGGGGCAGGTAGACGAATTTGAGTAGTTAAAAACGAATCATTTATTGTTATGATACAACTTAAAAAAGGTTGCTTCTTCGTTTAGCACAGGTAAAAAGGTATTGTTTCTTGGACTCAATAATAATGAAGAAGTTCTTGTCGACGATATACATGTATCTATGTATAAAGTTTATTCGTGCTTAGGTGTTATGTCAGGTTTAAGCCGCAAATCGTCATGCAAACAGCTTGTCCTTAAAACATTTGTATTGCCACCAGTGCATTGGAACTGATTAAACATTTTAGACGGTGACAAGACCGTACAGTGTCCATTCGATGGACCGACTTCGTCAAAATGGTAGCTGTATCAGACTGGATGTGGAAAATTGAGAGGCTACTATCTCCAGCAGAACTTAACTAATTTATGGCTTTGATCATAACTGTAATATCATTTTTTTGTGGTAAGTACTTATCGACGTTTCTTGTATTGGGTTAGTTTACCATAGAGCTTTTCGAGAACCTCGTAATGCTTTGCGAAGAAGCGTATTGTCGCGTGAATACTTTCGAAAATTCCCACAATCTGAAAAGGCTGACACAAGCTTTATGAAGTGGCGTCGACTGGTCGCAACTTGTACTTAATCTTTCAGTATTTTTGTTATTGTAATGGACAGTGGCGTATTTAGGGTATTTCCGCTAACACCACAGAATCACGCATTCAATGGCTGAATGTATGTTTGAATGCTGGACAAGAAATACTGCTAACCGATGAATGGGGCGATATTAAGAATAGTGTAGTCGGAGCAACGGTCGGGTTTGAATAGCGAGTGTACTGTCGGCGGTGCGACGCAGCCTTATTGCCTATTGTTAGCGAACAAACGCAGGAAACTGTAAAGTCGAAAGTCCGCTGTGAGATTTCGCTGTACAGACAGGTAGGTCGCAGGTGTTTCTATTCTATGTCGACGAACACTCCGAGCAAACAACGTTATAAACAATGTTGAACCTCTCCTCAATAGGGAGTCCATAATTTTAAGAAGAATTTGGGAAAGATAAACGACCTTCTACGCTTTAAATAAAAAAAATAACACTGTTAATTAAACTTCAAGCTATATAATAAGGCCAGTCTATAAAACTTGTAATTAAGTTTTGTGAGTTTAATCACATGAATCAGAGTAGCGCTTTTTCAGTGACAAAACCTCTTCTCTCATTTCCCACACGGGACTCTGTATACTACATGAGAGTCGTTACATCTTCAAGCAACATTGTCACCCTACTGAGACTACACAATACCGATGCGGTTTTACTTGTCAAAGAAAAGGAAGTTGTTTTGAAGAGTTTTGCGAAAGTATAAAGGGATATATCAATTAGCACAGTGCTGTGAGCATTGTGTTGCCTACAGCGGTGTTGGTACAACACTAGTAAGCTGTTTAAAGATACGCTTTTGACTTAAAATGCACGTGCAAATATTTTACGGGTATTGTTCCATATTCAGTCATGAATGAAGATCAATAAGAATGGAAACTTTAAGGGTATTGATGAGTGAACATAATGGTTATTGAATATATGCCTCACAATCACTTATGCACGTTTCATAACTGTACTTGCAAATCTTTTGAAGTTGATTTACATGGTAATGCAATGTAAGTTTAGCAAAACTGATTGATATGTAGGTACCTAAAAGACACAAAGAAGGATCTAATTAACAAATGAATTGAAAACTACTTCGATATAGCCCTCGTTCGCGGTAAAAGATGTTCATACGTACTTTTTTGCAGTTTAACTTTTTCATTTTAACTTCATTTCGAGCCCCAAGCTCTACATTAATTCATCAAACACATTTATGTATAACTTTGTTCATATACGCAACCAACATAGTTATAATTACAGCACCAGTGGCGTAGCGTGCCTTGTCGGGGCCCAGTATAAAATTTTTTTTGGGGGCCCTTATATGGAGGTAAAGATTTTTCACAAAAGAAAAAAAATATTGTGAGAAGAAATATTTATTTATCACATAATTTACCCATTTTACAAATAAAAATCGAATTTTAAATATTCACTCTCCTTGCCTTTTTTTCGGCAAACTGATTTATTAAATCATTCATGGCTGATGATGATTTTAGTTTTTCTAAAGTTTCTGCCTCTATGGACAATAGTGACATGTCTGACAGCCGTACTTGTCCCATCGAAGTTCTTAAATAATTTTTTATTAGTTTTAATTTTGAAAAACTTCTTTCTGCCGTTGCGGTTGTAACTGGAAGGGTCAAGAATAAAAAGCATGCTGTGATTACCTCGGGAAAACTGGATGCAAGACTATTGAATTTTACTAGCAATAATTCAATGAGTTCTTTAATGGAATAAATTTTTTTAATTTCAGAATTTAAGCATGTTTTTAGAGCCTTTAATTGGTCACAAAGATTAAGTGAGATGTCTTTACTGTATTTAGCAGACAGTTTTATGGAAGCGTTTAATATCTCTTCGCTTGAAGAAGATAGGAGTTTCTCCGGTTGTAATATTTCGAATATACTACTCAGGTTGCAAATGCTCTGAAATCTTTCTTTAGATTGAGAAATTAATATATCTAAACAGCAATAGTATACATTGACTTTGAAATATGATTCCGGGTCGGAAATTCTTTCATCTTGTGATAACTCATCAAAAAAACGCTTCGTTATCTTACGCCTACTGTTTTTAAAAACAGTTGTTACCCCCCACTCCTTTGCTAAATCTTTGGATTCATTTAGCAAACTATTAAATGAATTCTGATTTCTTAATTGGCACAGTCTATTCAAAAGATTACTTAATAAAATACTAGATTTCTGTAAGTCATTATTTTCATGCTGTAGAACTTTAGAAACAGGATTAATAATTTCAAATAGTGAAGAAAAAAATGTAACGAGCACTAAGAAATCAAAACTTTCTAAAATTTTAATTATACTTTTACATTCTTCACGTTCATTTTTTTTATTTGAAATTAAATTTAGTTGGTACAAAGTTTTCATGATTAGTAAAAAATTTTTCTTTACTGCTAATAAAGCGTCGTTCCTAGAAGACCATCTGGTAGGACATACCTTTTTAAGGGTAATCAAATATTTCTCAGATGAATCGTCACTTAGCATAGCCCAGCGTTTTATACTATTGGCAAAAAAAGTATATATTATTTCTAAATTATCGAAAAATGTCGATACTTCACGAACATGTCTCGCAGCATCGTTCAAAACCAAGTTTAAAGCGTGCGCAGCACAATGAACATAATCGGCATTTGGAGCATGCTCTTTTATTAGGGTTTGTAATCCTCCATACACACCCGACATAACATTTGCTCCATCGTATCCCTGTCCTCTACATTTAGTCAAATCAATTCCATATTCTTTAGTCAAATTTAAAATGACAGTTTTCAGACCTGCAGCACTGCAATCGGTTACTGCTATGAATCCTAAAAAGGACTCACAGATTTTTATTTCTTTAGGCACATTATCATCATTTTCTGTAACCGAGATGTATCGAAAAACTACAGATAGTTGGTCAATTTTTGACAAGTCTTGTGTTGTATCCAGAATTATTGTCAGAAATGGAGCTTTTTTAATTTCTGAGATAATACTGTTCCTAACGTTAGTACCAAGCAAACTAATAATTTCGTTTTGAATCGTAGGGCTTAAATAATTTATTTCACCTTTCGGTTTTAGAAGAAGTTCTTTTAAAGTTGCATCATAGTTAGATAGCAGACGTGAAATTGCCATAAAATTGCCAGAATCAGAATCATGCCCCCTCAAAGGTAGATTACAAGATACTAAAGTAATTATAACATTAATTATACGATGCAGTACATCTCTCCAGAATGTAATTTTACTATCGATTTCACTTTTCAATAGAGTATCGATGGTATTTCCTTGCAACCAATTATTATAAGAGAGTGAGGCACTAATATGCTGCTGTGATTTTTCATGGTCAAGAATAGTTTGTGTGAAATTGCTTCTAACCGAAACACCGTTAACCCAAGCAGAGGAGTACGAGTACGATTTGTTTTGACGATCTGCTAATAACCAACAGAAGTGACAGTACGGTTTGTTTAAAACGTTAGAATAACATAACCATGGTCTTATAATTTTTATGCCTGCCTGATTGAAATATGAATAATAATAAGCTGAAAAAGGTCGGTTATTATCTGAAGCTTTTGGAAATGGTCCTTGTGGTTTAAATGGACCCAATTTAAAAATTATTTTTCGTTCGCATTCAGTTAAATTGTCACCAAAATTTCCTCTATCTGATGAAATTATATTACAATCTGCATTATCTGCAGATATATCAGAATCGTTGACTTGGGGTTTCTCGCTTTCTGGATGGACATCCGATAAAGTATGTGCTTGGCTTTCTTCTATTTCCGGATGGATATGTGACGAAGAACATGCTTCAGAAGAATCTAAAAATAAACGAGTAATTGTTAAAAAATAAATACGAATGCTTTGATACTAAACTAAAAAGAGTTATATATAAATAAATAACGTGACGGACAGATGGACAGACCGAAGTTAAAATATTTCCTTGTTTATCACAACGGGCTCCTAATAAATGGGTTGGGTAGTAGTGTAGTACTTACCTTTCCAATCTAAATCACTCACAGTATCTTGTCTCTGAAAAAATGAAGAAATTTTGGGCACTTTTTTTATAACCTCGTCCCTTTTCTGTTTAATTTTTCTTTTCTCAGCGCCGCTGGGATAATCTCTTTTCCTTTCACTCATTTCTTTTACAAGTCGCTACTAATACTGCTAAACCAGAACAACAATATTGTTTGTACTGAATTACAATGTAATGCACATTTATATAAAGCGCGTAAATAAACAGTGCACTGTACTCCGTGGTTTAACATCCAATGCAAAGTACAACAACGTACACGTACATCGCGATATCGATAAAGGATTCCCGGGGATTCCCCGCTGAGTTGAAGATGAAGTAAGTAAAACGGGGAAGTCCCGCAGCCCGTCATAACGATGTAGTGTTGCCAACTTTTGAACGCACGCTTAAGGCGGGAAAAAAAGGAATTACTTTATAGAATTTTGTCATTTGTAAAATAAAATAAATTAGAAAGTTTTTATTCTTTTTCCTTACACACTTTGGGGGCCCCCGTGGCCCGGGGGCCCCGTATAATTGATACGGCAAATACGGCGGTAGCTACGCCCCTGAGTCCCCACTGTAAAACAGCACAAAGCGTCGAAAACCCTCCCCGCGTCACTTTCCCCTTCACGGGTAGCGTGACTCGTTCCCATGGCAACGGCTTTCCATCCAGCCAGCATTGGTCGGAAAATTCAAAATGGCGGACTGTATCGATCGCGAGGGGTGGGTGGCCCGGGTGGTGACAGTGGAGGAGGGGGCGGGGAAATGGAAAATGATATTCACAATACCATCTATTTATAATACGGTAACTGAAATACGAGCGAATGATACGTTTTAAAAAACTTGATATTGTTTTTTTACGGTCGCGCGGGAATTCAATTGAGTGCTTAGAGTTTTGTGTTATGTCAGGTTTATGTGAACTTTATCGTCAAGACAAATAAAATATACCAAGTTAGGATTATCTTTGTATAATATACTGTTTCATGATAAGGTAGGATTATGTATGAGATAATAATTAAGTAATGTTTCTTTGTTGGTTGTTGTTCTTTATTCGTGTCGCTGCTTTATTCAATAAGGCAATTAATAATTATTATAATAAGATAAATAGCCCACAGCGTGGTTATGTGGTCTCAAGGTGCTGACAAAGAGAATGCAAATGAAGATGTAATTTCTTCGGGATGAAACCCTTAATTTTTTGTTTCTCTAGCTACAAAATAAAACGCCATTCAAGTAGGTAGATAATGAAAATGCATGTTACAACTTTTTTTTGTTTTCAACACTTTTGCTGTTATTTATTTATAATCTAAAATAATTATAAAATAAATTTACAATTAGGTATACATGGAACGTACTTCACTACACATCACTACATAATTATTACACTACATAATTACATAATTATTAAACAAAGTCCTCCGCTGCGGCTGTCTGTCTGTCCGTTGCGATAAACAAAAAACGACTGCAGCGATTTTCATGCTGTTTTCATCAATTGATATAATGGTTCTCCAGAAAGGGATTAGTATATGATTTGTCAAACTTTAAGCAAGTTAACCGACCTTTACGCGGGCGAAACCGCAGCCATCTACTAGTACTTAATAAATTAAACTATACTAAGCTTATAACCTATGATACAAATAAAACTAGATACTTAACTAAAGAAAATAACAAGAAAGAAAGAAAGAAAAATTATTTATTGTTCCCACAAAAGAGTCGCACACAAGCAAAATATAAAATGAAAATAAAAAAATAAAGTAAACTTAAGAATTAAAAAACAACAAAGAAAACAATTTTGCTTGGCAACGGAGCTTGGAAACGAACTTGGAAACATAAACAAAAAAAACAACAACAAATAAGAAAACTAATTGTAACTTTTTGTTAGCGGTTTACAATATCGCGAATAACTAAAAAAGAGTTTGCATAGTAACATTGAAAATTAATATAAATTATTAATTCATTTTGCAGCATAGCGTGTTATGCCTATACTACATATTATATAAGACAAAGTAAAACAAGGAGTCATTGTCCATAAGTAAGTGCCAAGAGGCAGGGGCGACACGTGCGAGTATATTTTTGAATTAGGAAGAGGCGCCCGCGCACCGCCCGCCTGTCGATCGTTGATAGATGGACGAACAATGCGCGCTAAATATCACACAATGAGTTAGTGTTAAGAAGATTGCTAGACAGATTGAGGGAAGAATGTTGGCATGAGTTGAGTTAACTGTACCAGAAAAAATGCTAAACCCATTGTTTGACATAGGTATATCTATGAGAACGTTTGATATGTATTTCACCTGTCCCGATGTTTTAAATAGTAAAGGTACTATACATACTTACCAGAAACATATTCTATGTATACAGGATTAATTTAAAGGAGTGCGTTTATTCAACGAGGTAATCAGGTGTGTAAAACTGAACAACTTTTCTCGCAAAACATAGGTCGAAATTTTCAAATTGAAAATGATGTTTTCATACAAACATGAGTCACATGACCTGTTGCTTTGTATGAAAAGTTCATTTTCCATTATTAGATTTCTACCTATGTTCCGTGGGTTACTTAGTTCAGTTTTATGCACCTGATTACCTCGTTGAATAAACGCACTCCTTTTATATTAATCCTGTATGTATATTTTAATTAGTGCCATTGTTTTGGTACCGAAGGACTTTGATAATGATGAGGATAAAACTCTAATTATTAATGGCTGTCCAAGCCATATTTTCAGCCATAAAAATTAAAGACAAAATGCTTCTGTGTCGACAGTGCATAAGTAGTACAGCCACACAAGTAGCATAAGCGACAGACAAGATCCTGTTACGTGTAATTCGATTATCGTAACACCTTTACGAACATCTATCTATGTATGGCTAAGACAATTAATGAGCCAAACGTTCATTAATTGTTTTTTAAATGTTGTTGTGTTGCTTTATAACTTTATTTTCCACTAGCTGCCCGTCACAGACACCGTTCTGTCAAAAGTTAATATGTAGTAAAAATTTATAAATTAATGTAACGAGTGATCACGTCAATTTTTTTTATTGTATTCAAACCTTCTTTGGACCTTAGGAAACATACAAAAACAATAAATTAGCCGAATTGGTCCATTGGTTAAATTATTATTATTATAAATTCCTTATTTAAATATGCAAAGTATACTTCAACAAAGAACATTTTTTTTCTCTTCTCAAAATAAGTGACCTTTTTAAAGGCATTATTCAGAAGTTAAATATATTCAGTAGTTACGCGATACATAATGTATTCGAGCCGGAGTATTTGCATTGGTATGTAATCTAAGATAACATCGGTAACATAAGATCTGACATTTGAGAATATGTGATTTTCAAGTCAGCATACCAAAAACGTGTTGTGAATGTATATTGTGCCTATTGATTTCAAACTGTTACTATAATACTTTTTCACACATTTTAAAACCACATTTTTCCGGTGATCGTAACATGATATGATTTGAAATATTTTTTTCTGTAAGTAGAGTATACCATAACTCTATACAATTATTTTTGAGGTCGACAATTTCTAGCATTTGATTGAATTGCTGAAGCCTACCCTAAGAAGAAATCTCAAAACATACATAACCTTGTTTCGATTTAATTCGATAAAGAGAAGAAACGTGAATTGATAACCACGCTTGCTCATTGAGGGTTGGCGATTTCTAGGAATCCAGGTTTCCTCACGATGTTTTCCTACACCGTTTATCAAGGGTCTCTTAGATAATTAAGAACGTACATAGGTACTACTTTGAAAAAGTCACATTGGCACTGCCTGGGCTCGAACCTGCAACCAGGCGATTACGAATCCGATTCCGAATCATTGAACCGCTAAGCCACCACGACATTTTATTTGCTATAAATTGCTTTTCAAATCATAAGCTATCGATTTTATATGTTTGAGCACTATTCGGAATATCGAATCGACCAGGACTGACCTGAGACTGTCAGGAAATTCAGCCGTCACCCTCTGCAGTACCTATGAGTATAATACGACGACTGTTAATTTTCTGTGTGCTCTAAAGTACCAAGGTACTATAAATGCTATTTAAATTATGTCTTGGCCAACGCAGTAGCGTAGCCACTTGGTAGTGTCAAGTAGCTATAGTCTATTGTAAGTCTTTACTGTGACTTCTCGCAAGAAGCGGAAAGCGGAAGCGTTTCGCGCCGGAAGCCCGATCGTCTTTTTGTTTTAGTTTTTTTGCTGCAACACCTCGTGGCACGTGCCGCAGTATATTAAAAGTTTTTCGAAGCGTATTTTTTGTTTATAATTTGTCACCTATATCTTGACCCTGTCTAGGTTACTGAAAAGGAAACCCAAAATGTTTGGATAACGGTAATACGACCTGTTTTGTTCTGCCCACATATATTTTATGTGGTAGGTCGTCAAAATAACATGCGTATTGGCTTACAATCAAATTATTTATTAGCATATCGGAATTAGCAAAGATTTATTTACATAGCGGCTACAACGCGAACATGAAAGCAAATGATTGTTGTGTGGGTTGATTTGTTCTGTTCAGATGTTATGACACCGCAGGCTAACAAATAAACGCGGATTTTACTGTCGATATGTTTGATGTGGTGTTTTATCTGTTGGGTGGGCGTGGCTTACGAGACAATGATCTATTTTTACGCAGGCGCGTAAAGAGGCGGCCACGTGGCGGGCAGCTGCGCCGGCGCACGTGCCGCGTATTTATACTGAGACGCCGACGCCAGCGACGCCGCCCGCCCTTAAGACCGATGCGTATTCTTGACCGTCAACTCCATGCAACGGGATATAAACCTAACCAGTATGATTGTAGCAAAACTCTTCATTCTGCAAGAAAGGTAGAGACTGTTAAAACCATTTGTTAATAGGAAAATTGGCAAGTAGAATGAAGAAGGATGTTTTTGCATTACAGGGCGACAATACAGCCTTAGATTAGATTAGTTGTTTATGTAACACTGTTTTTTAAAAACTGCAGCTTTCTGTTTACCATGCATGCCCATTCATTTGAACCACAATAGCATTGTGACGTTAGTTACTTTTAATGACAATAAATTAACTTGTTATAAGTTTATTTATTGCAGGTTTCTGATTTTAGTATTGGAATCTGAAATCGCCAACCCGCAATGAACAAGCGTGGTGATCAATTCTCATCCCTTCTCTATATGGGAAGAGGCCTGCGCTTAGCAGTGGGTCGTTTATAGGCCGGTACTGTCTGAGAACGACTCAATCTCTGATCAACCAATCACGTGACAGCGTGTGACATTGCTTGCCATATCCCGTGGCCTAAGTACAGTTAGAAGTTTAGAAATCTCATTTTATTCAGGAACTGGCCATATGTGTTACAAACATTTGTATTTCTGTGGACACTTCAGTCACAGCTCACTGAAATGTCAACATCGTCGATATTACATCGCATTACTTAATGTATTTTATTACTTTGTTATAGCATATTTTTATTTTTATTACGCTTTTACAACTTACATATAACGTGGAAAGAACAGCTGGACCCGTGGGTGTGATGTGACGAGACGGAAGAAAGCGACGGACGGCGAAATATGAACACCCTCCGGGGTTATTAATCTGCTCAATTATTATGAAACTGACGCACACTGCGACATACGTCTTCTTTGTCGCATCCGTTCTGTGTAGGGGTGACACTTGGCTTTCTAACCTTAGATGTTTCTAGTCATGAATTATTTATATTGTTGTAAGTATGTATTTGTATTTTTTGAGGCATAATCAAGTGCAGCTGAAAAATTGTGAATCGATAAGATGTAGTTCGTTGTTTTAAGATAAATAAAATACATATATTTTCTTTTTTGCAGTTACTTTTGCATGCTCCTAATATCTAGCATTCATTGCGTCTGGCTAGTAACCTTTGTGGTTACCTTACCTAGGAACTTGATTGCTGTCGCGTCATCGTTTTTGCAAATTAATGTGTTAAAAAACATTGTTGCCAGACATTTATGTTCATGAATTGTGCAATTTAAAAAAATATTCACGTAAAACATTGTCTGTAACTAAAAATATACACATAAACAAAAAATATTGACAGAACTGTTCAGTAACTTTTTTGTCATATCAGTAATTTCTTCATCTTATTCTGTAAGTCACGATCTTTAATAATATAGTAGGTTTTGTGTCAATAATGTTCCAGACTATAGGCATACTATTTCATACATAGAAGTCTAATGGTAAGTGTTAGTGGCAGTGCAGCCCTACGCGGCTGGGCGACTGGGCGGCGCGCTCGGCCGCGCAGTTCCAATGTACGCGGACAGGTGTGACCGGCTGCCGCGCATTTTCATACAAAACCAACGTTTCAGATATAAAAGGCACTTCCTTTCATCCCACTACCCACCGTCGGGAATGCCCATTAATTTGCCAACACAATATTTTTAGTGCGCGGCTCGCGTGTAATATATCGTGGCCACGTGTCGCCGTATGTCGCCCGCCGAACGGCTGCGTCAAATTATTTTCGTTCATGTCACAAGATACAGCGTTCATCTGGACCTTTCTCCCTTAAAAATCACACCATTTGTTTTCGTAATTTAGTTACACGCATAATGCATCCGGTGGAAAACGCGCGCGCCGCCTCACTGCGCGCGGAAATTGTTAACAGGATTACTACGTATTGCCGCCGCCACTGCCCACTATGAAACTATGTCTGAGAGGTATAAAAAGTCGTCTAGATGCTATAAATTATTTTACATATTTACTTTCATAACTCAAAAATATTTTGGGTTAATGCGATGTTTTCTGTATAAATCGAATTGTGATGACACAAGCTGGATTTTTCTGTATACTGTGTAACATCAGTCCTCAGTAAATCAGTGCAGTTGGTATTTAAAGTCGTTCTCGAGCCGATGGGTAGGCGGGTACTGTAATCATTCGCGTATATCTCATCGTCGTAATGTTATATGCAAATCATCTAGCAATTTTCATGGAAACTGACCGTTTCGCTGGATGATGAATGGATGCATGGGGCGAGTCCGGCGCCAGCGGCGATACGCGCTTCGCGCTGCAATTTTTACATTATCGCACCATTTCATGCTTTTCTCGTCGAAACCATCCATCAAAGAGTATTATATGATCTTGTTAAAATAATTTATATTTGAGCACTGGTCTATTTCAGAGTTGTGATACCGAGAGTGACCGAATGTCCGTCGATAAATCTTTTATTATGAGCCTGATATTTTTCACATGCCAGATAATAGTTCTTTATGATATATGATTTAATACAATCCTTTTTATTGCCAGAACGACTTATTAATGGTGACTTTATCAACACGGGATTTACTTCAAAGGTGGTCCATTTAGAGAAAGATGTAGAGCTTTCATATTAAAAATTGTAATGTAGCAGAAAATCATCTTAGTTTTTCTTCAATTTGACTTTTCGTTATTTTTGGTTTTATCTAATATATGTTTAGTTTTTTTTTTGTATTTCTGAATAGAATGATAGGCATATATAAGTTTTATCAGCACATATTTAAAAATAATTTACGAAACAAGCTCAAGCTAATTGTGTTCAAGTCAGAGTATAAGAAATGTGCAATACAAGTACATACAGACGTAAAATCGAACATAAAGAAACACTTTTTTCATGTCGTGTTTAAAAAGAAAAATAGTTACGAATGATTAATCTGGTACCGGTGGTTGGATTCGTTGCGCACGCGCAGTTGAAGACAAACGCGGTGGACAACTGTTGTCTGCTCGTCTCGACAGCTGCGCTCCACTTGCGTGTTCAGTTGTGGACATAGATTGACTACAACGCGATTTAGTTAACAACTATTACACGTTAAAAGTTCGGAAATCAATCCATTTTAACGTGTCCTATGCGACCATCTTTGCAATACCTTGACTGCGGTTATCGGACAGTATGACATTACAAAATGTAATTCTGCCGGTTTTTATCATCGGCAGTGTTTTTTGCTGTAGAATACGGAAATATTAGAGCAAGACAAAGCCAATAAACACGGGTCTATACGTGAACACAGGACTTTCCACAACTACACAGTTCCCATCCTTTCTGCTTTCTTCAAGATATTTTCGTCGATATTGGGTACTTGGCTGGGGAGGATGAAGAACAGTGGTAAATAAGCAGACAAAAATGAAAATACTTTAAGATGTAAAGCAAAACGCTTGTCGCTTCATCTAAACTTTGTGTCCTATACCTAATACACGAAATAAGGCATAGCGAGTATCTATTTCTTCATCAACTTTGAACCTTATAGCCATGCAGTACTTGAAATTAGTCAAAATTGTTGTCGTCATATAAAGTAGGTATACAATTGTAATTAAATGTCGCTGTCAAGGTACCACTGTTGGTATTAGTCATGGAAATCGCACAGCTTTGCATGTTAAATTAAACATTACATGCATATAAATAAAAGAACCTACTAATGGAGAATGGTCTTAATAAATAAATATTACAGATACGCTTTTTATTTGCTTTTCACCAGATTTTTATAAAAACATTTTTACTACAGAGGTTGCAAACACTTCTTTGGTTTTGGTTATGTATATGGATGTTTTTGTGTTCATAATCACATTCCTATTAGAATCATTAATTGGTGCTTTATAGAAAATTATTGACTTTAAATATTGAAATTCAGGTTTTATGACAAAAACATTGTTGTAAAGCTTTGTGATTGGCAATCCATATGGAGCAGCTACATGAACTAGATAGTCATAACATTGATGTTCAAAGAAGCAAACACGGTAAAACCCAACCAAGTGCTGGTAACAGAAACTAAAACAAGTGAAACATTACCAAAACATATGAGTCACATAGGTTCATACGCTGATACGCCAGGGCAGGTGCATTATTGACTGCAATAACCTGAATCATATATACACTTGCACAGTTGTTACAGTAATTCTAATGATCAGGCGCACATTCTAAAGTATCTAAAGCTCGTCAAGCGAGTGAGTCATTTGGACGTGTGGCAGTCAGCGGTGTCGGCCGTCGTCAGAGTGACGCCGACGCCGACGCCTGCGCGAGCCGTGATTTATTTACTTGGAACTAGCGACGTGCGCCCGCGCTTCGCATTTGTTGTTCATTACTATGAGCTATGAGTGTTCCTGTCGTTACTAAGGATATCAAAATTTTAGGATCTTTGCCTTATCATATATTTTGAGTTGTATAGAACACTTTTTTAACGAAACTCAAATTGTTATTTTTGATAATCCACTACCAATTTGTATCAACCCTGACAGACAAGTGCTTTTTGAATTCTTTTTCTTCTTTCACATTAGGTTTTTGACGAGTAATAAATAGCTTCTCTCTATGAATCGTTGGAGAACATAGGGAGGCCTATGTTCAGCAGTGGACGTCTTGTGGCTGATATGATGATGATGATGAATAAATAGCTTCATGCATCAATAATATAATGAAATAGCTATTGTAGACACAAAGGGCAACATAAAATATCTTTTTAGTACATGTAATGAAACATCTTCACAAGTTTCAGGCGCACATGCGTGCAGCGTCGCGTCGCTGGCGTCCTGCGCACGCGCCGGTGCTAGTCCGCTATTAATCACGATCCACGCGCGATCATAATCTCGCGGTCGGCGCCGCACGCCCTCTGTGTTTGGATAACCGTTTGGTACAAGCGTCTTGACTGACAGATTAAACACATACGATACTTTAATGTTATTAGAATAATGAGGATGAGAATTTTTATATCGATTACATATTATTTAGATACGAATGTTTTTGACATGGCTCTATTTTAAGTGTCACTGAATAAAATTGTCACACTTATTTTGTTGCTCAATGTTTGTGTTAATGGTTCTTAAACTATATTTAAGTATTCTTTGTTGGTAACTCGAATGATATCGTTAAAGAAATCTGCAAAATGTTCAACTTTAACAGAAGCTTCACAAAGTACATTAATTAGACTCGAAGCGTTTAAAAGTCATCTTGATAAAAGACCGGTCCAGAAATACCCATTTTGTGTCTACTTTTTGTTTTAGAACGTTAATTGGCAGTCTCACGTGTTTCATTCGTCATTCTTCGGACAACACGATCTAATTTCGTAAACCAAATGTGTATGCGGAGTTTTCACTTAAACCACGCATTGAATGCACGTGGCGCGTGTATATTTTCACAACAAGCCGAATTAACTATTCGCTTCGTTTGCTTACGATAATAGTTTAAAGAGTATGCTCTATGACGTGTTAAAAAGTTTCCAATGTTATTGTTTACAGTAAGGAGTGTATAAGCCGGCGGCGCTGACTGAAGCTTTTAGTATGATCTAAAATCATGAGGCGCCATTTCGTATTGCATCAGTTTTGTTATTGACCGTCTATCATGATTTTAACTGTATGGGTTTGTTCTGGTTTCCATATTTGTGGATATGTTGTAGATATTTTTACACTGGCCTGTTGGTCTACTGGTTAGTGACCCTCCTGCTCAGCCGGAGGTTGTGGGTTCGATTCCCACCCATGACAAATCTTTGTGTGAGCACGATCATTTTTTCAGTGTCTGGTTGTTATTTATCTATAATATGTAGGTATAGTATGTTTATCAGTTGTCTGGTTGCCATAGTACAAGCTCTGCCTAGTTTGGGTACAGAAGGCCGTGTGTGAGCTTGTCTTTAGATATTATGATATTAATTTGACGCTAACGGCGCACTAATGGATTGAAATTAAAAAAAAAATGCTCCATCCCGTTCTTATTAACATAAGTACAATTTTAGTCATTAAACGGACAATACATGCATGTATTTCGTGTTGTTTCATAGTAAACAGCCATGTTTCCCTATAAAAACAAGGACTATTTAATTACGGGTCGTAATGTAATTTTGTTGATGGCATCGTGCTAGGGCGATGCCTCTCTGATACAAATTGGCGAGCGCATGTCACATAACTTAATCAGCACCCTTCTTCTACCACCCTAGCTTTATAGGTAAATATACGTCGTTATATTGAATAAAACATGAAGATGCTACAAAATTAAAAAAACTCTTATTTATACGTGTATAAAGCAATCTAGATAGCTATACAGAACATTTTTCAACATATTCCCTACAACATTGAAGTGATACGAAATTGCAAGTGTGTGCGTGGACAACAGGTAATACACTCGTTGTTTTACGCACACCAACAGCTTTGTTGGTGTGCTGTGTATCTTCATATATATATATATAGTCTACAGTATTTAATTTCATTTTCATTAAAACCCTTTTAAAAAAAAATACATTTAAAAGTTTCTATAAATGTCCCTCAGCTGGGCACATGCTCCTTTTCATGTGGAGAAGGAAAAGTTTTAAAATCATAATATGTATGTACTTAAAACTATGTACTACTTATAACTCTAAACTTACTTACTTTACTGAACTGGATTATGAGCGATTTGCACTTACACATTACATGAAACAGGTTCACACTTCATAAAGTTTTACGAACGAATACTATTTGGGTTAATGGTTCGTTTATGAACTTCTTATACATTTAACTAAAGTCCTGCTATGTTCTACTTAAATACATCAAGTTGTTATTAGGTATGTATTCCCGCCATAGTGGATAATCTTTACGGAGAGTGAAGATACTATCCCTATGTACTAAAGCTATGGTAGTGCAAAAGGACTCACTCTTTTTTCATTTTCTAAATATGATGAGACAACAATGCGGCTTGACCAAAAACCATCAGACATTGAAACTTATAGCACATATTAGTTTTCAAAAATAGTTATTTTATTAATACAGTGTAAAACTCAAAGTAAAGTGAAATATTATAATCCGCTAACTTCCTTCAGGAACATCTTTACTAATATTATAAAGCTGAAGAGTTTGTTTGTTTGTTTGAACGCGCTAATCTCAGAAGCTTCTAGTCCTATTTGAAAAATTATTTTACTGTTAGATAGCCCACTTATTGAGGAAGGCTAAAGGCTATAATTTGTCACGATAACCGACATCCGCGCGGGCAGAGCTACGAGCAACAGCTAGTAAATAGATATGATCTTTAGCAGTTTTTTCTATCCCCTTGCTCTACCAATGGGTGATTATGGATTATGAAACTTAAAATCATTAAAAAGGATTTTTTCTTAGGTTTACGCGAATATTAGACATTGAAGACAGATTCTATCGCGGTTTATTTTGAGTTTAGGTTCCGTGGTTTAGTCTGCCCCTGACCATGACACCAGCAAAGGCCTACCTCAGGAACTAAAATCCATATGATCCGCAATGGAATCCTTTTAAAAAGTATTCGTTTTATTACAATCCATAAAACGTGTTAAAAGTACATAACCTGACCTGACTTAACACAGCCATCACAATGTGTAACACACAATCGCCGCTGTTACAGCGACAAAGTGAAACCAAAGAAAGTTGTATCGCACGTTCGCGTCATCGATTGCAGTGCGCAATAACACCGCACGTGCATTTCCATCGCTCATAGAACGAAGAGGGGGTTACTACGAAAGTACGAACCTACACTGTACTCTATAGGAAACCTTTTTATTAAATTGGATCGGATAGGCTGACAGCTGGCCGACTTGTATGGGCTCGTCCCTATGATTTATGCAGTTGATTTGTTTAAATTAATTTAATTACTTGATTAACGAAACGGTACAAGTACTAGGCGTATTATATTATGTTGTAGGGGCTTGTAAGTTTTATGTCAGGAATATAGAACTTAATTTTAAATATACCAGTAAAGCAAGCTTTAATTCCATAATTTCTATTGTTTTTTAAATAAATATTAAAGAAAAAGTTTACGTGAAAATATTTAAAAGTAAATAAATATTTTATCGACAAAGTTAGTCTTTCACTTGAATACATTGTAATAGGTAGAGCTATAAATGCGTTTTCGTATAATCCACGAAGGGAAGGGCGGAGCGGATATTTTGTGAATTGCGAGCACGTTTCACGTAATTTAGCCGACGCGGGACGACTCGGGCCGAGTGGAAAACGTTGTAAGCATTACATGGACCAATAATGCACGATCGCAAATACCCAAGTGTCAATTTGGAGCGAAGCGGAAAATGGCAGTTGCAATGTTTTTGGTTACACAACTATGTATAAAGGCTCTCTGATAAATAATTCATTTTTATTCAACACTGTATCAGGCTATCGCCTCCACTGTTGGACGTAGACCTTCCCCAAAGAGCGCCAACTATCCCAGTATTTTGTTATCAAATGATAATGTTATTATATCTTGATCTACTTTGTGATATAGTTTATTTAAGACACGCGTTTGAATGTAACATTGTTTCATGTGAAGATCCTTTGTGCCTATTGTTTCGAAGCAGATCTTCATCTTGAATAGACATAAGTAGGTCGTACATTGAGCTACTATATCTAAAAATAAATAACATTACTTTCTGGTTATCGATGTAGTTAAGGAGTATATTTATTATAAATACTTTTAGACTGAGTAAATAAACGTTTTATTGAATGTATGAGTTGCTTACATCTCGCAAAAATAAACTCATAGCCAATCTCCCATTGAGTTGTTTAGCTTAGTGTTCGATTGATGTTGTATATTGTAACATTTGTTTACATTAGGCAAAATCATCAACCCTTCTGTTGCTACGCTATCCCGCGGGAGCGACCGCCCCGCCCGGTCTATTGCAAGCGTCATTGACTACACCGTGTTAAAGTAGGGACAAAATACTAACATGCTTCTGGGTTGTTTGTTGTTTTTTTAGTTTTAAGCAAATGTCGTAACACGCGAAGCGATTGCGTGATTGAAATAGTGTTACTGTAGTCAGATCTGCCTGATTTTGTGACTTTATATCCAGTTATCGCTATCGTCGTGACTCGTGTACTTAGTAAAGAATTCTAGAACCTAATATTGTCCGACGGATTATTTCCTTATCAAGAGGCTAAATAATATTGACCTCGATCTATGCTATTAGTACAGTTTACCTCAAAAGATCGTAGAGAGGTAGGGTCTCCAAATAGGTCTCCAAGTGGATGATAATAAACAAAGATAATTTGTATTGAATTAATGTTATTTGTGAGTCATTATGTATACCAACCCAAAGACATAAGATTTGTGTGTGTGCGTTATCGGATTGGGAGAGTCGATAAGCTTTTCCCACAAGTAATGTTTTACACACCCTATCATCGGCGCGAGACCGGAACTACGGCCACGTGCCGGACCGGAACCTGCGTCAGTTTCCGTACAATTGTTATCAGAACGATTATATACAGGAAGTATAAATATACTATGTATTTTTTCGTATTATAAATCTGTTCTAATTAACCATAGCACTAAAAAAAAAAATTCAGGAATTAAGTATAAGGTTTTAGAATTGATATCATGAAATTGTTTTGTGGGTATAATGCATGTATTGTTTACACACAATACCGGTGACAATAAAATTGTTGTTATGCTCTTGAAAATATTTCTTGATTGTTATCGAGGCTGTTTTAACGTCAGTAGAGTAAATAACGTAATACTAACGTATATTTTCTATATAACGAGACCAAATTATTATATACTTTCTATAATTAAAAAATACATAGGTACTTTGACATTTACACGCACTTAAACGAAGTTTTTTTGTAGAATTGAATATAACTAAGTTTCAAGAAAAGAACCTGCGTGACTGTCAACATTTGAATAATTTTATATATCGCACACGCACTATTGAGGTACATGGTCATAATAATATATTTCGTCCATGGACTGTTCCACCATCGATCGTTAAGAAGGCACGTGTAAGATAAGGCGAGCTTACACTCGCACGTGTCAGCATAAGGGGTGGTATGATTGCGTGCTGTCTCCCCGAACAATACGCTTGTAATGATCACTTGATCTGGAGAACTATTATATTTATACGGTACTATTAGGTTGTTAATCCTGGAATTACGGCGGCTTTTATAAGTTACAAGCTGTTCCCTACGACTCCGCCCACGGTACCATTTTTTTTAGTAAAATATATACCTATGTTACTCAGGGTGAATGTAGCTATCTAAGGGTGCAGTTTATTCATTACAAACATACACACACACAAGAATACAATTCTTTCCTTAGTATTTGGTGGTAAGTTATGAATTATTTCTACCTTTACAAAACTCCTTATCGTTCTTTTCTGCTTTAGAACTAAAATGTGCAACTTGCGTATTTCTAGATAAGCCTGCTGATACAAAGATGTGATACTGTACTGCCCTTGCCGGTTACAAAATTCAGTACAAACCTGAGCACATAAATTTCAGTGAAAGGCGAGTTCGTCAGCAGTTCAGCGTATTTAACTTATTGCTGATTCAATCTTATTAATCTTACATTTTGCTACTTATTAAGTTTTCTTTATTTCATAAGTTTTCAGTTAGCTTGAATTCTTATTATTTTTATAATATTCTGCTACTCCTAAAACTGTTATGATGATGTCTTTGTTGCTCTTTATATGGCAACCATAAAACCAGTCATCAAAAAGAAATCACTGATATACACACTACAGTATCATCCCTGTTTAATAGCGACTGGTTTTCATAGAGCTGTGGCATTATTCAGCAGTTTGTCTTTATAATGATTATAGCTTTAGGCTTCAGGGGTGTGGGAGGTTTAGTTATAGTGGTTATTTTGTCTTCCCTCCGCTTTTCCCTTTTAAGGCCCTTAGGGCGGGCGGAGCGAATCACGAGAGTGCACTGCGTAATGACGACGCGCTCGTTCAATAGTGAAAGCCAGCTTTTAATGTATAATTTTACAGAGTGCTCTTCTGTTTTCCTTTTTTGCTGACACGTTTTATTGGATTTTAGATTTCAAAGGTTTGTTTTCATTTAATTTGGTGTTTAATATTTTTTCCTCATAATTTATTTATATTATGATAAGGAGGACTTCGTGGCTAAGTGTTAAGCCATTATCGCCGCGGTTGGTCGGTAGATGGGTGACTATTTGTTAACATACCAAGATCCTACCGTACCTCGGAAAGCATGTTAAGCAATAAAATTGCAATTAAGCAATTTTACAGTGATCTTTGCCAGTCGTTAAGTCATTATAAATCGGACACCCAGTCTTACTATGGGATACTACTTTACCAAGTAAAATTGGGTGTGGAGAGCAGATAGGCAGTCGCTTCACATAAAATACGGTATTCAGCTAAATCCGATAAGACTGTAAGCCGACCTCAACATAGCTTGGGAAATTCTATGCAGATGATAAAAAATGTTATTATATCATGTAGGTACTTTGCAACTTTTACTTTTGTTTTCGAGTGCAATTAATAATGCAACCAATTTAAGAAGTGCCGCTCCATAACTGTTTCTGTTTAGCAGCTCTAGATCGATTTACAGATGTTTTAAAAAAGCATGCAGACCCTACGTATCTGTTTGTAAGACATGCATATCAAACCACTTTACGACACAAAGGAATATGAATATAAGTTATCATTCGTCACGGGTATTGTTGAGAGTGAACGCTCAATGCAAATCAAATGATTCGCGCATCACCGCTCTTGAGAGTTGAACGGTACTCAATCTGGGGTGTGTTTGCGCATGCGCAGCCGAACACTTGTCCGCTGTCAACTCGACACGACACACACAATTATATCTGCCCGCCGAATGGATGGATAATGCGTTAATTACTGACGTACTTTCTTTTGTTTGACACTTGACGTCGTGCTTATAAGATAGAAAGTACATAAATGGTCGATCAACAGTAACTAGAGAATATACTGTAAAGATAATGTCGTTGGTACGACCATTCATAATGTACCTATTGCACTTTAGAATAAAGTGTATATTAACAAACAATTCGTCATTTAAGGATGTTTTTTTAGATTTTTTGTTAAATAAGAAAGCTGACTATTGATTTATAGATGAATGGGGTCTAAGTGAAGAGGTAACAATAGATAAGATGCCTATTTAACGCGTGTCCGCGATGTCCGTTGGATTGTGACAGACTGACAACTGGCGAGATGAACTAATATTTACCAGCCAGCGGCCAGGATGTTTGCGGCACATATAACAACGTCCAACTAAAAGCTAAGAAAATATTTAAGATCGAAAACTTCACGAGCAAATACTCCACAAAAAACCTGACGTTCCATCGATATAACCATGAAGGTCGAAATGTCGAATAAGTATCTTATCATGATGCACAAAAAAATTGTGACAGAATGCTCTGATATTGGGAATATTTTTTGTTATTAGGCAATAAATATGGTAGGGATGCTGTGTCGATTATGGTCGTGTTTATCGAGAACGTTATCAGCCGGAAAGCGCGCTCTTGACCCCGAATTGATAAAGCTTACACCAAAATAGCTCGCCTAGCGATAACGTGGGCTACGTCCGCTTGCTGGGAACTCAGTAAAAATACCAATCGTATAGTTATTATTATTTATTACACTTGTATTTGACACATAAGCGTTACCATAGCGTATGTTAAATAATTAGTGTAAATTATCCGGTGAAGATTACTTAAATGTATACAACGGGTTTTTCATACCTCAATAATTTTCCTTGTGTAGAACATGAAATGTGTATTTATGTCTCATTTTTCATATTTTGTTATTAAATTTACAAAGAGTAAATTTATAATGTTATTTATGTACTTAGCCAATACTTGTTTATCCTCCTAATTTGTGTATTGATTAGTAACCTTCTGTTTGTTGATTTCATTTTAGTATTTATGTTTATAAAAAAAAGAGGTTTTGTTTTTATTCGTTTTGTAGAGAAATGCAAAATTTAAAGCGTCCATTTCAGTAACTCAGTTGTGATGTGATAATAAATATAAATGATAATTAATTAGATCTTCTAAAACTGAAGACACTAAAAAATATTGTAAATCAAAATTCAACCTTCTAATCGAAACAAGAACAGTTCACACAGTAGGGTAGACAAACATTTTAGAAAATCTGATTGGTGCAAAAACAATTGGCCGCGATTCTTAAAATAGAGATAGAGTCAAACTTAAGTAGGTTATGTTTTATCCTCGACTATCGCTTAAAGCCCATCAAATATTTTGACACTCGGCTGTCGTCGAGATAAGCAGTGTCGCAGTAAAGTCATCGTCGACTTCACTCGACTTTTATGGCTTTTAACTTTTTGCGCGCCTTCGTAATATTTTTTTCTTCGCATTTCCAATATATTATATTATTTCAGTGCTGTACATACCCGCTATAAAACGTGCAGGTGTTGCGTTATCGTTAAGTGGTAATTCAATGTACGATTTCCCAAGTTTAGGGCTAGCAAATTGTATTGATAAAGATCTGAAAATATTCCAGCCTTGTGTTGATAACGATTGCTTTTGTTGCTAGAGTTAAAGCGAAAATCTTTTATAGTTATTTAAAAATGTTATGGAAATAAATAAATCATATTTCAAGACTGTATACCTTATCGGTTTATGTATGTAATAAAGTAAATCGTTCAGATTAAACATATTTTTATTTATGCAGGTTATATGAGGTAGATAAAGATATTTTTCTAGATTTTGGTGGTAAATGAAATAAAGATGCCTGATGTTTTTATTATTATGAGTTCGCGCGAATTTTTTATGTTTACGAACATAAATTGTTGGACAAGCGAATAACACGAAGCTTATTATATGAGATACGAAGCGGGGATAGGCTCGCTCGGAGAAAGGGACGCGACGGACGCATCAATAAGTCAAGACGGCATACAACGCTTTAATTAACAAATACTTAATAAATAGATATATGTACTATATTTTTCTTAAATTGAAAAAGCTCGATGTATATAGCTCAGTTTTCGTTTTAAACATTAACCGCTGTGGCTGCGGCTGTTTGCGTTAAGTGATCCTTGAAAAAATGATAAATTGGTACTAATATTGCTATTTAATAGCGCCATAATTATGTCTAAAAAGTCGTACAGGCCTGAATTGAAGCTAAACTGAATGGAAAAAGAATAAAAAATTGTTGCGACCCTGCCAGGATTCGAACCTGGAATCTTCTGATCCGTAGTCAGACGCGTTATCCGTTGCGCCACAGGGCCTGTTGCAAGCAGATATAAAATTACATATTATATGCTATAGATTATATATACAATAAATCTGTAATTATTTTTCATAATACTTATTATTATTCTAATAAAAATAATTTGAGGTTTTATTATCGTGCATAATATAATATAGTTACCAACTTATTAATTATTTATTCAACTTATCCAGGCTATTATAGTATTTCAATGCAATTAAATGTATTGCTTTGATCATTACATAGAGGGGTTCATTAGATAGCGGGCACGTGAACATTTTACTAATTAACGCTAACAGGAGGTCGTGTGCGAGCCGCGTGCGCGTTAGTACCCACAACGGCCGCGGGGCGGCGCGCGCCGCCAACACAAGGCGGTTATTTGAGTTTTATTCTAATTTGACAACGCATCAGCACATAAACAAGGTTGATTAGCAGCTCATAATACATTGCTATAACACCGGTACACAATATTGAACTTTCATGGAACATAATTCTCATTCCAACATAATAATTTGCAGAAGAACATTTCTATTAAAATGGATTACAAGAATATCTGAACTCAATAAAAACACTTTATATTCTAGCATAAATCATCGCGAAAATGTACATTACACCACTTCAAACTTACGAATGGACCTTAAAAAAGATTTTAATATCATTTCATTTTACGATTTCCCTTGTCGTTTCACGTGTTGAACGACTTCGGACTATTTTTCATACTATAAAACATTTCAAGTGGAACATTATGTACATAAATTAGTGTGACAAGGTTCCTATGGCCATCAACACTTCATCGGGTGGTCTGTCGGACTGTCGCAACACACCACAACTTCCATTTCCCTCATAAAATATCGTATTATGAAGTTTTATTATACGAATAAAACTAAATAAAAAATACACATGTACACCAATAGAGTAAGAAACCTAATTGGAATAATTAATGTCGAAACGAGTATTTAAAAAGTCATGAATATTAATGATATGCAGAGCAGTAGATGGGCTTAAAATTGCATAATACGAATAGTTTTTACGTAACACTGTTTATGTACATTTCTAATGGAGGTAGCTTGGTGAGATATTGAAAGTCACATGAGCAATCCTACTATTCTACTAAAATTATAAATGTGAAAGTGTGGATGTTTGGATGTTTGTTAGTCAATCACGCAAAGACGGCTGAATGGATTTGAGATCTATTATCACGATTCCTTAAGTAGTTCCCGAGGGAAAATTGAAAATTGTTTCCGACCTAAGCCGTGGGCAGACAGCTTTGAAATTGGGTATTTTTCTCTATTACAGCGCAAGCTATAACACGGGTGAAAATTTTATTAAATTTTTCATTAGTTTCACATTTTTCATTTCTTTTTGGACCCTGTTCTGAAGTCCACGCAGACGAAGTCGCGGGCAGAAGCTAGTTTGTTTAAATTTCGTAACTCAACTATTTAAAGATTATTGTGAAGTGTCGATTGTGAGGTGACAAGAAATATGAGTTTGTTGGAGTGGTGATTTCAACACTAGTAAGGGTTTTTGGCAGAAGTATGGTATGTTTATCTAAGTGAGCCACTTGAGAGATGACATCACGGCATGCATCATGCAGATGGTCCTACTTAAGGTGCATTTGCCAATACATAAGAATGCGAGCAATGTACAAATGATTAAAACACCAAGTATTTTTTACTTATTGAAGTTTTTTAAAATAGGTACCTAAAAAAAGAAAGAAACACATGTTTAACAAGCAGCCACCCGCGACTTCGTATGCCACAGGAGCTTTATAAATTCAAGCCTATATGATATTCTGATAAATCAACTGCAATCCCGTAAAGTTTCGTCGATATTCGTTCAATATTTTTTGCGTGAAGCTTTACCAAAGATGCAACATGGGTATAATACAACGTTATAAAGATACAACATAATATTAAGGAGCTTGGAGGATTTAACCCATAGAGCGTTGACATTTCCTGTCTGTTAACCTCTTGCACAGGAATAAACGGAGGTCAAGGATTTAAAAAAGATATTCAATGACTTGTGTGATCAGTAAAGGTAAAGTGGTAAACATTTAAGGATAGAACTGTTGCAGAGTTCTGCTGCAATATATACCAATTTTATTACTTCAGTTTTTGGAATTGATTACTCAAAATTGTTTTGCCTTCAATTTTGAAGATAAATTAGAAATTGATCTATATTATAGATCGGAACAGGCATCATTTTTCCTCTTTTTGTTTTTTGTACGTCCTTTAATATATTTTTTCTTTTTACCCAAAATTTTGACTGGCGGAAAATGCTAGTGGATTTAGATTAAGTCCACCTCGAGGTTCACAAGGTGGAGCTTAATGCCACTAGCGCTTTATATACATAAAGTTTTAAATAATTTATGGGGTAAAATTATCCACAACTTTCCGAACCGTTATGAACTTTGAGCTTTATAACTTTATCACTTTCTTCTGTTATTACTTAGTAAAACTACAAAATATGTTTACAACATTGTTTCGTAGTAGTTCAAGTATAGCCGGGTATTTGGCTGGTGCGAGTAAACCCCATACATCAGCGAGGCTGGCTCGCTTCCGTTCAAATAAACAAGCTTCATAAAGCTGGCTTGATGACGTCTATATCTACTTCGCACTCACCGATCGCTCTTTATAACCTGCTATAAATACGTACGTGTAACATACTTGAATATTACCGTGAAATTATTTGTGTATTTTAAATGAAAATTATGAGGTTTTTGTATTGAGAACAAATATGTATGAACTACTTTTTGTACTGGATTATTATTTAATATGAGCTTTTGCTCATGAACCACTCAAGAGAGATGACTTGAGCTTTTGCTCATGGTTTCAATCGCACAATAGTCCACTTTTGCCGCGATAACCCACATCTATATGTGGGTTATCGCGGCAAAAGTGGACTATGTCGTTCCTTAAGGTTCAAATTAAATGCATTACAAATTTCATCAAAATCAGTTGTCAGGTTTTGGCGTAAAAACGAAACAGACGGAGCAACTCACTCACATTTATAATATATTAATGGATGTTTACTATCCGTGTAACGCGACAGAAGTCGTTTTAAAAAATAGGGCTAAGCTATATTTCATCACACTTTCTCTTGCACTTATTCCTAAAAGACAATCGATCAACCCTGATAATATTCGGCATAATCGATTATGTAAATTGTCCTTCAAATGCGTTATAAAGAGAGCTGGACACTGGTTCACATTACTCAATGCTTTGTATGACGATTCTTTTTGTTTTTCCAGGACAAGCTTGTGTAGTAATGTCCTAATAAGGTTATGTGTGTCTTGTGTTTGTAGTGAGGTGCTAACAGCGGGCCGTCCGTGGGAACTGCAAACACGGACTTTTACTTAGGTACCTCATTCAGCTCTTCAGAGTTATACTATAGAAACGCTCATTTACGTTTCAAGTGTGTGAATACGAGTCTTTCTTGAAGTAAAATATAACGTACTTATATGTATTTGTTTGTAATTATTCTTTGATGACCGTTTTACACGGATGTGACGCATTTTAGAAATTGCTATTTATATTAAACTAGCGACCCGCCCCGGCTTCGCACGGGTGCAACGCTGATACTAAATACATTACAGAAAAACTATGGATGTTATTATACATATAAACCTTCCTCTTCAATCACTCTATCTATTATAAAAACCGCATCAAAATCCGTTGCGTAGTTTTAAAGATTTAAGCATACATAGGGATATAGGGACAGAGAAAGCGACTTTGTTTTATACTATGTAGTGATTATTGTTGTTTTTATACATCTTATGTGGCGCGATTAAATGTGTTTTTTCTCTATTAATAACAATAGTGCTTTCACTATAAAGTTAATTAAACAACGACCTCACCTTGCCTACATAAAGTTTCCCAGCCATTTCCAAGAAGATCACGTTGCATTGTTTATCACACGATTATTTAAAACGTTTGACATAAGTAGGCGACACCCGCGTGAATGCCGAGTGAAGGTGTCAACTGACCGGCGCCAGTCTGACGCTGGTCTACATGAGACCGTCACATGAGAACTCGAACGCTTATGAATGTAAATGCAAATTATGCAAACTCTTTCCGTTAACGATTATAATTATTTTAGTGTGAACAGAATGTTCGGATTTCTTAAATCTGCGGGAACAGCGTGGACCTTCTTATGTATTGAGAACTCTTGGGTTCTTAGATAGATATTCGTGGTCTACAATCCTGTTAAACATTGCAAGATTTTGAGATATGTATTAGGACAGTTTATTACAAAAAACAAAGGGAAAATCTCACACTTACATGTGAATGTTCTAGTTCTGTCTTGTTGAGGCATTACGATGTAAATATGCAGACCTGCTTATGACAATAAGGAAACAAGGCTTTAAAAGTATAGCTACTTAAATTTAAATACGCTAGAACTGTGTCTTTTCAGTTCAGGGTTTTATATTATGTGTACTGCTCCCTTAGACAAGGTACATTTCTACAATCCTTATCGCTGATCGAATCGCTCAAATGTATGATAGTGACAAGTCTTAGTCACGTGACTTATCGAAGAGAAATGTCATTTCTATAAATTTAATGTCATTTAAGCGATTTCTATCATCGTTAACGTTTGTCGAAATGTAAATTTTCTAAAGGGGCCTGGTACCACAGAATACTGAAAAGCTTATACGCACATTGGTTGAAGCTTTTCCATGATATGTTCAATGGTTATATTTATGCTGCGAGAACAACGAAAGAAACTGTTTAAGACTGAAAATATATATTTGTTAAATTATAAAACAGACAGTTTGTATATAATTTATATTGTTCACGGCACATAAAGCAAAACAACGAGCAGTTGTACAAATTAAGTGACTGAACTACTAATGTCGGAATTGTCTCATCATACCTAATGCATGCATATGTCGTTGCATCAGTTTTTCCGCCCCAAACTACTAAGGATAATAGACTACTATAACTCGATCTACCCCGCCCCCTTTCATCCTTTTAAACTTGTTCATGAAATAGGGGTTTGTATGTGTTATCAGGGGTCGGGATTATTTGGTTGTTTATGCATTGCGCATGGTGTTACGCCATATGGAGTATTAGCGGGACACTTGGGACCTGCTGGATGCGGGATTGCTTCGAATGGTAACAACTGGCTACATTCGCGATCTAATAACATTTTATGGTGTTTTTTGGCTATTCACACAGTTGTCAAAAGGACAAAACAAGAGAAACAAGAGAAGAGAAGAAAAAAAGAAGAGATAGCCGTAGCTCTATAACAAAACGGTATTTATATAGAGGTAACAACATCATTTGCTGTAGTATTTTATGACTTAATACATCACAGTTCGCAGAGCATACGATTGAAGTATCCTCATACAAATATATAATTAAACTAATGATTGTTTCAGTCAATCATCCATAATTAATTAACAATGTAGCATGATCAACAGACTATTTATAGCAAACTGAATAATTATCTTGAAATAAAACTGTAATCCATCAATTTATGTCGTCGACACGAAATTCTGCCATAAATTCATATGACGGGGTGACTTAATCAAAACGTGCACTTGTACAGCCCTCGGAGGGCGCACAATGTCGAATATATTCATTTCCTCCGCAATATTTGTACATTAGAGGTCTCGGCTCGCTACGCTCCCCATTGCTCTCCAGTTTGACTCTATAGCTTCAGTTTTCTATAGGGGAAAACTACCCCTACTATAGGAGCGTCGATTATCATTCGACTGTGTGTAAAAAGAAAATTGGTTCTTTTGTTTTTGTGGTAGGTACGTAAAATCAAGATTTAATACAAATATAGTGAGTTTCTTATGCCTGACGTAATAGAGTAAAAAATGTGGCATCTATGTTATCACTGTATTGATGTCAAGGATATGTGAATAACCATTACCGTTTTACATATTCAGACACGTTTATAAGCAGTATTTTCGATTCCACAAGTTACAAACTCGCAACTTTTTCCTTTTGTTTACGATTCGAGTTTCCCTGGTAGGGTTGTGAAGGCATGAGACAAGGGAGACGGCCGCAGCCAAGTAATGAAACCTTAAATCCCTGGTACGGACTCGTAATCCCATGACGAGAAGTTAGTGTAGGGGTGTCCCGCGCCAGTTGGCCGCACCTAATGCGGTTTAGTGTTTCATTTCCAGCGCAAATTGTGTTTTTATACAATCATCGTGTTGTTTTTTATCTAAATCTCTTTCGCAACTGTTATCGGACTTGCAGTTCGCTGGTTATAATGACAGTGTAAAAAACTCGGGAAGTGATTTGTGTTCATATAAGATTGTTCTTCCTCTTCCTACGTTAAGTTTTTATTCAGCAAAAACAATTAACGGTATGCTTGTTTTTCTGATAGATAAGAACATAAATAAGTAGAAGTGAATCATTATTAAAAATGCCCCTAAATAAAAAATATTACAAAAAAAACATTGTTTTTATTTATGGATTTTATTATACACATTATGGATACTAAATAAATTACGTTTTTTTTACTATGATGTTACAATTATGCCGTGTATTTATAGAAGACCACCAGATTTAAAATTGATTATAAATGTCATTATTTACATAGATTTGTGGTCTTGAGAATTACCATTTTAAATACAACACATTTTCAACTTAAACTATATCACACAACCTTGACGAAGCCAATTGACATTGAAGTACAATATTTTCCTGTAGTTAATGTTCGAACCTTCAATATTTATCTTACAATTCAATGTTTGTTCAGATTTAATACAACATTTACATTGTATGGACTTGATTTTACGGTAAGCTTTGTGATACAATCGGTAAGATCTTTGCTTTTACTGCGAGTGTCGAGTATTGAGTATCGAGATATTGCGATCGTGTCGCAAGTCTCAGCCCTGGCGCGATCGGGCCCGGCATCGCGTTGCCGTCGGCGACGCACGTGCACACGACTTAATGAGACCCTGCCAGCCATCTTCCGATCGATGTTTACGCTCGTTACTTTCCACGATGCTGGATACTGATTTAAAATAATGACCGCGTTAATTAGGGAGGGGATAACGCAGACTTTTACAGTACCTTTATTTTCTGCTTCTGATAACAATCCATCATTGTTGTTTTTAATGATATTTTTTTTAATTGGTGCAGAAAAGTAAAATCATTAAATTACATATGACTAAAACTTACAAAAAGAAATCCGCAGTCGGTAGGATTCGAACCTACGCTCCCAGAGGGAATCTGATTTCTAGTCAGACGCCTTAACCGCTCGGCCACGACTGCCATGAAAACTATGTTGAAATTATGTATCATTTCTCTATTGGTATATTTCGTGATTTAAAACTAGATTAGATAAAGCAAAAAGTTGTAGCGACTAAGCTTTTGCAGCTGCTTTTAATTATACAATTACGTATTGATTACTCCGGTTCTTATCGCTGTTTAAGATCGCGATGTTTGACACGCTGCTCTTTGAATAACAAGAAGAGAGAGTTAGAAACGTACTATAACGGAGCTGTAATTAAACAAAGATAAACTGATCACCTATAGATTGAATGTTAAATCGGGAGCGATGGCAATAATTATGGGTTATTTGTGGAATTATTGTACAGTAGTACCTACCCGCCTATTTACTCAGCTGTAAGTCAGGCACTAAAACATAATAAATGGAGCGAGAAATCCCCGGTTTGTTCTCAACACAAGTGCGGTTTTATGATTATGAGATGCGCACGCGCTTGTAAAACAGCACGAATTAATCATTGCTCGTGAACATCGGCTTAACTATTTTAGATCACTTTGGTTTATTAGAATCTTTATCTTTTTTTTCAGGAACGGATGTTGTTTTACGATTGTCTTTTGTTTTCTACAATTACTGAAGATAAGTACGTTTTTAGATCATCATTTCGATGTCATTGTATACAGAGGGAGACCGAAAAAGAGATGGATGGATTGTGAAAGATGATATGAAAAAGAAAGGAGTGGAAGCCGCGATGTCGAATCGAGGAATGGAAGGAAAATGCGCATTGCGCCGACCCCATATGAATGGGATAAGGGCAGGCAGAAGAAGACGTCGTCATCATACGTCATAAAATCGTGATTCCTTTTTCACTAATCCGTCTCGCTCACGATCTGAAATTATCATTATAATGACACTATTTGTTGTCAGGCTCGCACATCGGAAATTCCTGTAGACTGGTGACTGTATTCAGGTGAGTGGGTGACGTACTAAACTACTGACGTAGGCTACTGTGGTATCGCTAGCGTTTAATTGAAAAGTGATTGGCGAAAAAGTTACATTTTCTTTTGACCAGTAAAATTACCTACACTTGCAATAATATGTATCGAATTCAAAATGTTTTGACTCCATACTTCCTCTTTCTTATTTTTCTTGAAATAGTATTTAAATATACCTATGTTGACACGCGTTTTACTTCGGATTGCCTAATCTTTCCTTATTTTTGTAGAGTTCCAAGTAAAGTGCGTGTTGACGATTTTTGTGTCGATGAATAAAACAAAACATGTAAATGTAATCTGTCACGAATAAACCACACTGACGTAGTGACGTGTTTTCAGTATCGTGCATACAGCGTGACGTAAACAAAGCAACACTGAACCGGTATGAACCGGTGTAGGGCCGCCAATCCCCATGGCTGGCTAATTATTTGTACATTGAAATTAATGACTGATTTAATTTTTTAATACTAAGATACGTACCTTATAGGGGTCCCTAGAGGAGGAATTCAAGACTGTTAATAATATTTATATTTAGATATTAGAGTAATTAATAATGATGACTAGTTTAAGCCATATTGTATGATGTGTCGGTGTCTCGGAAGAAAAGTTATGCTTACCTACGTAATACCGAGAATGCATGGTGTGAAAGCATTGAGCATAATTATGGTTTTATAGTCTTTGTGTGAAAGTTATGTCTGAACACTCTCCGGTCGAAGGATTAGCGAGAGATTGGAGTGAACACCTGTGTTTGCACATCGGTATTTACATACAAATAGGTATTCCGGGTAGTTTGTCGCTATAAATTTATATTTATCAGGAGGAAAATTAGATTTTGAATTAAATAAACTAATTTATATTATATTGTACTATTCCATGCCTTGCCGAGCTGCATATATTTTTTGTAGTACCAATTACTGAAGTTGGTACAATGTATAAATACGATTGTCAAGCGACACCTTCATTACAATGAGGTTGCATATACATAATATTATTGTATGAATAGCAAAGTAGTTTGACATTGACACGCGTTGAATGCGCCTATTTAGTGTTGCGTGGCAGCCCTAGAATACAAATGCACTTTACTAGACAGTTGCATTCTTTTGCATGTGTATTTTAAACAGTGCTGCATTGTGCGGAGACAATGCTAAAGCGTGAACTAAGCGTTTTATATTTAGAACGAGCGGTGCACAAACGCCACACATTAACGTTTTGTCGCGATTTGTCTCTATTGCTTCGGAGTGTCTCCTTGTCGTTCACATTGAAATATGTTACACTTTAAGTGTTAATAGATTATTTGTAGGTTTACGTGCTTTCTGTACTCAATGTGTGTCTTACCCGACAATGAGTGCTGAATGAATAGGTATTTTACAGAAACATTTTCAACGTAATCAGGTTTTACTTACTCCTTGTATTTAACGTTTTTTACATATAAAGTGTGTGTGTGTAATTTTTTTATTTAACCTTTTTGGTTGTCCCACTGCTGGGCAGAGGTCTCCCGCAACTTGATCCAAGCTCTTTGGTCTAGTGCCGCTTCCCACCAATCAAGCAAAAATAATTAATTAAATAGTTTAATATATTTATTTGAATTCTCATTTTAAATAAATTAACTGATTCTTTTTACAAATGGTTTGAAAAAGAGTCAGTAAAATAAAAATGTAAATTGTCCTACATAACCAAAGTATCGAGTAATTACGCTGCAGAACTTCAGAATTCGTGATTTCGCAACGAGTGGTAGATTACTCGCAAATTATCATGAGTGGAACACACTTGTATGTTTCAATAAGTGCTTAATACGTAGCAAAATACTAAGGAAAACGTTGCAAATTGCTCTTTTAATTGTTTTGAAATTATTTGTCCGTAACATCTATTATTTCATGTAAAATAGCCAAGGAAACCGATCCATTAATAAGAAACGTTTGAAGACTGAAGTATTGTTACTACTTCCTCTGCAAGCCCGAACTATATTATTAGTTGGTTTTATTGTTATTTTAATGACTATTTTATAGTCAGATTACTAAATCACCAACAGCAATAGATTAGTTAAACTGACGTCACCATTCAGTATTCACTAACCGAGCTTGTTGCATAGAATAACAAATTGTATTTAGCATTATCGTGAATAAGCTAAAAATAGAATACTATGTCAGAGGCAGTATAGGCATCTAGTGTTTCTCTGTGGGTGCCTGTTTCGTATACAATGCACGAGGTGACCGGGCCATCGCTTCCGGTGCAGCTAACGCAACGCGCACTATATGCTGCGGTGTGCATTTGTGCGGCAACGCATGTAATACACACCTAGATTACGTATGTACCTGTAATAGGTCTTTCATATTAGGCAGCTGGTGGAATTATATAGTCATATTCACTATTTGAGTTATGGAATTCGCCTTTTTATTTTAAATACCATATAATTCTGCTCTACAAATATACAGGATTTATATATATGAGATTTATTTATAACAGAATCTTATTATAATATTGCGAATATTCAACGAGGTATTTATTTATTTATTTATTTAAACTTTATGCACAGTTATAAAAACAAAGTACAATGGCGGACTTAATGCCTTAGGCATTCTCTACCAGTCAACCAAGGGTGGTGTAGAGACAGGTATCAGGTGCATAAAACTGGACAACTTTTCCCACGAAACCTTAAAATTGAGAATCATCTTTTCATACAAACATAAGTCTCAGACCTGTCAGATTGTATAAAAAGTTAATTTTCCATTTTGAGCTTCTATGTCGAGAGCGAACTATGTCCCTTGGGGAAAATGGTTCAGTTTTATGCACCTGATTACCTCGTTGAATATACGCACTCCTTTTAAATTAATCCTGTATATTTGTAGAGCAGAATTATAATTATGGCATTTAAGCTTTTATTTTTTTTCGACTAAAATAGTAAGACATACGTAGACTGCTTAAATCATATCTCTTATTTTAGCTTAGCAGGTAAATGTAGATTAATTACCATATTTCTAAACTGATAACATCATAAAGTAATCAGTATGGAAATGCCAGTGAGTATATGAAACGAAAATAGAGGGGTTAGAGGAGTATTTAGGCCCGTAGGGAAATATGCGCAGTGTTGCCCTTTACACCCGTTGAATATTTAAAGTGTACGTCATTTCACTCACTTTTGACCCGGGGGACTCACGGAACATTACTGTTTTGTTTGAAAACTCTGTTTACTGAGAAATGTTTTATAAGGACAGCAGACGAAATGCATTGTTTGGCTAAGCACCTTTATGTGAGGTCGTTGCCCTTCAACTTAGATCCACCCCACTCTTGCTGATTTCGTATTTAAAAGTGTTTGCAACGCACTAAGTCGAGGTCCGAATCCCTCAGGGGGTGCCCTCAATGAACGTTGCTAACGTAGCTGGTTTCTCTATTGCTCTGGCTGAAGGCTCTTATGGTTTCGCCAAAAAATCTGGTGAAGTAGTCAAAACCTGCGCTCAGCATAAGCAGGAGAACTCTCTACAAAAAAAGTCGTTGCGTCGTTCAGTTCATGTCAATTTACTCTTGGGCCGCTGTATCTTCGCGGGTCTGAAAAGCGATGCAAGATATTGTCGTCTCTTTCTCACCCACTGATTATGTGAACTTGCATCTCACACAAACTGTCTTGTATCTCGTTTCAGACTCGCCAAGACTCTCCAGCCGTAGTGTAATAAGTCAAGTACTTTATTTATATAAACTGAAAAAACATGAACGTCATACATCTAGGCTTAATTTATCTTTTCTGCGATCTGCATATTTCCTGTAAATTGACGAAACTATTATTGGCATGAGATAAGTAAGCAACGCATTTCAAAAACGATCTTATCGAAGCTATATTTTCTGAAAACAAATATCTAAGATTTATTTGTTATTCAGCGCATTTTTCTGCTGAAGTCAACAAACAAGAGGAATTTCAACTCATTTATTAATTAAGTGAAATGGCTTTTAGTTTGATTAGAAGCCTGATAAGGTGACAAAATTGAGATTTGAAACCATTGCAATTTTGAGTAACTCCGAAATAATATTGAAAAGAATAAACGCTTAGCTAAAAGATTTCTGAATAAGGAATGTAGATAAACATATATATTATTCATCAGTCTGCCAGATGTTGTTTGAAATTCAACGCATATTTGTGTCCCAAAACTGTTTGCTTTTTCGTTTAGAATTTCAATTTCTTATGAAAATTCAATAAGATCACACAAAAAAACTGTTGTTCCGATTTACTATTATTGAAATTTATTATAATAACTTCCCATTATCCTAGGTGAATGTTCCACAAACTGGCACCTGTATTCTTTGAGCTCAAGAATATTGTGTTGGATGGTAATCGGTCTCTATTTTCAAGAATTCGTCAGTTTCTTTCAATTATGGCATGAATAATATATCACGACGTGTGTTCGTGAAAGGTTAACGAGTCACCGTGCCCTCGTACTTTGTTCACTTCCAATATTTTGTACTTATATTCCTCATAATAAGTAGGTACTTACGTATTTTCGTAGGTAGAAGTTTATTTGCGCAGGTGTACTATTGTTTTTATATTTGTTTACCATGTAATCGATTACTTAACGATAATCCGTTTTAATCATTTTAGCACATTGACTTATATTGATAAACTAATTTGTAGTATTAGTGTGTAAAAATTACTTACTGAACAGTTTCATTTAGGTATCTTGGAGTATCTATAAAGATATATTTTAGCTTCGTCATTTTTTATATGTGTATTATATTGACTTCATCGATCTGAAATCCTATAGTATGATAAACTATTTCATATACTTAATCTAGGTTTTAACAATAATTCTATACCAGTAACAATGCGTCGTATTACAGACCTGTGACTAAATTTCTCAGATACGAGTATGTACAAAATAAAAGGATTACATATTTACGCCGAAATTTTTAGATCTGAAGAAGATAAGTGATATTACAAGTGTCCACATCCAGTGCACTGAGTGCAAACTCAGTTCAAACACCTGTATACTGATAAACCTTATCATGTGGACTTTGTCTAAGTATTTTAAGTGCTATCACATCATTTGATAAAAATAAATTTAACGGCAATCGTTGTATCAGTGATTTAATTTCAGTTGTTTACGACTCACTATGTATTACTTGTATTCATGTACAGGTAGGTACCTCGTCGGTCTATAATGTACGCGAGTATTTTTTGGACACTCTGTATATAACTGGTGCGTGTTTATGAATTACTTAGCTTGGAGAGACACTATTTACTGATATAGTTGCTAAGAGCCGAGTAACTCCACATTTTTTTTCTTTTAAATTGTTTTATAGGTATCCTACATTATCCGAGGAGTTAGGCAGAGATGGGCTACACCGCACCTATCCCCAACCCGTATTTGCTGTACTTACGTCTTTATTCCCAAACCGAACCCAAAAATTATATTCGTGCATAAATTAATTAGGATAGTCTTAAATGGTGAAAGATACAACATAAAATAGCAGATACTTATAGAATACTTTACGGCTGATTTGAAGTCAAGGCAAGTCGCTGTGGAGAACATATTAATGGGTAGAGTTTACCGGACTACTGATCTGCAATTGTATTAGTTTCGAGGATTCTTTCACAGAAAAGTAAATACCTATTTGGTACTTTCCTATTATCTTTAAATACGTAAGTACTACGTTTTTATTGACGTTCAGTTTGTCACGTATTTCAAACATGTCGCGCTATTAAAGAGAAACAAACATAGGACGAGTGCGAAGAGTTTATCTGTTTGTGTAAGTTGTAACACTCAACTGAGGAAAATTACTTGTGGTTTTGTACATGATAGCTATGCTATATATTACTTTAGTTACCGTAGGTATGTGTTATGAACCTGCTATATTGTCCATGGATCTTTAGAGTATATAACAGTGTTATACAAAATAACTTAATCCTATCTTGGTAAATAAAAAGTTCATGTACTGTAGGTATATGGATACGCAAGCCTGATAATTGTACAAAAATAAAAAAAAATTAAGCTATACAAAAAGTTTTTTAAAATTCTGTCAATTACCACCAATACCAGGCCCGTAGCTTGACTCTCATTGGTGAAGAATGATAGATATACCTGATGCTAGACTAGCGATCTAATGTCTATGTTTTTTAAAACCGGGAGCAACCCCTCATTGTGCTTTATATTACAGGATAACAAGCAAGCAACTGCTAAGAAATCATTCTTCGAAGCATTGGAATTTCGGTTGTAAACTAGATTTTAGCGCAAACAAGTGAAAGAAGCGCTCCGTGGTAATGACTGGCTGTGGTATGTTACCTCGAGGTCGATTCAAATTGATGAGCCACTTTGACATTGATGTATAAACTGGACAATCAAGTTCTTTGTTCTTCTAAGACGTGTGGGATGTAAATTTTACGTTGTAAATCAACATTGTGCAAGTTGTTTGGCCGTTACGACGCAGAGTTGGTATTACAGAGTATTGTTTGGCCACAGATTGCGTGTGTAAACTTATGTAGCCGACCGTATCGTCGGCTAACAACGGCTTATTGTTATGGTTAGCATAACCGCGTTGCCTAGTTACGCCTCTTGTTGCAATAATTCGCGGTTCGTGTGGTATTTTGCTTACAGCGGACCTCGATGTTTGTTCATTATTATACACCTTTATTGTCTCTACAATAAGAGCTGATTTTCGTTAAAATGCTCTTCATATTCATTTGCAATAGCAAATACCTAAAACAATTTGACGGGACAAGCAGTCTTTGTGTTGACTTGTTTACACCGCTATGTACACTGTAGAATTTCATTTGAATAGTCAGACAACACAGCGGAGTCAATAAATGTTTGTATATAATGCATATTGTGTTAAATTTCTGCTAGACTGTCTGTGTTTTGAAATTTTGATGTATGTCGCTGAGTAGGTACCAATCCTGCACTGCGTAAAACTGAATGAAAATGTCTAGCACAAATTTAAATTGTTTTAAAAAGTAGAGCATACTAAATCAGCAATGTAGGTATTTCTTTGACTACGCATACAGCTACTGTCTTCATACGTTTTATGTCACAAATTCGAATATTTAGTCAGATGGTAAGTTTGAAAACGGTTCATGACATTTTGGATTCTAAATCCTACGATGAATTAATTTACCGTTTTATTCCCAACATTCTGAAACGAAACCCTAAAAAATGTCACATTTACAATCGCATTATCCTTGAAGAAAACGTACGTTTACTGATTAGAGATCGTATAAAATAGCGAAGTCTGAGTACATCAGTACTCAACGTTACGGTGCTTCAGCATGATTAACCCTTAGTAGGTATCGTGGGTCAAATTTGACCCAGGAGCGAACATTTTCAGTAATAATTCTTTTAATATTTATGCAACGACTGCGCGATTCTACGTATTCTCAGTGCGTCGCTAGCTGCGGCGGGGGGCGGACTTACAGCGCTGCGACTATCTTAGGAGCGGAGGTAAGTAGCCGTCTGGGTCACGTTCGACCCACGACACCAAATAAGTAACTTTTTTCACTGAGTGTAATTACTTACTTTTTTTGTTTTAGTGTTTATTTGTACTACAATGGAGGGCTTTTTGAACGATAGACAAATCGAGGAGTTGATGGCCGACTTAAGTGATGATTTGGAATCGGAAAATGAAAGGACACCAAATATAAACCAACTTTGTGACGACGAAATCATCAGCGATCAAGTCAGTCCCGAACCTGTTAGTTGCTTAGAAGACATTGTATTTGGAGTAAGTTCTGACGACAGTGAAAACGAAGAGGAGAATACGAGAATAAGAGAAAATACGAGGAACGAAAATACGAGAGATGAGAGCGAAGAAGATGGGGATGATGGAGGGCGCATGAAAAACGCATAAAAAGGAACAAATATATAAGGAAAATAGGTTTAGACTTGGTTACACCATTTATATTGCAACGGAAGACAGGGTGTGCAAATTTTTAATTTCTAAAGAGGAGGATTGATAACATTTTGGAGCAAATACATAAGCAGCCGGAAAATCAATCCCAACTTGAAGAACCAGTTGCATCGACCTCTTCTGCAGCTTCAATTTCAAATCGGAAAAGGGCCAGATGCTACTTATGCGATTGGAAAAATGACCGAAAACATTCTCTAAAATGTTCTAAATGTTCACATATGATTTGTAAGACACATTTCGTCCAAAATGTTATATGTTCCAGTTGTGAGAAAGTATAAAGACTGAAATACGTTATTTTGTCAGTTTGGAAGAAGTCATTTTGGTTTTGGTTGTCATTTTTTTTATTTTATGCTGATCTCAGAAATGATTTATTTTTTTGTTATTATAAAGATATGAGAAGTGCCATAAATATCTTTTAGTTAAAGTTTTTCTTACATTTCTATTTTTTTTTATGTTTTAAGTTCACACTAACCAAAAAGTGCCAAAAAATAAGGTTAGTTACAAATGCGTGTAAAACATGATATTTTTTTTATATTCTAAAATTAAACAAAATAAATTTTGTAAAAAAATATTTTTTTATTTCATAACTAACCATATTTTATTGAAATAATAAAAAAATCTACGTTCTACAACAGATTGTTTGGTATGGGTAGAATTTGACCCACGATACCGGTAGTGTTGCCAAAAAAGGCGATACCAGCTAAGGGTTAAGTGTGTTATCGTAATCTTATCAGTGAGGTGCGAGTACACCGAGCAAGTGCAAACACCTGCCTCGCCCACCTGTCCGCACACTATCGCGCTATCACGCCGATACTGTGATACCTATCAGATTATCCCCACATATATCAATTACCGTATTTCCGTGTAGCTTTATCCACTAATTACTAAACAATTTTTACACCGCAGTTTATAAGACCTTAATATAATTGGATATGAAATGGTCATAGAAAACACACAAACAGTTTCGTAATAAACTGAGAATTCTATACGATCTCTAAGGAATGTGGACTTTTAATGGTTTTTCTTATTGTAAAACTCGGATACATTAGTCGTTATTCAAGAATTTCGCATTTTAATTAAAGGTGTTTACAATTAAGATTCCATTATCTATTAATATAAAGGGCGTTACCGAAAGGAAATAGGAAGCCAGGAAGAAGAAGAAGGAGTGAAGAGTATCTTGTAACTATATAGTAATTTACAGTATGTCAACTTAAATATTAAATATTTTATTTTTTTAATATGTATTAATAAAAATGGATACCAAATTTTCATATCAATTATTTGACAAAACGTGACACCGCGATACAAAAGATAACATCTTATTAAATTTTATGGTTTAATGTTTAAGAAACATCGCTTAAGCAGACTAGTTGTGATTTCTGGTATCGAAAAATTGAGGAAAAAAATCTAGAGAGGGCCACCCCCTCGCTTAGGGGTACGAGAAATAGATGTTGGCCAATTCTCAGACTTACCCGATATGCACACAAATTTTCATACAGATTGGTCCAAGCCTTTTCGGATGAGTTTGGAAACGAAGACCGCAACACAAGAATTTTATATACAGGATTATTAAAAAAAAATTGAAAATCAATTTTTCATTCAAACATAAGTCACGTGACCTGTCACTTTGTATGAATATTTCATTTTAATTTTAAGATTTCGTCCCATTTTCCTTGGGGAAAGTAATTGTTCAGTTTTATGCACCTGATTGACATATGTTTTGTTTGTTATAATATCATGTATGCGCAGAAACAGGTATAATATACCTGTATATTAAGAATATTATGCTTAGCATTGTAGTGACTACCACATCACGGAGTCGATGTCACAGCGCTGATTTTCAGTGTATCCTTGGGTGACACAATAGCATCCCACCGAAGGAAGAAGCTCTACCTACCCATGTAATACATATACCTTCGTGTTTGTACGAAATGTAATCATATATACGCTACAGTTTCAACAAGTATATACCTAAAGAGTAAATTGTTGGCAATCTGCGCAGTGCTCGTGGGTTGTTATCTGAGCCGCTTGCAGGATTCGCACGGTAGATTCTTGACGTTAATGCGTGTAACGCCATTTGCCACGGCTCTCATACACCTGCAAACCAATCAACAAACTACAACAGCTACAAAATACTCAATATTTTGCTGTTATTTAAATTCTTTACTTCGGAAGTTGCTATTAAGTAATATCGACAACAATCCATGAGATTGTTCATATTTTCTTTTGAGGTGGAGTCTTCTAATGGGGGTTGAATTTAATTTATTTAATGTCGTATTATAGTTGTTTTTTAGATAAGGTAGACTTGATGATATAAGACATTATTTTTCCGTCAATATCTGGGAAATCATAAGCGTCAAAGAAAACGACATTACAGGCTCTGTAGGCAGGCAGAGCTAATACGTGAAAAAAACGATGACAACGACAAAGCTACTGAATAATATCCGTAAACAAGATGTATCGTACGAAGTTTATGAGAATAGAAAAAACAAAGACTTCTTATGAAATAAGCAGAGTCTTTGTACATTTGTTGTCTTAAGTATTGTGTAACTATTTTGTGTACAAAAAATATTAAATAAAGGCTATTATAGAAAATTCCCCTATGAGCGATATTAATAAGTGGAGTAAAAAACTACCGTTACCGGTAATAGTTACCGTATAACGTATAATTTAATTGAACAACTATAAGTACCTCATAAACGTATAGGTATGAACACTCCTTATGTACTAGAAAAGTAAAGGCTAGAACAAGAAGATTAACCTTTACTTCAATACTAAAAGTAACTTTTAGTATACACATATTTAAACAGATACGTTGCGCTATTCCACTGAAACGAAAGAATCAGCGTTTCAGATTCGTACTAAACCAGGATGGCAGAAAGAATGGTAAAATAAAAATTATACTTTCTGAATATATTTTTTCAAACTGGTTAGTATCAGGGCTGTTTTTCCTTGCAAGCTATGAGTCATACTTTTTGCTCTCTCATGTAACACCGAGATATCTTTTTGTCAAGAGTGAAGACAATACACGTGCACCGAGCGAAGGTCGACGTCGCCGGCGCAGGCGCACCTGCGTGAATAATCGCCGCTCGTTTATCGGTGTGATAGCGAGCCTGAAAAACCAAGTAACGGGACCGTATTTAAATGGTGATAGCTATGTGCTAACGATATTTTCGTGAAATTGAAATAATTTATTTTTAAGTAGGATAAGTTTTTTATGTCTTTTTTGAGGTCCATGGAGTCGTAATTCAAACTAAAACAATCTGACTACCTTAAGAAGAAATGTCGAGATTAATTGTAAGGACCCCTGTGTCATAGTCTCTTTAAAGTTCAGATTGTGTACCTAAACAGAAGCAGGGATGGCAGATAAATTAATGTTTGAATAAAAAATTCTTAAACATGAATTTAATTACAACGTATTCTGCTGTGGGTATGGAACTTGTCTAAAAATTTTAATTTCTTATGGTACATTATATTTCATGAAAAGTATTTTGAAAGGAGGTAAATAATAATTGGTTTTTTAACTTACATTTTATTTTTACTTATCATATTTACTAAAAACTGGCTAGTTTAAAACTGTGAATTTATAGGAGCTGTTAAACGTTTCACGCTAGATGTCGAGTTAGCCCGTCTCGTTACTAAGCTAACAACCTGTCACGGTGTTGTGTGATCCCTGACCTTACGGCCTGCCAACACGCCTGAACACGCTACAAGAGCCTTCTAATGGTACCGACGTATTAACGATGTTGCTCTACCTAAGTGCGAAGCATTCTAGAAGTAGATTATTGTTATGCGTTTCTGTGAATTTATTATAAGGTAGAGCATTTTTTTTGAAGGTGCGAATGAGGTGTTGTTAAAAAGATCGCAAAACAATAATCTATTTCGATTGCGCACTCAACTGGCCCTGTGGCGCAACGGATAACGCGTCTGACTACGGATCAGAAGATTCCAGGTTCGAATCCTGGCAGGGTCGTGATAATCTTTTGCTTGTTATTTTTGCATGTTTACCTCACATTAGTAATTAGTCGCATTGTTCGTATGACGGCATCGAACTAATGTTTGCGAACAAGCGCTCACCAAACCAATTATGTATTGTGTTTTCACTTTACCGTATTCGACTTACTGCTATCGTATCACGGTACAAATTGCTTTGTTAATAACGTAGGCGTGTTGGCAAAGGAATTTGAACTTTATGCTTGAGTGGTAGAGTGGAATATGATAAATGCATCGTTTGTTGTTGTAGTTCATTATGTACGCAGCTGACCAAATATTGTAGTTGCGATAATTACTCGTGATGCAATCGCGTGATCTTGGCGGATCTGTGATGGAATGAAACTTTAGAAAAGTTTAAAATCATTTATGTTGTGATTTAAGAACGTGAACTGAAGTGTACTAATGCAAATAATATAATTTTGGTGCATTGCATCCTCAACCAGATTTTTCAAAGCAATTGCATCACAATGCGCGTACAAATATTTTTTTATTATTAAATTAATTAAAGTTACTCTATTTTTTTGTATGCTGTTTGCAACCGGTTATTTTGGATGTAAATACGTAGTACTTTTTGTATACCAGTTGAAATTGAATTATTAGGAAAATTAATTTTCTTAGTATTAAATATCAAAATCCTACCTCGCAATATTTCATGAGTCGTAAAAAGTATATTGTAGAGTGTATTTATTAATTATGAGTAATAATTTTGAGACATAATATATCTTGAACTGACATCTTTTTTTAAGACTAGTAAAAGTAAGAACGTTCTATTATATATGGTCCTTGCATCCTTGTTTACAGCGTCATCATAAAGATAACCCATCAAATATCAGGTAAATAAAAGAGTTCATATAGCCTTAATATTTTTTTATTTTCTGTTTCATTGTACTGGTACTTAATAAAAATCAGTGCACAATTTATAAAACTAAATAATAAAGGAAAAAAGTGGGTGATTAACATCGTGAAATGCAATCAAGACATACAATTTGTGACACAGAGTTGGAACTTTAGCTGCCTGAGGTGTGCGGCGTCACCACCACACTCGTCCCGTGGTACTACACCAGTCACCATGTATCAACCAACAACACAATATTTGATCATTATTAACGCACCTCAACTAAAACTATAACAGTCTATTTAAAATTATAATACACCATAAGTAATAATTATGTATATAAAGATAATTAAAGCATCTTCACCTTATAATCAAAATAAAATGTATCAAATCGATAATTTTCAGTATTTTTTATATTCATTTAGTTTTTTTACTTACATTATTTACATAAAATAATGTGCTAAACACAAATCATAAGTTAATAATAGAAAATTTGCGTGAAGCACTCACATAATAATATTTGAATATTTATTAGAAACAAAATCGCCATGCAAAATCACACTCATGAAATAATAACTTAAAATAATATAATTATATACGTGAACCGACTTTCAACCGGTTCACTTCTTTGATATAAATGGAAGCATTAGTTTTATAACTAAAAGATAGGATTGTCATTTTCTTAGACAAAAGATTTACAAGGAAATGAAATACTACGGCAATTTGTACGTGAAGTGTTCTGAACAGTAATAAGTATTTATTTATTACAAAATATATGATTTGATGTTAGACAGATCGTCCCCTGGAGGTACCACAAAATCACTCAACATACTTATTTACAAACATGGAAAATTTACATTTATTACACTACTAACTACCTAGTAAAGCTTTTTACACAAAACATTATAACAAAACAAGCCGCGGCTCTCCAGGTGAGCGCGGCCGATTGCATTGCAATGCTCAAGTCTTCTGCGTGTAATGCCACAAAACAATTACATTAAAGTAGTTTACTGATCGTAACGAGATCGTGCTTAGGATATCATCGTCGCTGATGATGTTCACTGGAACTGGGACTGGCGGCTCCTGTCTGAGCGCACGCGGCCCGCGGCGACCTCCGTCGCCTCTCGAGGTATATAAACTTTACCATAAATTATATTGTCTCTCTTATTCTATTCAACACTTAGCACGAGGGCCTGTCCGGCTGGTTCTGCTTTTCTGGTGTCTGTAACAAGCAGGAAAAGTACATAAGTAAAGTTTTGCCAATACATAATATGCGTGTAAATACTACTATTAGATTTCAGCGTTTTGATATGAAAAGGAGAGCCCATGGAATTAGTGCGAGGGTGCAACTACCAATCATTGCACAGATGCGCGCGCACATGTAACCCTAGTTAATGTCACGATTACAGCATTATTATGATGGACCGATATTAAATGTAAGCGATACTATCACTTTTTTATTAGTATGTCCAACTGTCTTATGCAATATTGAGTAGTCTATTTGTAAGGCTACGAAGGTGCCTGATACATAATGTGTTTATCGGAACATATATAACATGCGACAAATAGTATCGTGTGGCATATGCGCATCTCGGCCGCGCCCGCGTCCGGCCATCTGTCACCGCATATGCGCTCGTTTAAACACTGTTTTAATTCATTATTGCCCGGACAATGGGCCTTCTGTTGTTTGGTAGTCTTTATTTATTATTGGATAGCTCTTTCGATATTTGAGAGCATTTACAGCTACATTGGGTTCGGATATGAAGGAGTTATGACTTTCGCGTTTCGTTTTTTCTGTATTAGATGGATCTCGGTAGCAGTTTCAGTGTAAGTTCTGAGTATCAGCGAGTGTTAGATTACGGCTTCCCGTCCGGGCACATCCGCGACACAGCTGAACGGCCGCACGTGGCCACACCCTATTTACGGATACATACCGAAGGGAGAGCACACATGTCCCGAACGGATCGGGACTTTGCGAGTGCGTACACGTGAAATCCCTTTATGAGACGAGCATTGTCGGTCGGATAATGAATAGGTATGTTCAGTGTTCGTCGCATTTATTTAGCTATCCGGCCACCGGCGCCGTCACGTGTGTTCACACGCAGCTGCGAGCGACCGTTACCCGCACAATGCCCTCGATCGATCCGTCGTCGATGGAATCCAAGCGATCGGCGAAATCGCTGCACGTGTGCATGGCGCTGTCAAGACATTTCGCGGTGAGGTTGCATTGTCTACTCGCCGACGCTGTGCGGTTTATTAGTTCGGAGAAGCGTAAAGGTGCTCGTAAAACTTTCACGTGCGCGATTTATGCGCGAGGTGCGCGGAGACAAAGATATTCGGAGGAGCGGGCGAGCGACGAACGTGGGCGAGAGCCGCGGACACCTGGCGGCTCGTTAGTGTCGCCTGTCGGATGGCCGCAGCCCGAGAGCGCGCCGTGCGTGGGCGACGAGCGGCGCGCTGCCTGCGTCTACATGTAGTTATTGTAGCCATCAACAATACTTCTTTACTCAATATATGCAATTAAATTTAACGCTGTAGATATATTTGCTTCGAGCTCTAGACAATTGTTGTAACTGATTATCGAGTTTCCGTCGGATAACTGTAGGGGTTCTTAAATTGGTACCAAAAGGCAACATGCGGGCCAGTAATTGAATGATTAAGTGATATTGACAAGCTATACATCAGTAGAAACAGACATGTGCCTTTCTATTGTAAACAAGGAATAAGAACGAACATTTATAATTGTACTCCTGCATGTAGTATCAAAGATATGATTATGAATAGGGTTGCGCCCTTTATGTGCAATAGAGTGAGGGTGCTACCGCAGCGGATTACACGGCTAACAATTGTCATTACGGTACTTAGCAGCTTATTATGGGTGAAGTGAAAAGTCAAACAAGAATAAAGGACAATTGGGGTAAGTTGATACAGAATAGAAAACCAGGAAAACTTCGTTGGAGATTTTAAAGAGCAGTAGTTTTAAATGGCGGAGTGGATTGATCTCACGGCCTTTCGAATGCCGGCGGCTGGCAGCTGCAGGCAACAATTACGGTCGCCGTGGCGGCGTGGCGTATGCTCGTGACCGGAGGTTTGTGGCACACGGCGCCCGATGGCCCACGAGATACTGTCGTGAAATGCCGCCTCACGACGAGCACGATGGAGATACGAATTCCGACACGATCGCCCCCAGCCCCAGATACTCTTTCTAGGCTATATGAACACTCATTTTATGTTTGGGAGAACGATCATCGATATTTCTTGTTTTATGTCCTTGTGCGAATGTGTAATTTTATATTCAAGAATGCGGCTCGATTAGTCGACATTCCAATATTGTAGTAGGCGGTATATTAGTAAATATCTGTGGGTATCGCCACACTGGCGGCGCCCGACTCTAATTAATCGATGTTTGTTGTTCAGCTGATAAGTTGTTTACCGGTGTTTAATGGCAAACGTTTTATCTTATAAATTCGAATTTTGTACCATATTATAGCTTTTAGATTATGTTCTTTAGAAAGTGATATGTTTACTAATTGCCATATATTGGTTGACTGGCGCCATTGACTACTTGTGTATGAGTGCCGGAATAATGTTACATAATAAGAGACATTTGTCGGCGAAAATCACAAGAATTTGCGTAATTTTAACGACAATTAATTCATAGTAGAGAAAAGATCATACATAAGATACACCAAATAGGTTTTTGTGTCGGTGTCGTAAATCATGCCTGGTCGAGCCTCGCCAAGGTAGAGCTGTAACAATTTAAAATTGTATTGCAAGCGTGTTGTACGTGGCACTTGCATCGCGTCGCTGTAAATACAGCACGGCACGTTGCGTCTCTTAAATCACGCTTGTTTTGAACATTTCCCTCGGTTCCAACAACTGGCAGTGATTAAAATTTACGTGGCGCGACCAAGTATTAACGAGCGCGCATTGCGCCTGAGGCTCGTAATCGCACAGCGCTCGAATAAATCCTGCAAGATGCACCTGCCGCGAGCGGACGTATACAACTATCTCTCTGCGACCTGCAGCATTTTTAGTTGTTCTAGAGCTTGGCGGACGTCTAATTGTGTACCTACAGACGGTGCAAGCGAGCTACCGAGTCACCGACCGATTTTGTTAATGCTCTGTCACGGAAAATGAGAATGACGAAATGGCAATCACACACAGGTGTCAGACGGAATGTTAAACGAGCAAGATAAATATGTGTTGAATATTCAGATTGTGTGTCAGTACATGGTCGTTTACGCGGCGCCGGCGCAGGTGGCCGCGCTTCAAGGCTGAAATTCAAAACAGCAGTCACGCATGCGTGAACAGCGGTTTACACTGAGACTGCTTATTTACCGAATCTATGATTTCATCATGAATCTGACGCGTTCGTAATTGTACATTAGATGTTGATGTTTACGTGACGATTTTAATTGAAAGTGGATTGTTATTGCCGCAAGCAATAAACATTAAAAATATTTCACATTGTTAGGAGATGAGGTGGTTTAGACCAATTTAGCGATGGTTAAAGTAACATGGATATAATACTTTAAAATTACTCTGTTCAGATGAAAACAAGCTGATCTGTAAAATAATTATTGTCGTAGTGATGCGTGAGTTGTGAAACTCTGCATCTCCGCTTTTACCTTCCCGCGCTTGCGAAACACGCAGGTGCGCGCGCGCCGCAAAAACACCGACACGGCCGATTTCATTTACTTTTTATGCAATAGTAGGTATCTCTCACTAACTAGTGCAGCAGCTACATTATCTCTACTGAAAAACACTAATGGCCTCTGTACGTGTTGTTTGACTTAGATGCATTTGTTATTGGTGAGTAAACTTTCTACTCGGAAATTAATGATCCACATAAGCGTTAGTAGTCAGATAGTTATAATAGCGCGGCCTATTTATGCGATCTAAGGCTGTAATGGTTTATTACGGTCATTTATTTGTTAATAGTGCTGACATTATTTAAAATTATTTAATTTAATGTAGAGCGAAAGTTAAATGAGATAAGTTAAACGTATGGAAACTTACAATTTGATTTCTGTGCTCTTGGCTGGGGTTAGGCTGGTGCAGGAAGGTGTTGGGCGCGGCACGGGGCCCGAGCGGGCGCCGGTGCGGGCGCGGCTGCGGCGCCGCCGCGCACGGCGGGGTCGCCAGCGCTCCCTCCGCGTCGAACTGCTCCATAGCGGGGTGGTTCTCCAGAGCCGACTGCAGGTCACAAATGTAGTCGATCACGTGCTGGATCACCTCCAGCTTTGAGATCTTCCTGTTCTTGGGCATGAAGGGCACCAGGTCCTGTAGCTTGGATAGGTACATCTGGATCTCGGCGTTCTCGCCGTCGCGGTGCCGCTGAACGCGGCCGCTTGCGATTGCTGTGACGGAGGCGCCAGTCGCGCACACTGCTGTTATCGCTTTCATTGTGACTGTCACTGAACACGAACACTGGGTTGGAACAAACACAAACGCGGGACGTGCGTTGGGCGCGATTAGCGAGCGAGGAATGAAGAGATGCGCGTAGCGCCGTAGTATTTATGCGCACTGGTGGGGCGCGGGGCGGCGCCGGGCGGTCCAATGGGCGCGCGGGGCGGGGGCGGGGGCGGCGAAGCCTGATTTTTCCCATGGCGGGCGGTGGGCGCCGCGTCTGCCGCGCTGGGCGGCCCTGAGTAAGGCCGTTGCGCTCGTGACATGCACTTTGTCCTGACTCTAATCTTGTTTATTTCTGGGTTTTAATTGTTATGTGGCTTGTTAAGTGAAGTTTCTAAATTATCGAGTTTGATTCTTAAAGATCAAGTAAGGGTAATACATAATGTTACAGATATAAGCACAGTTTTTGAACACTAAAACATAAGTTATTTATTAAATTTCCCTCGTAATATTTTAATTTATAGGGTCGACTGTTGCTGCTTACTATCAAGGTTTATTTCATGGTTTATCTAGACACAACTAATTATTCCTGTCCATGATAAAATAAATGGAAAGTTCTTCAATTAAACCATATCACACTGCACAAGTACAGACTATCCTTCAGGACGAGGGGGATTTTATGGTTGAGAGGTGAGGGGGGGTTGTAGGCTGCAGGGGTGACGAACAATGGGTGAACGTGAAGGCATCCACTTGTCGCGCTCCCACGGCGACAGGTCCCGGAGGCTGCGTCTGCGCAGAAAAAAACCTTTTGAGCTCTACAATTTGAATTGTCGAAACATTATTCTCAATATTAAATAAGAGTTCTTTAAAATGTTTGTGCTCATTAGAAGTCAGCTGTAAACGAGATATTACATTATGACAATATGTGTAACTTGCATTATTTAATTTACAGACGTAAAATTAACAAATATAAGGTTTTTTTAAATAAAAAAAAATATATAACATCAGTAGTAAGTACATTTAGAGGTGCGTGTTATTTTAGGATTAGAGTACGTATCAAAAAAATCAGATCCTGTTTGACAAGATTCCATATAGGCACGTGTATTGTTAATCACATAAGCTTTATAATTTACGACTTGCAGCTTTAAGAGCTTTTTGTCTTAACAATTTAATACAAAAGGTACATCTGCGATTATTATCTTCATCGATTGTTCTCGTCAACATTACGTAATTAGTTAATATAGTTTGGAAGTAACGAGACCACATAGGCTGTAAGAGTCTCTTATGTTATACTTAGATGTACGTTATAGGTATATGAAAAAGGATTAGGAAAAGATAAAAAAAAAAATGTATGTTCAGCGCGATGAAATCACGGTAAGGTATTCGGAATTAATCTTTTTGAACTGGGTACGAAAATATAAGGAAGAGATAAAAAAAATGCATATGGAACTTTTTATTCCACAGATTAGATTAAACTGACCGTCCGAATCATTTATTTGATATTGTGACAAAATTAACATCCAATTTAATGTCATGAAATGTACTCTAATTTTTAATAAAAGTTATGCTTATTATATAGAAGATTGAAGACAGACTGAAACGGAAGGTAAAATCACAGCTTTATTTATTTTTTTCATCATTATTATAGGTTTTTATCATAGTTTATCACCAACGACAAGTGACAAACAAGATTTATTAACTACGAATGAATTAACCTACGGCGCTATAAATGGTTAAGGTATTTATATAACTGCTCTATCGCGCCGACCACACAGAGGTCCGAATCGCAATAACACTGGGCATAAAAAACGAAGCGGCAAAAAGTCACGAGTCACCTTGGAGGCGGGAGTAAGGAACTCAGGTAGTGAATTGCTTCATTTTGAGTTATTTGACCGGCCGTTTAACGTTATAATGTAATTCGATAAATTGGAGCGTTTGTAGCGGTGCAGCGGCGTGAATTGAATGGACGTGACGGTAGCCCATGATTGGATGTTGCCACGTTTTATGACAATTGTGTAATGCGACCACAGTCGTAAGTAAAATAAATAAACGTGGTTCATTAAATCGAAGTAGAGCTGATGTAATTTTTACGTTACTGTTCTTTGGGGACTGTTATATTTATGATAATAAAATAACTAAGTACATATTATTGACATTTCTCCACGCACACACAGTTAATTACTACCTAGAACAATATAGTCAAACTCAACTGTTTTAGAAATGGAAATTAACGTAGATTAGTACTGTATGTTTTATGAATTTGTGTAGCTTAAGACATTATATTTAATCAGATAACATTTCAAAGTGAAATAAGTACACACATTCATCCTATTAATATCACAACAAAACTAATCAGTTTTGAGTACAAATGTACTTTTTAGTACACGTGTACTCAAAACTGATTAAGTGCGTGTCACTTAAAGTACACATGTACCTACTCAAAGTCAAAATGATTAGAGAAAATTTCGCACGTAGATTATAATAATACGCTTCAGAAAAACAAGTTATTTTAAGATAATCAATATCGTGTAAACGTGTCGTCACGGCTACCTGTGAAATTAAGCGTCTCGGTGAAGAAATTTATTTGTGCTGGTGGACCCATTGTGTCCTCACGTACAAGGACTATTGTCCGCCAACCAATTTGCATTAGGCACCTTGCTGTGCAATTGACAGAATATTGTTTTAAGACCGACAGGTATATAATGTCTGAGTTTTGAGTATTGGGTTCTTTATATTTGCAGCAAATTATGGCTTGGTTGACTCTACATTTTATGTATTACATTAAGGTATTATATTTGATTTCTTTTTTAATTTAAAGTGCAGTTACTGTTCTACGTTTTCATATAAATTGGGTGCCACATCTAATTGGTTATGAGATAGCTCACTTAAAAATAGTTTAGTTGTTTATTTATTTCTGTTACAATTTGGAAAACCATCAGCTATACAAAATATTAAAAAACAAACAATAAGAATAGAAAACATAAAACCAAGTACAGGTTTCCACGGATAGCTGCAGTAAAGTGTTCTTTAGGCATAATATTTCTCAAGCTGTCGCAGAACAACAGCACAGGTAAAGTCTTCTTATAAACTCTCTTCAATTTTAAATTGCTATTATGCAGACAAAACAATGTAATCTTACGGAATCCAAAACTCAAGATGACGAAAAAAATGGTACACGGACATAAACACCTCGAGTCCGAAACGATGACAATGCGTAAAGTGTTTTTATGGCTGCGTAAATATTAAGTGTATGAGAAAAAAAACTTTCGTCAACTCGCTTTGTTCCTGCAGGTGTTGCTTTGTCATGAACGTCTTTTAAATATTGAGGTGTGAAATTTGTAATAACGGAAATGCATGGTCCTGTAATTGCACGTCACTGTAGTTTGTGTTTTTGCAACGAAAATACCATCAACAAGTGATGTTACAAAGGATGTTTGGTTCTTGTAGGTTTACCTAGAGATTGAAGAAACAAACACTGTCGGTACTGTCACGGAAACCAGTGACCCCCCGGGATTTAGTTCCCGTAACTGTCTGTATGTTGAACATTATATTACAATACGAATAGTAGAGGTGTTTCAGAAGAAGAAACAGAAATCGTCTTCTATCAAAATGCCTTCAATGGAGTATTGTTTGTTCAAACGGAAAGAATTGCTTCAAAAAGGTGCAAACGGAAATGGTGGACAAAAATTATGTTTTGGTAAAAAACTGAGAAGCTTGTTACCTTGAATTTAAATTGAAGCTTGCTTGAATTCTGTAGGTTTTAAAAATATCACGTGTGACAATTACGAACTGTTCACATTGTACTCATTTTTCATATTTTGTGTTGGTGAATGTGCAATAAAGACTAAATAAATAAAATAATGGACCTGTCGGTCTCAGCAAGAGTAGGAGAGAAAAATTATTTGATAGAATAAATTCTTATTTACTTAGTTTGACTCTGTACAATGCAGTAATAGAAAGCAATATCGATATTTCATAATAAACGTCAATCAATGCTAGAATTTAATTTATATAATATCATTGCATTGTGCATGTTGTATGAAGTGTATCTAGTTCCATTAAGGTCTTAAGCTCGGGTCGGGGTGGAGCATTTACCCTCGCGCGTGTCGTGGGAGTGCCGGACGCGTGCCGCTCCCATCACGCGACCCACCCTGGTTGATCAGTGTTATTTGTTGTATTATTACAGTCATTGTGTATGCGGTTAAGTGCTCTTTGAAACAATCCTTTTAGACAAAAATTAACACATTTTTAGAGTCCTTCATGGGTTGAAATTAGGTCGAATTCAGTTGAAAATCTGAGGCCGAGAAACATTGAAGTTAAATATTATTGTTTTATGTATTTAGAGATTAATTATAGTTCCAGAGATATTGGTATTGACTCAAACCAATATCGTGTCATGAAAGCAACACGAGCTCTATATCTCAGCCGGAGGCCATAATAAGCCCCAAACAACATTGGCAAGCCGATATTGTTCCTCTGTGTGTGCTTATTGACAGAACAAACAGTTCGATTCATGTAATAAACCCTCCGCTCCCACGGGAGGGCGCGAGAAATCCCTTAATTCGGCCTTTGCAGGTGCGGGCTCATTACGCAGTTTTCCGCCACGTGGCGACGCGTGCACAGTGCACATATCGGACTTTTGTTTTGGATCGAATTCGTGACGCATTAAAAATATTACTCCAACCGACGTAGATAAGGTATTGTGTGGTAAATTATGTAGTAACGCTTGTTGTCAAGCTTATTTACTTCATTCTTGATGTTTAGGCAACTTTTTCGAAGAACATTATTAGGTACTGCAATTTTTGGGAAAGTATTTTATCGATGTAGTTTAAATACTCATTCGTTTTATCGTATATAGGAACACTGTCCACAAAAATGCATTAATTGGGAAATCAAAATGATAAGTATGTAGAAAGACAGATCGTTTTTGTGGAAATATAATATCTCCAATTCTCCACAATGCATGACATTAAAATTAAAACTGACCAAAATTATTAAATGTAAAATGAATTTCAATTTTAGTTACCCCCTTTCTCACGCTGTAACCACTAAAATACGAAGAAGGTTGGAAACTCTTAGTTCCGATGAGAAGCGGTGATTTCTCGTGTGAACAGTGCGGCGTGGGAAGCGCTGCCCGGGTCACAGGTCGGGATAATTACGAGCGAACCGAGCGCTCGCCGGCGCACGCGCAACGCTACGGGGTGCAAGGATTTACCACCAATTGATATTGCATTGATAGGTGACAATTATTTGGAGGCTATATGATACATAGGGTTACAAAAACCATTTTGCGTAGGTATATGAGACTCTCTCACTACTCACTGATGAATATATTGAGGGTTGGTCCTATTTCCTATTTTTTTTAATCAAAGACTGCCATTTGGCACCATAACACTGGTGACATTATTAATGATCTCGTAAAATGTGTTAAACTGTAATCCTAAGTGTTCAAATATATCAATAAAGGTTTAATATCTGTTTATCGTGAGGTAAATATACACGTGTTTGTATTATATATATTTTAAACATACATTGAACGCATGTACCTTGTAATAAAATAAAATTATCATATTTTACAACGTTGGATACTCAGTATGCATTATACTATTAAACGAGGATTACATAGGAATGCAGCAGTCGTGAGAGTGAGTATTCCCAAAGTAAATCGCGGCATAATTTAGTTTGATGCGCATGCGCAGCCCGTGAGATTCGAGGTGTTCCTGTGTGAACCGACCCGTGAGACCTTTCAGACGCACTGAGGTCACGAAGACGCAACATTATAGATACGAGTAAAATATATCAAGTTAATATTAGTAATGAGCCAAGAAATATGAGCTGTCCGACTTTAATACCCATTAACACGCATCTAATCCTTGTAGCATGATGTTCAAGTAGAAAGAATACGTTTTATTGGCTGTTTAAATAGTTTCGCGAAGCAGTGGGAAGTATCGAAAGTTGTAGATAATGTTTAGAGTTAATGTGATCGTTAAGATAGCTTTTAAAATAAATTTAATCCTATTTTACAAGTTACAACCCTAAATAGTAGTTATAAATATCCATCTCAAACTGCTCTTTTAGTTTTAACAGTTATATCAGTTTAATATCTTTCTCGTTTAACAACCCTGTCCGGAGATTAATAACGTTACTACCACATAGGCGAGGGGGTTTTAATTCGCAATAAGCGTAAAAGGCATTTAATAATGCAGACGTCCGTTCACGTGCGTGCATAGTGAACAAATACCTAGCAATCGAAGTAATGAAGGCGCGGGGGTGGGGGTTGCGGGCGTGGAGGGGGAGGCACGTGGCGGTCACGTGACAGTTTTACATTACCGCCCGCCGCTCGGGGTGATTTACTTTCAGTTTATTGTTACTTTTTACTGATTAAAAGACAACATAAAATAGCGAAAGTTATTAAATTATTGTTTTCGATGTTGTTGCTAACTGTGTCGTTGATGCCGATTCGCGATAAACTCAAAAACTGCTAGAGGCTCTCGAGGATGGTTTTAGTATACCACTTGTCAAGTTTTGTATACATGCTAATCAACATCCATGCGGGACAAACCGCGGGCATCAGCTACTTGAAGATAAAGTAAATAATGAATGACATGAGACTTTCATTACTATTAATCCTAAAAACCACGATGCTGATGCCTTTGCTAAGCGTTCAGTAAATATTCTGTTTAAAAGTATTAATTGGTCGTTTATGCAGTATCATGAACTCGTAATATTTATGGAATGTAAAACCTGACTTTTGTCTCTACGTTTGGTATGCATTGATTATGAAAACAATACGGAATGTAACGTTTCATTTGTATGATGTGTAAATAATATGATGTGAATATTTACGTGCCTACCCTAGGAAACTCAATTGTTCAATACTGTGAAATAATAACTGTACCTACGTGAACCATTAAACAAAGACCTCTTATTGCAATGTCAAAATGAAACTCCCACAGATTTATAACAAAAACTGTGTCGATTTTCCCACAATCGTTATAATGAACATTGGGGATCAAACGGATTGAATCACCCTGAGCGCGTGGACTGACGTCACCCCGGTAGTATAAACCAATGTTACTAAATCTCTTGTTACATACAAAAGGTCCAGAATCAGGAAGAGCGAGAGGTCTGACTTAAATGGCGAGCTTGGAATATTCGTATGGGGTGTTTTGACATGGCGTGGGAGCCGCCTCTATTGTGAAGGTACTTAACTCTGATAAAGGAACTATAGTACCATTAGCCGGATTCGTTTTGCTCATTCGTTTTCGCTGATGAATGGACATTGGATTATGATACGTAAAGAGATTTCGATGGAGGCACGAAGCTGGAACGAAAGCAAAACGACTGGGAAAGATTAATGGTCGAGAATTTGATAAATAAGTTTGTTGTTCTTGTTTATCGATTGCTGCAATAGTAAATCGAATAACACACCCGTATGAGAGCCGGAGTTGACTGATTCAATGTTTGCAACGATCGTTTTTTATTGAAATCGATAAGATTTTACTAGAGATTGCGTTGTAAAGTACGAAACAAAACAATCAAAGATCACTATCAACGCAAATATATTGTTGCGGTAACAATAAAAAAATTGCGAAACAAGCCGTCGTGTTCGCAAATTATTAATAGCTATTCCCGAAACCAATGAGCCGTGGAAAGTATTATTGAATGTCGAGCACCTTTGAACGCGATAATAAAATAGGCCAGTACCGGGGTGAAAGCCAGGTGTATCGGGGTACGATATCTTGATTTACTTATGAGGGCCTTATGAATGTCGGTTTTTTTTTCGGCTAAAGGAACGCCCTTAAACCTTTGGCGTCAATTATTCCTGACCCTAATTGCAGATGATGTGATATGACCGTATTGTGATGAAGTTGACGGCGCTATTGCATTATTTGTGTAGTTTTTTCAACAGTGGCTGCTGCATAAAGCAATTGTTTAGGGTTTTTAACTTTGTTTGCTATTGTTGACTTCTTAGACGTTACCCTTATTGATGTGACGTTATTTCCTCATGTTGGTACATTGAACAGATGTATAAAACGATGGCATTTACTAATCTAACCTATTCTGTAAATGACTAAAATAATACAATGCAACCACTTTGGGTTTATCTGTCGATTTAATGTTATCTTTAGGAAAGTGGTATACATTTATCAGAATTAGCAGTAAAGGGCAACAGCAGTTGAAATGAATTTATCACGGATAATTACTATAAACGAATCGTTTGCCTCGCTTTTACTAAACTGTGCTGTGCCTACTTATTAAGATCATTTGTTATTCTAGCCCCTAGGTGTAGATTGCATCAAAATTTTAGAATAATTTTAGTATCTGTCGTGGTTACTTCATTTTAGACTTATGTTTGAAACCCGTGTCATATTGCCTTAAGGATTTGATCGATCATTGATGAATCAGTGCCAATAAATTATACAGTTTTATTATGTAAAACAACTGCAACCTCGCAGGAGTAGGAGATATAGATAACTATTTTACTACGACTTGTGATATATATTTTTTTCATTCATAAACTCCAAATTTAGCGCTCATATCTTTTGATTATGAAAAAACATACACATATTTTATCGAAAGTCGTAGAGCAAATGCTTTTGCTTATGATGTTAGTTATCTCCATCTGCGAGGTTGCAGTTGTTTTACAAATAACCCTGTATATTAATTTAATATATTAGAAAATGTCGCTAATGACCAAGATACGAAAAAAAAACTCAAAAACCAGCTCAATGGGGTATTCCTCGGATTCTTCGAAAATAAAGCTGCATTTTCCGTCTATATTAATGACATCATAGGTTGTACGAAAATCATTTACTTAACCTATAAATTGGCCAGCAGTTGTGAACTAAAAATAGTATTCAGCTCAATTGGCTTCGTTATTGTGTGATTCATCAATTTGTCAAGTTTTGGGTTTAGTTAGCCATGAGAATAATGGAATGACATAACTGATTGTTTTAAAGAACGTGGTATCAAGTTCATGAAATGACCTAATATACTATGTAATTAAATGACAGCACTACCAAATAAACGTGAGAGGAATTCAAAAATGCAAATTCCATGATGTAGACTAAACTTTTCCTTAAATATTTAGAGAGACCAATGTCCCGAAAAAGGTGACCGTATCGGACTGAATGCGGAAGGCAGAGGACCGGGGGTTGCGGACCAACTTGGGAGAGGCCAATGCCCAGCAGTGGACGCGTCAGGCTGAGTTTATTGCTTGAAGATAATAATCTACTTTATATCGATGTTTGTATGTTCTCATACAGCATTATAAAATATGTGGATTCCACAGGCTCTACAAATATAAAAAATGAAGCATTTTTTTTAATACACCAGCGGTTTATTTTCCAGACATATCAAAAGATAAAGATAAATATTCAATTATAAAGGAAATTATTCGGATGATTATTTTTTGAGTCTATTGAAAACCGCCAAATTTTGTTGGCTGCGTTCTGCTTGTTCTAGGCAAGGTGTTAGCGTAACTCCCCTATAAAATCACGAGCCAGTTGGTCCGTATGTGAATCGCGGTACGTCGCTTTTCACACCGCGCGGCAAATCGCAGCTGCGACGGACAGTCGCGAGTACAGCTGCCGTCTGTATGCAAACGCCCTAATAAACTAACACTTTTTATTAGTTTTTATTACTTATTCCGCATGCTATGGGCGGGTTATGATGACGTAGATTAAGGTAATCCCGATAGATAAGACTCCTGAACTTCAAAGAATGGAAGTGAAAGTCAAACGGGCCCTGATGCTGTTCCCACGGGCTCAGTGTGCTCGTAAGATATATATTTTAGCAATAAAGAAGTCTGGACTTCCCATTTCTGTTTTGTTGGTCTGAAGGAACAAATGTGAAGAAGTAGTTTCTGGCTATAGTGTAATATTTAAAATGGAAGTTAACTGCTGAAATGTTATATCCTATTGATTTTAGTCAGTCTTTTTATGGGCATGGAAAATATAACTTTTACAGACTCTTGATGACTTAACAGTTAACAGACCTTCATGAACTTAGAGCCAGGGATGGGAAAGTCACTGCCAATAATAAACTTAACCAACGTTCTTATGAAAGGGGACGTTAAGACTCATTTTAAATCACTGAACCAACAATATGGATGCCACAATTTACATTAAGTAATAGGTATTTTTTTTTCAAATGTGTTCGATAAAATTTCAAACTCGTCAAATTTTATATGAAAAAAAAAACTAAAGAATGCAAACTGGCCATCAATAAAAAGGGAAAAAAGTTACGAATTGTAAGCAGCCAGTACTGTTATTGCTTAAGTCCGGCAGTATAACAACATCTGATAGGACGGGAGCGATCTGGCGAACGTTTTCAGCTGGTTGGCATGTGGACATGTGTCTTGGAGGTCCACATGGCCAGCACAGAGCTCCGTTGTTATCCGATGTTCTATATCTGTGATCGCACGTGGCGCTTGCGCCCGCGCAGGGCGGCCCGCCCTTAAGTAGCGAAAGATATACTTGCATACATGCAATATACTTGCACTCCTTTGTTTTGAATATGTACTTGGTGTTAATTTTACATTTTTATATTTAGCTGTAGTTAAAGCACTAATGCACAATGGTTCGCATATTTTAATTGCCATTGTTATTCACGCTAAGAGGACATTTTAAATGTAAGAAAGTACTTTGTTATTTTTTTATTCAGGACATATTCGTTGGTTTAGTATTAGCGGCAAAACAGTACACTATACGTCATGTAGATCTTGAACAATCCTTATTTATTATTTGTATACTTACGCCCAATACATCTTCAAGATTATCATAATTTTATGGTGGCTCTTAATATCATAGAGCAATATATGTTTTGTTTTTAGAATAATGTCATTAAAATTTATATAGATTGTTATTTCGAATATTATTTACAGCCCCTATCAAATATATCGTTCAATAAGGTTTTGTGCCCAACTAATGAAATTGATGTCGTAGGTATTTACCTACGATATGCGCGCAAATATAATGATTAATTAGCGATAAGTTAATGTTATTATGATGACCGGGTATTTTTTATGAAAATAACACGTTCACGTTTACGAAATATTGACACAAAAACAATTTCATAATCACTAAAACATTTGGTACGCTGTACAATGGACATTTCACTAAAGATAAACGGGCAGAACAGAGGAGTTGCCAGATGTAAATCTGCGACACACATGCGCCCTCTTCGATGTTTTTTTATATCCATAATCCGTAAATATTGTGATTCGTTTACCAAAGTACGGCTCGTTAGTTACGGTAGCTATTTTTTTACTTATTTTTCGAAGTGAGGATTAAACCTGTGGAAAAATATATGTTACTTTCTAAATCTCTTTTTCAAATTCAGTAAATTCAGTAGTTAGATACGAGCCTTTAAAACGGTTAGAGTTGTTTTTCATTTTTATCTTACTTTAAGAAAGGAGGACGTTCTCAATTCTTGCAGAAGTCTTAATCTTTTTTTATTAATAAATTACGAAGATATAGAGCAGTACAGGAAGCATAATGTATGCATAAATGAGGCAAGTATTATTCTGATTCTAATAAAACGTATGGTTGACAACTAACTTGATTGATCAAGTAACAAAGTGCGCACGTGAAGTATTTCACATCTGGGCACATTCAGTGCTCATTGTTGGACCCCCGGCATTTCGCCTGATTAATGATAGTAACACTGTCAATATTTGCATAAGAAACGGACAAGAAAGGAACTTATCATCCCGCAGATCTGCCGCGTACTCTGATGACTTTCGTGTTTAGTTACGTTTATCGGCTTTGTTGGTATTTTGCATTCTGAGTCCTATCTGACCAAGTATAATACTCATTTTTATTTACAAACGATGAATTTTGCGTTTTTGTTTGAAAATAAACCTTATGGTTACATAGTTAGATTGAAATTCATTTGAATTTCAAAGATCCAAGATGCGACGCAGACGTCAAGATCCGATGTAAACTCGTCAAGCGCGTCAATAAAAATATTCATTGGCTCACACTCTATTTAACAGTTGATGAGACAACCCTGCTGATTTATCAAGGATGTGCCAGATTGCGTTTCTTGAAACTCACGACACGGAACACGTACATACAGTTTTACTGTTAATAATAATAATAATAATAATAATAATAATATCTTTATTGTTTCATAAGAACATTACATTAAATAGATAGACCCCTGGTCTCCACACTAGGATTCCCTGTGTCGTGGAGGCCAGTCTCTTTCATCTTAGTACAGAGTAAATTACAATAAAGAGTTAATAATTAATATAGCAATGAAAAGAAACTAAGCAATTTCTTTTCTTCTTTTTTTTTTTTTTTAACAAAATTTATAATGTAAAGAGAAAATACATGACGTCTTGTTGAGTGTAATGTCTATGCTGTTCATGTGTGTGCGTGCGTGCCCGTGTGCGAGTGTGTGTGTGCTGTGTGTGTGTGTGTGTGTGTGTGTGTGTGTGTGTTGTGTGTGTGTTGTGTGTGTGTGTATGTGCGTGCGTGAGTGGGTGCGTGTGTGCGCAGTTTGAAAATATAAATATAAATAATATGACGTTTTTATTTTGTTATTAGTTTCTTTTTTTTTTTTTTTTTTTTTTTTATTACAGCTTTATAAACTGTACAATTTTTTCAGTCTTGTCGTAATCTAAACTTTTAAAGTAACTTTTTATGTGAAACTTGCATTTAGATCTAGTCATCGGTAGCAAATTAAATAAATTATTCAATTTACGGTATAGAAAAGGACCCATGTAGTTAAAGCATCTTTTACCGAAATCCAATCTACATTTGGGTTCATGCCATTTAGGTTTCCTACGAGAAAGTACATTGGATTCCACTGTGACATTGGCACTCTTATGAAATTTTAAGACGACGGCCATGATATATAACTGACGCACACGCATGATACCAGTCTCTTGGTATAGGTCATTTGTTGGAAAACGCATTGGTTTCCTGTGGGCTACTTTGAGTATGGCTCGTTGGGACCGCTCTGCTTTAATTATGTGTGTCTTATGTGCAGCGCCCCATGCAGTAACACAATAATTAAGTACCGATTCACCCAAAGTGTAATAGATCATGTTGAGGGTTTTTTCATTTGCGCACTGGCCCATTTTCTTAAATATATGTAGCAGTTTTCTGATGCGTCCACTCACATGATCTATTTGTTTTGTCCAAGTAAGGTGTTTGTCAATGATCACACCCAGGTATTTTATGTTATCTACCTGATCAAAACTGGAGCATGAACAGGCCGGGTCAGTACCTTTGCTACAGGTATGTAGTTTAATAGCCAGTTCATTTGGGCATGGATTTCTTGTGCTGACACTAAAGTTGATAACTTTAGTTTTACCAACGTTGAGTGTCAGAAGGTTCAAATCCAGCCATTGGGATACCTGGTTCATACCTGATACAGCCGCTCTGTAAACAGACTCCCATGTTTTATCGTAAAAAACTATGGCCGTATCGTCAGCATATGTAAAAATCTTTGCTTTGTGTAGTGATAGTGAGCAGAGACTATTTATATAGATGATGAAGAGGGTAGGTCCAAGGACGCTACCTTGAGGTACACCATAGTTAAGGTCTGCGTAAGAACTGAAATGGTTACCTAACTTCATCCGTTGTGTGCGATTTGTGAGGTAAGATTGGAACCACTTTAGAGGTGTACCACGGATACCTATGCCTTCAAGTTTTTTAAGAAGGATGCTTCTAGAAACGGTATCGAAGGCTTTCGCCAGATCTAGGAAGACTCCAGCACATTTGTTTCCTTCGTCTAGTTTGGTGACAACAAAATCCACTAGATCAGTTACTGCGTCTTCCGTCGACCTGTTATTGCGAAAACCATACTGGTTGCGAGATAGAATGCCGTTCTTTTCTAGAAAATTCAGAAGCCTGGAGTTCATAATTTTTTCCAGAATCTTTGACAGTGCCGTGAGTAGAGATATGGGACGGTAGTTAGAAACTACTGTTTTATCTCCAGATTTAAAAATTGGGCAGACGTTAGCCATTTTCATAACCGTTGGTACTGTTCCGGTGGAGATGCTTAAATTGCACAAAAAAGTAATGGGGGGGACGAGGTAGAGCTTGTTAAGTTTGAGAATCTTGTTTGTAATACCTTCCCATCCAGGTGCCGCGGAGTCTTTCAGGTTTGAGATAATCTTTTTAACCTCAGAACTATCTGTTGGGTTTATATTGAATGAGTTACAAGGGGATGGATTACTATATAGTCTACATGATAAAAAGGCTAATTCTGATTCGGTTTTGTTAAGTCGCGAAAGTGTATTTGCAGCAAGGTGCTCTCCGACTTTCGTAAAATAATTATTTGCCTTGTCTAGAGACTCTTTAGGGTCAGAACAGGCGTATAAAAGATCTAAGTTATTAGTGTTTTCCTTTTTTCTAATGTTACATATACTTTTAATAGCTGTCCAAGTCTTTTTACAATCTCCGTTAGCATCTTCCAAAGTTTTCCTATTATAGTCGTTTTTGATATTTTGGATTATGTTATTACATTGGTTCCTATAGTTTTTGTAACGTTGCTGTATAGTGTAATTATGTTTGTTCTTTTGTTTCTTTGCTTCTATATGTAAGAGATCTCTTTTGTGTATACATTTTACTAAACCTTTAGTCATCCACGGTTTTTTAATCGATTTGGAATTCTGTATAGTTTGTGAAGTAGTGAATTCTTTTATAGTTTTACTTAATATATCAGTAAAATCTGTGATTGCCTTATCAATATCAGTGTGTAAATAAATAGCGTTCCAATTTATGTTTTCAATAGCGTTTGACAGGTTAGAGTGGTCAATTTTGATTTTATGTCTTGTGTCAGGTAAAGAAGTAGATGTATCTTTAGTAATTCCTACGATAATTGTGTCATGATCCGTTATTCCCGAACTACATATAACGGTTCTAACAGTTTTTTTAGATTTGATCATTACGTGGTCTAGGCACGTTCGATCATGAGTAGGCAGTTGATGGCCTGGGTAGTATCCATAATGTCCAGTCATATCCAAGTAGTCACTTGCACGTTTGTCCTTGGAGTCAGGTGAGATATCTATATTTATGTCCCCCACAATAAAACAGTTAGGACTCTCACATGGACTTATAATCTTCTCCAGTGAAGCACAAAAATTTTTAATGTTATAGAATGATGGAGACCTGTAAATAGCGCAGAAAGTGTATTCTTTTCCGATGTGAATAAGCAAACAGTTTGCGTCTTGAAAGGATGGCTCTTCGATAGCTAACTGGAGATTATTTTTATATAAAACGGCGATACCATCGTTTTGGTTCAGATAGCGTTTAGAGTAATGGCACAGGTAATTGTTGAGATGAACCAAGGGTGTCGTATCACTTAAGCGACATTCGGTAAGTATAATTACGTCTGGCAAAAAATTTAGTCTACATAAAAAAACAGAAAAGTTGTCAAAATTTTTTTGTATACTTCGAATATTTTGACATACTATTGTAAATTGTGTTTTGACCTCACCGATATCGAGCATACATTCTTGTGGGTTATAACGTTTACTGTTTAGATATAACTCAGTTTTATCAATTTCGTTAATCAAATTATATTGATTAGCCATAATTAATAATATTTAATAAAGGTTGGAGTGTGTCATTGCTTAGGTTTGTTCTCAATTTTGAGTACATAGTGTAATAAACATAGGTCATATTATTACACATGAGTAGTGTAAGTGGATTATATGTGTAGTATGTGTAATGTGTAGTATGGATTGAGTAGTAACATTTAATGTGAGAAGTCATGCAATATTTATACAAAAGGATAAACCTATATACCAATATTTTATCAAAGAATATTATGAAAACAACTATACCGTTTTTGACATTAATTCTTAAGCTTGTAGGTTTCTCGCAACTGTTGAAAAGTGTTCTCATTTTTGACAACTGTATATTTTTCACCTTCCTTTTTACGTAGGAAAATTCGGCCATTCGCAATCCAACAATATTGATAGTTTTCTGATCTGGCGAAGTCACGAGCAAGAAAAAGTAGCCTTTTTGCTTTAGAAGTTAAATGTTCCGAAACAAACAGAGCCATTTCAGGCCCTTCTATACCAAGGTGTCGTGTGTTGATTTGTCTGCCAGGTTGTGAGATGTTATACTGCTTCGCTTCTTTTAGGAACTTATCCTTTGTAAAAGTACTCGTAAACTCAGTGACCACTGCTGATGTTGTTGCGTTCGCCTTAGATGGCAATCTGTAGATGTCTTTTATATCCTTAATAGAGCAGTCCCTTCCAATACTTTTCATTAAGCTGGTGACCATACTAAGTAAATCTTCTTTGTTTTCCTTCTTCTTCTTCGGAACGCCTCTTATCTCGACACATGTCTTTCTTATAACTCTTTCCAATATCTCACCCTTTTCTTCCAACTCCTCAAGTTTTGCGCGTGTATTAATCCGTTCCCGGTCAAGCAGGTCAATCTTTTTATCCAGGTCTTTTATTTGCAAAGACAGTTCACCCAAAGATTTTTCAATCTCGTCGTTTGATAATTTTAGTCCTGTCTTAATTTCAGTCAAGCCTTTTTGAAGATTATCCAATTTTTCCAGACCCTTATCAAGTTTCTCCAGTTTTACGTCTTGTTGTTTTATCCAGTTTGAGAGCATATCTCTCATCTCTTCTCTAAACATATCAAAAATATTGCAATCATCGTCGTCTAAACGAATACGCTTGGAATTAACTCTCTTAGTAACATTAGTGTTTGGTGTTGATATTAAACTGTTAGTAACACTTTTGTTTATATTCGAGTCGGACGCGGACAATCCTTGTGGTGGTGTGCGGGTTGGATTCATATTGCAATAGACTTAAGACTCACTATATTTTGTGCAGATTATATTGATAAGCAGCCGACGCGGCGCGTAGCATTAGTAGCCGTCCAAGGTCGTTCGTCAGTGGCGTGACAGAGACAGCAATTATGGCGATAGCACTCCTCGCACAAACACTCCGCGTAACATGCGCCTGCCACTCACTTCTACTACACTGTTTACAAGTTAGAAGTTTACTGTTGTTAATTTAAGTATGATTTTTGAATAACTTGTGATTATTTACGCGTTGATATTTAGAATAAAAATTAGTAACACGTCTGCTTAGGGCGATAGCACGGACGAAAGAGTTCTACGTGGAGATGCTATCTTCCTCTACACCGTGTCTTGTTTGTATAATTTTCGTTTTAGAAATAACTTTAAGTATGTTGTCCTTTCTTACGTGTTTAGAAGGAAACATTACTCATAAAAAAACTCGTTAAATATTTAATACGTTTTTTAATAAGTAGCTGGCAAACAAAGGCTACTACCTTTGTTTTAACTGTTATAGTGTACCTAATTATATAATTAAGAAGAGTCAGCTAGTGCTTTTTAATTAAAGTAGTTTTTAAATTAAATAATAGTCTTGTTAAAAACATGCATGTCAAAAGTACCTTTTTTAAAAAAACGGTCTCATTGAGTTTGAAGTTCAGATATTTGAAAACCAAAAACAAAACGAAAGTTGACTTTCGTTTGTGACATCCCTGATACGTCCAAGCGCGGTCCACATAAGCGGGCTGATTGATGCAATGAAAAATGACGCGACAATGTTTTGAGAAATTGCGTGCTCAAGAGGGACAGTTCTGAAGCCGACACAGAATAGGATTTTATTACTTGCATAATTTAATACGTGCAAACCGGACCAGTCATACTTTGTATGCCTTTTGTACTACACTTGATTAGGGAGATCATCTTTGCTCACCGTTTATGATGTCTCCAGATTGTCATTTATCTGCGTCTTATTTTTAGGAGTCACCTCTCTAATGTCATTCATGAGGCTCGGACATGCGTACATGAATTGTATGAGACGTTAAAACGTTGTTTTTAGTTTCATAAATTATTCAGAACTATCAACATCAACTACAAACATCTGAGTAAGAAGCACTTTAAAAGTTTTAAGTGAAAATATTTAGAAAATATTACTGAAATTCAAGGCATTCGGACATAATTAATGTCTGTTCGATAAATAATTCGGTAAACAAATTATCTGTGGAGCGCAGTGATTTATAGAATGGAGTCACTAATAAGCTCGTGGAAGTTTAATGATGTCGCGAACATTCGTCACCGCGGGCGCGATGCGAGCGACTCCCGCGCAGGTGTCCGGCCGCAGCCTTCTCACTGTCCTCCTCACATTTGTCCGTGTCAAATAGCTGTTATTTTTGACCAGCTCAATTTACACGCGCCCTATTTTCTATTTTTCAGTTTAAACAAAATTAAATGATTGAGCTACTTGCGGAAATTGTTCGGACTAAAAGCTTACTAAGTTAGAAACTGCATTAAATATATTGGATTATCACTGACTGATAATTAATATACCAAATAGGTTTTTTGATAAATTATGTACTTATGTTATATAAGTAATTAGGGAAAAGGTGAAATGTGAGGAAAACTAATGAATACATATTAATATTATTTTCGTATAGTGAATGCTCAATGCATACAAACAGCCGCATATTATGTGCAGATGTTAAGACCAGGACTAATTGTTGATTGGATAAAACCATAATAACACTGTTTACCTCGACGATGTAGATGCTACGGGCAAAGAGATTTAACTTTGTTGAACACCTGAGCAAAGGTTGTGGTCAGACACGGATTAATATAAATATACAGTACAGACAAAGACATCCGCGTACCAAATGGACTAGTTACACGCACGCACGTGTTGTAAGCGCAGATGCGGATAATTTCAGCTACAATTATGAAGAATAAGGAAACAATAAGACATTTATAACTCCAGTTTATTGGTGGCCGCCCGCACCGTATTCCGTTTGACGGAAACATTGCCCACATTTGGCGATCACCTTTCTTTGGAAAGCCATAAGCGCTAGTTGTAAAACATTTCATAAAACAGTCGTTATCTCGCCATGTGCGCTGCAACTGCAGTGGTTCCCATACCGGTGCACGTGTAAGGAAGCTAGTTCGCAAATCTGTGCGACACATTGGCGCAGTTATCAGCGAGGAACAGCACATGGTTGAGCTGATAACATTGTGTGGGTTTGTGTTCATGGTAGGAGATGCGTCTGGTGATTAGCTGGTTAATCCTATTCCATACATTACATTACGAAGATAGAAGAGTTTCTAAAATTTCGCATTTCCTGACGTTTTTGTCAAAAGTATCAATATGAAAATCTCAATTTCAATCCTAGTTAGAAATTCTAACTTTATAAAAGTGTTCTTGTTGTAGATTTTGTAAAAATCTGTATGACACCACCAGGCTTGCCTTACTACTAGAATGGTACGGTGGTATGTCTGGTGGTACGGTGGTATTAGGCACATATGAAGGGTTTTTTTACAAGTTGTGCAAAGTACAAAATGTTGTCAATTTAATAATTTTTCTATTTTGCGGTCTACTTTTTAAAATTCAAAGGGAAGAGCATGAAAACTCTTTAATAGTACCTATATCATAAAAGTAGCAAATAAACACAAAAACAAATCAAGAACATTTCCTCGTGAATCTTTCAGCGGAAACCAACATCCTAAATCATAATATTATTTAAAACAATAGCTTATCTTATAGTTTTTACCTAAAGTACTGGCTGTTATCGTATACACAAGTATTGTAAAGACCGATAGTCGTCTCACCACATGACCCGAATTTGTCAGTACATTCAGGTGCACCAGATATAGTGCCTATTGTTATCAGTCTTACGATATCATTAATAGAATAAATCTTATCTGTTAAAGGTTTACTAAACACGTTGTTTTAAATATGTTTTTAAAGGGAAAATATTCTACTATTCATAACAATTTGATTGTGTTTTTTCATTTCAGTGTTGCTTTAAATGATAGAATTTTGGCTCGTAACATCCGCAATGACTTTTTTAATCTGGTAATGTATTTCAAAAACTAAATTAAGGTAAAATCATGTCAATAATTTAAACATGTGATATTTGTTTGCATGGATTGATCGCCGACCTAGGTACAATTAAAAGCGGCAATCATAACTGTATTTCTGAGTGAAATTTTTCCTGGCTCTAAACACCGTTGGCGTCGGTCGTTTTATATTCTTTGGAAAACTATTAATCTGTTATTTTCTTCTAGATTAAAGGTAGGTCGGTATGTGGATGATGTACCTACATAGTTCCTTTCTTGACGTCCAACAATACAATTATGAATAAGAAAGAAAAAAAAGTATCGAAATAACTTAGTTATTTTGACATTAGCTTCATAAAAAAACTTTCAAAAGTCAATTTTATTCCTAGAATAAAATTTATTTGACGATGGTAAAATCAGCTTTAAGTGAATTTTAAAGGTGGTGAAGAGGTCAATGCGCTTAAAATTGGATTTGCTCTCGATGTACAAACATGACACATGGCAGTACGATGACACATAAAAATCGCATACATTGGCTTTATCCTACGGTGTAATAACCGTGAGGTCGACAGATGCGCGCCGATAGCCTATCTACTTAATAAGACCAGCAACTGTCGATACGCTGCCGTAATTTGTATGCCATAGTGTTGAATCAGTACTCGAAACGTTATCAATCAGTGTTGGTATGTGCACTTGTGACTAATTATGGGGCTCGTTAATCCCTCGACCGGAAAGTATTGATTAGAACGGCTATTGTCACTCTACTAACTGACAACTCACAGCTGGTAGTGGTGCTACAAAAGTGGCCAGCATTGGAAATGCTGCTTGATCCCATAAAAACGAAACACTTTCCTTAAGAAAGCAGTAGAAAGTTTCGAAAAAAAATCGGACCTCACGTATATAAAGATCCTCTATATTTTGTCAACAGGCGTACAAGTATATTAACACATTTACTTTTAAAGTGATAGAGTTATGTAACTTTAAAATTGGTCATAAAGTCAATATTACTTAAAATTCTCATTTTGTTTATTAAAGCAAAGCCAATTAAGTTTGTGGAAATTAACATAGCTTCCTTGAAGAATGTTATGCCACTTGTAAGGGCTGAAAAAATAAATTGTCCCTATATCAGTAGTAGGTTCTCTGGTATAATACCAATACAAATGTAAATGGATTTGAGATAGTTTCTGGTGGATAATAAGGAAGTGCACTAGTTTCGTGACCACGACATAATTTACGAAACAACTGACGTTAACATTATTTAGAAGTTGTCTCGACCTTTCTCTTAGATTTCTATTAAAATGTCTTATCGGATATAAGTAATCGTGGATTTTTGTGCTCATTATTTAATGCGTCTCTCTATGTATTTATCTTGAAGTGACTCATTAGGCTTATGAGTAATGTGTTGAAAAGGAATTTCCACTTAATCTTGTTTTTTACCTGAAGCTATTAAGTGCAAATGATATGACAACGTTTTTGGCGAACAATAAACAGTTTGAACAATAAGGCATTATTGTACTAGGAACGCATCAATTCAAGGATATTGGTGCTGCGACCCACACGTGCGATCATCTGTGCGTACAGCTGCGAGCACGTGTGCTGTGTATCATCTGGTGAATCCTACGCATCAACCCAGGTGGCTCTATTATACAATATTCATTTAGGATATACGTTCTATTATGTTAAAAAACCATTGATAAATTGTGGGAATTTCTAGATTTACACTAAATTATCATAAAAAGAAATTTGGTTCCCATCTGTATATTTCAAAATAAAAACTTTTATTTACGAACGGTAAACGGTTCCTCTCGAAAATATTTTCCATTTCGAAAGAGCAGATGTTCCGCAATAAAGCCATCTGACTTTACAAGTGCTTATTTGTAAAACAATTGGAAGCCGATAGCCTCGCTACAAATCTCAATATGTTTTTTCCTAAGTAGGTGCCAACCGTTAAAGATATAAACGATTTCTTTCTCCAACAAATGTTTCTGTAGTTCTCACGTCCATGTGGACTGCAGGATTTTAGGCAATCGTCATGGAAAACGATGAATCTGCTTTGCACATGGCGGCAGGGTGGGCTCGTTAAAACTTTTGACTTCCAGTAATGTCTAAATTAAATGAACATACTTCAGAACGTTCTCATATGACTAATCAAAAGTCTGGTCTGGATACTGAAAACCGAATAGCCTTTAAAATATGTCACATTCAAATTAAGAAAGTTCAGAACGCCCAAATCTTTGAAATACGATCTTTGCAGAGCAATATGTTTCAAAATTAAATTAATTTTGTTTTTTAATATAAATTCTTGGGATTCCCGACCACTTATTAAAAATGTGAAGCGCTTTGTAGTCTATAAATTTTGTAGCTAATTATGAAGAATGAACGCAGTGTCGCCAACGATTTATAAATAATCTTAATATTTTTGAGTTCACCTAAAAACGTCGGGATTGGCGTTGTCGGTAGCGACACGGCACGTCAGACCGACAGCGTGACAGCAAGTCACTGTCTACCTCTGAAATCCGACGTATTGCCGTGAAGTGATGATATACTCGGATTTCAAATTTCTAGCATATATTATTCGTGAAAATTCCTGGATTTGACCGAAAAAAGAGGCAGTATATGTATTTGTTATTTATTTATACCTTTAGAAACCAATGCTAGACATTAAGGTATCTATTGTCACTACATGTTACATACTGAATTGTAGTAGATTCCTATTGGTATGTATTAAATTAAACAAGAACTTATTAGTAACATTTCTAAGCATGATTGCAATTCGATGTTCTTGGATTAAAATGGTATGGTTTAATCAGAAAACATTTAATATTAGATTGCGAACACAGATTGCTCGTACCGGATTTTTTTAATACAGAGTAGGCATCCTCCTACCGTGATAACTTTGTTCTAAAGATACATTTATATGGTAATGCCAACTTATTTATGGGCACCTATTGTCGTTAAAAATAATCATTCATTTCGTACATAATGATATTCATTTACATCCGGCCGGACGAATCGGGCTTTGTATTGATGCGTGTCCAGTTTGCATATGAGGTGCCGTGATTCGCCAATTTGTTTTTTATTAATAATAGCTTACATCATTATTTGCTGTGCTAACACTAATCTCATGACTCAGACAAGCTTATTTAGTAAATATGCGTACCACCTTTGTTTAAATATTATTATGTACTTGGGTTGCTTGGCTGGTGATACTCACCCAGCCTAGAACTGACTATTGACAAAACACTATTTAGTTTAATATGTCAATGTTATGGGTCAGTTGTTATTGAATGCGTGAATGTCTTTAATAAATACTGTGTCTATAATACTATATGTGGCATGTTAATAAGGTATCTTTGTTTTGCATCGACAAGTATTTTTTATGTTTTTTATTCTTTATTTGAAAGAGGCTTTTGTCGACAAGGACACGCCAGCCTCATCGTACCTTAATCTAGATAATACTAACTTACTGTAGTGCCGGGAATCATTGACGAGATACCAAAATACTGAATTGTTTTGCTAATTCGACAAGTTATCTAAATAAAAGAGGTACTATGACTAAATTACATTAATAATTAAAACATTGAATCTATTTAAATACCTATACACTGCAACCTATCAGAATGTATGTTTAATTTGGTTGAAGTACCAAAATATTGGCGCATATGGGCATCGCATGTGCGTGCGCAAGACAAGGGCGCATTGAGCTGCGCAGGCGCAGGCGGCGACAGCGACACCGCAGCAGAGCCACGTGCTCCGCAGATTGATCATCACATGTGCTTACACTGAACATACGCACTGTCTAGTGTTTGCTTTGATTTACTATCTATTATGTTGTTTCAACTCATATGAACTAATGTTATAAAGCTGAAGAGTTCGTTTGTTCGGTTGAACGTGCTAGTCTCAGACACCCATGGAAAGGCCATTTAACAACAAAGGTTAGGGTTTTTACCGCAATATCCGACGACCACGCGAGTGGAGTCGATATACAATTTTCGTTGCATTTACAATGTTAATTGCAAAAGTTGAAAACATTTTATACAATGAACAATTAATCTAATATTTTTAAATTAGTTCAGTGCTTTGCTTAAAGCAATACTCATTGTCATTGTCAACTGAGAATATTGAGTTGTAGAAGGAGAACAATGCTGAATAATTGAGCTTTTGCAACATGCACCACAAACTTTTACATAATATAGCCACGACTGTCTGTCTGACCAATTGACAAATCAGAATTGGCAGAAATTACGTCACTAGTATAAATGTGTAATAATCTTCAGATCTACGTCACGTCGAGCAACGATGTATGAATCGCAGATAGCGCACGCGCATCGCGTATGGAGACAATGGCGTCGATGCCGCGATACAAGACCCTTTGTACTCGCCGACTGTAAACTGGCAATTCTAACAGATGCTAACAATAGACTGGATTCAATTGTACACTAACAACTATACAACCCTATATTATTTTCCAGTACTTTCAGGCTCGATGATCAGTTATCTGAGTTTCTGTTGTCCTCATATTGTGATCGTTCGATCATAATTCAAAATGACGTCACTGGCAAAGTATTAATATCATTTTTATACGGATAGGTCCGTTCACGGAGATAAGATTGCATTAATGAATTCCGTCATACTATTCATTATTCTGTTTAGTACTAAACATTGCTACATGTTTCATTGAAAATAAAAGTATAGGTACTCTTTTTAATACATTTGGGCAAATTTGCAGTGCCTACATAAAAGTTAGGAGTCATCGTGTTTCACCTGAGGAGTAAGCTCTTCGAATTGATGACGTCATCAGCCAACTGGACAATGATCTTCCATTGTTATATGCAAAGGAGGAAACGTGCTTCCGGGACCATGGTCCGTTGGCGTGCAAATTAACTAGCTAGCTTTTTATACCAACACTGTATTTGGAATTCACGGTCAGACGATATAATTAGACGCCATTTTCTTCAATCAAATGAATTCAAATTCAGCTATTAAAAGGCTCACAGTATGTCAAAATCTTTATGGAGGTTGACCTGCTCAAAATAGAATTTAAGTTCGGTCGCCGGTTGAGCATTAACAGTTTATTATTTTCCATGATGTATATACTTAGTAGTGATTAGCAAAACTTCACTGAAGTTCAATAAAGTAATGATACTTAACTTGAAATTATATAATGTACTGATCAGTAAGATACAGTACATGCCAGAGCTAGCATGTGCACTACGATAAAATTTTGTCGTTTCATTTTATCGAATCTACTCGTCAAAATATCTTCGGTTCTAACATGGCTGCCTATAGCAAACGCCACGAGCAAGCTAGCCATGTTAGGGCCGCAGAAAACTATATTTTGACGTGTAAGACTCGATAATTTTATCGTGTCGCGTATGCTAGCCCGGCAGTGATGCCAGACATCCATCACAACTGCAGAGGAACAAACATTCACTGCACAGCATCATCGTATGACAAGCTCTGAATATAAATAGTAGTTCTGGTTACTGTTAGGGTGTCAACACACGTGCCCCAGGCGGCGCTGCCCTCGGACGCTTTGTCAGTTGTTTGTAAACAGCTGCTGTAATTACTTAGTCGTTTTGCAGACTGAAATAATCTCAACTGTTCACGACTAGGTTTGAAGTTTAGAAACATCATATTTTGCAGCGATCATTTTGAATGATTTATATTTTGCTTTCAGCAGTATCACTAATGTACCTACTTATTTTAGAATTATGCGTTGTTTTGTTTTTGAGATAGGTAGGTAGGTACCCCTTCTTGTTTTTTTTTGCATTAAAATTCATTTGCCTCATCATATCATTCTAAGCCGTAGATTTAAATTTCTTAGGAATATTATTCAATGTAATTTTACAATCTGATGGAATATTATAAATAAATTTTTCGTCAGGTGGTAAATATATGCAAATCGTATGAATGATGTGAAATTGTAATAATTAATAATTATAATTTAATAATAATTCATTTATTTATCAGACAACAGAGATCCATGGTTAATTACAGAACACTTATAAAACTATGTTAGTAAAACGCACATTGAAATAGAAAAATAGGAACAAACATTATTCTTGCCTCACCAGTATTCGCATAAAATGTTGTAGTATAGGTGAGTCAAGTTTATTTGTTAGCATCTTCAGAATGCCATTTGAGCTAGACCGCGCCCTATGCAAAAGTGAGGCTGTTTTTAGTCTCACCATGGCGTAAAAGTCATGGGTGTGAGCCTGTGCGAACATGGCCGAGGCACTACAGAAACGCGGCAAGCCCAAGAGCATTCTGAAGCTGTTATTGTACTGAATTCGCAGCTTATCCATTACTCCACGCGTATAACTGACCCACAGACTACTCGTGTAGAAGGTTTGGCAATACGCTTTAAACAAAGTTAGTTTTACATCCCTACTACAACGAGCAAATCTGCGGGCCAACATATTAGCTCTCACAGCTAGAGCTCTGCGTTCCCGCTCAATATCTGCATGATCCCTAAGGTCGTCCGTTACACAGTGCCCTAAATATTTAAATTGTGTTACTCTTTGCATTACCTGTCCATTGAGTGTAATGACTGGCTCAAGAGATAATTGTTTGCCGACGGCCTTAAAGATCATGCACACACTCTTTTTACAGTTGTACAGCAGTCCGTGGCTTGCGGCGTATTTGGTACAGCAGTCTAAAAGTTCCCGTATTGCACTGGCAGTTGGGCCCAGCAGCACCATATCATCTGCGTAGCTAAGGTTATTGACACAAGTGTCATCAATCCAACATCCGATACGCTTGCTGCTGAGCCCAGCTAATAAAAGTAATGTGTCAATTATTTAGATTATTGTGGAAGGAACAAGGGCCACGGTTGTTTTGCTTGTGGCCAGCTGTGAGTGTGAATTAGCAAGTTGATGAAGTGACGCAGGCGCCGCGGCCCCAACCTCCGACCTGCGCCCGCGCAACTCGGATCTAGTGATATCAACATTGTGGAATATTTTTCAAAAGTACCTACTAAATATAATAATATTTTCTGCTATTTAAAAGTTTTTTACCAGTTTATGATATCTTAAGAACAAAACTATTTAATTTAGTTGACTATAATTATAGTAACGAAGTTAACAAAATAGACGTTAAAAGAAAATAAAAAATTTTTGGTAGTCATTCAAGTAAGTGATCTACTGAAGTCTAGGTTCCAGTAGCATAACGTACCTATTCGTGATCTATCCATGTTAAAGTAACAATGTCCATACCTCAAAGGTACGAATGTATATAAGTACTTACGTACCAAAAAGCTCTTTATACTTATACCTAACTAGCTTTTGCTCGCGACTTCGTCCGCGTGGAGTAATGACTTCCGTCAGAATTTGGGTTTTTCACTTAGTTATCGCCTGTTCCATGGTCTATCGATTACATGTGTAAACAAACATTAAAAAAATCATATTTTTATTATATTAGAAATATGTCTCCATGAAATCATGGTCTAAAAAATGCTATGTTCACTTATACATATGCTATGCTCACTTGCTTCACTGGTGGAACCTACATACAAAGATTTAAGTGAATCCATTGAGAAATAAACATTTTCAATTTACCACCCTTTTCTCCCCTTTGGGGGGGAATTTCCAAAAATCCTCTCTTAGTGGTAGCCTACTCCTCCCAACAAACACACATGCCAAATTTCAGCTCTTTACGATCAGTAGTTTCGGCTGTGCGTTGTCTGTCATTTACCACCCTTTTCTCCCCTTTGGGGGGGAATTTCCAATTATCCTCTCTTAGTGGTAGCCTACTCCTTCCAACAAACACACATGCCAAATTTCAGCTCTTTACGATCAGTAGTTTCGGCTGTGCGTTGTCTGTCATTTACCACCCTTTTCTCCCCTTTGGGGGGGAATTTCCAAAAATCCTCTCTTAGTGGTAGCCTACTCCTCCCAACAAACACACATGCCAAATTTCAGCTCTTTACGATCAGTAGTTTCGGCTGTGCGTTGTCTGTCAGTCAGTCAGTCAGTCAGTCAGTCAGTCAGTCAGTCAGTCAGTCAGTAACGGAAGAGTTTTATATATATAGACTAGCTTTTGCTCGCGACTTCGTCCGCGTGGAGTAATGACTTCCGTCAGAATTTGGGTTTTTCACTTAGTTATCGCCTGTTCCATGGTCTATCGATTACATGTGTAAACAAACATTAAAAAAATCAACCTACATACAAAGTTTTAAGTGAATCCTTCTTCTGCCTAGCCTTTTCCCAAGCTATGTTGGGGTCGGCTTCCAATCTTACCGGATTTAGCTGAATACCGTATTTTACATGGAGCGACTGCCTATCTGACCTCCACAACCTATTGGTAGGTAATACAGTATTCCATAGTAAGACTGGTTGTCAGAATTGTAATGACTTAACGATTGTCAAAGATCACTGTGTGACAGTCGGGACCAACGGCTTAACGTGCTTTCCGAGGCACGGAGGGGTCTCGGTATGTTTACAAATGGTCACCCATCCACGGACCAACCGCGGCGAGCGCGGCTTAACCTTTATTATCGGTCAAACCGTACGGCTTACACTTAGCCACGAGCCCCTCGAAGTGAATCCATTGAGAAATAAACATTTTCAATTTACCACCCTTTTCTCCCCTTTGGGGGGGAATTTCCAAAAATCCTCTCTTAGTGGTAGCCTACTCCTCCCAACAAACACACATGCCAAATTTCAGCTCTTTACGATCAGTAGTTTCGGCTGTGCGTTGTCTGTCAGTCAGTCAGTCAGTCAGTCAGTAACGGAAGAGTTTTATATACACACATCAAAAGTGTCTAGGGATCAAGCATTTTTATGCGGATTTCTTGAGATTGAGATGTGGCTTTGTAATAAATTTATGATTTTATAAATTTATATGGATCCTTTTTGGTGCATTTCATAATTCGAATCAGGAACTGTGAATCAAATTCGAGTAAAAGATGAAAATCAGCTGTCAATATTTTCCCTATAAAAACATACAACGCATTGAAGACATTATTAGTGCTACTGTTTCCCTACTACTGATTAAAACCAACGTTATTATGGAGCGGCGACGTCATTTAAGCAGGGAAGAAATGCTCAGAGCCGTGGGAATGATAGAAGCTGGTTCCCGGCAACGTACTGTGGCTTTAGCTCTGAATACAAGTCAGAGTGTTATCAGTCGACTTTGGACACGTTACCGAAGCACTGGTACCGTGGCTGAGCGCCATGGAGGACGGTATCGCTGCACCACACGGAGACAAGACCGATACATTCAAATCTTAACTCGAAGAGCTCCAACAATAACCGCCATGATGTTAGCCGTGAGGCTTCATCACTCTTCAGGGAACTTAATTAGTGACCAAACAGTCAGAAACCGCTTGCATGAAGTGAACCTTCATTCCCGAAGACCGCTACGCGTACCACCTATAGCAATGCACAATCGTAGGATTCGATATCAATGGGCTCTTGAACACAGAAATTGGGCAGAAGAACAATGGCGTTTCGTGTGCTTTTCTGATGAGTCTCGTTTTGGTATGAGACCGGATACAAGACGTATACGACACTGGAGAACCCCTGGACGCCAACAGCGATTAAAATCCTGCCAGGAAGTCCATCCTTATAGTGGTGGAACCATCATGGTATGGGCGGGTATTTGGATCGGCGGAAGAACTGAGTTGATTTGGATCAGAAGCAACCTCAACGCTCAAATTTATGCTGAGACGATTGTATCAGACGTCATCGTTCCTCTACAAGTGCAAATCGGTCCCTTATTTCAGTTAATGCATGATAATGCACGACCGCACACCGCAAGAGTTGTAAGACAGACTCTCGCCGCAGCTAACATCAATGTCCTGCCCTGGCCTGCTCAGTCGCCAGACTTGAACCCGATTGAGCATGCATGGGATATGCTACAGAGAAGAGCTCTGCCGAATATGGAGGGTATCCAGTCGCAAGAAGACCTTTTTTTGTTGTTGCAACGAACATGGGCGGCCATTCCACAGCGTGATTTGGATGAACTCATTTTGAGTATGCCAAACCGATGTTCTTGTGTTGTTAGTGTTCGCGGTAGAAACACGGATTATTAATTGTTTAAGTTACCCAATAAAATTTTAAAGAAAACTGTTACTTCAGTCTTTTTTTCGAACTTTTGTGTTAGTGGTTCAAATGTCAAAAATCCCTTTATTAGGAAAATGGCAAATTTCTTTATTAATGCAAAGGTGACTTGGTTTATCGTTACTGTGACAAACGAAAACACTTTATTCGATGAATCCTTAAAGAAAATTTTAATTAATATCAATCAGGAGAAAAGTTATTGCAAAAATATATGTTGATCCCTAGACACTTTTGATGTGTGTATATAGATAATAAACCAAAACCACAACAACGCACACCGCCCGATGTCTTTGTTCACTTCTTTATTTTGGTTAAAAGAAGACAATCCGTCTTTTTTTATTCGAATTTGTAAGCATCTACCTATGGAAATAAAACACCTTGTAATACTTAAAAGTCAGTTACATCTTATCTTTCGGCGTGTGTCATTTTTTGAAACTGTTCGTTGAATGTCGTAGTCGTGATATCAGAAATCCGTGAGGCACCCATGTCTCGGGTGTCGTGACCATCGCACGTGTCCGGCAGCTGTGCCCACCGCTGATCTAATTTATCGTTATTGAAATGTCAATCGGTACACTGTACAAGATTCAGAAGGCATTGTTTTACTTAGTACTTATTGTAATGTTCCTCGAATGGAAAGATCACGATATTCGAAAGTGTCACTCACGAATCACGATCAGTATTGAATCCATGAAGAATATTTAAATGCAGTTGTGTCACACGAAAATCTGCTGTTCTGTTCACACTTCTACAGCGCTCAAGAATCAATTACAGCAATACTTTTTATAATTTACCTTAATATCGTAAAGTTACCTCAATTTCACTCATTTCTTCACAATTAGTACTCTTCAAATACATAAAATTAAACCAGTACTAAGTATATTATATTGTTGGGGATTTAAGCAAAAATGATACTTCAGATGTCTATGCAAAAGAAAGTTAAGAATCTTAAGTTTATTTTGAGTTTTTCTCACACCAAAGCTCACCAAACAGCTCTTGTATTCGTAATCTTTTATTTGAGTGGCTTCGTCACATTTTGAATGTGTCAACAATTTGTTCGACATGTGTCGAGATTATGGCTCGTAAAATGGGTTATTTATGGCAAAATATATTGAATTTTAAACGGCATGCAGTTACAGCCGAATATCGGAACAGATTAGAAACAACTAATATAATTAGTTCGATAACTAATGACGCGAACTGACAGATAGAATTACGACAAATTACGTAGACTGATTGCTATGGAACGCAAGTGTCAATAAATTAATAATAAATTGTATCAATGCGATATCATATTACCCATATACATTCAGAAACTAAATATTAATTACAACATCTTTTCTTTAATTATTTGCTTTAATCAGGTCTTGCAACACAAAGTTTACTCAATGCTTTTGCGTGTATTTAAAAGGAAAGTTAAATTGCCTTTTACAAAACTCTCTTTATATATATTTATCCACGAGCAAAAGTTAGTATATGATATAGGTAGTTTTTATAACTCAAAGTTAATACAAACGACTTGAAGAAGTCGGTCGCGAAACTAATTCCTCAACAAAGAGTTATACAACGAACAACCATAAAGTTTTTATATGAACACAATTTTAATGTGGCCACAAACAATCGGTTATGTCCTAGTATTCGAGAGAGAGGAAACCTCGTAATTAGAACAGGGTTGTAAAATAACCATCAAACTTATTCGAGAGGAGTGTGTCGCACTTAAATCCTTACAAACCAATTTACTATTTAAAAACAACCAAACATCAAATAAGAGTCCTTAAAACCTAGAACTTAAAGACTGGTTTTCATTGTAAAGTTTGTTTTTCATAGAAATTATGTCGTTGTAAAGTCGACGAGCTCCATAAATTAGGTTGTGTATGACAGAGCGCGTTGTTGCAAGTTTTTACGATCGGAAACATTGGCGGTGGGATTAACTTAGTCATACTTAAGGTCAGGTATTAACAACACGCATAATTGTAGGCTTTGTATGCTGTTTACATGTAGCTCTTAACCTTGTTTATAATCTCTAAAGTTATTATTTTGCTTCTTCTGAGCCTTTTGCTAAGGCATATTGTAGGTCACTTCCAGTCTTGCTGATCTCAGCTGAAAGTAGATTACTTACCTACATGCCGCAGGTATTTATTATGTTCAATTAATTAAATATAATACACTAGGCATGGTTAATATAAAATGATGTCATAACTGGATGATTATAATAATAATGTTTTATAATAATTTTATTTGTATTTTGTTTATAATCAATTTATGTGTAATCATTCTATTTATTTACACACATAACAGCCTATTTTCAGGAAGATAATATATGTAAGTCTTGTACTTAATACAAATTATATGTATACAGCGACTCAAACCTCATTTTGGCTACAATATTAAATCTTTTCGTGGCTTAAAGATATAAGAAAACAAGAAACTAATTAATTCTGTTGCTGGGCACATTTATAGTAACGTTATTTAGATAACAGTTTACCTTGAATAAGACGATTTTGAATAAAACTTGAATCCTTCACGTTTTGCATAACTTAAAAAAAATGTCGCTAAGCTGAATTGTTACGTTTCAAAAAATTGTGTAATGATAAAAAAAAATATTGTGTAATGTGTATATTCTTTGTCTAGGTATAAAGCTGTATACATAATTTTTCTATCTACGAATAATTAAAGCTCCTTTTTACTGCAACGTAGAGTCGACGAAGTACTCGAGTTAGCTAAAATATTCGTCAGTCTATGTACAAACGGTAGATGTATAATAAATAACACCTTGTCAGAGCATCATTTTATTACGTCTAACAATAATTAAATACAAAACTGACTCGTAACAACTCTTTTTTCTACTTTCACAATACCAAAATTGGTGGCATTTTTCCTTCAGCAACGCGAAAGTTGCTATTACTTACACAAATAACGACATAAAAAAAATGTGTAGAATATGTACCTATACTGTAATGAGTATATATGAGTAATTAGTAGAAATGTGTGGAAGTAAAGCACAACCCGCCGACCCCAAATAACAATAATTGTGAATAGGGCAAAATCAATGATCAGAACAAGTAAACTGTTTACTGACGAAAAAGAGTGACAGTGTTATTAAAACCGCCAAAACCGTGCACGAAGCACGAAGACTAGAGAAAACATATCTTAGTTACGCAGTATGGTAAAAATACAAGCTTAAGTGAAGATTTAATAAACGTTATTACTAGAACGAAGCGTGGTGAGTTCCGGGTACTAGTGACGTGAACTGGCCGAGATGGCGCCGGCCAGGTGCAAGGCCAGCCATGACGAGGAACAAAAATGTGACCTCATAAACCAACTTGCATTATTCATTAGACGAATTCCAATATAAACGTTAAATCTTCGCACCTGAGTATTCGCGCTATCTGCCCACCAATCCGGCCTGTTTATATGTTATTGTCAATTTGATATAAATTAGCATTTGATAATTCATTCTAAATGTATATGGGGCAGGTATTCTTAATGTCGCAGATCCTGATTGCAGATTAACACCTGGCTCCAAATACTTTATTTTTCGTACTTTGACCTTACGTCACATAAATCAGGGTATTAATTATGCTGGTATAATAAGCCTTGTTATATACAAAGTTTTTATTGTTACATTTTTATATACAAATAGATTCCACGTGTAAAAACATTGATGAACAATGAGAAATATTTTATTATTTAGTAGTCGCCAAATAAGTAGAGACGCTTATTCATTTGAAGGAGAAAATATTAGCGGTAACTGAAATTTATTTATTTTGCAATTATCCATTATTTCAGGTCGGTTGAGGTCTCAGGAACTATTTAGAACCACTTAAAAATACAAAAAAAGCTCATACAGAGCAAACTCATTATTGAAACAAAATAAACAAGACCTATATCACAAAACTAAATCATCAAAACATATGTAAGCACATCAAAATCTATATATATCAATATAACTAAATGTATCACATAGCTAAACTAATATTTAATACTAAGACTAGACTTGTTTTCTTTCGGCTACATCCGCGTACAAATTGGGTTTTGGCTAGGCAACATAAAAACACATTCGAGTTGCAAAATATTTTTATTGATAAACAAAGTATAACAGCTGTGGCATAGATGATATTCACAAATGCTTAACGATTTACATAATGAGCTCGGGTTATTCCGATTCTACCACAATACAGTTATGGCAAGGCCGTCCACCACTCTTTTACTTATTCGTTACATATTATACCTACGAGCTTTATTAATTGGTTTATTTTTGTTGTTGCTAAGGTCTTCTTTGTTTACATTACAGTTGTTTTAGTTCATATACCTTAAGGCCATTGGCGAATCACCGTTAATGTGGCTGATATTAAAAAAGCGGCTTAAATTTTTTTCTTATTATGTCTCAACATTTATTTTAGGATCTTGAATAAAATTCACTTTGTAAGTCTTTGTAAGGGAATGCCAACAAACTAGAGATATAAATAAGATGTATCTATTAATAGAAAAGTAAATCGATTTCACGAAACAATTACAACTGTAACAACGTAGCAACCAGGTCTATATCAGCAATGGAAACGTTTGCATGCGAATTCAAATGGTTTCGATATAAAGGAATCGATTAAAATACTCGTAATATTTGAAATTAGAAACTTGTTATCGAAACCCCAGCTCTAGAACGTTGCTATCTGGTCTCAGTCCAATGTGGTTTGACCGGCCTTGCAAGGCCGAATCATTCCGTAATTAGCTTATAAACCAAGAATACTTGCAAAAACACATTCTGAACAGTGTTAGTAACTACAATAAGATTATTTGATTAAATTTATGTGACCGACTTTTTTCTTATTTTTACTATCCAGCAAGAAACACAAGAACGAAACGGGGAGTCTAAGCTTAATATTTTCATGTAGGACAATTAAGGCTCAACTTTTTCATAAGATCAAGCTTTTCTGGAACGTTAATATTAATAGTTTCCACTCAAAGATTACCTCTAACTAGATACTCATATCATTTCCACAATTTTACCGTATACCGTAGTACCATCACAAACATCTTGGTCCGTTAAAGAAATATATATCGCTCATTACCAGTCACAGTAAAGGCACAATCAACGGAATGCAAGGAATAAATATCCCACAATTATTAGCGAGTGTCTGCGAGCAGCGAACAGTTGAACACGTGCAGCGTTCCAGTAAACAATTCATTTTGATGGAGCTGTGCCACAGTCTAACGAAATCAAAAGATAAACTTAAGACGAAGAAGAACATTAGGTTGTATAAGTTTTTGTTTAGCCTTGAGTAAAAAAAGAGGTTTTTGTAGAATTATTCCTCTCGTAATTCACTTTAATCATGTACTTTTCAACTACAAACGTTCATCACTTTTTTTAGATAAAAAAGGAATCAAACATGCTGATAAAAAGTTGTGGTTGAATTTAGTTATGTTAAACGGATTTTATCACTATTTCTTGTTTCATTTTGTCGACTTTCCGATTCGTTTGCAGAATATTTTTAGCCTTCCTGTGGAAGTAATCTCAGCTTACTTTTAGTTAGACGAACAATGCTTGCAAAAATCAATTTAAAAACTACTTAGTAACATCTCAAGAAAATGGTATAGAGGGATTAAAATTGATTGAAGTTGATATTCTGTTTTTTAGTTTAGATATGCGCTGGCGCCGATTTGTGGTCGCCGTTGTCTTTTGAACCGCGCCGGTTGACAAGCTCTCTTTAATATTTTATAACTAACGCTTCCGCTATGTTCTCGTAACTGTTTAGATAAGTAACGGTGGCCAACCGATTAGTTGGAACTGACACATTTCGTTGACTGTTCATTACTAAATTCAAGGTCAAGGCTCAAGCGGCCTTATCTTAAAAACGTTTAGTGCTGAGACTTCAGGTTTTTGTATTCAGATTTATTTAATATTCTTTAATAAAAAAAAATAGCGAAATGAAGTGGGGATTTATAAGACTATGCAAGTAATACTGAGTATCCGTGTTCAAATGCTCTTAACACATCTATCTCATCAGCTAAGTCGGTCAAGAGGACAGTTTAACGGTAGCGTATGCACCGACGATGTCCACTGCTCACGTATATTAACGCGATCCGATATTCGTTTCCGCAAATAGTTGCGCTTGCACAGCTGTGCGCTTGTTTTGGCGCCATCCTGTCGAGAAACTTGACCCGCTTACTGTACCTATGTGCTAACTGTTCAATTTAAATGAACTTCGAATAAATTCATTCATTTTTCAACTCCTACGACGTCGATGTCATGCTTTGTAATTGGGACAGAATTGTTTGAATTGGGATCAAATGTCAGTCAGTCAGTAGCGCCTACTTCACGTATAATTGAATAATATATTTTTACTCGGTTTCTTTATACCTATTCGTAAGACAATTTTGACTTCAGCACAGTATACCCGAGAATCTTTATTAGAAGCATTTTGTGAGTCACACAATTTTATAAAGTCGCTCCATTTAAGGCTGAGACGGCCTGGAAACCAGTTTTTTAAAGTCTAAGCGCTCCGGTCAGCACTTTGGGAATGCAACAAGAGAAAAAGTATTATAAACGAAAAAGTATATATAAAGTCCAGGGCCGCTGCTGTGGAAACAAAAGCCTTTGTTGGGTTCCACGTATCCAGCGCCGGTGTTGTGTTGCGGAATTCAACGTCGAATGGATTGTTTGGTGAAATCTGATTAGCGCGTGTATGCTTTATTGGTCTGGAGTGCCTTTGATTAGAAGTCTCGAAACTTAAACCTTAAATGTTTGTTTGGTCTGCTGTGAGCCGATCAAATTAATGAGCTTGCATATTCATGATCTCAGGTGTCTTGTTATGTATCTTTAAAGTGGTAGAGTTTATATTCGTATTTTATGAGTGGAGAACTAAATGATGAACTAAAATTCTCTCGTAAAAGAGCAAAATGAAAGGAGAACTTTCGTGTTTTTTGTAAGAATCACTATGATTTATGTAGCTCTATATGCCATGGTTATATAAAGAACAGCCAAATATCGGTTAATAATTCGTGGTAATGATTAAAGCCTTATTTTTTGTTATTTTAGAGCTTGAATATAATGATCACTTCGTTCAAACTGGTCAAGGTTATATGTCTTATATACGAGAACGTCTATAATAAAGAATTCCTAATTTTAGTTATGCAGATTTCATTAGGCATTGTATATGAATAGTCTCTAAGAAATATTTAAATTAGCTTGAAATTTTTATTATTATAAAGATTAAAAGATTAAAGTATCCTAAAGATAAAATTATTTTCGAAAAGTGTAGACTAAGTATAGCTAAGTCTAAGCTATAGCTAAGTTTTTTCTTGACATAATAGAATTCTACAAATAATAGGTTTTTAAAGATTTATTAACTTGAAATTAAGTTCTTTGAGAAAGTCGAATGTCGTTTGTTTCGAAATGACTTTATATGTACAACATGTTCAAATGTCGAACACCTCTCATGTTTATGCTTAGCTGCATCGTGAATAATCAAGCAGACCTTTGTATTCATGATAATTATGTACTTCTTAGAATGCTCATAGATATAATTGTGTAAATAATTTATAGACGATCATTACTATTCCACACACTCTACCATAGATTTACAACAATTAATGTTATTGTCACTCGGGCTGGCAATTAAGCGCAGCGCTAACTGTAACACTATCTTTATTAAGGTCTTATTGCATAAGCGAGCGTTTATAGAAACGCGTGATAGCGCACAATTAAGACTAATCGCGTCGCAAGCGCAACGCTAACAGCTGTTATTAGGTATCGCAATAATATGAGATGAATGGGGAGCGTAGTGCGCAGGCGCGGACGTGGCGCGCTGGCGCCTCGCGGGTTATCGCGGGTCAGCCCAGCTGCGCAGCCGCGATCAATGGACCGCAGCTGGCTTTGCACAACAACTAACTAATATTCCATTGATATCTATTTGTCGGTTAATATCCAATTGTTTGTTTGATACCAGCTTCCTGTTATAGATATAAAAGTGCAAGATCACAGCTTTAGAGATAAGTGGGGTGACATCATTAACAACTGCGTGTAACAGAACTGTATAATATTTGTGGTACATGTGGGTTGAGCCTAAACCCACATGTACCACAACCACATCGCAACGTCAAAATAAGCGATAAGCGGTGGTAGCCTAATGGCAAGGGCGTCGGACTTGCGATCATGTGGTTGCGGGTTCGAATCCCACCCATTACACTACCGACGTGAACCCACTCGTAACACAAGCATCTTAGCTTAGCACGAGGGGTTAACGAGATTACTAGTGATGTGCAACCCACATTGCTAGTAAACTATAATAAATAATACTGGCCTATAAACGTCCCACTGCTGGGCAGTGGGCACAGGCCTCTTCCCATATAGAGAAGGGATGAGCTTTGATCACCACGCTTGCTCATTGCGGGTTGGTGATTTTAGATTCCAATATTTTGGAATCCAGGTTTCCTCACGATGTTTTCCTTCACCGTTTGTCAATGATGTCTTAGAATGATTAAGAAAGTACATATAACTTTGAAAAAGTCACATTGGTACTTGCCTGGGTTCGAACCTGTGAACCATGTGCATGCATATCCGGTCCTTGAACCGTTAGGCCACCACGACACCGTAAGTAAACTATAAAAAAAAAAGTAAATGTAGTCAAGCAGTGTCTACGTGTGAATAGTGTCGACTGCAAAATGTGGTACGTAATATGCGTCCGACCACGTGGTTTAGTTGTGGTCGTGGTATGGTTGTAGTACGTGTGGGTTGGCCCTTAGTATAATATGGAATAGGTAGTTTTAACAATGCGATGTTACTTAACCGTTTCACATTTCTGCATGCGCATGATTAGCCGCCGGCGCCAGCGCAGCGTCGTGTCGCGTTCGATAGCAATGCTGCGTACGTTATAATTCTTGTTGCAACCGTATTGGGAGCGACCACTTGGGACATAACAGCTCATGTGTATACAAATCATGTTTTGTTGAATCATCTACGAATATGACACCTGTGTTGTTTTCACCTATGTTTGCTGTTTGTTTGCATAACGAGAGATTGCTACGCGATAGAAATATAAAAAATACTTTATCTAAATATTTATTATTTTTAATTTTTACAATATATTTACAATTAATGGTAGCTACTAACCATAACTACAAATTATTTATAAATTAAAACTATACTCAAGTAAAAACTTATTGAAAACTATCTATCTAAATAAAACTAAGAAAAAACTATCTACTTTATAAAACTCTTGTGTCGCAATGCTTGTTACCAAACTCCTCTGAAACGGCTGGACCAATTTGTATGAAGTTTTATGTACATATCGGGTAGGTCTGAGAATCGGCCCTACCTTTTTCATTCCCATACGTGATAGAGGTTTCCATCTAGATTTTTTTAATATGGCAGAACTACGTTTGCCGGGTCAGCTAGCATCTTATAAAATATCTTCATTCATATAGCATTTACTCGCTATTTCTATGCTATATATTATTAAAGTTCAATATAACATTATGTGCCTGGGATCTAATATCTAGATCGACTACATTGAGGTTATTCAATAAATTCCAGTGCAATCGATTAGTTTCATATTATCGCATTCGCGTCGCTATACATTTCGCGTAGTGCAGCGATTCTAACATGATGACACTTTTGTTTTATTTAACTGTATTATAACTTGGTTGTTCAATATCATACATAAATTACTATTTGAAGCACGAATTGTTTGTTGAAATGGGTGAGCACGCACATAACGAGTTTACGGACGATATGTCAACATTGGATATTATAGTTTTAGCGGTACTAGTGCTACTGTTATTCCTTATAGGATTGTACCTTCTTAACCGATTGCGAAAACTGTTCGAAAAGTACCTTCAGAGAAAGATAAAGAAAGAATTGGAGGCGTCGGGTGCCGTACAACAAACTGTCAAGATATTTTAAGTGTGATGTGAAATAAAGAATTATTTAAGGTAATTTGTGTTTTTATACATATTCCCAATGAAATGTTTACCTTGGTTTTTATTAAAGTCTATTTTTTTTATCAAACCACGCCCTCACTAAGGAATTTAATCTTGTAAAATATATTTTACTTATAAATCTTGTGTCGCGGGGCTTTCACAAACATTCAAATCACATGCACAAAGTGTGATTATTGCGTAACTCTTCGTTAGCAATTGACAGAAATAGTTGTACATTAAAAATGTGCTATAATTTTGTATGAAGTCCATATTGGTAAGTATCACGAATAATTGCAACTATGGCTTCGTTTACAGGTAGGTACAATTAGTTATTAATTCTTTATTTTAAAATGAGATCCCTCTATCTTTTGCTTGGGCCATATATATAGTATAGGATAACTTTAGAACTTCATCCGAAAAAGAATCAATGTCTTTCATATCTTGAAAATAGACGTTTCCATTATGTCTTAATATAGGTATATAAATTACGCGTCACGTTATTTGTCCGGGATGGGCTCCTAAACCACTTAACCGATTTAAATGAAATTTTCACACCGTTTGCAGTTCGATCCTACATGAAAGATATAAGATATATAAAGATAGGATAGCTTACACCTCAATTATATAAAAAAAATAAGACCACGGGTGGAGCTGCAGGAAACAGCTAATATAATTATATTATATAAAGGTACATCATCATCATCTTTTGCTTGCATTATGGCCTCTTAAAACTACTCGATTAGTACTTTCTCTTAAATAAAACTTTATGTTATTCGTTCATTTCCTCAAAATGTTTTTAAAACTAGTAAAATTTTATTCTACAAATCATAAAATTTTGATGGTATACTTAATAGCTATGTTAATAATGGCTGCCATAAAACATACCCGTGCCATATGTTTGTAACACGCATCATTTTATAAAGTTTAAGTCACAGATTGTTTGAGGACAAAATGTGATTTTAATGGCAAAGATCATGGAGTTTTTATGATGCTAATGTGTATCAATGATAATATAAATGCCATGTTCGGTGTCAGGAACGTGTCTACTATATATGTATATATGCGTTTATCGTTTGTTATATTTGTCATTTTAAATACTAGTTGTTGCACGCGGCACCGCGCCGCAATCAGTCTGTTAGCGCGGCAAATTAGGTATATTCTATAGCCTTCCTCAATAAATGAGCTATCTAACAGTGAACGAATTTTTCAAAGCGGACCAGTAATTCCTGAGATTAGCGCGTTCAAACAAACAATAAAACAAACTCTTCAGCTTCATTAGTATAGATTTGTAATTTGTTATTATCACACAATATGTAAGGTCGGTAACAAAAAAATACTTTAGACGGATACTTTTCAGGTAAAACTCAAAGAAAATATTTAGAGGTTTCTTTTCGATTTCCTTATTTATAGTACCTAGATATCATAATGGTAATAAACTAAATGGGATACATTCTGATTTGAACAGTTATACAAATCCATTATTACAAACACAATACTGTAACCAACAATAACTGTAAACAGTAACAATGGGATTGCGATGCGGTGCGCACGCGCAGATGTCATAAGAGCAGCTACAACGACACCTGGAGGTCACTACGAGGTTAATATTGACTTAATTATCATTTCATTTTAAGACTCATACAGTTACTAGAACAAACGTGAAGTAAAAAACATTTTACAGAAATCTTAGTAAAACCTGTAAGCGACATAAAATAATAAGCGTATATCGTAGGAATATTGTTTTCCATAATCGGCATGAAGGTCTTGATGTAAAATATCGCTAAGTTTGATAAACAATACCAAAAGAAATTGGCGTTTAAAATCGATATCGCAATAAGTAGAGCGGAATATGTGGTGGAGATAACGTATGTAGGTGCCCTGAGGTTGTCTACGTTACCACCTATTATAATTGTAATCATGAATAATAAATTGTTTTCTGTATTTTTACGCGAATGTTAGACACAGAAAAAATACTAGTTTTAAAACAGATTCATGACACAAAGGCGTTGAATCGTCGGGAACTAAAATCAAAATAAACCGCGACAGAATCCGTTTGAAAACTTCTTAATATAAATTTAATTAATAATGAATTCTTATATCTATGATTCAGTAAGTAATAGAGAAAGCAATGTTCAGGTAAGAAAACATTGTCGTAAGATTTTGAGCGAGTTGCAATTAACCCAAATATACCGCGATCGAGTTCGCGAACTTTTACTCTTGTAACTAATAAAAATATTTCGGCGGTATTCATCATATATAACAATAAAAATCGATGTCAGCACTAACGTATTTTAGCATCTGTCGGTAGCAGCCGCCGGTGACATGTGTGAGTAAAACAACTACCCCTCGTGGATGAGGGGCGAGATTTCCACCACCAGGTGAGAGCTGCATATGCCACGTGGGGACTCGCCGACTCGGGGAACCCCTCTACAGGTGCCCGACATCAATGACCCATTGTTGCCCACTCCATTGACAAATGTTTGGCATTTGGCGCGCAATTTTGGCGGGATTACAGCGCGCACAAAAGGGTTGTTTACCCTGACGAGTCGATAAGCTGCCGCTGTCCGCTTGACGTTTAGAGATATAGGTTACAAGTTTGTGTGCCACTTTTGGGCTCTCGACAATCGCGGGGTGTAAATGTGCAATGTTAATTTTCTAATCACGTTTCTCCCATTTTATGTAAAAACCTTGTACGGATGCTTTGTCTGAAATAAATTTGTAATGCTTAATTTCTTTATTATTGTGATGTAATTAACAATATACTTTCCAATAAATGTACAAACCAACTGGAATGTAAGAAATTGATCCTAACTACCTCTTCTTTTTTACCAGAGCAGATGTAAATTTCATTCATATAAAATAATGTTCCCATTGACCCTTGACTAAGTACAATGGTAATTTCACTTTCTGTTTTTTACAAACGGTGTCCCCTAAGTCAACTGGCACGATTCCCATGATTAAGATTCCTTAAGGAGCCCTCGCACAGGTGGCCCTTGATTAAGGTCAAGGTGTTCCCAACGCTATGGGTCAGTGGCCATGTCTCCGGCAGACCGTCAGACCATGGATGACCGTTGCTATAAAATATGCGTAGATTTTTTCGCCTTCAAGAAGTAATAAAGTAAAAATATTTGCATCCGGTTATCTAACTTTTATCGTTGAAATTGAGTTAATGCTCATACTGTCTTTAATTGAAAGCAAGCAAAACCAAAATTATAATATTGTTGTAATTTAACTAGTAGGTATATGATCCGTAGAGCCACAGTAATATGAATGTGGTAGAGCCATGATCGAGTACAAAATTACTAGATACTGCATAAAAAATATATCCTTTTTTTCATCAGTTAAAAAGTACTTACTCGTTGAAGCTACTTTTGGTTGTGAATATATTTTCTAGAATAATATTTTCTAGAATAAGTACATCGGTCTGATCCCTTGACAATAGTAGTCGCATCACAACGACACGCATCCTGCGCAGGATACCAGCAGTCAGTCACAACGACTACTTCCTCATTAGCAGCAAGTAATCGCCACTTCCTCTTGCATCGTACGACAATGTTGTAATGAGCCAACCATATACTAACATGTACAGTCAGTTCAAATAATTAACTAACTCTATAACATAAAAATGTATCTACTTCTCTGTTTATTAGTTGACTAACAATTAGTGTAGTATATTCGATTTAATTTCGACCCCAACAGCGACCAAGATCACGTAGAAGGAAGTAGTTAGCTGTTTTAGATAAAAATGTAAAAATACACCAAACAGATAATTTGTCACCGTTTAAATAGTATGCAAGAAAAAATTTTTGATTCTATTCAAAACCTTATATGAAACAGAAGTAATTAAAATGTGGCCTTTAAGTTTAGCAAGTTGGTACTTATTTGGAAATAGATAATTTGTTCAACAAGCAATCAAGCAAGCCATATTTTTGTTATTCTGTCTTTCAAATGTCTGTTCATATGCGTATACACACCCATATTTCACAACACGCTATTAACAATGACCTCAATCGATAGAAATTTACGTAATAACAACAACAATGTGCTTTTACATCGAAACGATTTACGATCAAAGTACGCGCGTGACCATACGAATCGTGAGCCAGGTGCGCGCGCAGCGACACCTAATTGGCGCATACCGAGACGCCTTCATGTAATTGAACGTCATTTACAGAAATTGTTCGCTGATTGGTAGATATAAATGTCACGTGAACCTCCACACTGACCGTTATGAAATCAAAATTTAAATCTGCTTAAATTTCTCCCAAAAATTGTCAACGATTACAGTAATGACGAAAGTAATTGTTTTAACATCACCCTTAAAAACTGTCAGTTGGAGTAAATCCGTTGTACTGTGCTTAGACACCGTGATTCCTGTGATTCACTTTTTTACTCTCACCGGTCATTCACCAAAACGCATCGGAGCAAAGCGAAGAATTATGAATAAAGAGGTGCGGTAAGGAAGCACGCTGTCTGGACACCCTACTTGGAGGAAACAGCTTGAAGATAATCACAGTAAGGAGGTGGTCGGTAATGCACGTTGCAATTGGGCGGAGACGTACGTAAATGATGTAAGTGTGGTCACCCCTCAGGAAGTCCAATTTATATGATTACTGGTGCTGATTTCGTGAGTGAGATTTACCACGTAACTGCATATTACATGTCATTGTACCTCGTATAATTTAATTTCAAGAAATTGTTTTGCATGCGGTTTGGGTAATTGAGTTATTTTTAGTAGTGCAGTGTATCTTATTGGCTTTATATGTTGCAAATTGGTAAGTATAAACTGAAAGTCAATAAAGTTTTCACAATGGTTCCTCATGCATACTATCGAATTACTAGAAAGGATATAGCCGCACAGATTATATAATAGTTTATACGTAACAGATAAATCACTCCTTTACAAAAGCTAAAATACTTACGTTATGTTAGCCTACAATAGACGCTGCAAGAGATTCCTCCAACGCGTGCAGAGTGTGAAGATTCCCTCGTACGACGCGTGAGTCTAACAAAGTGGCTGAAGTGAAACTTAAATTTTATTGAATGTCAGGTAAGCGGCAGACTTACCTATGATCTAACAAATAGTACGGCTTACACTTGGCCACGAGCCTGTAATAGCCAAGGCTTCCACATGACCACTTGAACAATGCAATTTCTCCCTATCACCCGACACACATTTAATAAAACGTAAGATAGTGCCCATCATCTATCATGAAAAATGCAAAGGTTACAACAATTATACCTTCTTATCGGTAGGAACTTCGGTCAGTGATCAGGATGTCTGTACGCAAAAAGCATAACGCACCCTCCTTGGAGTCGGTCACGGGGTGAACACAGTGATTACAACGCTCCTTAGGACCGTGGAACGTCTTGCTTCGATGGACGATGCCAGCTCGGATGGAACTGCGTGATTGTATGTATAGTAAGTTTGTAACCGATTGTCTCATTATGACGCGTTATTTGAAACGTATTTCTTTATGGTCCAAGAATTCACATTTAGTGCGTATTTTTAACGGATACAAAAGAAACTCTTACAGAAAATCAATTCGATTCCTAAATTCTGTTTTAACTTTTTATTATGAATCAAAATATTTTTGCAGAAGTATGTTGATTAATGCTACGAATCTCAAGCTAAATTCAATATTTAAAATACATATAATAGGCACTACGCAATATACATACATAACTTTTTTTTCTTTAATTAAATTTAATAGAAATAACAAAAACTCAAACATGAGCTTAACTTATCGTAAAGTGTGACTATTCAATCATATTCTGAATCATGGCGTTGCATACAAAACCATTTAAGTCCATTGGTCAGTAGATAAAAATGTCATTATTTAGTAACGCAACCATCTCTTGTATTTTTTGATTGACTAACAAATACTTCCTTTTTCTTTTTTCAAACCATTTTCTTTTTTGCGATTACTGGCCACATTAATTTCAAATAGAATACATATTATTTTTTTTCTTATTGTCTCTGGTTGAAGTCATATGAGTGGTTCATTAGCGCCCGTTACCTCAGTGTTAAGTCATTTGGAAAAATATGTTAGTATATACTCATCACGCCTGAATACGTATTAGCATTCCCATGACCTTGTCGTGGGGTCTAAAGGAAGGATATCCTTAATCACCTGACCATAACAGTGACTCCTCCAAACGCTCGATTTGTGGCACCGATCAACCGTGTAATTGCTTTGTTTAAAGATTGTTTTTCAAATCCGCTACCAGTTAATTTACCTAAATAAACCTTTTGTTCTGCGTGTAAAAATATAATGGAAGTTATTATAATAAAATTACGTCACGGGAATTAACGTGAACTCATGCATTTACCTTTTAAGGCTTACTGCTTGCGACCACGGCCAGTGTAACCCGGCCGAAACGTTAAGCCTTAAAAGGTAAATGCATGAGTTCGCGTTAATTCCCGTGACGTAATTTTATTAAAATCATGCAACGCAATAGTTTTAAAGTTGATATGATAAGATTATGTTTTAACTAACACCGAGATGACATCTGTATCAAAAAGTAGAACTCTTAGGAAACAGCGACAGAATTTAAAGATTAATAATGACTCATTCGTTTTCATCACGAAATTTTCATTAAATGGCAAGCTAGGTCGTTTAGCTACTGAGTCTTATGATGGGCGAGTTTGTTGGTATTTACTAAGGCTACTCCGGCTCCAGGGAATTCCTTAAAGAGTTTAACCTGATAACACGTAGTCCTACTTAAAAATCGAGCTCAAGAACTCACGCTCATTAGCTCGTTTGCGATAATGAGAGCAACAAGCAGGCCGGTTAAGACACGTCATTGGACACTTCCCATAGCGTAGTAAAAGGGGTTATTTATCACTAGTTGTCCCCCCAGACTTAGTCCGCGTTTAAAGTTCGAGAGTATCTTTTCTTTTGTGGACTATAATAATTATTTTTCTAAAATAAAAGTGGTAAGGTGCTAGTTATGTCTCCTAGCCCCAATTATCTGCCAACAAAAGATGGACGAAGAGTTCAAGAGATTAGCGAGCTTGAATTGAATACTCTCCCGCTTTATTATATTTAATTATTATTTGTATGATATTGATTTCATAATTTCATTTATTACAACTGGTGCGTTGAACCAGGGGTCGCAGGTTCGAGTCCTGCCAGAGGTTAAATTTTTCCTTCATTCGATTTGTAGGTATTACATTTACTAATTTCTTACAAAAGTATGGATTGCTTTTCTGAATAACAGCAAGATTTTCTAAAGATCAGTGAAGTGAACTAGGAACCGTGTGTGAGTCCGGTTTACAATCATTCGCACCAAAATGTTTAGTTTCCGCCTTGCTTTATATATTTCTCTTTTATGTGTAGATAATGTTTTTATAGACGGAAACCTTTGTTACTTTAATTTGTTTTTCTATACGAAACATAGCTAACTTTAGCGCATCCGGACTTTAGATAGATACTTCAAATGTCTGTTTAAACAGTTACAATAAAACCACATAAAAGTGAACATTGCATTGAAAGTTAAACTATCCGATGTTATTCGTAACACACATGTTTTTCCATCGGTTAAAACCACGTTAAAACAGTTCGATCAGACGTCAAACTGAGTAAATGTATTTTCAGAACAAATAAATAGTGTTTAACTGTGAAGCTATGGAAATTAAGCGTGGACCGCGCATGCGCTTACCGCGCCGTGAAAATCGTTTGTACTAAGTTCCAAGCATGTATTATTGGAGGTAACAAAACACAGATCGCGGTCGATGCGTGTGGTCAACGCTTTATTCTCCAGATGTACAGCAAAAGGCTGCAAGCTAGCAATGTTTGTGATATGTTTAATGTACGAGTTACATAGGTTTGTGTACCAAAGCATCTAATGCATAAAACACACAAAACTGTTTCATTTACAGTTTAAATACAAACTATGTACCAGCATTCACCTAAATTGATTACGGTATTCTGATCTCACACATTAACATCACAAGTAAAGTAAAACGTTGGTTGAAACACCCATTAGCGGCATCTCCCACCAAAAATACAAGCACATAAACGATCAAAATAATTACCCATACATTTACAACAGCGCTAAAGCTAAGCGATATAAAGATGTAATTTGATTACCTTTTAATCGTTAACAAGAAATGCTGGAGGAGAAAAATTATCCTCAAAATTGCGGCCAAGATTTAATAAAAATATTTTCATTTACAAATATCGAAGGTACGGTAGACCACATGACAGCGAAAACAATGACATTCCAAAATCGATCTCAACACTTCGAAATAAAGTTGCATTTATTGGCAAAGTGTCAGCGATGTGCGGTTGACTGTACAAAAATCTTCGATGTTTCTGCGAGTCCATTAAAATCACGTTATATCGTAATTACCCGAGTCTAGAGCTCGTTTGTACCTAAATGAGCTCATGATGTGAACCATTAATCTTGTTGCTAAAGTTTTGGAAACACGGTGTAAGCCTTATTAATCATGATGATGATTTTAAGGCATAATAGTCTGCTAGAGATTAGATGCCTCTGTTTATTAGTACATGGACTAATGGATGTAGAATTAGTTTCGTAATAAATTGTGGACTAGTTTCTGTGTTCCCAGAACTGAATGAATGGATATGAACCAGTCTCGCTACACTCGGGATGGAGCTTCCAAATCCATATATAAACCACTGTCATAAGCTATGTGCATTTAGAAAACATTCATTGTATCGTATTGACCCAAGGATGAGATTATTATTGGCAAAGCTTCAAAATCTAGCAACTATGCTCACCTTGCATACCATACCATACCATTACCATTTTTAAATTTCCTTTGGTCTGGTAGATGAATAATAAATATTTCATAAAAAAATACATCTTTTAATCTACGTATACTACTACTAAGTCGAAGAAATGCGATTTTTTTTAAATGTCGTTTAATTCTTTTGTCAACAATAGACAATAGACTAACCTACAACCTTGCACAAAAATTTACAACTTCATAAAGCTTAGATCCCTCATTTAAAACCGGGTGACAACCAATTAAATACAAGAGTTTCTTGTAAGTAAAATTGCAATATACTCTGTTAGTCATAATAATTGTCGTATCGGTATTTAATACTGGATCGGGAATTATAACGAGATGAATCACTGTAAAAAGTTATGACGATTCCTGACGGCCCTCATTTATTCACGTAGGGTAGCCAACACTGCAGGCATAAAATCCGACAATTTCAGTCTAGTCCATTAGTTAACTAAACGTGCTAAAGAAATTGGATGAAAATAGGACAGGTACACAGTAAACCATACAAAAGTGCAATGCACAGAAATGGAAAAACCTCAATTTTCCATAATTTCCCAAATCATTGTTCACTCTTTATCTTATACATATATCTTATTTATTAAAGGTACGTAACATGACACCATTTTGATTTCCTGACCCAATATTTCCTATTCCATAATATCTAGAACATAAGATTATGTTTTTAAGTAAATGCTATTAAAACTGTATTTCATAAAAGACACAAATACTTTAAAAAATAAGGTTAGTTATAGATAATTCCAACAGAATCTTGTCCTTAATTACAACGTATACTGACTGTAGAGATTAAAGGAGTTTGTATAAGTAGTACATAAGATGCGCAGGCGCCGCGTTACCTGCGCAGCTTCCCACGGTGACTCAGTACATCCTTGTGGTTGATCTGACGCTATCCTTCCGACGTGAATGCGGTTTTCAACGGATTCACCTGTGAAATCATAGTAATTATTTACTTATAATGTAACGTACAGTTTTAAACTAAAACGGGCAATGGATTTTAATCCCAATTAAACGATCCAGTATTGTTCTTTAATATGACCCTAGATTGGCCTAGAAATCACGGATAGATATCACAGATCAGGACAGAGACAAGGAAAATCAAGAACTTATCTTTACTGGATGAATAGTCCAGAAAAACATCGCGTTATCCTTAATCGCTTGCAGACATGTCAGGACCTGGTTTTCGAATGTACTTAATTACTCGATTATCTTGCAAATTGTTGTCTCGTACTTAATTGTCATTGATCGGCAAAGTGTCCGACAGAGAGAATGTATTTAAGTAGTCGTATTGCTTAGAATAAGTCACGTAAGGACCTGAAATATAAACAAAAAGCATCTTATAATTCCCGGCATACACCTGCCGAGAGTTCCCACGACTTCGTTTTATTGATAATCATGAGAATTATCTATTTGTCTCACTTTTACATAAGCATTGATTTGTTAAGACAATGAGCTTTCGTGTCATGTATTGTTAGCATAATGATAAAACAATGAGCAGGAAATTGCTTTAGGTTTTACGTCATCAACTTTTCTTTGTCTAATAAAAAGTCGTAGTTATCCCTGATGAGTGAGTACGCATTAAAATTATGACAAAAGGGTTATTGCGCACCGATTCTTCGAGTCTGCTGTGTAGGTGCATCGATGACATCGGATTATCCAATCATTAAAAAAAAATGAGTTATTACGTACACAATGTTGAGTATTATCACTGACCTACTTATACTACACACCAAAACTGGGTGAGACTTCAAATTGTACGTTCAACTCAACGTTCTGTAAAGGTCATACAGGTGGAATATTTTGTTCCTGTTTATGATACAAAACAGAATAGACACAGAATCTCTTCCTGAGGTTCGTTTATTGACATGATACATTGTTTGCGTATATTTCAGCAGCATCCCTTTACCATTAAAGTTTCTAGATATTCTTAGATATAATCAGTGCGGTGTAATAGCTCGCAATAAATTATCATGGCTTCTAGTACGTACAGAAGCTGGTAGTGATTTCCTGAGGCTAAGCTCGCACCTGTCCGCCGTTCCCACACGTCTGTTACACAATGAACAAGTTTTTTATTCGTTCGCAATGTTTTTATAGCCTTCGCCGAGGATGTGGCTAATATTGAGGCTCACGACACTAACCGAGTAATGAGCTGTATCACTTCTGACGTTGATACGTACTTGTTTATAAATCTACAATACAAGTAATCGGAAAGTCACAAGGTTTCGTGTTAGATAGCTCTTCAATTTTTTTTGTAGAGGTGATGATGATAATACTACACATAATGCACGCATATGCGTGATTTCTTAAGACTAAGTGTACGTCGTAGCTCAGTACTCAGTAGTAGTGTTTGCTAAGTTTTTTGTATTAGTAATGGATTACCGATTAGATTTTACATGTTTCCTACCTACGCATTTTATATTTTGGTTGGACTTTATCGATATAAACAATCGCGCATTTTGATTTTATCCAACAGTTGCAACTTATCAATTGCAAAATCACTATAAAGCCATTAACTAAAAGCGTAGATTTTATTGTCAGCAATACTCTAATATTCAAGTCTCGTAAAATGATCAGGAGCCGTAATTACGGCGGAGTACACAAATGATTATGTGCCGCGATGTAATTGTGATTGGAAATTATTCCATCAGCGTCGACTTACTGATTCAGAACGCGTAGACGGTACCTTACACCTGTTCGTGATTCTCACGTTCGACTGATCTCTCGATTATGGGCCTAGTGAGTCCAACTTAACCACTTAATGTAATAGTACCAAGCTCGTAATACTCGTATGTACCGTCACGTTCGATCCCGATTTGCGCTGAACTATGAACAGCAAGGTGTCGGTTAAAATGCGCAGTATTTTAAATTATGGTAGTGAATGTTGCAGGCCAATACAAATGACGTGTGATGTAAATAAGTTGGCGCCAGGCGATAGACTTGGATAATTTGTAAATATTACAAATACTTTCATATAAACCTTTTTTTTGTTCCTGGATTTTATGAAAAGTCAGAGTTCTATTAAGAAAGAAATGAATAAAAGGTTTATGAAAGATGCATGTTTCGGCACCTGATATTAAGCAGGTAAGTACTACAGTAGTAAACACTAAATCAATCCTGTTTTGTCATTTGAAATATCTACGCATTTAGGTACCTGAAAATTATCTAAAATTACCTACGCGGAATTAATAACTCAACCCAAGGACCTCAGTGGCTATGAAACCACTAACTTCCTCAATTTATTTTCCTAAGGCACAGGTGCATTTATAGCGTCGGTGTATTATGACCAATATAATCTTATACAAGCGCCATTAATGACTCATTTGCTGCAGAATAGGTTGTCTACAGAAAACTTAATCACATTCACATTATCTGAACTAGAATACCGATCCAAACAATCAGTTACAGTGACCGGATCGTTAAGTCAACAAGGTATCGAGCACTCGATAATGCATTCAGCTGTAACAAGCGGATTTATTATCTAAGGCTGCATAGACTAATTTGCTCCGTCAGATAGATGGAGTACATTATAATTGATTTTCATGGCACAGTGTTGGCAGTACAATGTTGCCCAGCACGACATAATTAAAGGCACAACTCGCCCGTTATTTGCTCGACTCCAACGCAAATGAGTTTTTGCGACGGTATCAATGCGTGAAGCTCACTTTAAAGTTAATTACGTACACTTCATGAGAATAATCTGATTATGCCCGCTTCGAAGGTAGCCGTTTATTTTCTTACAAACGTAAATGTAAATTATACTTAATTTTGCTATATTTTTTTAAGTGGGCTCGAACCTGTAATTTTAGTTGGCAAGTGCAAATGTAATGCACATTTTTTTACCAAAATGTTATCTTTAAAGTGCTCTGAATGTGTGTAGTTCCGGGGAAAGCCACAGTTATTACGTGCAAATTGACATTAACATTACTTTCTGAAATCTCAAAATGCTACCGACTGATTTGACACCAAACCAACTGGTTAAACTTGCAAATCTGGTCCACTTTTATTTCTTAATACGGCTAACTTTTCATAAAATAAAGTGTTTCGGTGGTTACTTCTATAGATTTGTATTTAAGGATCATCAAAGCAAACTTCAATGCCTTATACAACAAGTTAAATCTTTTAACATTACATGGTTCTATGCTAAAAAAAATCCAGTCGACAAACAAGTATTATAATTTGTACCTGTCTTACACTTACTCAGCTTATCTCAGTCGCAAAGAGAGGTAATACCCGTAATGACAACGCTAAGCAAGCGCATTGGGAATATTAATAAATAAACGCAGTAAGTATGTGACAAAGTTGAACATAATTTTATCTGACATCTCAAGAGTGTCAGAGGGACCGCTCTCGGCGCTGGACAAACAACGCAACCTTGAGACACAACACAACTTGTACGAACTTGAGTCCGCAATTGGATAACCACTTTAACGACATTGTCCTTTTGTCGCGGTGTGATGCAGTGCAGGTGCAAGTGACGTCAGCGACCATGAGAATATCCCGCGACTTGCCATTCTCACGCCTCCGCAGGACGACAATCGCGAAACCAGTTCCTCCATTAAAAGTGCCGTTAATGTAACTGCATGCTCGTTTTAGCGGACCTGATCGACCGATGCTTACAGATCATTTGAACAGGCTTAACTGATAGGCTTAATGTTTGCCCCTATAAACATTACCATAAAGGACTCGTAGAGGAAACATAAAAGTTAAATCTTTAGATAGTTTAATTGAGTCTCCACATCAACGTAGAATATATAACGTCCCTTCAACTCGTAAAGCAGACTGCAATCACAAAGTCAAAGATTAACAGTAATTTAGGAAATTAAATAAAAGGATCCAACTGTAATGTCATTTTAATTGTATATGATAGAGGAAGCGTGTCCGGGCTGTGATTGCAATTACAAAGTCAAATCAATAATGAACCGAAGTCACCCTCGTTGAACAAGGAAATTACCATAAAATCAGTCCCACGACCGCTCCAATTGTTCGAAGCGGGGGTGTCGCCGTGTGAATGGCCGGCCGGAAGTGCACTGATGCGTGTAAACTATTCCAATTCCGAAATACTAGCTCAGTTGCTTTGTCTTATGGAAACCATGCATGCCCATCGAGATTGGTAGTAGCAATTAATACCAAAACCACTCCAACACGGATATTGATCAGTTGTTGTTGTTTTCGATGCTCACTTTTTATTAGAACAGTGATGCTGAAATATTTGTTCTGTCTGTTAATTGTAGCTTTTGTAAAAACTGAAGCTTTTATAAAAAATAAGAAAAAAATATGTTAAAAGAGCTGCTAAAAATCATCAATGCAGTACCATCAACGAATTCCTTAAATTTACAATGACATAAAAAAACGTACAGTCGAATTGAGTACCCCGTCTTTCTGGAAGTCGGTTAAAAGGTAGATCAATGTAACAAACACGATGATGTAATATGTTCTATTGGCGTTGAATACAGTATGTATATCTATGTACTTACGTACACAACAATTACGTTGTTAACTATTCTTATTGGTGTCTTATTAGTAACGCTTTGTTTACCAGGACATTTGTCTTCACCGGCATAGAGCAACAATGAGAAAACAGTAAACTCACCGTTTCTAACAACAATTTTACCGACTGGTTTAATTGGTTACGACTTTCGTTTGAAATATCTTCGTAACAGTCTGAAAATTGTAATATGTTTTGAGGTTCATTGGCATTTTATGGTCAATTCCACGTCCACGTTATGTTCGTTTTAACCTATTTGCTTTAATGTCTAAAGCTTTGTTCTTAATGTCTATTTTGTTTTGTTCTACTGCAATACAAACACAGCTATAATAATGAATTGCTTTTGACTGTGCAGTATTTGTTACCGATAAACCTAGACTCGGAAGGACATAGAGGTATTAAGTCAGCCGATTTGATCAACTTTAATAATAACGATGTGCCAAAAGAGTAAAGAAAGCGGACAGAGCATTGAATGTTTTCCGTAAGGCAGAAAACACGATAAAAAAGAGTTATCTGATGGCACGAACTCTTCAGAGATATTTTCTTCAGATAGCGAAGCGGTATTGTTTCGCGATGCGGCATGAAATTATCACGGCGTGCGTCTGAGTGTATTAAGTAGAGAGCTGTACGGCGAGTAAGCTGATACGGCGTCAGGCGGTAACCGGACCGGCCCTCACGGCACGAAGCACACGTCTTGGCGCACGCTGCGCTCTGCTGGACAGACAGACGGACCGCCAGGCCCTGGCAGGCTCGGTATCAAGTGATAGTAAATCACACCTTCAAGGAAATTGGCCATTGTATTCAAAACTTATTCGAAGATGTGACGTCATTTTAGTTACCTATCAATTTCTTCTATTTTGGTAGATATTTAATCCACAGAAATATTTAGAGCACAAAGGACACCCGAGAAGCTGACAGTACTTTTTTACGTCGTATGGATTTTTTAAGGTAGGTAAGTATGATTCATTTCAATACCAAATCCTGTGTTTTCGATATAATTATACCTACCAACAGATTAGTAACACAGTAGCGGCTGAAACTCGATCGAACTAAATTAATTGGCGATCACAACAAGCTATCGATTCCGTCAGTTACACAGCACGCTAAATATACAATCGCTTACGTATTTAGTTACACGTCAAATGTATAAAATATTGCTTCCTTATGGCCATAACGTTAGTTCGACAGACATTTATTCGATACCTAAACCTATATGACTGAAAAGCATGTCGATTATATGTAATACACAGAAAACGTTAGCCGTGCACATACTCATATCTACATAGTAGATGTGGAACCTGTTGCTGTTAGTACTGTTTCCTTAACTTTGTTAAAAGAATTTTCATGATTAGGTATTTGGGAGAGTTCTGCTGCGAATAGGTATTCTTCAGGGTGATTAATTTTAATATACCAACTTAATAAATTTTTCGTCAGTGTGCTTCTATTTCAATGGTATTCTTTATTCTGTCTTCAATTTTACATGCAGCGACTGAAAATTTCATATTTTTTTATTTTTATAGACCGAATTCTTTAATTGTGTAGGTAGGTACTACACTAATTCGGTATTCTTCTCTTGAATTTTTTTACACTTTTAATTTCTAATTCGGTATAATTTTATGCTAAACGTTTTTTTTTTGGATAAATAGGTATCTTTTCGACCTATCTCAAAATTTACACTTGTACGTAAGTTAATCGTAGATAGGTAAATATAGTTAACAGCGGTAAGTGTTCGAAGTTAACAGTATTAAATAGGTACTTCCTTATTAAACTGAACGTTTCCTGTGTTTGGTATCAACGGTTGTTTACCAGCAGAATTGTACGGGAAATTAATTTAATTACCTAGGTACCTATGTAGACATAATATTTTTGTTTCTCCATCTATATTTACGGAATGTTACCTAATGAATTATTTTAAAATTCTAAAAATTTTATATTAAATTATAGAGTATATTTTAAATTTTAGAGTATAGATTTATCTGGTTGTGACTAGTTACGAGTTGGAATGTTACATCATATACATAGGTACGTATAGGTTCCAGGTGAACTGATGGTAATGTTGTTATAAATTACATTTCAGGGCAATACCTGCAAATCGGAGAAAAATGGAGAGAAACTGTTTATTTTCAGCGATAGCTTCCACTGAAGATTAATGTACGCAAATCTTATTGTTGTTATACTACATTATTTTAAAGTCATTTTACGAAATGTTTTCTGAGAAAAGCGTATTACATTCCAATGGGTGTATCGTTCAATGATGATGTAATGACGTGAGTGAATGATGATAAAAATACTTTTTTGCAATACTGTTTATTATGGCCGACCGTACGTCGCGGTTTGTCATACATATCCCTTTGATCAGCAGGCGTTACTGCGCATGCGCGTACAATACGACCAAACAAAGCCTTATTAACATTCTTTTATTATAATGCCGAAGTTGTATTTTTTTAGTCTTATTCTTAACACCTTCATAAGTATACTATAAATACTATATAATACAGATTTACTGGTTGAGAAACAACTTTTGATCAACGTTTTTCTCGCACAATTTTTAAGAGGACCGATCCTCGTTCGACGATCTTCTAATGCGTAGTATGTGGCCAGTGTTACCTGCTATTAGTGGGAATTTCGGAGATATTATGCTTTCTGTAATTAAATAAACATGATTTAATTTTAAAGGATTTAAGCTAGATCCCTGAGGGACACTAACTTTTGTAAGGGTGTGACGAAACTTCGAGAGTTACAGTAAACATTTGAATAACCATTTTAATGCAAATTTGATATATGTTGTTAAATATCGATCTCACTAATATTATAAAGGCGAAAGTTTGTGAGTGTGTGTGTATGTTTGTTACCTCTTTACGCTCAAGCGGCTAGACCAATTTTTTTTTTAAATCTCGTCACTCTCTGACTTGATCAGAGCCGTTATATATCTTTTGTTTGTTGCAGGTTTCTCGTCGTCAGTGTCCGAGGGAAATCTCCAGGGTTTTTTTTGTTCTTGTTAATGCTGTCTGCTAGACCAATTTTGTCTGAAGGTGGCTGAGACAATTTTTTTTTAACTACCTCCGCCTTGGGGAAGATGCTTGCAGGCCTCCTAACGGCTAAAACCACTGGAGTGTCTGGTGTGCTACTCCACTGTCCCCATTTCCTTTTGCCAGGGCCGCACGGGAGCACGTTTCGCAATACTACCGTGATACTATAGGAAAAAAATAAGTTCTAATTAACACCGCGGGGCACAGATTGTTACTAATAAACCAAATTTGATTACGACAACATACGCTACGGCCGATGAGTCTTGGCGAAGTCTGAAACGAGATACAAGACAATTTGTGTGAGATGCAAGTTCACATAATCAGTGGGTGAGAAAGAGACAAGAATATCTTGTATCGTCTTTAGGCTCGCCAAGATACAGCAGCAGCCGAAAAGTACATCTCATATAAATTTACGAGTTACTTGTGAATACATAATCCTGTTTGAACGCCTCCCACACAAGCGATACCATATCTTTTTAATTAATGACACATAAAACTTACATATTAGTGGATATTTAATTGATCAAATCACATGTCTTAATGAGCTCAATTTTTTTAGGGTAAGTTAGTATTGAAGATACTCAACGCGATTGAATACAGTTAACGTATAACTGGACGGTGACTTCAGAAACACCGGGGCTCCAATTAAATTACGACCTGAGCGAAGATGTAAGTGCACAAAAAACGGGTAGGTACACACGTACAGCACAAAGTTTTTTTTTTAATTTCAATTACCTGTATGTTGTATATTTTTAACCTGCTCCTTTGGTGTTTTTTTTATAAGATAAAAATGATTTTGTAATATTATAACCAAACAATAATAAAAAAATCGCTGATATGAACTAATGCTAGAGATTCAGATAAAAAGCGTACACATTTTACTTTCTTTATTTTTACCGGCGGTTCTTGTTCGCCAAACTCAACCATCAGATAAAACAGTACAGCACGGGCCATTGAACCTTAAAAATCAAGAGCACCGTGCACATTACCGGTGCGTTATACTAAATTATTGGTTTGCGGTACACAGAGTACAGTGGACGTGCCGGCGGCACTGCCATAAGCGGTCAACGTAATGATGGCCAATTTCCGAACGGGCGCAATCCACCGATAGGTGCTTTATTAACTTTGTACGCCGTACCTTACCGGAGAAAGTTCCGTTGCCTATTAAACACCATAAACCAAGAAACGGTACATTTATACTTTTTTAGATTGAACCCCATTGTCGTTAAAGCTTTGAAAGAAATAAAGGCTTAGATGACACTATATTATCACAATAAACTACCTATATGGAAAATTTCGATGAGTTTTAAAATATTTGAAGTTAACATAGAAGCATGTAGTAAAATATATTGATGTTTATATTGCAATATTTATGTACATTAGATCATAAAATAATAAACATTAGCCGACGTCGATATATAAACGCATCACTGCAGTTTTATATTGATTGGTTCTCACATAAAAGTAATTCAATAAAGGAATTTATTTACTTGATAATTCAGATTTCCAATTTGTTGAATTCGAGTTTTAGTGGACTTCTGAAGTAGCGTTGACCTCTCGCCACTAACCAGTACAATACAACTTAAAATAGTGGTACAAACATTCACACAGACAACGCTTTTATTTGAGAATAGTAAGGTGCTTTTTCTTTGTAATTCATAACTACAGACGTGCGGTTGACTGTATTGAACAACAATGATCATTTCGATGGAACAAGTTTCTTTATTTTTATTGGCAATTAGCGATTACACGCATAATTTCAGTATGTATAATAATTAAGATGGGATTGTGCAAGCTAGAGAGATGAAAACAATTTATCAATTAACCAGGCGTCTAATGGCACCCGCGCCTGCGCTGTGCACGCGATTTACCGAAACTTTTAGATCCCACGAAAATTCATTTTTAATGCATCGATTTTTAGGCAGATTTATTTTAGACACCAGCTTAAGGCGAAAATCACCTGAAATATTTGCTTTTTTACTATATACTTATTTTACATGATTGGAAGAAGGAGTGAGGGACCTGTGCCCTGCAGTGAGACAAAACGGGCTTTTTAGATACGATTATGCTTATAATACTTATCCTTTTACAAACCCAAGCTCCGTTTTATAAGTTTTCTCTCTCTTGAGATATTTTGACCATATCTGTTTGAATACTTTTCTTCATATTACTGAAAAATTTCCACCAATCAAGTCTTAGCATATTAGATTTTTGGTATCGCCGTGTATGCAACGATGTTCGTTACATTGCCTTTTCAAAACTGTCAAGTTATAAACTGCTCGACATTATTTCAGTAGCAATAATCAATATAATACTTTTGCTTGAGGCTAGCACATAGAAACCTCCATAATAAGTACAGTCACCCGCTGGAGAATGGTAATAATACGACACGAAAGTCGTTATTATCTCATTTTAATAAAATTGATAGCATAACATACTTTTTACCACAGTCATGTGTTCGACTGTATCCAACCTATATTATTGGTTATTCGTCTTTGAAATTGCTGAGAACCGCTAACCATAGATTGACTCTACATTAATGCCCATTTATGGCGATATTAATGAAAACTGAGCTAATGGCTCTAATCAGTTTTCCTGTCTTCTGTCCACAGACAGGGTATTTAAATTACTATATGTTTTCGAATAAAAATGAAATCTGTTGGAAACAAACGACTGTCGTACTCGGTATGTTCTTTTTGACTTAAGCCAATGGGCATCGCCAAAATATCTACACCTGGTCACAGGTGGGCGACCTATGACCAGTAAATGTAGATATTGCGGCCATGGATTACCTGAAAAGTTTCAGTATTAGGCCAAAAGGCCTTTAAAATTCGTTCTTTCGACTCTTAGATCTAGAGTAAAATATTTAAGCGCTGTGAACTTAGTATTACTAAATCAATTAAATTTTCAAAGTGCACATATCGTCTTCATTTCTTTGAATAACATTATCAGCAACTGACACATTCGCACTATTCATTGTAATCATTACGATTAATTGGTTATTAAATAATATCATAATAAAGGCAGTTCACTTAATCTTTCTCTGTATGATAATAATCGTGATAGTATGACTAGACAAATAACAAAAAGATTATCGATAACAAAATCCTCTAGATACTAAAAAACTTAAACATTAAAAACAAATATATGTACTTATGTAACCTAAACGTAAATGAAACTCCGGGTCGACTGGCGAGGAATAAAATAACTTATAAGTACTCTTATTATCAAACTTATAGTTTTTAGGTTCACATTCTTTTGCAATTTAAATCTATACTTTAATTATTTCTACTTCCTTTATTGCCTTAAATTACTTGTATAAACCGTTATAGTTAAGGACTCTCACAACTTGTAGTGTACATGTGATTTCATATACTGTATCATCTTCAATATGTTGGAATTTATTCTAGTGAAAAGCTATCCAGTAGTAGGGGACTCGACTAGTGCCTACCATTCGAGGTGGCGGCATGCAAAGTGGTTATATCTCAGCTTGGAGTTGCTCCACATCGCCACATTTGGCCCGTGTCCGCTCAACATCTGGCGATCTGCTAAATACCACCGGTGACAAACTCACATGTGTTTTAAACACTTTTTAACTCACCTGAACGGATTTGACACAGTATACTCGATTCTTTTTTTATAAAACATCCACCGGTAATGCGAGAGACAGGAAGCGTGAGTTTAACAACATTTTTAAACTGTGACAACTTAATTCTGAGTTAAAATGTTTTAAGTTTTGCCTGCGGCTAAGTGTTCATGCGGCGAAGTTAACTATAGTATTTAAAATTAAATTAAAGGTTCTTACTGGCCTTGAGAGTGAATCGCAATCATAAATGGACTTATTTGCTAGATATATTTAGGCCTAATTAACCTAAACGCAGTAGATTATAAATTTTATGAATATAGATAAACATCTATGATCCAATCATACATTATCTTATTTTTCTTTAAGTGCGGAATTGCTATTAGAGTAGATATTCATTAATCTTCTTATAATCAAATTAATTAATTAGTCTCCAATAAATTCTGTGTTTACCACTGAGTATTATTATTCCACTCCAGAACTTCAGTGTTTCGTAATGATCGTTAATTACATTGCCCCAAGTTAACCTCTATGCAAATATAGGCTTGTATTAGTTGATCACCATGAACGCAAATTCCAAAGTAAATAACACCTATTTACAGTTAGCAGTTCTGAGAATTATGTAACATATAGATTTGCATCCACAACATGCGTAAGCTCATCATTTGGAGTCGAAATGAATGTCGCGATTACGTCATCAGCTACCAAGAGCTAGTTCTTTAGGTACAAGTACAACCATGTTATGGATATCGACAACAATTATTTATTGTAATAAAACAAAATAATGGTTCATTATATTCCTAATTAAGTCAACTATATCTATCAGTAAGCTCGGTTAAAAAAAGAATAAACAGGTTTAAATAAATTTAATACTACCAGCCCGCTACAAATGACAAGTTTTAATTACACATTACTTAATTAAGCTAATTTACTTGTTATAAACTATTTGCGCAGGTTTTATTTTAAACAATAGGACCTCGGCTATTGTGTAAGACAGCATGTAACACACTAGCTTTGTGTACAAGCAGCTATCTGCAACGAATCACAAATTACGGCTTCCACGCCGTAGCCTCCATAGCTCAGGGGTTAGAGCACTGGTCTTGTAAACCAGGGGTCGAGAGTTCAAATCTCTCTGGAGGCATTTTTATATTTGTTTCACATTTACTTAATCTTAATTTTATTTATGGTTATTTTGATATTTTATTGTCTACATATTTTAATCCAAACAAAAACCTGCGAGTAACTATTCCTTCCGTTTTAAACGATTAAAGTTGCTTGATAACTTGTTTCCTTTTTTACTTAATTAATCAGGATTAATAAAATGTATATTTTAAAAAAAATTGATTGCCATGTGTTTTCATATTATAGATTGACAAAAGAAGAGGTTCCAGACCGAGTAAGCCCCATTTGGTTAGACAGATTGTCTTATCAATATTCTCTGTGCTCTGAGCAACGCTAAGGGTTCAGCCTCGCGCAGGTGACCTACCCTGCGACGCCGACCCTGCCTCCACCACCACGGTGTGACGCTTTCCGCCCTAGCTCCGGGGACTTTCCACAGGGTGAAGGAACTATAAAAGCTCTGAGTGTGACCCCGATGACTGAACTGGTCGGAACCCTCGAGATTTATCTAAAAGTTTGTCAAACTACAAATGGCAATAAAAATTTTGCTTGCGCGATTCAGAGCTTTTCTTGTAATCATATTTTCTGAACTTAAAATTTGTATTATTACTTGTCAACTGTTTACGCCAATATAGAGTCTAACTAAATTTATGTATTTCAATAATGTTTTATTGGTTTTGTGTTCATTGTAAAATAAAATAAATTTCACTCATACATTTTTTATGACAGCGCCATCTAGTTAGCAGCTCTGATACTAATTTAGGTAATGGATACTTATTTGATGAATTCATTAATAGCTTGTATGCTATAATAATCTATATTCGGAAGAAAATAAATAACAAGCCACATTCACTAAGAAAACAGAACCAAGAGTTCTTTGTTTACGTTATAAGATTTCTCCTTAACTTTTACTTTGAATAAAAAATGACCATATTTCTCCGGCAAAGGAATCTTTATAGTCATGCACTGACCGTAAAATCCAAGTTTGCTGTAAAGGTAGAGACTACAGTGTTTTGTATAGTTTGTTTGTTACATCCGTGATTTGTAATGAGGGATTTTGTGTGTAGCATTGGATTTTGAGACTTGTAGTTTGTACATAAGGTGTGTATTTGTGTGTGTCGGGTAAGATGCGCAGACGCAGGTGTGCGGCCGCCTGGTCGTCGCCGCGGCTACTGCTCTCGGATATGGTATTCATTTATTAATTTGCTTGCGTTGACCGACGCGCCATACATTTAGTTTCGACGACCATTATGCTTTTCTAATGATTTTTTGCAACTTATAGTTAATTAAGTTCCGTAAAAAAAAACTAGACAAAAACCAATGAAGTGTTTCTAATTTAATTATGGAACACGAGGTTTAACTTATGTCGTTAGAAATAATTAAATTTATATTAATTTTATGTAGTTTATTATAATGTTTATACAATAAATACCTAATGCGATACATATATTTTATTCCATTAACTTAGCGAATAGCAACATTGTAAAGGCGAAACAATATCATAAATTATGCGATGAATTATGCAAACTGAAATGATTGCTCGGCGCTTTGTTGTAGGCGCTTAGTTACGTTGATTCAATGTTTACTTTGCAAGTTTATTCAACTCAATTTACTTATCTAATGAATATGATTGCGTAATAGGTCTGGATCATATACTTTAAGTAAGAAATTTTTATTCAGAAACATAATTATTTATTTATTTGTTTTATTGTACCTATAGTAGTTAGGTAGGTATATCAGACTACTTAATTTATTTAAAATGTTCTTAAAGTTCGTTTTAAACGACCATGTTAGGTAATATAGCATATAAAAAAATGCTGTTTACTCACGTGTACGATTTACTTCATTGAATATACGTACATACCAGTTATGCATATAGTTAAAAGACAAGAATTCCAAAAACTTAGATTATTTAATTTGCGGTATAAATAAAGTTGTAGTTCGGAGCGTTTTGTCTCAGTAAATAGGTGGATAAGGCCCGATTCAAATAAATCATGGCGGAATTAATGCAGGCTAGCAACATTCCTGCGTCGGACGGCCGCCGAGCCGCTAGTATTGCCAACTATTATGTCGCCAAATTCGGGATCCGGATGTCGAATTCACACACAGTTGTGTAACTAGAGTTTTGGTATTTAAATAAAACTTTATTTTGAGGATACTATAGCGGTTTTATTAGGTTTTGGGTCGCGACCATCGGTCAGCTGGACACCAAAAATATGCGGTAAGTATAAGGAAAGAATAATAATTATTCGTGTACTTTGAAATTTACAGCAAAGCGTATATAAATATGAAAAAAAATAAGCTCAAAAAATCTAAACATACTAGATACTGAGCGCAACCTCTAACGATTACTAGGATATCAGGAAATTCCACAGAAATCTAGATAGATGTTGTCTAGTCGGCAGTCGGCATTCGGCCCTCAGGTCTCGGCAGTCGGCAGCCAAACGCGGAACTCGAAGCCTCCAGCGATAAATTCCGCGAGTTGTTTTTGCACAAACCAGTCACTATGGAAAAACCCAAGCGTTCTTGTCCGCCCAAAACTAATATTTTGAGAATAAGCTATTTTGGTCAAAAACACAAACTTTTTTTCTGATAGCTGTAGCATGTAAAAAGCCTGTAGTTAAAAACGCTATAAGGGAATGGTTATTTTTATTGACATCTTGTGTTTCGAGTGCTTATGCTTAAGCCTAATTTTTCTAACTAGGCCCTGAAACTGAAATATCTGTTACTAACCTGCCTACTTTGAAACAGATAACGATAATTTTAATGAATATGCATTTAACATAAAAACCTTTAAAAAGCCATATAATCCATTTGTAACAGAGAGTGTATGTATTCAGAAACCACATATGAAGTACGAAAATCCTCTGCGTTATCCAATATCCTCTCAAATTCAAATGAACATCACCTAACTTCATATATTAAAACAAACAGTGGTCAATGAAACACGTTCAGTCGCTCTGTGAGCCAGTAAAGTATCGTATGACATACAGAATGTGTAGAGCACGATCGTAACTCCTCACAGGTGTGATTGCACGCAGCGCTAATGGCCGTCACTAAATTATTATCTCTCATCATTAAATTAGGAGCTTCGACACGAATATCATTATGATAATTTTTGGGTATAATGTGTGTATTACATCGAGTAGTCAAACGTCTTTACTTAAATGCAGGTTCTGCTGCTTTATTTTCAGTCACGATCAAAGTTGACGTGTTCCAAAAATATTATTATAGTTCCGAAGATATGTAATAATGTTTTTTGGACAGGAAATTTGTTTAATAATAATAACAACATCTCGTAATCAAAGAACTCTTTAAAACTTGAAAAACATGAATGCCTTTTTTCGACTATTTCATTTTTTTCCCTTACTGATTAAAGTAGAAATACTTACCTCTTCTTCTATTTCCATTAGTTTTCTAAACATAGGTACATAGGTCACAAAGAGAGTACACAGGATGACTCTAAGACAGAAAACAACAAAATACTGTGTCCAGTAGAAACCTAAACCGCTTACAATGCCTGTTCTTTATTCAAACCCGATAAAACAAAGAAAGTCGCATTTTTATCTGAGTATGTCATCTCCCAAATGATTAGTACAATTCAATTCAAATATGTAAATGTTTACAGATCACATACAGCGCAGCGTTAAGTGGTTTCAGAACAACTCGGTGAATGGAAACAACGTACTTAGAATACTAATTATTTAATCAAGTATTTATGTTGTATACATAAATTGTTTTTTCTCACTTCCCTTGGTTGCCTGGTTGTTTATCGCCGTGTCAGGGACTCTGTTCATGTGAAAGAGGTTGGGCGTATCCGGAAAATTTGCTTGAATAATTCACGATATATTATGAATATTCTTTTCAGCTAGCCAGTTTGCGAGTTCCTCTCCTGGATAATCAATAGCTTGGAGATAGTTTTATTGCAATACAAGAAGAAGAAAAAACATCAATGCAAAATTGTGGTAATTTTATTTCATGGCCTGATGCCGTGATTATTTGTTAGCATCAGTGTATCGTCACGTTAGCATTAGCTAACAGGCAACTGGTTCCTATTTCCTTGATTAATAACAAGACAGGTGATTCTGGTCTTGTCTATTTTTTTCGAAAGAAATATGATAAAGTTATCATTTTCATTGGTCACCTATTCGTTAAGGTTTAATCATTTTCACATGGTAAAATTTTAATTATTTATAAGTTTTATAGGAATTAAGAAACAGAAATACCTTATTCACTTAAAGCAACATTAAATGCTTCAGGCCAACCTACGATACAAATAAACCTGCCATCTAAAGTCTGTAACACGATACGAGACCCTCAATCCTTCGCTACTCAAATCGAAACAAAAACGAAACATGGAAACCTATCCGAGATAGCAGATAGGTGGTTCATAAAGTTACGCATCTTTATTTCATGCGTCCTAGTTAGCCTCGCGTGTTCGGAGGACAAATTACGTGTCACAGGTGGGAAGTGACACCGAGCCGCACCTCGTTTAACATTTTAATTTATTTTACGCGCGAACTGAATTATCGACCTGACTGTACAGAGCAATCTCGGTGTATTAAATCGCTATTTTACTGCGAGTAATAGCAGAGAAAATCGCGTGAATAGTTTCGATCATTAAAATAATTGAATTAATATACCTTACGATGGATTGGGATTGCTTTATTAAATACGATTGCTTTTTTAATAAAATACAAATGTGCTCTAAATACCTGCAATTTTTAAATCCGTTATGTAAGCTGCGATTTAATTCGAGTTAAATAAATTTACGGGGTTTACGAAACTTAAAGCTTTGGAGTAGATAAATAACCCACGTATTTTCATATATATATTTTTTTTGTTATTTATCTATGAAACTATTTATTTATATCGATATCGCCATTACAGAGATTATGCTAAACATATAACGTACAATATCCGACATGATGCACGTTATTACCTTCCTACAGCCTGCGCCGGCGCCTTCCCGCCCTTCGATACGACTGCCTCGGAAATTATTGCTTAACATTAACTACATATTGGATCTTCTCACATTATCTTACCTTTAAGTAAACCGGCTCATGTTACAACTATATACTTCCTGCTTTGTTTAGGTATAACAGCTAAAAAGAAAATGTAAGTATTCTAATCAATATTTTTTCGGTAGATCCAGGTACCTATTTCTTATTTTTATTGTTTTTTTTTTTAAATTACCCTCGCACTAATTTTTAATCCTTGTGTCGCGGGGGTTTCACAAACATTCAAATCACATGCACAATGAACACCCAGAGTTGAAACAAGTATCTGTGGATCACACAAATGCTTGTCCCATGCGGGGATCGAATCCGCAGCACGTCGCGCAGTGGTAATTAGCGTGCTGACCTAAACTAAACTCGGCTATCCGTGCAGTCAGTATTTGATATTGCAAAACTTAATTCTTTTCGGGTCCCACACGCCAACTATACACATATTATATCTTGAGAAAAGACCCAACCAAGAGTTTAAAAAAAAATTGAGGTTAGTTTATTTTGATTTTATTGCAGAAGCCCATTTATGGCGAAATATTTTAGATTTCCATTATTATAATCCCTTTTTCGTACCGGCGATCGCAGTGCAGGTTGTCCACCCACAAGGTGGACAGACGACCTGATAAGGGTCGCAGGGAACCGCTGGATGCAGGTCGCTTCCAACCGTCCGATCTAGAAATATTGGGGGAGGCCTATGTTGAGCAGTGGACATCTTGTGCCTGATATGATGGGTGGGAATCAAACCTTCGGCTTCGCAGTCAGGGTCACTAACCACTAGACCAACAGGCCAGTCAATATTTCACTACATACTCATTTAAACTTTTGGAATGGTAAAAAAGGGATTCATCATCATGAATCCCTTTTTTTAATCCCTTTCCCTGTTTAGAAATTTTATATATAAGTATGTTTATCAGCGGTCTGGTTTCCATAGTGCAGGCCTTGCCTAGTTTGGGATTAGATGGCCATGAGTGAGTTGTCCCAGAAATTATTATTAAATAATGATTGTGATCCAAAATTTTTGCTTCCAGTAATTTCACGCTGAATTCAACATTCGCGTGCAACCCCTTATATCCGTAGTCATAGATCTTAAAACATTGAAACGATGCTAAATGTAGGTAAAGCAATATCTATCAAGTATCTAACAGCTTTCCAACTTCTGTTTGAATGCTTGAAGTTGTTGGCTTGCCTGCATCACATTATAGATGATCAGATACTGGCGGATACACAAATACTCGTGATAAAACTCTAACTAGGAATGTTACTCGTGTAATGTTGATGTCACCTGTATTTGATAAACGTATCTTAACAATCTATACTATGAGAAGAATTTAATAAATTACATTTTCAATATTTTGAATTAATTTGTTTCTGGATGGAATTTATGTCTGACAATTTAATAATTATTAAATTTAATTTATAAAAAATTTATTTGTTCATGTAGTCGTTTCACAAATAAGCTGATACTGCAATATCTATCTTCTATGTCTCCGCAACATCTAAAGGCTGACTGGGAGAAAAGATCTTTGGCATTAAGTCCGCCTGTGAGCAACATAAATATTCTCATGAGAATTGATTCAAGTGTATAAATAAAAATTACCTGTTAAAAATGTTGGTGTGAGTACAATAAAGTGTATTCATTAAATTGATAGTTTCTGACTGAAAACATTTGAATAAGAATGTTCGTCACTCACCAAATTTCGCGCATATTTTTCAATCAAGATGTCTTAATTACAAGCGGTCCACCCACACGATTAAGACACATTTTTACTATGACTTAAAGCTCAGTTTCGCTTCTCAATTACAGATTTCTGAAGGGAATAGTAGACAAACCAGCACGCCATGAAAATTCCTTTTACCACAACGATAATATTCAAATGAAGCTATAATCGCCGGCTACTCGGCCATTAGCTAAGATTTAGATATGAATAACTGCAGAGTTGTTGCTCTGCATTGCTGCTTGCACCTGGCTGGAAAACTTTCAAGTCCGGTAAATAGTAGAAATTCTCTCAAAAATGTTTTGCAATACTGAAATTTCTTCAATAGGTGTTACAAATACATTGGAAGGTAAAGAATTTACCATTTGTTGGAAATTAATGATTATGAGTTATTGATGTTTATTATACGCCCTAAAAGGAACAGAATTTTAATATAAGAAAATTAAAACATTTTGCAGCTAAAAAAACATACTATGAATTGTTTCCACGTGGCAAAAGAGCTATTGTATGTATATGATTGCCTCGTTGGTTGGACGGCCGTGCGCGAGATCTCGGGTTCGATTCCCGAATCTGGCCAAAAATAGTTACTGGGTTTTCTGATTATGGGTTATCAGTACCGGGCTCGGAGTCAGGAAGTGTTGCGATGTCTCCACGCCCGTGCCGTGATCTTCCTGCGCCTGATCTCTCTCCGGTCGTGTCGCTCTGCTGTCCTATCGGACTATGAGAGCGAGGAACAGAGAATACAACTGTGTTTGCACATGTAACACTTGTGCGCTATAATACCTCCTGCGTACCTACATGGCTAATCTCACTTGAGATTGCGATGAGGCCGAAATTCGGTCTGGAGATTATTACATTATTACGTAAGTGTATGATTGAAAGACTTATTGATTAAAATCATTAGATGAATCCAGTGCTCCATCATTTATCTTTTTCTTTTGTCTTAGAAGATATATTAGGATTTATCAGGAAAATACTCTTACGCGCTAAGCTCTAATTCACTTCTGAGAAATACCTAACACTAAAGTATCTGCATAATTAACATTTAAAAAATTCGATTGTGCTATCGATTTCCCATTATCGACCTCAGAAACACGCAAGGTTATAGAAACCTTACTGAATAATTGAAATGAAAGTGGCATTAATGAAGTACGTTAGAAGTACCACCGGTTGAAATACAAATATGACTTAAGTAATAAATATATGGATTTAAACCTGCCTAGTATCTTAGCATCTATTATTTCGCAATAAACACGAGATCTAAAAGTCAAACAGCAGATGTCGCAATCGATTCAATCAGAGCACAAAGCAAAAATGAGAAAAATGTCATCGATATTTCATCGCAATTCAAATTATACAGCTCAGCATAAATCTGTATGTATTAACGGCTAATTAGATTCAGCGCGCGGCGCTTGCGCAGTGGACGCCAGGATGTGATCCGGTGTCGCCGGCAATCTACCACCACTATTAAATACTATTTCTTCACTTTATACTATCCTGCGAGTATTATAAACGAGAGTTTGTGGGGACGGATGGTTGTTACTCAATCACGTAAAACCTACCGAAGGGTTTCAATAAAATTTTGCAATTTTGTAATTTGTATTCTGGTTGAACCACGCGATCTACGACTGCCCGACGCTTCAATTTTTTGCATGGTATGGTTGTGTGATACACAAATGCTTATTTCGGATTTCTTTTTGTAAGTGAATTGAATGATAATGAAACTCCTCGGGATACTGTGGTGATTTAATTCACAAGTGCAATATTTTTTTATTATATAACTAGCTGTGACCCGCGCTTTCACCCGCGTAAGGACACACGCAATTTTCAAACTAAAATATTTTAACAACTCTTTTTTCATTATTTTCTGTTATAAAAACCTTGTTCTGACAATAATAAACACAATAAAAAAAAATCCAATTTGGTGCAGTCGTTCGAAAGTTATGCGCTTAGCAACACATTTTTCGATTCATTTTTATATTATAGAGATATCCTCATACTTATTATCTCTGTAAGTAGTTCATGTAGTTGTGTTGTGATTTACCCTCGTATTAGGTACTTACATAATATTTAATACTTATGCAGAGCTACATCGAGGATGATAAAACAAATATTTGCATAATAAATATTTCAATTTCATCATGGTTACGTATGTTATGCCACTGGATTGTTGATAAGATTAGGAGTTTAGTTACCTGCACGTTTGTATCATATTTGGTAACGTGTGGACATGTTTGTGTCAGGTGTTTAGCGGAAGAAGATATGCTTAGAGATGAGCTGAGAGATATAAAGATAAAAAAAAATAACTTGAGAGTAATCTGTTGAACATGTTTAGAAAATACGAACTTATAATGCTGGTATTCAGCCGAATCTGGTAACGTTGGTAACGTTCTCCAACTAATTTTGTAAAAGGGCTAAAGAAGTTCAAGTATAGTATTTGTACCCACTTACTCAAGCTTGCTAAGCGATTAATAAATCTCCTCAAAACATTATAAAAGTTAATGTTATGTTCAAATAATATTAGATAATTGGTTCGCGATAAAATCCGTTAAAATATAGTTTTATTTCAGTGTCTAAATTCGCGTAAACCTCGGAATGCATTAGATTATTTGTATTTCTCTGATGTGAACATTGCGACTGAAGTAACAATAACGTAGGTACAGTACATTTTCAAAAAATTACAGGTTTTAGATTTATCTCTGCACATGACAGATTCTTCATCTACATTGGCCCCGATTCTGTTAAACACGAACTAAACTAATTTTAGTCCATCGGTATCTGTTTCACTTGTACATATTAAGAAAAGGACAGACGAAAATTAGAACTGTCAAATTTAGTTCCTACCTAAATTCTCATACAAATTTGCCAACAAGTAAAAACGTGTGCTCTAAAAACACTGTCATGTTCAAGGCGAAAACTAGTTTGACATATCTAAGTTTGTTGTTATCTGTTGCCGTCCTTTTCTCACGCTTTATGTTAGTAAAAGACAGCAATGGTTTAAATTTAGTTTAGTTTGCGTACAGAAGAATCAGCACCATTATCTTGATTATCTCATGTTTTTAAATCAACCTTTTTATTATTACTACATAATACGCACATCGGATAGAAATGAAAATAAAAGCCAATCGTTTATTGCTACTCAAACTTAACAAATACGAAAACCAAATACGTGTGTTCGAAGATCAAACACATTAATTATCTTAAAGGAACATGTAACGTAAAACGTCACTCGAATTTTATCTTTAAGAAAAAGAAACACATGTAATGGTTACTCTTCCTGTGATAAAATTCAAAGCAAAGTCAAGTATTAGAGTACAGGTGCTCGGTTAGATCAGTGCAAGGAATGCAGGGGCAGGTGACAGGACGGGCGTGTTTCATACGTACTCGTACACTCGGTCTATGCCCGCAGCGTTAGAGCGCTCAAATCACGTCCATTAACCGCAGGACTATGACCGACCATACGCACGAGAAGATATTAGACAAGTCAACCTTATAAACATATATATAACTCGTTTCATAGGAGATGCTATAATAGCTACAGCAACGAAGACCTGAAGTTCTCTACAATAGAAGCATCTTGCTGTCTCGTTGGTCTAGTGGTCGCAAGCGCGACTGCCGTGCGCAAGGTCTCGGGCTCCATTCCCGGGTAGGGCGAAAAATATTTACTGAGTTTAGAAATTCTCAGTATGGCTCGGAGTCAGAAATTGTAGTCAGAAAGTTCGTGAAGCCGTTGGTATGGAACGGTTGACCGACACGACCAGAGAGATCCCTCTCTGATCGTGTCGGTCAACCGTCCCATAGGACTATGAGAGTGATAAACAGAGAGTGCACCTGTGTTTGCGCACACACTTGTGCATTATAATATCTCCTGCGTACATGGCTGATTTCAATTGAGGTTGGCCGCCGAGGCCGCAATTCGGTCTGGAGATTATTATAAGCATCTGGAGTTTCACATAAAATAAAACGATTGTTATTGTTACAATGATTTTCTTTTGTATTTTCTGTATTTTAAAGTAATGGAGAGATGATGATAAAGAATTAAGAATTTTCTCTTGAAAGCTGCGAAAAAAAAAAGATCGTTATACCTATACAAAGTGTAGAGCGTAGACACGAGTTTTGTTTTCTAAAAGAAGCAGTCACAATAAAAACAAATACCAATTCTATCACTTCAGAACTCTGTGCGGTGTAATAGCGTAATTCTAGACGGACGCGTATAAGGTATAGTGAGTAACAAGATTAAAAAGCTACGCCAGCTGACACCTGGCGTTAGAACAGCGTTAGTGAGCGCTACAGGCTTCCACCTAATCATATTACTTATGCACTGGCATTCGATACGCATCTAACTCCTATTACTAAGCCGGTGAATGGACTTAGACTAAAAGAATTGAAGACTGCGGAAGTAAGTATAAAACAGGTGCATTGAAGTTTATGTAGTCATTTTAAGATGTTCTGAGGTCTTTACTATGCGAGATGATAGTGGGTTTATTTTCAATAAGGTTATGTGTTTGATGGTTATTCATGACTGCTAAATTTACACCAGACCATCCCCCTAGCCAAGTGACATTTCTACAAGCGTTAACGATTTCTATCATCGGATAGAAATCGCTTAAATGACATTAAATGTATGGAAATAACATAGGTTTTGATAATTCACGTGACTAAGCCTTATCTACCATACATTTGAGCGATTCGATCAGCGTTAACGTTTGTAAAAATGTCACTTGGATACAGAAGATTACCTTTAACAATAATAACTTTTGACCATATATACCACAACCATTTCAAATAAGTGTTTAGTCTAAAAACTATTTTTCCATCCGTGGTATTAAGATTGACGGCTAGATATACACTACTGGACCTGAATTCTTGTCTCTTTTCCATCGCTGTACAAACGAAAACAGACCAAAATCTAAATATTTTTATTTTGAGTAGACCCTTTCAGGTAGTTTCGAAAAGTTTATTGACTCTAGTTGCACGGCTCCAAAATGTCATTCCTATGGAGATGACAGGACCTCAGTTATACAACGATTGCTACCTATTAGATTAAAAAAATCGGACTTCAATACAATACCTACGTACCTAATGAAATTTAAGAAGTTTTTTTTTCACCTAGAGCTGGTATTTATTTTTTTCAGATAACAAAATGGCCTTTACTAGGATAAATCTACTGGATATGAACACTAGATGATGTAGCGATGTTTGTTTGTTACTAATATACAAAGAGGAGGAAACAACTCGTCACTATGTCAGTGTCTAGACCACCCCGCACTTTCTATGGGAAATAATAGAATAGCAGTTTCTACCATTTAATGAGCAGTGTTCACAATCATGTTTTTAGTGCTACGATGTAAAATTATTTTTGAACCTCCGTAGACTGATACTAAGATGACCGGTACATGAAATTGCAATAAAAGGAAATAAGCCAATAAAACATCAAAAAGTATAATTAAAAATATTATAGAATATGGAATATGATAAAAAAGGAGCTGAATGTACGCTGTTAATTGGCGGATGAGCTTTGCTCGTCTTACTATTATCTGAAATTGAATCCTAGCTAGATCGATTCAACGGCCTGAAACCCCCAGCTTACAAAATTTCATGATCGTATCGTAATATCGTTGGAGCCGTTACCGAGATTCAGATTATATAATATATAGGTACATAATATATACAAGGATTGCTCGTTTAAAGATATAAGATAAAATAAATAATAATATCTTAAGAAAATTTTTATACACACTTTGAGCAAATATAACAACGTGCTACATTCTGCGAAGTTGCTCATAAAAGGCGTCTAAAGACAACATCCAGAAAATTTAAATTAGAATTAAGATTTAAAAAACTAGTTCTTATTCTCTTCTCCATTCCTTAAACAGTAATCAGTGAATTTACGTATTCAGTTTGATTATATACCCTATGTAAAACATACCTGCATGTAAAATATAACTCTAAATTAAAAATAACTAAATACAATTTATAGCTTTATGTAAAGATAACCCTTTAAGACGTAGGTGAAACAATAGCCTAGGAAGTTCTTATGAGAAGTTCCTCGTTTTCAAAGGCCCATGAAATGTCACATACGGGTTAATTAAATACGTATTTCAGTGTTTTTTTAATTTACCTCCTAAAAGAGCGAAATAGGGGTTGAACATTACTTAAGGAGTTCATCATTTTAAAAAGTTGAAATTCTACTTAAAGGTTTTTGGTCAGATATAAATAAATACTTATAAGGTTTTGAGAAATCTATCCTAAAGAGGGTGAAACAGTGATTGGATTTTGGTATGGAAATTTCGTTATATACAAAATTAGTCAAGTATGCATTTACACGCTTCTGGTTAGAAATAAACAAGTCGCTCCCGCTTTTTTTACACTTAGATCTAATAAACTACGAAACGGATTTTAGCTAACTATTTAGCAATAGATAGATTGATTCAAGAGGAAGATTTTTGTGTGTTAGTGAGTGTACCTCAAACTCTGGACTCTGCTCAGCCTCTTTGCTCACGGAGTTCATGAAAAAGTCTGCTCGCTCCAGCATTACATAAGACATGCGCTTTAATTTTCCTGATGTAAATATAGGAGAGAACCGACTTCTCAAAGCTCTCCAAGTTTCGCCTTCAGCGTGGAGCAAATGTCCTAAACCTTTTTGCTGAATTCTACACCACTATTATTACAAGCGCAAAGCCGAGGTGGGTTTGCTAGTAAATTATTACTATCATAACATTAATCTTATTTGACACCTATCAGCCGCATCTTCCAAATTATCTCAACAATACTCCACATTTTATCTATTGCACAAGGTATTGTTTAAACTTTCCATTGACATAGTATACCAATAATAGTAATACAATATATGGGTACCCGTTATCTTTGTATAGGTAGATAGATAAGAAAGTCGCATGAAGCACCTGCCGTCCAATAATTACGGAATGGAGGTTCTAACACGATTCTAATAGGAAATGTGGCCTCGGCGACCACCTGCTCGAGTGCTCGCCTCTCCAATCACAACTATACGCCGTCCATTAAATAACTAACGTAATAACATTGTAGGATACACGTGTCAGATACGAATTTAAAATGTCTTATACCGCTTTTAAAGTTATTTGGGATTTAATGTGTACTTCAAAATTATTTAAAAGTTCTTGTACACTTTCGTTGAATTTTTGTATTAATTAAACACTTTCCCTAAATTGTTTGTTGGTGGCCCGTTTTTGTATTGGATGTGGGAATTATGAGATGGGTGTGTACTTAACAATGTAAGAGAACTAAACACTTATTTCATGATAGAAATTCATCCTGAGTGGTGTTGTAAATCATAAAATAAACTACGCATCATATAGGTAAATGCGTATTATTTAATCTTTTAAGACTACATTCTTATACTTTGACACCGATAAGCGAATAACAACAAACATGAAACAAGTACGTATATTAATGTTTTTTATCTCATTACACGTCATTCAAGTTTGTCTAATGGCGCAGGAAATCCTCGATGTTACTATGATGCAAAAACAGTTGTTAAATCAGTACGGCTTGGTTATAAAATGAGCAGGTGTGCGGTGTACTCATTAGATGTAGAAAATTTGCAATGTGCGCCACCTGCCGGCAGGAAAATGACAATTTTCTTGACGCGTGCGCGCGCGCCGCCTACTCGCGACTCAGCAGTTACAGTTGCCGACAACGTTTAAAATAATGAAAGTATATCCGCTGAGAATTGAAATATATTTCTCCGGTAATTTGTAGAATTTTTTCTATCCAAAAATATAATTAAGAGATCTAAATGATTTCCAGCTTTACATTTTGAACTATGGAAGATTTACAAGGAAATAGGAATACCAACAGTACGGTTCGTATGTATATATCCCTGAAAGAAATATCTTCGAAAACAGGTGTGGCAATTGATGATCCGAGAAGTGCGTAATTGACAAAAGTAATAAGTTACAGTTACACCACTCTTTGTTAGAAAATAAAATAATGTTTAAACAAATATAAGCACAAAAATATAACATATGAGTTTAAGTCTTGTAAACAATACCTAATAATTAACTAGAATGGACTAATTCTCTGGTAGATACCTAATCAAAAAAATATATATATTAGCCCAATGCTACACAGAGCTTGCGTAAGTGATCCCGCGGCTGCAACTAAGGCATGGACGGGACCGGGGTGTTTTTAGTTGGTGCAAGACCGACATATCTACGCGACAAAAAAAGATAAGAGTAGTTATTTAAACAATACACAATTAAAGATATTTCAGCAAAGAACTTTCAAACCTTGTCAACATTTCCGCGTACTTGTATAGGCACATAACCACGGATACTGAAATGATTATTAACTTTAACATATTCTTAAATGTGTATCTGTCGCTACTTAACACCTTAAACTGACAGAGACAGCGTGAGACTTAACTGTGGTTTCAAACTGATTGACGGCTCAGTATTGGCCTAAGGTCCAATTTTTTGATCTCTAGTTAACTCAACCGATGGCTAAATATGCTAAATAATGTTTTCAAATTTAGGTAAAACGCGTTTTGTTTGTCTATCGAAGAGTCAAATAATTTGAAGAGTTAATTAGTAAACCATTTGTTAGATAATAAAAAAAAATGAATAAACATGTTCTACCTAAGTTTGAAACCATTAGTTAGGATTTTTAACAATTGGTTGAGATAACTAGGGATTAAAAAACTGGGCCTAAGTTAGATATTAAGTTAACTAAAGCTAAGCTAACCGAATTTATCTTTCTATTTAAAATCCCATAACAGAATGTTTGCAGGTGTTTCCTGTAAGTGGCCAATAAACTTTAAATTCAGGTATTTCGTGTACATTACGTGTTTATTTTATTTTTAACCTTTTTAACAACGACCGCCTTTACAGCGTGTCTCATTTTTTGAATGTTAGAAGTATGTTATTAAATTTTAAACCCGTAAATAACGTCATTTTATACGTATACTATGAAAAATGAAAGTGTTTAATATAATACATAATTATGTAATAAGTACCTACGATTTTTTTGATTAGTTGGATGTAAAAGTAGTTTTTTTATGGATGAAGATAATAAGTTATTTCTAAAGCAATCGATAGATTACTAATCTCTTCGCAAATAATAATCTTCGCATACAAATATTGGCACTCATTTTTGTCTTCATTTGCATACAGTAAAGTATTCATATTTTATCATTGATACCATAACAATACAAAAAGGTAATTATTTACATCTTTTGGTAACCCGCATTGACCTCCGATAGTGTGACAACAAAAGGCTCATTGTAATGAAAATATGTAGATAAAAACTTATTTTTAATTTAATTTTAAGTAATTCGGTTGGAAGAGTTCAAAATCATTTATTTCACAATTATTGAAATCAAAGGACAATAGTAAGACCAATTCAGACTATTTCAAAGGGCTCCCAGAAATCATTTACCTCTTTTCAGTTGTAAGTAATAGTTATGTGAATATAGTAGGTTGTAAAGGGCAGTCACTCCATGTAAGTTTCAGATGTTTAACTCAGTTCAACGGGCTTATAAACTGACTCCAAGAAAACTCGGGAAAAAAGATATGCAAAAAAAAATTAACTTCTCAGTGGGCAAGTTATTTACCAAAAACCACGGCAACAAAACGCAACATCCTGTATGTGAGTTAAGAAAGGCCACCTGTGCACACTGTGCGGTTCCCACAACGCCTCCACGTCAATATTGACACAGATTAAATCAATTCCGTGGATGCGCGCTATCTTACGTCAACCGCTGAACATAACCTGACAACCATTCTCGTAAGTCAAATCTAGGATAGGTATGGACTCAATATAGCTAAACTTGTCATGTTTTTATTTTCAGGATTAGGTTGAAAATTTGACTTGAAGTCTAAGTTGGTAAATAATGAGGCGCCTGACGAAAGATTGCTAGATGGGATTACACATCGATGAATCGCTTTGTGACTTTTACGTAGGTAAGATTTAAACTTTCTTACGTATTTGAAATAAATAAAGATTTTAACAAGCTTATTTAAAGACAACTTGTCATGTGTAGCTAGAAAGATAGCTACGCATGCAAAACTATCTCGGCACACAAGTTAGTATAAAAATATTAGATAGATATTTTGAGCAGGGTTTATAGTTAAAAAAAATAGAGAATATATCGCAAATAATTAATGTCGTCTAGCATATTGACCAAACAACAAAAATAAATCAACGCTTTTGTCAATATTTGCGGACCGCTCAACGTAATGACGGTATCTTCGCTAAAACTCGGGGGAGGTGCTTCAAGCACGATCACAAACATTTGCACAATCAAGGAAATACCCATTATATGGCATCACTAGCAAACAGATAAACTGCGAAAACAAATACCGTATCATAGACAAATACTATTAGAGACTATAACACTGGCTGGTAATTTTAACTTTTTCAAACTGATATTCTATTTACTGTTCTTTATTTAAACTGCATCTTCAAATCATCTGTCCCTATCATTTGGAAAAAAAACATACCAATTTCGGGCATTAACTGTGAGGGTCCAGAGTCGATGTAAAAATTATACAATTTGGCACCGTTTACGAAAAGCACCGTGTGGCGTTTAGTTATGAAAAAAACTATTGTAACGCCCACATAACAAGCGCAGACGTTATAATAGACGTTAACGACTGCCAAGACGGATCACATGTTCGGATGTCCGTCGAATCTATAGACAGATGTAATCTGTAATATTTTGTTGTGAAAATCAACGACCCCAAATTACAGCTTTGGACGTCTCGCAGAATAACAAAGACACGCCGATACAGATGTGTTTTGAAGTTTTTAAGATGCTCGATTATCTCAACATCGCACGGCGCAGTTTGTAGAGAACTTTGTGTACCAAGTCAACACGTTAAATAATAATTTGTGATAGGACACACCTCTATTTTGTTCTGCACTCGCCTTGATACTACTTGAAAGTATTTGTTGAGTTTTTCCAAATAATTATTAAGCTTGTGAAAAATGATAAGTTCAACGCTGTATTATGAAGAGAAGATGACACATACAGCTGGTTATATTGAAGTATTCATATTATAATAATACGTGGCCTTAACAAATTTTAAATAATGGCAAAGACTAAATTTTGGCAACCATAATTCATACCATTATCTAATGTGCTTTCTCATTCACTCTATGAAGTAATACCTATCAGACGGCAATATTCAATTCTTGAATTTTAACTTGTACCTACAGTCTACGAAAATAGATTTTAAAACTATTAATCTCTAATTTTCTATCAAAATGCATACGTTAACGCGTTTAGATAACATTAATGCACGCTTATCACTTGCAATCTATTGAATGGGTAGCTGATTAGAACTATAATTAAACTGATAAAGAAGAATGATGAATATTGTGCCTTCTAATCAGCAGTAAATGTGATACTTGTATATAAGGAATACAATACCGACCTCACGGAATCTCGCGAGATCTCGTGAAATTTTTCGGGATCAATCCCGAAGCATATAATTTCGAGATTGACGGGATTGGGCGACAGTAGTCAGCGACGCTACACACGTCCAGTGTTGAGTCGTAGAGGGTCATTTTTAGCTAAGTACATTGCAACGGATATGCCGTTTAGCAGATAGCACCCATTACACTTTGTTTTTTTAAGAAGTCACTTTCAAAAGCACCCGTTCTCACTTTCTAATCTCCTTAAGATACATTTTTCATTTGATTATTTTAATTAAAAAAAACTTTGCGATCTCGAGTCTAGATTGCGTTCCCTACTTGTATCTTAATAATAGGAAAAACATCAGTATTCTAATCACTCAGGAAGTTACTTTGGATTACTGTCAGGGGCAAACAAATTCGACATGTGTCAAATTGGCTTCATAAAGGAATGGTTATCATATATTATTATATGGTAGGCTGGCTTATTTGCTATGCATAATTGATTGTAATCAGTTGTTCAAATATGAGATCTAATTAGCATACAATATTCAGGACGTGTATGTCATATTTATTACGACGTACGTAGATATAATTTTATATCTTTAGAGATGACTTCTGAATTGAGAATTTTATTTTAACGACGTCTCAAACTTCGATCAACCAATCGTGTAACATTGCATGGTCGACCAATCTTGTGGCTTAAGTTCAGTTTGAGACATTGTCACGTTAGAATTCTCAATTCAGTAAGCTGCCGTCGTACTTTAAGTATGTTAGTATGTACAATATATACAGCGTGTAACAAAAACCCTGTCTGATCCCTGAGAGTATTATTCGGTATCGTACTGCGAACACATATACGTAACTATTAAATGGATTGGAGATTTTAATTTCTCCCCAGTCAAAATAATTAAATACAAATAAAAACTGATCCAAGGCAACAGCTGAACAACTGACCGCTCCTCAAAGTTCACGTACTTAACACCTACAGTTTTGTTTCAAAGGAGCCGCCTATGCGAGAAGGTTCATAAACTACCACGTTTAAGCGTTTATTGGATCTGACAGGGGTTTTGTTACATGTTGTATACATACCTTGTTGTATATACTTTAGTCTATTTTCATTTATTATTATTATCTTTACATAGGAAACTTTACCCATCAAATCTATTTCTTACATCAGACAATTTGCCGGAAGTATATCGACACATATGTACAAGTATGTTTGATACACGATAAGGTGACTATTTTTATGGTTAAGATTACAAATAAGTGTTTGTTCAATATCTTAAGTACTCGCGGCATTTTACATACAGATATAATGATAAAATTATGATCGGGGTATCTTGGTGTTAAGCCTACGATACCACTATAACAGGCCTATCAAAAGGAAAATTTTACTCATATTTAGTACCTACCTTTTAAGCTTTAAGTTATAAGCAGTGTTATTTCTTATGATGTTAGTATAAATAATTTGGTGTGCTAAATAGTAGCTGCTCCATCTTTGTTTATTTAAAATTACTTCGCCTAGACATGATAAGTCTTTATTTATTGACTTTGTTGTGTTTTATATGGAGACAATTTTATATGGAAACCATTTAACGAACAGCCTGATGCTTTAATCCAAAAATAAATTATCTAGGAATTATTTAATCTTAGTAAACCGAAGCATAGAGCATTTAATTAAGGAGTAAAAAGAGGGATTTTAGAGTCTTTTTTTTAGATATAACTCTCCGAATATCTACTATCATGTGGAACATAAAAAAACATTTGCCGACATATCAGACAAGCACTAATATTATAATGTGTTTACTCAAGATGACATTATTCACTGATAAGTGACTCCAATGCACTTGAACTTGAATATAAATAGCCTTGGATACAAGTGCCTGCATTATTAAAAACTAATTGATTAAGAAATACAATAATGCTATGTATTTTAGCAATCAACCACGTTGAGATGTTACATTACTTTCGGCTGTCTCAGTTTCTTCTATCCTTCTTTTTTACACAACCCTATAGGTAATCCATTGACCGTAAGTATGTGATATAGGTACGAAGAAGAACAAGCATCATTTATTGCTGAAGGCTTTCTTGGATTTACGGACGGTGCATGTCAGTCATAGTAAACACGTTGTATATATTTTTAAGCGTAATTTTCTTTTGTTTCAATAGCAAGAGAATGTCTGCGAAAGTACGTATGGCAATGAATACTAGCAATTACTTCATTTCACATCGATTTTAAATAAATTAAAGACCTTGTTCTAAAAAGCAAAATAATTACACCTTCACGCGATTAATACACGAAAAGAAAACACAGTCAACTCAGCCTATCGCAGTCCAGGGCCTATGTCCAGCAGTGGACAGTGGACTGCAAAAGGCATATAACTTGAGAGAGCCTCTCTCTTTGCGCCACCAAAGACCACTGAATGGGTTATCAGGCCTAATGATATATGTAATATGTTGCATCTTTTAATCTCTAACTAAAAGCCAATGACTTTCCGATGCACTAAAGTTCACTGAGCAATAGACGTCGATAGCTCTTTATAATACCGGCCTATAATAAGTACGTACTGGCCTATAAAAAGATAGCTCTTTATTGCACACATTATATTACTTTTTATTTTCTATATTTATTTTTATAACCGATCTAAATGTCGTATGTTTTTGGAAAGAGCGTAATTATGTACCTAAACTAATGGAAGACATGATGTAATTAATGGCATCAAGAATCTCCTTATTATCTAAAGGCAGCAAATATTTATTTTACTAGATTACATACCATAATAACATTTAATATTCATTAAGGTAATCTTCTTTAATCACCTCGATTATTTAACGAGAGAGTAGGTACAGAAACTTGTATCCCGTAAGAGCAGTGACCTAGAAATCTGTGTACAAGAATATATTATGTAGTCGATAGTTGCTCTACATACATTGATAAAACCTTGACTTCCATTAACGTTAAGAGGTCACCTATTGTAACAAATGTCTGTGGTTAAATATAGTGCCAGCCAGTACCATAAACCACTTCAGACCAATTGCCATTTTTATTAAGAAAGTACTCCAACGACAAATTAGAAAACTCTTCACACTGGTTTTTCTGTTTATGGAACTAAAATATTTTTACACTTACTAGATAATGAAATCCGTGGCTTGCGTGTTGTTTTAAATTTGAATTTGTCAGGGCGGCCATTTTAAAGTTTTGACGTCTCCTGGTAAATCGGTAAATTAGTTTAACATTAATGTTTACTGAGTATAAGTTGATATAACAAAATATCAATGTTCGATCACAAAAACATGTGTAAAAATGCGAGTTATTTCTCCAAAACTAATGTTTATTTAGAACTATCATTTTTTTTTTTCATATAAATTCCTAATGCGTAGAATGTATTTTAAGCCCAATAAAAAAAAACATAAAAGCCGACATGTCAATGTGTTCACGCCAGCCACGGAAATAGTATCAAGAAATAAAATAATTTGTGTGTAAAAATGAATTTGTTTCAATTTATCTATATATTATATTCTCAATCTTATATACTCGTCTTCGTCTTTACTTGCAAAGCCTTACTTTGACAGTAGGTAAAAACGAAGACTACGGTGAGAAAGGAAAGCTAAAGTAGAAAAATAAATTTAAATCAGTATAATGTTTACGTGAAGTATTTATTTATTATATCATAATTTAAATATTACCTATATTCAATATGTTACTTATTTCCTAAAACATTTTGATAAAAATAATATCTTAATACAGACGTAGAAAGATTCACTGCATCTTTTTGTTTATTACATGGTATTGCGTCTCTTAAAATAAGAATATCGTATAAAAAAAACCGACTTGAACAAATATTGTCCAACTGTCGATCAATGTTGTTAAGAGACAAATAATTACCACCTCATAACGTGTTCCAAATACGCAAGTCATGGAATTACATAACATTTAAATTTAGTTTTAAAGTCGAATGAAGAGTCTTAAATAATAATAATGATAATTTACTCTTAACAACTTTACTCACTTTTCTCTTATCCAACATGAAATAATATACACTTATCATTAGTCTATACAATTAACTTATCTATGTTTACACAATATACAAAATTAATAAATTAGATACATTATTATTGTTACTTGAATAGTTCTTCGGGCACGGGTGTGTATTTGAGCCCAGTATCGTTAAGCAGCGTGACGACCCAGGAGTCCTCGGGGATCAGGCCTGACTCCAGCAGTTTGACAGCAGCAGCCACGTTGGCACCACTAGTGTACCCCACATACAAGCCTTCCTTCTCACCAATCAAATTCTTGTATTCAACAGCTTCCTCATCAGTCACGCTCAAAGTTCCGTCCATGTAATCGAATTTAAACAAATTCGGGACACACCCGTATCCTGACCCCTGAAGTAAATGAAGAGGCTTCGTCACTACGTCGCCCTTGATCGGCTCAGCACCAGCAGGTTCCACGACGTACGTCTTAATGTTAGGATCCTGCTCTTTTAAATATTTAGCCGTGCCCACAAAAGTCCCGGAAGTGCCCACTGACGCTACGAAGGCGTCTACGCGGCGACCAGTTTGTTTCCAAATTTCGGGACCTGTAGTTGTGTAATGCGCCATCGAATTTGCTTCATTGTTGAACTGGTTCACGTAGTATGCATTTTGTTCCTTCACTATTTTCAGGCCTACTTGCTCAACTGCTTTAACGTCTGCTAATGTTACATTCCCGTACGTTCCTTCAACTTGGTCCACTCGGACACATTTGGCGCCCAGGGCCTCCATGTGCAACGCTCTTTGGGCACTGTTACCCTTTGACATGGTGAGTGTCAGAGGATGTCCAAGCACTGCGCAAACGACGGCGAGCCCACATCCTTGGTTACCAGACGTCACCTCCACCACCGGTGCACCAGGCTTCAATTCACCAGACTTGAGAGCTAGCTCGATCATGCTCAACGACGAACGACATTTAATTGATGCACCAGGGTTCATGAACTCACACTTGACTAGAATCCGCCCAGGGCCAGTGTAAAGCCGATCCAGGGCCACGATGGGCGTGTTGCCAATTAATTCCAGCGCCGAAGATTTAATTTCATTTTCTGATGATTTAAATTGATGGTTCTCTGAGATAGGTGCCATGATGTAGACTTGTATACTTTACTTTTCGTTAGCACTTACTGAATATACAAATATCAACTAGTGACTGAGTTGTGTCATATCTGGTGGCTTATTATAAGTGTTCGTAGATCGCGTCTCGTGTGCACAGCGCCGGCGCCGGGTGCGCGCTCGCGGTCCGCGGCTGAGTGATGTCAACAACAGCGCGGACTGTGTGCAACTCGCTAATGAAACGATTGATATTCTATCTGACTCCCTAAGTTGTTAAAATTCTAAGGTCGCGCCTTTTATGGTTTAGTTATCTTTTATTAATAAATTATAATTATAGTCTATTGTACTTAAACATACGAGCCAATTTTACAAGACTCTCTCTGAAAATAATACAATGTTGTCCATGATTTTATCATATTTATGTAATCTACTATTATTACTATGTAATAAACATCTTTTTATGAAAGACTCATTTTTATGAAGTTTTTCAAGACCAAATTATGTTAGTTATTGTAAGTTACTCACTCGGTTTTTCATGAAATTTAATGGTATGAATTTCTATTGATTTCGATTGATTTGCTTTCGTAAACATAAATAAAATTTTATTTTTGCATTTCGCAAATACACAATACTTACATATATATTTATAAAAGACTAGATGTTCCCCGCGACTCCGGCCGCGGTACCTATTTTTTTAGTAAAAAAAATAAGCCTATGATTACTCAGGGTGAATGTAGCTTTCTAATAGTGAAATATTTTTTGAAATCGGCGCAGTAGTTTTTGAGTTTATTCATTACAAACACAGAGAAAAATACAAATCTTTCGTCTTTATAATATTAGTGTAGACAAGATATTATTATATTCGTTCGTATTCGTCGATCGTTAAGTAGTATTCGTCGATCGTTAAGTAGTATTCGTCAACCAGGTAGATGCCGACTTTATTTCAATCAAATGCACTTGTATAACATGTTTCAATTAGTTCCACCTAATCATGGCGTGTCATTACGTCATATTGCGCCAACTGGTACAATAAATACACAACTACAAATAGCTGCTTGCCTTCGACGACCATGCGATTAACTCACAAGTGGCAATCCGGGGACTTTTAACAATCCACAATTTGGAACATAAATGACAGCAAAATAAACTTAAAAAATATCCCACTAAAGCTTATTTTTCTACATCTAACTCTACAACCCAGAGATGACTTGATCAACGGAATATAAATCCTAATAACCTTCAGTTAGAATCCATTTAGAAATAGACGGTATAAATATGTGCAGATGTCGTACGAACAGGGACTATTGTTAACAAATACGGGTACAATTGCGAACAATGCATTACGTTATTTTATTTGGCGAAGGCAAGTAGCGACGGGCCAAATGTCAGCTGTTAGCTAATTGAGATATCAATCGTAAATGGGACGAAATATGGCGACCAAATGTCGCGATAGTTACTTGTTTAGATGTATTGAACATTGCATTATAACAAAAGCTGATTTAGAAAAATCGGTCCGTCTGTTGCTTCTCGTATCTGAAAATAATTGAAATAGTCACCTATTCATTTATGGCTGTTTTAATAAATTCCTTCTTTGATGTTTAGATATTGATGTGTACCTATTTTAAGTTTATCTAATCTGACTTGTTATTTTCTTAAAAATAAGGTTTCTAGCAATGTTACTAGTATTCTCGTTAAGCCTAGCTAAGCTAAACGCTTGTGGTGCGAGTGGGTTTACGTCGGTAGTGCAATGAATGGGATTCTAACCCGTGAACACAAGATCGCAAGTCCGTGCTCTACCTATTAGGCTACCGCCGCTTGTTTATTTAATCACTTTAAGTCCGACCTACGACCTACGAGTGCGTTGCAAGTACCTATGGTATTGTAATTGGTGAAGGCACACGGCTCTCCGTCGTCATGCGTCGGTCTCATTACGACGTCCGTGTGAAAAATAATCGAAATCTTTGCGCCCGACGACGCAACGCGTCGTGTGCACAGGGCGTTATGATCTAGGTACCTGCCTAAAACGTAGCTTATTATAATTATATATATAGTGCATAAAATGTAGCTTTTCCTGGTTTTACTTAAATCATAAGTTTATTTATGTAGGTAAACAGGATATTTTTTTATGCAGTGCGTTAATCAACGAGGTAATCAGGTGCTTAAAACTAAACAACTCTTCCCAAGGAACATAGGTCGAAATTTTAAAATTGAAAATCAATTTACTAACTAACATCAGTCACGTGACCTGTCAATTTGTATGAATATCTCATTTTCAATTTGAGATTTCGACCTATTTTCTTTGAGGAAAGTTTTTCAGTTTTATGCTCCTGATTACCTAGTAGAATATACGCACTCCATAAAAATTAATCATTTAATTAATTCCATTTGAATGAAGGAATCGTCTTTACCTATGTGACCATATGTGATTGTATGGGCGAGTACATTTCTCAAGAACGAAGACTGAAGGACTCTCTAAAGACCACCTACGTCTCTATTAAGTAAAATCACAGACCTATTAACAATCTCAAAAAAGTAAATCCCTCAATACCATTGCGAGGCACACCCAATTACAGATCTTTCAAATCCGAAAATGTCGGATTCCCACGGGCGCAGGTGCAGGAGCTTGCGCATACAATGCGGAGCGCGCTCGCATTCCAAGCAGCGCGCGCGCAACGACGCAGCACAGATCGTGACTTGTATTACACGCTACATTAAAAGATTGGGAGACGGAATTGGGATTTACTTCATATTTTTATCATAATAAAAAATCTTAAAACCCCTTTAAGCTTAATTAAGGCCTTACAACATACCTCTTATATAATGTATAGCGTTATTTTCCAAACTTTTTTCCTGATTCAGTACATTAGATAGGCTATATATCATTTTAATAAGGTACTTAATTTTCTATAGGTTTATTTAAATTATTTTTAATTTATTTTAAGTAACTTAGCTATTGCATTAGGCGTTCTCTGTCTATAAATAAATAATTACTGAAATTTTTAAAATCTACATCCGAACACTTTATTGTTTAGACTTTTTAGATAATCCTCTAATAGGCCCCTATTTCACCATTGTCAGGTTACTTTATTCGAGGAATAATTCTGATATTTTGACAGTTGTTTCATACAAAAACTGTCAGACGTCAATTTTATTCGTCGAATAAAAAATATCTGACGGTGGTGAAATAGGCCCTAAGTTGGACAACATCGTCAAAATATTGCTCTAAGATGTCGAAGCCACAGACGATTAACAATTAGCGTGTGGCTTCTATGAACCTCAGTAAACAGCTATCTCATTTTGGCTTCGTTGTGGTTTTAAGACTTAAAAGTAATAAGGAAATGGTTTCGTAACACAAGTAAACGCTCACCAAATATCGTAAAGCGTTAGGTAAAGTTCGAGTCCGTGCTAATCAGTAGGACCACTTATATGGCAAGAAGTACCAACAGACGACGCCTCCATTTTGGTGCACACGTTTCGTGATTTGAGAGCAAATGACAAGTGAAGTGCGACATAATCTGGACTTGCGATCTGCTTTGAAATTGTATTTATATGGAAATGGATAAGCAACAGTTTTGTATGATGTAACCTTATCATGTATTAGTTTAGCTAAGATTTACTGTGCTTCCGCACATAGCCCCTTGATAGTTGATTGGTACGTTGTGTTAAGAAAGCTATGTGTTAATTCAAGGTAGAAATCCGATTTGGGTAATAATGTCTTGTGTGAAAGTAGTTACCTAAGGTAACTTTATAAACCAAGTAAGTAGTACCCATAAAAGAGTTTGTTCTTGATTTTCAGAAGAAATAAATAACATCGTAAAGTATCACTACGCGAATCTACCAACACGATTTTATTTCCATTTATTTTAATCTTTTCCGTCTATCTGAACTCTCTTGAGCACGATGGTAAAATAAAAATATAACGCAATTAAATTCGAGGAAGAACGTCGCGTCTTTCATATAATTTAGTTATTACCAGGTAATTACCTCATGGAACAGGAAAACTATTGAATCAAGCACACTAAAGGACAAGTTAATTAGATTAAATTAATCAATACAATTATGACACATTTGGTTGCGACGCCATATTGATAACTGTATGTTTCAATTCTCAGATTAATTTCAATTATACAATTCAATAGGTACTTAATGAGAGACGCGAGTGCCGCCATTATTCTTCCCCGAATAGTGTTGCTGTTGTTCCTTCTTCAGGTAGTAGACGCGACGTAGTCATCAATATAAAAATTCGCTTATCAGTAGGTACCTAGGAACCTACTTTATTGGAAAATCTAAAGGGTTCAATTTAAACTTAAAAAAATGTCCTCAAGACGTGTCTTTCGCTAGCCATAGTTATACTTATGTTCTTAGCCTGTAACAATAATCGTAATTCTAATGAAAACAGAAATAAAAACTGTAGCAATTAGCTCCTAGCAAAAACAGTGGAATAGTTTAAAGCTAGTACTACTATCACACAGCTGTTTCTTTTAATTGCACACGATATAATTTCCGTATGAGGTGAAGGGTTATCTTGATATTTCGAGTGACGAGTGAACAACCTGTCTGTTATCTGTTTGTTGGGGTGACCTTCGCCAATTACTTAATGTTATTTTTAAGTAGGTACAAAATTAAATCATGACGTCTTAAACTCGTAGAGGTTTACAATCAACCTTATCGTATAAAACTTCATGTACCTACATTTTGTTTTTTGTATCGCCAGAAACTGAAGCACAAACACAACTGCAAATGACTGCACGGATAGCCGAGTGGCATAGGTCCCCACGCTAATTACCACTGTGCGCGACGTGCTGCGGGTTCGATCCCTGCATGAGACAAGCATTTATGTGATCCACAAATGTTTGTTCCAAGTCTGGGTGTTCTTTGTGCATGTGATTTGAATGTTTGTGAAACCCCCGCGACACAAGGATTAATTTCCTTAATGCGGGCGTCGTTTTTTTTTTTTCAAAAAAAAAATAAAAAAAAACTACAATTTTAACTAGTGTTAATGTCTCAGAAAATCTGAAATCTAGTTATTTACTTTTCGCTCAATCATTCTATTTGCATCAAATAGAATGATTGAGCGAAAATATAGCCGTAATGAATCTACCTAATTATGAACATATCAAATATTGCAAGTTCATTACGACTAGTGGCGAGTGGATTGGACAAAAGTGAAGCACGTTTAAAACAATCATAGTTATCAATACAAAAAGGTTCTTAACACTACGATGTTTTTGTCAGTATACCTTTAATATTAATAAATATACCTGAGGAATGGAATCATCGCCTCACGAATCTGTCGATGGAAAAAACTGTTTTTTTTGTGAAGGGCAAAAATTGTAAACAAATAAAATTGACATAAAAGACGGCAATAAGTAAAACGAAAAGAAAAGGAGCTAATGTTGGTCTCGCTCTGTGGGAATCAAATCACGACTCACGCGCAGCGCTGTGAAAGGATACCGGGACGACTGCGTTATATACAGCAAGTTGTTTTTGTGTGAAACGACTAAATGCCAACAAAGCATTAGCAAATATGAAGAAAAGTATTAAATTAATTTTTACTTTAATTTACGTTCTTAATATCAACACTTAAATATAAATTGTATATTGTTAAATCATCATCAAATCAGCCTATCGCGGTCCACTGCTGGACATAGGCCTCTCCCAAGTTGCGCCAAAACACCCGGTCCTCCGCCTTCCGCATCCAGTTCGACCCAGCCACCTTTTTCAGGTCATCGGTCCATCTGGTTTGGGGGCGTCCTACGCTACGTTTGCCGGTTCGCGGTCTCCACTCAAGGACTCGTCTGCTCCAACGGCCATCAGTCCTTCGACAGACATGACCAGCCCATTGCCACTTCAGCTTACTGACTCTGCAAGCTATGTCGGTAACTCCGGTTCTTCTCCGGATAATCTCATTCCTGATTTTATCCTTCAAAGATACTCCGAGCATAGCTCGCTCCATAGCTCGCTGAGCGACTTTGAGTTTTTGGACTAGCCCTATTGTCAGTGTCCACATTTCGGCGCCGTAAGTCATGACAGGCAGGACGCACTGGTTGAAGACTTTTGTCTTCAAACTTTGCGGTATAGGCGACGAGAATCTCGTCGCCTATTGTTAAATAGTGTAATTTAATTTTTGGTCAATGATAGGCCAGATTTAAAAAAATCAAAGCAACTATATATTGTAATTGATAACTATTTGTTGACTGCTCTTATAGGAAGTGTTTGTCACAAGTTACTACAACGTGCTGCTTGCTAGTGTAGATAACATAGCTATGTTATCTATGCATGATAATACAACAAATAAATAATAAAGTAACATAAATCATATCGCGTTCAGAAAACACTCCAATAATCTTATGTTTAATTTAACCCTGACCAAAACATAAATCTTCCAGCAAAAATCCTATACAAACTGAAGCAATACGTACTATAACTACATACTTACTTTCTTCTTGTACTCTGGCCAATAAATTACGAGCGGCCTATTTAGAACAAAAAGAGCACGCTGTATAAAATCCGTGGGCAGGTCTGGATGCACCTGAGTATTTCACACCGCGACTCGCTGGCGCCGACGGCCAGTCTACTACAGTCTGTGACCCAGCGCCACAGACCTACCAACAAATTGATGGATAGACTCTACAATATTTATCTCAATAAATAAAATTATAGTCTCACATATTTTTTTGTGTTATGTCAGTTATTTAGTTGTTAATAAACATATTTAACAACATAATTGTAGCTGTAACTCTCATGGTGTACAATTAAGAATATTCTATTCGACTAAAATAGAAATGTAGAGTATGAAACAAGCTCTGGTGGTTTTAACTAACTTTTTGGATATTGATGTAGTAAGTAAGACTTTCAAACTAGCTGACCCGGCAAACGTTGTTCTGCCATATTATAAAAAGTCTGGAGAGGGCCACCCTTATCATTTAGGGGTATGAAAAATATTATACTCGGAATTTTAATTCGATTCCAGATTTGACAATTTCTGTGTTGCAACGTTATGACAAGTACTAAATAGTGACGTTGCGGAATTATTCGATATTGAAATGGAATATTTCCAGATCGATTCTTCTCGTTTATAATTTTACTCTTGTAAACTAAGTTTATCAGGAAATTAAATATTTCTGAACCGATAATTTAGTTTTGACGATTCATTAACGATCTGAGACTTTTCTTTTATAATTGTGTGTGAAATAAATAAAAAAATGTGATCATGAAGGAACATGACAAATAAATCGATTTTTGTGTTCATCACTACACTAATAAATGTGGTATCATTATTTCACAAAATGACAGTAGCTAATGTCAAATCCGGAATCGAATTAAAATTCCGAGTATAGATGTAACCACAAAATGAGAAAATCAATCGATCAGTGAAAGTGATAATATTACATAATCAGAGCGTGTCGAACGATCTTTAAAAGTGAAACAAATTCTATTTCAATAGATAAACACTATTATTTAAGATCCTTATTTCCTACAATATTACTTAATAGTAATAGGTATTAAATGGAGTGATAAGTAGATACTTATCACTCCATTTAATACCTATGTAGTAGGTCTTAACGGTAACCAATCAATTAAGTTTAAGGCATGCGGGTAAATTATTCACTCAACAAAGTGAAACAAATTGAGCAGCTCAATATTACGTATTACGTTTACTATTATTACTATTTCGTTTTATTAATTTTGGTTAGAAAATATAATTTCTCAGGTCGATAAAAGGTAATGCTGTGCCTTGACACAGCTAACCTACTTAAAAAGAAGAAACAAGTGGTCTTTATGGTCAAATTAAGTTTTAGCCTAATGGTTCGGGCGTCGGTCTTACGATCATGTGGTTGTCGGTTCGAATCCCACCCATTGCACTACCGACGTCAAGCCACTCGTAACACAAGCATTTAGCTTAGCACGAGAGTTTAAAAAGAATACTAATGCGCGATCCTCATTGCTAGTAATATTTTTGAAAACAATAATGTGTTTATTGGCAGGTCTATCCGTTACGAAGTGTTACCACCCACTCACAGCGAGTGGTGTCGTGGTCCATAATGGTATTAGTGCATTCCGAGCCGCACGGCGCGGCTGCAGAACGTCCAAGCTGCGCCCCCGCAACTCTCATACATCCATCTACTACACCTACATTTCTATGTATCACGTACTACAATAGATCACACAGATTTGACAGAAAGTACAGCTTATATTCCCATAATTAAAAGTTACGTAAGGGAAACTGTCGTGGTGGCCTAGCGGTTCAATGACCAGATTGGCATGCACATGGTTTCAGGTTCGAACCCAGGCAAGTACCTATGTGACTTTTTCAAAGTTAGATGTACTTTCTTAATCATTCTAAAACATCATTGACAAATGGTGAAGGAAAAGATCAAGAGGAAACCTGGATTTCAAAGTATTGGAATCTGAAATCGCCAACTTGACCCGCAATGAGCAAGCGTGGTGATCAATACTCATCCCTTCTCTTTATGGGAAGAGGTCTGTGCCCAGCAGAGGGACGTATATAGGCCGGTATTATATTATTATAAGGGAAACTAAATTTTAATTTCATTTGCTCATTTAGACAATATTTATTAGATATCTGTTGTTGGAGTTGCCACTTTTTTAAATGATTGCTAACATCATTTTGACGGGCCTGTTGGTCTAGTGGTCAGTGACCCTGACTGCTAAGTCGGAGGTCGTGGGTTCGATTCACAGTAAAAATCTTTGTGTGATGAGCACGATCATTTTTGTTCGTACGGCTTGTAGCTTACCGGAATAAGAAATATTTGTTCTATCACAAGGTTAATACGCTATACTTTCCTACGCAGTAAGAGTAAAGATACTAAGGATATGGAGATAATAATTTGTTATGTGCGCACGGGTCTTTGAGTTATCCGTTTCTTAATTGAGAATGTTGCGCAACTTTTAATTCCAGTGGCAATATGGAATTCGTAACGTCACCTGGTCTAGGATAACATTCTGAATCTATTCTATAAACATAAGTGATTTTTTTTAAATCCATAAATTAGGTTAGTGAACTGCAAGCTAGAATCAAACAGGCAGTCATCAAAAGTTAAAATAAAGATAAAGATTAAGTTAATCGTATAATATCAAAAATGTTAAATATATTACTGTATGTTTTACAAAAATTTAGGACGACATCAAATATATTTTTGTGTACACTATTGAGTACTGCATTTCTTTTCGTAAAGCTCTTCGAACACTTTCATTCGTTCTGGGTACACTTCATACTTCATTCTCATTTTTCTGTCGATCACAAAGCAAGCAACGCCTGTTTCGGCAATAGGCTCCCATTTCGTTGTTACCAAGAAATCAAGTCTCGGTGACGGATCCCTGAAATGTACAACAAAACCTTAAACTAATCGTCTATTTAATAAAAATGATTTCGTTTTATAAATAAAATACCCAATTTAATAAAAGTGAAATCACGAATTATACTTATTCTGAGGAAACCACTTTTCACTGATGATGATTCAATATTTACTCTTAAGATTAATAAAGAAATATACAAAAACATTGTTTTGTTTTAATAATTATTCATTCTTTACTTACCCATAAGTCGCAAAGTTAACCCATAGTTGGTTCATCGTGTCCCGTACAATTTTATCCATGTCACTGATGGATGAGGACAATTTGTTACTTCTTACGATATAGCCGCCATCGTCGCCGTGACACGCCCCCTGCCGGTCGATGTTGTAACACTTCTTAATGTAATTCAAACCTCCATCATACGAGAACTCGTAGAAAAATACTGGAGCATTGTGCTTAGCTATTAAAGTTGTAGCCACATAAATACCACCGATAAAGTCCACATCAGAGAAAAAGTCTATAGCGTAAGCATCAGGATCTTCATATATCCTCTCAGATTCTAAATAGTTTGTCTTCAACTTCAGTTCCGTATTAATCTTTTCCGGGACATCTAAATCAAATGGAAAGTAATCTACAAAAACCTTCTCTTTTATAAACTTCTCGAGAGTCGGTGCACCATGAGACACCATGAGAAGCCCTTCTCGTGAACAGAACCCAGACATATATGGAACTTTGTTGAATTCTCCTTTAGACAACAGTTCGTATGGAGGCTTGCTTAAAAATGGTTCCCAATCACCTGGTTTCTCAACTGTTGGTACAAAACCAAAGTGAATTCCGCCTCGCCATTCATCAGTAGCCAACGCCAGCATAGACGCGGTAATTAATTCATTTGTCGTCAAACCTTTCAGGTATTTTAATAACTCATCGTCGTCGCCAATAACTTTACCGTTTAAAAACGGTATTTTGGAAGCTAGCTTTTTAACATCTTTATTATAAGCCCAATGTAATAGAGAAGAACCAGATTGAGCAAGGGCTTTATGAAATAGACCTTTAGCCATTGGTGACAGAAGAAGATATTCTACAGATGCACCTCCAGCACTTATTCCAAAAATAGTAACACTGTTCGGGTCACCACCAAATTGCTTTATGTTTTTCTGAACCCATTTCAAGGCTTGAACTTGATCTTTTAATCCCATGTTGCCTGTAGCTTCTTTACGGTCTAAGGATAAAAACCCGAGGATTCCCAGCCTATAGTTAAGGCTGACCACGACTACTTTTCTTTTTACGAGAAAATCCGGTCCATGCGCCGAATCGTCTGTACCGTGGCCAAAGAGAAACCCACCGCCATGCAAAAACACCATGACAGGAAGTAATTCATTGTCACTCGAAGGTAGTTTTGGTGTATAAACGTTTAAATACAAACAATCTTCGTCTCCCACTATGCTTTTGGTGTCTTTATCAAATTGTGCGCAGATATTGCAATCTTTGGTCCCATCTCTGACTCCCTCCCATGAATCTGGTGGTTGAGGTGCCTAAAACAATAACCATCTTACATTTATATAATTATTACTTAAGTACACAAAGGAGATATACGTATCTGGGAAAGAAAAAAAATAATCGCTTATTTTTATGTCCAGCAAAATTTGTAATTTTTTATTTTTATTATTTGATGATAAGGAATGGATTGGCAAAATATAGCTTGACTTTAATCTTGTGCAATCTACATCCTCTACCCACATTCACAAAATACTATTTTTCTTACATAGTTATGTTAATGGCATTGTTGTACCTCGGGTCTAAATATTTTTCGTACTTTAGACTTGTTTCGACTTTCTTGGATCTTGTCACAACACTCGTCTTAATAAGAGCAAATAACAGAGCAAAATTTTTATTCTAATAATGTATTCTATTATTCAAATAGTCCAGAGAGACTACTCATTCAGAGCTTTTACATGCTTACCGCCTTGCGATAGCTTCTTTGTCATAATTAAGGATATTGTGACCTAGGTCATAATCTTACAATATACGTTATTGTAATATACTTACACTCGCATAAGAAAGAGTGTTTAGTACCAATGTCACATTGCCGATATATTATTATATCTTTAAGCCTTATTGTTTTGGATATTACTATATACTTGAAATGTACTTTGTTTGAGACGACTGTTTCGTTAAAATTGCTGTAACCGGAGGTAATTAAGGTCGCAATATCATTAAAGTTCTGCTTTCATTTATAGGGTATGTCTCCGACGTGTTCCCATAACACATGCATCAAAATGGGTTCAGCAGTTTAGTTTTTAAATAATATATCCTAAATTTATGTGTCATCAATTATGGTCCTAAAGTTAAGTAGTATTTAATATTGTTTCTGATCGCCGCGCGGGCCTTTATGGGTACCATTTTTTTTTTTCATTTTACGTCACGTGGGCCATAAGGTGATTTGTCTGTAGCCACGCCTCCATCAACTTTGTAGTTATTTCCTACATACACGCGCAAATGTGAAAGCCTCCATCTTGATTGAATAGGTATCAGATTTTATGAAATGCATTTTTCTTCACAAAAAGGTTCGGTTATTAATAGCAATTATATATATCACGTATTACCTCATTATAAGAGAAAAAGACGTCATTTTATAGTATTGCCATAAGTTTATTTAAAGTCCCATTAATTATTTCAATATGAACAAAAGGCACTAAGTCTTTGTAGACCTAACATATTTACTTGAAAAATTGGGTAAAATAGATGGGTTTTAAAGTACTCTACAAACTACCTCTGTAAGTAAGTAGGTACGTAATTTATGCCATTAGATCAGGTTAGTAGGCAGTGTAGCCAGGTACCTACCTACTGAAGAAACAGATTTGTACAGTCATGAAAAAAGTAATTTGACCGTAATATGGCAAAGTTTGAGCGAAGTAGGAATCGTCCACTAAATAAATAGTTTTGACAATATTTTTGATATAATATATCTTGCTACGATTTAGGGTAACTATCTCTCTGTGTCTGGTATTACTAGACCTTACAACTACACGCACAAGTTTGGTCGTCGACGGTCGAACGCAATGACCGTCGCGCAACCGGCTTACTACACATTCTAAACCAACCCAATTCACTTTTTTTTCAATAATTATTAGGTACAAGTACAACAGTCTCCTACATGTCTATTGTAATGTAAGTATTTAATCAGCTATAGCTTGGATAAGCTTTAGATATTCATATACCTAATACTGTTTAAATCATACCGATTTGATTCGTACAAATAATAACAAAATATAATAAACAGGCGTTATTGTGAACCAGATGTTATTCGAGATTAAATCTTATATACATACCTAAATACAATAAGTACCCAGATACCTACCTACTTGGCACTTATTTAAGAAAGTAAGTAGGTAGGTACCTACATTCCTAATAAAAAAATAAACCAATTTGATACTTACAGCAAATCTCAAGTCACCAAGGGGTGGTTTTGCATATGGAATTCCCTTGTAACTACAATACTCAAATTCATCGAATATCTTTATCACCTTCCCTTTTATTTTCCCCTGTGCGGTTTCCACTAGCGGATCGGACATTGTTATTATTGACTACGAAATAAACACAAACAACAAACTGCACTATTTGCACAACTTTTGGTTTATTATCGACAATATTTTCATTCACAAACCTCTATGACAAGCAGAATAACCTTAAAATTGACAGCGGTGCTCAGCGGTGGACCGAATCTTCCACTCACCTGCCTACATTCACTACATTGAAAGTAGTTTAGCAATATACAAACTAGATGGCGCTTCCATAAGCAATCAAAACAAAAACCTTTTATCGAATAAAGCATTTGTTTAATATAGTAAATATAATCTATACTCTCTTTCATAACAAAATTATTCTTAAGATAAAATTTACCTAAATTACACCAACCAAGCAACAACCGCTTTATTAAAGCATCTTACTTTCAGATCTACTAGCTCCATCTATAGGTAACTGATAGTAACATGTTTACAACAACGAGTCCTTTTTCGTTTTATTTTTTGTTCCACATCTCTCTTACGGCCTTTTTCGCCATCGTCAGATATCTTTTATTATTGTTTATTATAGACGTTTGACAGTTTCTTTTTGAAACAACCATCAAAATTTAAAAATTATTCCTCGAATAAAGTTATCTGACGATGGTGAAATATGGCCTTAATCGTAATTATCCATCAAAGCAGGTACCTACCAACACATTAAAATATAGCCAACTTAGTAACTATACTCCATTTAACAGAAGTTAAAAAAGGTTATTTATAATGTACACTTTGTTGCAAAAGTACAATAAACTTATTAACAGTTACGATTGACGCCTATAAATTAAAATCTATTTACATACCAGCTGTCACACTTATTTGTAATCATGTTAACCATTTTTCATAACAAATTATGTGGCTTTCATTTATTTATAATATTTCATTCCAATCTAAAATGACAATGTCAATGCTAAAAAGCTAAAAGAAGCAGTGATGAACAATACTGGAACGTTTTTCGTTTTACTATTATCCTACCATTATTTGTTTATTTATTATATATTTATTATTTTATTATGACTAAATCCTATGATGAAGACGAAGAAGTTTCACTATAGTGTGTTGTAAGTTGTTATTTAAATTAAAATATATTACTTTTATTTTATAATACCGGCCTATAAACGTCCCACTACTGGGCACAGGCCTCTCTCTCATATAGAGAAGGACTTTTATTTTAATTTTAATTAAATCTAAGTCATCATGACATGATTGGTTGTCTCATTCATTGTTTTGGTGTAAGTTTGTAATGTGTGATGAAGATATTGTTATAAATAAAGCGTAATTTAAAAAAAAAAAGATTTATTTCGTTTATTTAAGTACTTAAAACAATTTCTTTGAAATAAAAGGTTTTCAATTCCTGCTTCTGCGAGCCTCTTTTTTCTAATGCTATAATAAATGGAGTATAGGTACAAAAAAAAATCAAAATGCGCTTAATCGCTCTATTTATTCAAAATTCAATAGCTAAAAACGTTGATGCTTCGATTATAGTTTACCTGTTGTTGATCTAAGATAGATAAGTAGGCGTCAAGCCAAACAACGTCTCAAATCATTGATCTTTGTTTCGGCACCACAATTAGAACGCTTCACTAAACTGATTCGAATCCCGCGCAGGCAAGATAGCCGGATGCGCACCTGTGTCCGTGTCGTGAGAACCGACCACGATCTTTGACGCAAACCCCTTCGCTGTCCTCATCTCAAACATACCACGCAATTTTCGACCATAACTCGTGAAAATAAGGATCTTGTAATTTTTCTGACCGCAAATGTTACGTGGCAAAGTTCATATAAGGCCATACAGAGTTCCCTGTTGTGCTATGTTTGTTGTGTTATTTTGTACGCTTTTAACATCCGCGCTATTATAGCAACTTTTTATCGTAGTTTAACCACGATTAAAGGAGCATGATGCTGCATTTAGATTTTATTAGATAATTTAAAAGTTTGAGCTGAGAAAAGAAAAGTTTTAAGCATTGCTGCTAACAGTGCTACCGCATTAAATAATTATTGTATTGTATATTGAATCTAATCAAATAGGTATCAAAATCTTTAAAGAATAATTCCTTTAAAGTATTATGAATATTTATTTGTAATTTATTTACCAATTAAGACCTTATCATTGACGAATGACGAAAGAAATATGATTAAAAGAACATATTAAATTAATCAGTTACCTAAATTTAATGATGAATTTACTATTTCTATAACTACATCAAAAAACTACGGATGCCAAATAAATCCGGAAGATAGCATTATCCTGTTGGAGTATTAAAAATCGGTCACCCTACATTCGCGCACGTGAATAGTTTGCGAAACGCTGTTTAGTGTTGTTGCCGTGTGAACCTGATCACGATCTTTTTACGGTTTTCCAGACCCGCAAAAAACGTTTGAATTATATTAATTCATTGCATCAGCCTTTGATACCCGAATTCCTTTCAGCCAATTTTATCTATTTGTTGTATTTACCAATACAATTAATATTTGTGTGAAAATTGCGGCGCCTTTTATGTTATTCTATTGAGCGTTGAAGATATTGCACATTCTATAACCGAACATTACAAAGAGGTTTGTTTGTTTGGTTGTAGGAGGCAAGCTATCTTCTGAATGTATTCTTCTGTACGTATGAAATAGTCTACAGGGCTTATCCAATCAACCAATCAACGCAGCCTATCACTGTTCGCAGCTGGACATAGGCCTCTCCCAAGATACACGACAGCACCCGGTCCTCCGCCTTCCCCAGTGGGATAAAAACGAAATGTTTTTATTTCTAGTAAACCTAAAATTGAGCGCTTTACAAACTTTATCTTTAAAACTAAATTATTCTAGGTGCACAGGGTTTATCGGGAACCGGGCCACTGCAATTTTTTTTATTTTAACTATTTGAAATCGTCATTCTGCGGTCATTTTGCCATCATGGCAGAATGTTTGCACATAACTTGCAATTGCTTTGTTATTCAAGTTTTTTTTTATAATTTCCCAATGCCAATTTCATCATTTTGGAGTCATTTTGCATGCAATTGTGTACACATTAAAGTGTTTTAAAACCGATCTAAGACTAAAATAAAACCTTCTTCAGCTGCTTTCCTTTTGCGTATTTTGGTTTGCCTATTCCAATGTTCGACAACTTGAGGATAGAATCTGCGTTGATCCATTCCATAATCTTACCGGGACGGGATTTAGTAGATCATTTTGTCTCGGTAAAGAATAACTTGCTCAGCTAGTGAGTGAATAAATTAACTCTACATTGAATGGCATAGCGACGATCCGACGTTATCACGTCGTAATAAGATTAGTAAAATTCTTAGGCCCAGTTCTTTGATCCCGAGTTAACTCAACCAATGGTTAAATATAAATAATATGCTAACTAATGGTTTCAAAACGCGTTTTTTCATCAATTGTTAATCTATCAAATGGTCAAATAAGTTGAAGACATAATTATTAAAGCATTTGTTAGACCAAAAATTGATGAATAAATGCGTTCTGCCGAAGTTTGAAACCATTAGTTAGCATATTTAACCATTGGTTGAGTTAACTCGGGATCAAAAAACTGGGCCTTGAACAATCAAAGCTTTTTAAGTTAATAATATACATTAGGTGTATTTAGCTACAATAATAGAGTGTTATCTAAAAGTGCATTATATGCGCTGAATTAATTACCAGCGCTGCATGGATATACCTCTTTTGGTGACTGAGTGTCAATTATTTTTCAAGAACTATCAAATTGTATTCACTGGACAATGGCGGCTGTGCATTCTGCTTTCATGTGACCGCACATGCTCGGAGGTAACCATAAATCGCGATGCGCGAGCACAGGCCAGCGTCTTTTGTGTGGAGTCGTACATGATAGGATAGACGCGTGTGTGTTTCAGCGTGATTGTGTGTACAATTGGTGCGCGCGCAGGTGTGTCCGAGACTAGCCGGCGCCGGCGCACATTCCTTCGGCGGTCACGGCGCGGCGCCGCGCTTGTGGCCGCGCGCACAGAATAAGTCAACTAAACATCAGTACAAACACATAAACAGCATCTCTAATCAGAAAACTTGAAATTAGTAATTAGTTGCTACTCCCGGCGACGTGTGGTCGATTATCCCACTATGACTAGAGACACGGGTACACGACCATCACAATGGTACTTACTTAAACAATAATTTATTCAATATAAATACATAATAATATGTGTGCTCATTCAATGAAGTAGGTACTGTTTTATATCCTCGTGTCCTTAATTATGATATTATATATTAATTTTGTTATTATATCCTTACTACCTTAGCAATATTATTAGAGTGAAGAAACATACCCTACTGCTTTTTAATATTAGAGGGTTCAAATATTCAATTAACACCCGTAGCGCAATGGCAATTTTATTGGTCCAGAGTCCAGGTTGGTACCACATCTAGGCTAGATATAGGTATGCTGGGTACCAAATGGTATCAAATCAATTTTATGCCAAGCCCTGCAAATCAGTAGTTATTGCAATCGAAGAATTTAAATAGCACTCTTCTGAATTCCATTTATTCAATATTAACAATCATAATTATTATCTTTCTATTCCGAGTATGCAAATCTTTCATACCTCTAAAATAACGCCATCTATAGTTCCATACATGAACTACTTGAAAACCTCAGAAAGATCTTGCTACTCCATAATAGAGGGCACCGCTGATAACCTTACTCTTACTTTATATTGTTGTATATACTTATTCATTCTTATAAATGCAATTCAATATAATTCATGAAATATGTTGAATATTAACAATAATTTATATAAGAACATAAAAAATGGATTCAACTTGTTTTTCTTTTTCTTGAAGATTTCGATCGAAATTTAAAATATTTTTTGACATGAGGCAACACCATAAACACATGGACAAGAAGAGATTTTGTCAAAAAGTTGAACGACGGTCGATCGCTGGTGTGAGCTCGAATATTCTAGACAAGGCACAGTCAAGTGACGCTAATTCCTCCATTACTTCTGTCTACATTTGTAACTTGAAAATATGGCTAACGTAGTAAAGCGATTGACTCCTCTGCTGGACCGCGTCCTTATCAAAAGGGCTGAAGCGGTAACGAAGACTGCCGGTGGCATCGTGATCCCCGAGAAGGCGCAGTCCAAAATTCTGCACGGAGAAGTAGTTGCTGTCGGACCTGGCGCCAGGAAAGACAATGGTGACTTTGTTCCAGTATTAGTTAAGGTGGGCGACAAAGTCCTTCTGCCAGAATACGGCGGCACCAAAGTGTCCCTAGAAAACGATGAGAAGGAATATCACCTATTCCGAGAGTCTGACATCTTGGCAAAGATTGAAAACTGAATATTGTGTTAGTTTTAATTTTGGTGATTCTGATTCTGTTTAATTATAGTTTTAAATTTAGTACATGTAGTGAATGAACATTGTGATTGTGTAATATGCTACTGTTTTGAGATAGGATATTGATGTTATCTCCGTTGCATTTCTTATTATAAATTTGTTACAGAAATTTATCTACTTTTATTTACAAAACCTATTATTTCATAACCTCATTGTCATGCTCATAACCTCAAAATACTTTGGATAGATAAATCTCATGTTCTAGAACTCTCATCAATAGTCATCACTTTGCTACGGCCTACGTTGTCGGTCGCACTAACACAAGTTACACACACACAGAGTAGGAACAATGGGTTATTAACTTATTACGATAGGTTTGAGACTGAGATAACAAAGTAATTTTTGTGACATAATTTACTTTTTTAACATCAAGAAATTTGCCTGGACCTTTTTTTTTACAAATAACTAATATGTATATCAACACTCCTGTCCTTGTGGCATAGGTCCAGGTAATATTTTCTGGATAATTATTTCTTTCTACTCCTCATTGAGTCATGCCAATAAAATACTTGAGTTAACAAAACAGACAACTTTAGCTTATAATCATGGAGGTACAGGTGCCTTGCTACTTGTGACTGCAAGTAGTAGTTAAGTAAACTGCTTACGTAGAGAGACGCCTACATGTAAGTATGGTTTGGCTCAAGTAGCTTCGGAGACCTACCTGCTACCTGGTTCAGTTTGTTAAGAATCATAGCTATAATTTCTAAGCTTTATTTGTTCTATGAAATATAAATACTTTCAAATAACAACTCTGGGGGTTTCATTGAACAGACTACAAAAAATAAACAATAAAATAAAATTGCAATATTATTAAAATATTAATCAAACAAGTCACATCTTTTGTACAACCTGATTAAATAATCTTACACATTTTTTAGCACTAAATTTAAATCACAGTAAATACAATATCTTAAAAAAAGTTTTCATTTGTTATTTGCAAAAGCATGAAAAATTAAAAACCTAAAAAACTAAATTCATTATTAGAAATTGAGACTATACATGAGCAGTACCAAAAGGAATAATTCCTTCAACAAATGACTATATTCACATAATCATGGCAAGCTTTAAAATAATAGGTTAAATGCACATAAATTAATTAAAAAAAAAATTAATTTAACACATAGTCTTGTGACTAACCACTTCAAAGATTACTCAATATTAATACTGAGATATTTCAGATATTAAATCTTAATAGCTAGGTACTTATTTGACAAATGTATTCAACATAGCTAATATGTTTACACTGGAAAAGGTACATGATGATGGCATTATCAATACATCATTAAAATGCGAATCTATTGTAATGATATGGCAGTGCGTCTCACTGCAGCTGACAATGCTGGGTTTGGGTCTGGGGGTTCCGTTAACAACTGTACTGATATCCAACAGCCATCTTCATTTGATTGACGTAAAGCCTCCATCGCAGCCTGAACTCGTTGCCCATCTTCAAATGTTGCTGCAGCCTTCACAGGCTCCTTGACCCAGTCCATCTGTTCCTTGACAGGTAGGAAGGCTTCCTTCAAAGCACTTATCATTTTACAAAGGCCTTTTATGTAAGGTTTTGGAACAACACTTGAAGCACAACTTAGGTCTTCTACATCAACATAAATTACTTCTTCTTGTCCATGAGGCCTTTTGCCTTCATCTTCTGTGATTTTAACATTTGGTTTGTGTAGTTTACCATGCAAATCTCCTCCCTTTACAACCAGATAACCTTTCTTACTGCATACATAAATTTCTTGATTGAAGCATGGCCCAGGCAAATGGTTATTTAATGTAGCAGTTACCAATAAGCCTTTATCCATTTGTAATTGGAATGTACAGAAGTCTGGGGCAGTTATCTTTCTGATGCCATTGACTTTACTAGTTTCTTCTACAAAAGTTCTCAAAACTCCATGCACCTTAACAACTTTCTGGCCAGTCAGAAATGAAACTAAATCTATTACATGACTACCAACTAATGTCAATGTCCCACCTCCCATGGTATCATCACATAACCAGTTGTAGGTTTCACCTATTAGAGGGCCCATTTGAACTCGCACATCTATAAGGCTTAATTCATCCGGGTTACCTAAGTAGCCCTCTTGAATGCATTTCCTCATGTGGCTGAATGCTGGTAAAAACCTTAATGAATGATTTACTATGGATATAAGAGTAGGATAATACTGTGCAGCTCGCACCATTTTTAAGGCTTCTGCCTGACATAGACCTGCTGGTTTATCACAAACTACATGTTTTCCTATACCCAAAGCCTTAACTGAAATCTGTGCATGTAAATTAGGTGCACACACAATGAATACTAAGCTCACATTCTTCTTTAGCAAAACATCATCTATTTTATTTGTAAAAAATGGTATCTTCAGCTCCTTAGCAGCTAGTTCGGCTTCCTGTAGTGTTACACCCCATATGGCTTCGACTGGAAATCCTTTTTCGCGTAAAAATGGTACCAAAACCTTCGCGATAGCCCCAGTCCCAAAAACCCCAATTCCCGGTAACATTTTCAGTGCGTTAACAAGACAAGCTCTTGTCTTGGCTTTGTCAACACTGCCTTAATACTGCAAAACAATATCTTGTTTCTTAAAAAGCATTATAAGATATTATGACAAAGTATTCTTACACCAACTAACACAAATAATTCGCATTAAACACGACCTATAAGAACGTAACAAACGAGTTTTATTAAGTACTTTTGAGTCAAATTGAGTTTAACTTTGGACACACTTTGGACTTGCTCTGCTAGTCTGCTCGCTCGACATTCATTGAATATAGAGCTAGTGATTAGAAATATTATCATCACAAAATATCGATGTAAATATTACTCGACTCAAGTTTTGCTTAATCATAATGTTATAATGTTACATATATCAATATTTTATAGGGTAGACTGAGATCGAGGTCATCGTGCATTCAGAGTCGAAAACATTTAAATAGAATAATGATCAAGCAACATCAAATTATTTTATTAGTGTGCTATGTGAACTTTTTAAAATATAAGTAAAAATTGAAATGTATTTAAGTACATTATTAAACTAGACAAAAAGTCTTTTTATCACTTTTTTCATCTTTTTGTCATCTTGAACCCATATTTACAAAAAGTATGTTTCTGTTTTCTTTAATCGATGTCGATACTATGGAGTGGACTGACATACCTATCTAATGTCATAAGCACTAATAAGCAGTATGTCAACCAAGTCAACTGTCAAATTTGACGTATTTTTTTATAAAGTTGCCACTTTCTTTGAAATGGGATAGCTGTGTTAAAAATAGAAATTGATTCTTTGTATCAATAAAAACAGTATAGTACCGGTAGTAGCTAACGTATATTAATTTCAAAGCAAAAAATACAAAAAATCAGGTATTTTATGGATTTCGATCCAGGGATTCTAAAGCTAGATTTTCACGGCGCGAGATATCACAAGTCGCGCCGCGTTATCTCGCGCCTACGCGCCGTGTGAAGGCAATGGCTCGATTAGCTCGAGGCGACGCTGTGTGTAGCGCGAGCAAGCGCGGCCGATCCGATCGAAGCCGGTAACTTCAAAGGCGCGGGCCGCCGGCCGGTGTGCCGCGGGTTGGCGCGAGTGAGTAAGCGAAGCATCGGTCAATCATTTCTACACCATTCCGATCGTTACCCAGCACTGAGAGGGACTGGTTGATCTTCGTTGCTTCTTTCAAACGGGTCCCAGTTGCGTGCGTCTTAAAGGACGGGTAGCGCGGACTGGCTTGTTGACACATGCTCGCTCGTACAAATATCTCGGCTTGTGATATCTCGGGCTGTGAGAAGCTAGCTTAAGGCTTTACGACTATGTGACTATGAAATTTTTATGTGACCTGCAATCGTACTTTTTATCTTTTAGAACAATATAGAACTGCAGAATTTGTTTGTTTGTTTTGTTGAACGCGCCAATCTCAGGAGCTACTGGTCCGATTAAAAAAATCTTTCAGTGTCTGATAACCCATTTATCGAGAAATGCTATAGTCTACTTTTTACTACATCATATATCCCTGGCGCCCATAATGATAGTAACGAATCCATACTCATTCATTAAAATCGGTCCAGTAGTTGTATGTTTCGGTGTAGTAGGCGCTACGGTGGAACATACAAAAATATACATATAGGTATATAGGGTCATATAGGTAGGTAGGTACATATTAATACATACTTACTTACTTACCTACATTTACGAAGTAACTATTTATTAATCCGTGCCTACATACAAATATACATACATAGGTACTTACTTAAATACTTACCTACAAACACTGGCAAAATCATTATCCTTCCTTTTTTCGGTTCAAAACATTGGCAGCTGAAATCCCCAACAAACAAGTGGGCAAGCGTGGAGATCAATGTTCAGAACGTTGATCACTACCCTTAGGTTCCGAACATTACCTTCGATCGCAGTAAAAAGTACCTACAGACCAATTTTTTTTATTAAAGTTTATTATGTGCATTTCGGTGTCGTTCTGGATACATGTTGCCCTTTGCGTAAAAACTGTTATGACCTCTTTGTTTTTTTATCAGCAAAAAATCCGCACATATTTCTTTAGCAGACATCGTCATATTAATTGTATGCGTGAAAGTGGAACAAAGAATAATATTATTTGAGTAAACAGTAGCATCGTAAGTCACGCTGTATGGCGCTTAAACCGAATCACTTTTCGTCGGAACGGTTAAATTCAATGCTTTGATATCCGCCACCTGGACTACCTCCTTAGGGTTGTCACGGACGACTACCTATATTTAAATTAACCCGTGGAGTGCTAAGTGTTTATTAAACTTCAGACTTTATAATATTTCTGAATTAGTACCTACCTTTGTTTGTACTGTTTTTATTAGATGTGAATGATGTGATCCGAGGTTTTTTTTTTATTATTAAATTACAATGTTTTGTTGATTGTAATGTAATGTGAGGAAAGATTTCCAATTTTCAGTATTCTTGTCAGGAATACAGAAATGTGTGAAATTACTATAACTACAATAAGATATTTTCTTAAACACTGTCTTTATTTTCGAATATTAAGTGACATCCCTACCTGTATCCTATTTGCAGCAATTCGTCTAACACCTCACAGTTGGAGCTCGCGGCCGATCATCTCCACAATTAGGGCTGACTGACGAACTAATATTAAATACAGTCTTCAAGTAATTATATAGATAACAATATAAAAAAACAACCTAGCTACTACTACTGGACGGAGTTGTGTGTGTGTTTACGTAGCACACTTTCAGAACTATTTTAAAGGAAGTAGGGTAAATACGCTAAATGTCGGCCCCCTTACGGATTTTCTAACTTTGGAACGCTCTGGCTGCACCAGTTTGCAACAAATGATAGCTTGTGTTGCGGTTTTAGACAGGTTGATAAATCTATTTTATATTTTTAGGCATAAAGTTGACTTTTCTACTAAAATAAAAAAGGATTAAGGTTTAGATGCGTTGAAGGCGAAAAAACCCTTAAGTCGGCCGTTCGCAGCCTATGGTCGGCGGTGTTTTTCCTAAACGTCGGCCGGATATAGGGTGTTTAAAATTAAGACAGTGAAAAATATAATCAACATGATTTATTTTGGCAGGAGTATGATATCACACATTTTTTGGCAGGAGTATTTGTTTAAAAGTAACTATAATTATAACTAAGTTAAAAATCACAATAAATATAATAAAAAATAATATGCAATAAAAATTACAATAAAAAAAACGGGGCTATAAGTAGGCCAGCTGCAGCAGCTGAGACGACTATCATAACAGTGATAGTTTCCTTTTCGCTAACTTATGTTTAATAGATAACCAGCAAATTCCAAAAAACTTTTTTCAATTGTATCCCAAACTATTTTTAGCTATCATGAATAATATATATGTCTTCGATCATTGAGCATATAATAGTCTTTGTCTTCGATACTGTCAATTTCTACATCGAAACTTAACCTATTTATAATGTTAATAAATTTTTGTATTCGGTAGGTACATAACATATACCTATTCAATTTCAAGAAAATAAGTTTGATAAATAAATTAAAAATGACTACCCACACAATCAATGAAAAAATACAAAAGTAATCAGCCTGTATAGTAGCGGTCAAATTCGAGGCTGGCCGACATTACGATATTTAATATATTTAATGTCGGCCCCTGTTGTGTGTGCCTCATTTCTCGACATTCAACTAATATCACCCCGGCCGGTATTTAGCGACTAAACGTAAAATATATTTATTTACCTATTAAGCTTTGCAAATACTCCTATTAAACCAATGGAATTGGTATAATTGGAATTTGTAAAACAGACTGCATTTACTTTAAGTCGGCCCCGGCCGAGAATTCGGTTTTAAGCCGAAACTGGTATTCTAATGGCGGCCACCTATTTTTCATTTAAAATAATACGAAAAACTTTGAAAAAACGTTGTCAAAATATAGTAAAAATAACTTTTGAGTGATAACAAAGCTTAAAACAAAAATAAAGAAACGTCTTTCCGTTGTAATATCAATCCCCGAAGCGTGGGTATTCACATCAAGTAAGCTACTTTAACTAAGAACTTGACTCTTCAACGGCGCGATCGCTTCTGACGCTCAGTGTGCGAAGACCGGTTAACGTAATAGGATAGTGACAGTTTGTGCGTATAGAATATGAACTTAGGTTGCAATTCGAGTAGTAAAATTACCATTTCATTACCCTTGGAACGAACGCAAGATAAAAATGTGCAGACGGCCGACGATTGGGGGGGGGCCGAAGTATGGCGTATTTACCCTAGGTATCGCTGGCTAGTCGGTTGGCCTGGGAAAATACTAGATTTTGACAATATTTTTAATTTGGCTTTGTAGGCATTAGTTTGTAGACAAGAATAACAACGACAATTACCTTTGGTTTGAGATTTGTTTATGGTTAGCGGTGATCTCTTGGAGAACCGGTTTCCCAGTTGCTTATAGATGATTGTTTCCAGACCAACGGGGAACAACAAACACAGTTCTTTGAAAACAATGAATAGGTACGTTAGATCATTTTTACTGTTTTACCTATAACAGGTAGGTATAAGACCATGTATGCAACAAGTAGATTAAAATACGACTGCACGGAGCCGAGCGGCATAGGTCTCCACGCTAATTGCCACTGTGTGTGTCGTACCGTGTTCCGGGTTCAATCACCGCATGAGAAAAACAAATGCTGTCTAATTCTGGGTTATCTTTCTGTACCTATCTACGTGATTTGAACGTTCGTGAAATATACAGAAATAAATACTAGCAATGGAGTCGTTTTAAAATATATATTGATAGATCACAAAAAGTCCGAAATACTTATTTCTTTCTTTCTTACATGACGCAAGGGTACTTTTAGGGTGTGAAGCACGTGTAGAGGGTGTTCAGAAAGTATTGTGTGTCGCGGAAGTGTGACCCCGCCGGCTTTCTGTCAAGTTTTTGTACGGTAACTTATGAAGGCGCTAATTGATTCACACTTTACTGAGCTTTGATTTCCCATTTCAGTTGTCAAAAAGGACTGCTGTTGTGGTAGAATGTTTTGCATGGACCTACCTTGTTTGTAGGTAGCTTTGGTGAGTAGGTATCTAATACTTAGAATTAAGTAGGTACCTACTCGGTAAACAATAATTATGCAAATAATTGTAGATTCAAATAAAAAGTTATTTTTAATGATAATTTTTGGTTTTGTTAAAGGACAAAGGGAAAATGCTTCTACTCAACTGAAAAAAAACTCGAGCCTAATTAAGTTAACGTTTTACAACCATGAGTTATTTAGATGTGTACAAAAACATACCAAAACGACCGAGCTATGTATTTTCATACGTAAACCATCGTTCATTAGTCGGAGAGTAATCCTGGATGTTGTACGGGAGGGGCGAGTGTTGGCGCCGCCCAACGAACTAACCGCCCGCCTTGCGCCCGAGCATCTTTGAATTCTCAAATGATAAACGTCACGCGGGAAGACAAGAGGACACAAATCCACCCCTAAATTGTTAACGTTCGCTTTTCAAAATTGGTTTAAATTTCAAAAATACTTAATAATTAAAAAATAGTTCAAGCTTCTAAATTATTTTTAATTTTAAATTTAACAAAATGTGCTAGTGCAGTGAATGAGTGGTTTAAAAATTGTGTATTAATTAAAAATGCCTCGAAAAAGAGTGAATCGTTCCCCACCTGTTGATAAACGTGCGGATGATGTAGATGATGATGATTTCTTTTTCGATGATACGCAATCAAATTCAGGTAAGATAATTTTGAATAAGATACAAGTATACTTACTAGCTAAACGCTAATAATATCTTAGTATCTCGTTGCGACATTTATTTCTCTAAAGGTTTTGAATAAATGAAGTTAGACCTTTTTGTTTTTACCTATACTTACATTTAATGTGTTTAATTAAGTCACTAATTTTGTAATTATTTTTTTTTGAGGTAAAGAACCCTAACCCATAATAATGATGTTAGAATTGGGAAATTAAATTCATGAATTGCCAAAAGCACGGTCATCTTCATTGATCGTTAATAGGTATGTCATTTCCTGTCGGAACATCGGTTCGTTCAGATTTTTTGTAAGAAATAATATGTCACTAGTAGTCTTAACTTAACTTATTAAAACTTTATTAAAAGATAAAACCACAGAAAGAGTCTAATGGATGTTTGTGGAGTTTATTGAACATACTTATTTAACTCTAATAAGACTACTTACTCCTGGTAATAGATAATTCTTTTACAATATCTGTAGATCTATAGCATTCTAGAGACAAAATAAGTTCCTTTCAAAGCCAACACTGGAAATCAACCACTAGCTCTGGACTCTAGCCGACGGCCGCTGTCTAGTAGCACAGTATACTTATAAGAATCCATAGACTGTGCTAGTAATCTCGATTAATCAAGTAACCAAAACTATTTAATGACCTAAATAGCTTTCATTTGAACGATATATACACCGAGTACCTGCTCCTTATGTAGGTCTAAGCTAGACCTTTAGACCCTAAGTGTAGGATTCGGCAGGGGTTTAAAATTGAATCAAAGAGAAGCATCAGAAATAGTCAGGCTGACCCTTTCGTCTTCCCCGGTGCAGACTACAGAAGTTCATGAGAATTTCCCTGGTTAAAAAAGGACTGAAAATGTACTGTGTTTCGGCCTTTTATTGCCATGCCTTATTATTCAGTAATAGTATGGCAAACTTACCAATTACTATAGGGCCCGTGTTAAGATTTATAAGCCGTACTGTTTGACTGGTAACAAATGTTAAGGCAACGCCGCGGTTGATCTGTGGATGGGTAATCATTTTGTAAATATAACGAGACCCCGCCTGTGCCTCGAAAAGCCCTTGCTAGCGACAGTCAAGCGAAAGTGGCAGGCAAGAGATCAGTTGGACGCAGGAAAAAGTCGTAACATCCGGGAATGGACAGGAATCACAAGTGCTGCGGAGCTGTTCAATCTAGCTAAAGATAGGATTTGACGGGCCTGTTGGTCTAGTGGTTAGTGACCCTGACTGCTGAGCCGGAGGTCGTGGGTTCGATTCCCACCCAGGACAAATCTTTGTGTGATGAGCACGATCATTTGTTCTGTGTCTGGGTGTTAATTATCTATATTATGTATGTATTTAGAAATATATAAGTATGTTTATCAGTTGTCTGGTTACCATAGTACAGGCTCTGCCTAGTTTGGGATCAGATGACCGTGTGTGAGATTGTCCCAAGATATTTGATATTTGATTTGATTTGATAGGAAGAGATATGCGGAGCTGACTGGCAACCTTCACTAGTTGGAGAGGCACTTTAAGAAGAAGAAGAAGCGACAGTCAAACAGTGATCTTGGACAGTCGTTAATTCTTTACAATGCTGAACTTTATAGGGCCATCAAATAACTAAAAATAAAGTGAAAGTTAGGGAACCAGTAATTTACCCACGACATGAAATTGCATGCTGGGTTCCTAAATCTTCTTAAGCAACTCAGCTTACTCACACAACAACTCACCTTCCTAAGCAACTCAGTTTTTAAAAGAGTAACCTATGGAGTTTCTTACCGGTTCTTCTCCGAAGGAATGACACTTTGGAACCGCGCACATATAGTCATTTAGTTTTATAGTTAACGTTTCTAAAGCGCCTAATAATGTAGGTTGACCAGAAATAAAAACATTAAAATTTGTTTTTTTTTTTTATTTTGATCAATCAGACAAAACATATCAAAAACTTGCATTTTGGGAAGATCCGTGTATCTGTGTGGTATCTCTGGCACAACAAATTTAAGATAAGATTAATTTTTACATTGTGTAGTGATAACAATACTTTTGACCTAGGAATCTCTTTTACAAAGCAACTTTTATCTTACAACAGTACGAAAAGATAAGTGATAAGTAACTAAATATTTCATGAAACTGAAGTGATTATACAAGCCCAAGTACAATCATTATTAGCTGTGGTACCTACATCTTTCTACTAACGTATGTGACTGCCTCTTTGGTCTAGTGGTCGCAAGGGCGACTGCACGCGGTCTCGGGTTCGATTCCCGGGTCAAGCGAAAAATATTTACTGAGTTTAGAATTTCTCAGTACTGGCGGTGTTTACACCCTGTGCCTCGGAAAGTATGTATAAAGCCGTTGGTCCTGCGCCTGATCCCTCTCCGGTCGTGTCGGTCGACCGTCCCATCGGACTATGAAAGTGAAGGAACAGAGAGTGCACCTTTGTTTGCGCACACACGTCTTGTGCACTACAATTTTTCCTGCGTACACGGCTGATCATTACTTACATACGTATGATTATTGCCCTTTTTATATCTCACTTCTTTAAGAGTAGTAATTAAATGGTCAGCCTTAATAAAATTTGGGTAGCCACCAAAAATCAGCATTATAATATTGCTAACCAGCAATCAAAGATTTTGTATGCAAGAAAATATATCTTGATAATGATCAGTAATTTAATCATAAATAATCAGCTCAAAATAATATTGTGTTCGCCAAATAAACAGTCTATCCGCAAAATAACTACTTGATCAGCAATATTCACGATTGGTCAGCAAAGAATACATGTCTGGTTAGCAATTTATTTGATCGGTATGCATATTTAAAGCATGGTTAGTAGAATAATTATTGGTTTGCATTTTTATTGAAAAGTCGGCAATGTACGCAAAGATACATTAACTACCGACTTTTCAATAAAACTAAAACTGAAGTATGCAAAAAAAAATAATGTACTATTAATAAATAAACTAGGTACCTACCACTACCATTAGTGTATGTTTTATCTATCTTAAATACGAAATTGTATATTTATTCATTTAGGGCGGAGTTCACAGGAGCCGCAGCACAGAAACGCCGCCAATGCCCGGGAGCGAGCCAGGATGAGAGTTCTTTCTAAAGCATTTTGCAGGTATTTGACAATAACAGCCCGTTTGAATAAAACCTATAATTATATAGCTTTAGGACCACGCTTGCTCGAATCAATAATAATTTTGAATAATAAAAAACCCACCAGCCCGTCGATTCCGAAAATACATTAGACAAAGTCACGGCGAATTCGTCGGTGAAAACTAGATTTCGTATTCCGAAATTAAGGTTTATTTGATGTTACTAAAGCTAGACCCGTCTAAGCCCACCTCTAAACTTTTCACCTGAGATTTCGACATCACTTGAACTTGAGTGCAGTTTCAGAATACGGTAAAAAGTACAAGTGATGTAAGCAGTGAAGTGAGTGTGAGAGGTGAGGTGAGTTTGGTCATTTTCGGAATCGCTCGGCAGATCAATCGGGTAACATACATACATTCATTTCTCTTTTGTTCGTGATTAATTTACTCGTGAAAATAGCTTAAGCTGTGGTTTGTCTATGCAGGATTATTTTTATGAAGTGCTGCGTATATTCAACGAGGTAATCAGGAGCATAAAACTGAATCACTGTCCCCAAGGAACATGGGTCGAAATCTTAAAATTGAAAGTGAAATTTTCATACAAAGTAACAGGTCACGTGACTACGTGATTAATGACTACACGTAAAATCATCTTTTCATACAAACATAGTATGAAAAGATGATTTTCAATTTTAAGATTTCGACTTTTTCTTGGGAAAAGTTGTTCAGTTTTATGCACCTGATTACCTGCCTCGATGAATATCCGCACTCCATAAAAAATATCCTGTATAGGAGCCGATAGATTTAGGTAACTAAGTATCCTCATTTAGAAAACTCTTTTCTCACCGTAAATAAACTCAAGCTTGCAACTATTTTTATGGGAATGAAAAATTTAAAAAAGGAAATATTCGGTTTGTGATGTACTTACAATTTATTCTAAAACGATTTTAATATTTTTGGCCTGTGTTGTGTAAACGGCGCAACAGTTTTAGCAATTCATGAACGACGCGTTTCATCTTACATTTTTTTATTGTGTTATCAGACTGAAAACCACGTTACCATGGGTGCCGGCGGACACGAAGCTATCTAAACTGGACACGCTGCGGTTAGCTGCGTCATACATAGCTCACCTGCGCGCATTGCTACATGAACCGAGATCTGCGCACACGCCGCCGCATCCTCTCAGCCTGGTCAGTGCGTAAAATCATAGTCGAAAAACACGTCGCGTTCATCAACTTATTATATTATTATAAGAAAAATATCAGTAACACTCGAATATTTTAAAGGCGAAAGTTTGTGTATGTGAGTGTGTTACTTCTTCATGATCAAACAGCTGGACCGCCGCGCGCCGGGGAAACAATACTTATAAGGCTAAATTATATATTGACGTGACGACCAGCCAAAGCTTGGTTGCAAAATACCTTAACGCAAACACAAGCCAACATTTTTGTAGCGACTTAGGTACTATGTTCTCTGATGTCAAAATGATTTGCACTCAATAGCTTTCAAAAAGGCATTCGTAACCGCTGTGGTACATATTCGACACGTCTAAATCTTGTACATGCTCCATACGGTTAGCACTTTTAGACTATTCACAAATGTATCCAGACAGTTTGTAGTTTGATTTATGCACAAAACATCTGGAAGAGCACTCTACAATACACATTTATTCTGTAGAAGTGAATACAATTGAATACGGTATAAATAAAGGAAATAATTATCTACCTCTATAAAATTATAAGAGATAGATTACCGAAACTGCAAGAAAATTGTACCAGTACGCTAGTTTTTTAAGCCAAGTCAAGTGTGATTTTTTATCTACAAAACAATAGGCAAACGTCTTACTTCAAACATTCATCAGCGTTGTTATGGCGACAAGAAAATATTAGAAAAACTTAGCACGCGTTCATATATCACTACTCGGATGGCATAATTGTTCACCATTTATCCTCTGTCACGGCTGTCATCCCCTTAATTCGTCCGAGGCACGAGACTCGCGCTCGCAATGAATTAGTGGCGAGGAAAGGGAATTTGCTAAACGCCAAAGCGCCGAATGCTGTCATTGAAGGATTAGTAAACACATTCTACGAAGGTCGCGTGCTTGATCGATGGCCGGATTAACCGCTTTCGAACGCATCGTTAGAGAAAACAATAATTTTTCAAAATAAGAATTGTAGAAACTTATTTCATTCGAAGATATGCAACTTGGCAGTTTAGGTTGTAAAAATCTGTTTTGAATCAGTTTACATTAGTTGTAGTTTTTGTTTGCGCATAATCTTGCCATTTCATGATCAGTACTTGTCTATACTTATAATAAATCTGTAGAAGTGAAAATTCTGTACATTTAAAGTAATAAAAAAATAAATGGCGGGGGGTGTTACTAGACCGACACCGAACCCAAAAATGTGATTAAAAAAATTTTTGTCTGTCTGTCTGTCTGTCTGTCTGTCTGTCTGTCTGTCTGTTTGTTCAGGCATCACGCAAAAACTACCGGTTCGATTACGATGAAACTTGGTATAATTGTTCCTTAATATCCTGGGCACCACACTGGGTAGTTTTTATCCCGGAAAAGTATATACCTGATGCAGAACCGCAACAGACCAGCTAAACTATAAGAGATACAAAAATGGTACCATAGCAAAAATTGTTCCATGTGATGAGCATTTTCTGCTGAGAGAATAAATTTGAAGATCTGGAACACCTGATGTGGAACTCCAAGAGCCCAGCTACAGTATAACACATATAGGAATGACGTCTTAGCAAGAGTTGTTCAGCCTGATGAGCACTCTCTGTTGACGTATAAAAATTGAAGATCTGGAACACCTGTTGTGGAACTCCAAGAGCCCGGCTACACCATAACACATATAGGAATGGCGTCTTAGCAAGAGTTGTTCAGCCTGATGAGCACTCTCTGTTGACGTATAAAAATTGAAGATTTGGAACACCTGTTGTCGAACTCCAAGAGCCCGGCTACACCATAACACATATAGGAATGACGTCTTAGCAAGAGTTGTTCAGCCTGATGAGCACTCTCTGTCGACGTATAAAAATTGAAGATCTGGAACACCTGTTGTCGAACTCCAAGAGCCCGGCTACACCATAACACATAAAATATAGGAATGACGTCTTAGCAAAAATTGTTCGGTCTGATGGGCATTTCCTGTTCACTTATAAAAATCGAAGATTTTAAACATCTGACCTGGAAATCAAAGCTATCACTTATTACACTGTATAATTATAAAATAGCATAACCTTCACGCGGTGAAGGCGGTAACAGTTTAGGACTGATTTTCGATGACAATGGTATATCTATATTCAACATGTAACAAAACCCCTGTCAGATCCAATAATGGCGTATTCGTGGTACAGTTCATGAACCGTCTCGCATAGGCGGCTTCTTTGACACAAAGCTACAGGTAGTAAGTACATGAACTTTGAGGAGCGGTCAGTGTTGCTGTTGCCTTGGATCAGTTTTTATTTTGATTTAATTATTTTCAATTAGGAATAAATAATCTCCAATCCATTTAATAGCTACGTATATGTGTTCGCAGTACGATACCGAATAATACCGAGTCTAAGGGATCGGACAGGGTTTTTGTTACATGTTGTTGTATAAATAAAAAGACAAGGCCTGACTGGCTGACTCATCAACGCCCAGCCCAAACCCTTGAACCTGGATAGCTGAAATTTTGCACAGAGGTTTTCTATTTAATGTAGACAAGGAATAAGGAAGGATTTTTCGAAATTCAACCTCTAAGGGTGTTAAATAGGGGATGAAAGTTTGTATGGAAATTTCGTATACGGGCTTCTCGATAGAAATAAATAAAGACGTATTTCAGCAATTTTGAAAATCTACCCCCTAAGAGGGTAAAATAGGGGTTGGAAGTTTGTAGGTATATGAATTGTGTAGTTTTCATAGATAGCCACATTAAATTTCATAGGATTATGAGTTAGAAATAAATAATGAATCCTTAAATAATTATGAATTCGTCTCACGGAAGTTATTATAATAATATAGAAATAAATAAGACGTATTTCCGAGATTTTAGAAATCTACCCTCTAAGGGGGTGCAATAGGAGTTTGAAGTTTTTTTACGATATTCGTCATTTTCAAAGAGAGATATCAGAGAGAGATATATAAGATTTGGTATTCGGGTTTTTGGTAAGAAATAAATGAAAACATATTTGTGCGATTTTAGATAATACACCATAACACAATCCTGTTACTTACTTTGAATTCTGAGCAATGTATGTGACTCTTCTTCGTCTTTTCGTGTTAATGATTCTCAAGTTTTGTCTGACCAAAAATTTGCCACCATTTTAAAAGTTTATCCATACTCAATGTATGTGATGTTTTCCACATTATCTTATTATTATCTTGACGCCATAATATTTTATGAAAAATATAATTTATGCGCCTTACTTTGAAAATCACAGAATACATCCATCTATCCTTTACTACCTACTTACTACTCTTAACTTTACGCGCGAGCGAAGCCGCGGGCAACAGCTAGTAGGTAATATAATTATGAACAATATGTAGAGTAAATACTGCTGTAGTTCAAACGACTTTGGTGGCATCTAAATAATGTTTAGGTTATCTTGTTTGCGTAAAACTTTTTTAAATTTCGCACATTATGGTACAAGCTGTGCTGTCATCGTGTGTGTTCCCTTTTGGTCTTGAAAAATAAATAAAACTATACATATAAAAATCAAGAGTCACTTTTCTAACCCTTCGGTTGGAGTTCAAACAACGACGTATATTCGTGCAAGTGGAACGAAACATAGAAACAAAAAGGTTGAAACAATAAACAGGAGAGTTTTACGCTGCGCATACGCACTGACCAAAAGTTTGCAGCTGTTACGAGTATAAATAAAGTTTATATCCGGACGTTAAAGTGATGCTTCAGTTTTAATGTTCCCTGGTTGTTCCTTTGTCTTATTTACTGCATCATTACGAACATAAGGTTCTGTTTTAATATGAATGCCTTGGCTCTTTTGAAAGAAATCATTTTGTTTGACTTCTAAGCCAGCCAGTATTCTGAGCCATTATAGCAATGCCTTCATGACATGACCATTATAGATGAGATATCAGCCAATTGATTATTTACTCCAATTAAGTACCTATTTATCCATTAAACGTTTCAATTCAAAAGTTTTATATTCGAATATAATATCGGCCTATAGGTGTCCCACTGCTGACACAGACCTTTTCTTATACTTATAATATAGAGAAGGAACGAACAATAATCACAATGATGTCTTAGAATAATTAAGAAAGTACGTATAACTTTGAAAAAGTCACATTGGTACATGCCTGTAGTGGGTTCGAACCCGCAACCTTGTGCACGAAAATCCGATCATTGAGCCGCTAGGCCGCCACGATAATCTTATATTTGAATGTTTGCCACTATCTCACAATCTCCACTGCAAAAGTTTGGCGACTTCGGTGCACATGTTCCACAAAATCCCGGCTTTGTTTATTTGGGCGTAAAAAGTGCGGTCAAGTTATAATGTTGCAATAAACGGACAGACATATTGACATAATATTTAGCTAATTGGGAGGTCTTGTGGTTCTCGAATAAAGATTAAAAATAAAATATTCGAAAGTATTATTGTTTTTTTTTTCAGGATACTTTTGACAATGTGGGATTAAATTAAATCACTAACGGCGATCCGAACGATTATCTCCCTAACTCTACCATCAATAGTTTAACATGGATCTTTGATTTCAGGCATGGCCATTTGCGTTCCAACATGGCGGTACCCTCAGTTGCGCGATATCCCAAAGGTGGAACGTGAACCCGCCAAGCAGTGAATCCACAAGCTGCCGAAATAACGCTCAGCCTCCAAGAGAGACTATCCATGATATGGACAATGGCTGCGACGGCTACCAAGAATACCCCGACAATGATTATGAGGAAAGGTGCTACGAAGAAATGACGACAAACGAATCCTGCGCACCGATGCAGTACTGCAATTACGGATATAAGGAGAATTACTACGACATGAGAAACTCTTACGCATCAGACAGTATGATGAATAATGTATATAGTTCTTAAACCAAAGAAATTTTATTAGGTTTTTTAAGGCAGACATAAAATTATGATTAATTTAATTAATTCTATGTTCGGATGTTGCATTTTAACAAACAATAAAAACACAAGTAAATTGACAACTTATTCGTTTGATTGTGTAACCAATTTTTTTGATTCGTTTACAATCAAAGATCTTAGTAAACAAAATTGTTGTAATTAATCAACGTAAAGCTTTGTCATAATGAAGCAATAAATTATGGAAGTTTTAAAATAATGAAGATGAATTAATATTTATCCAACGAGGAAAGAACTTTGCGATGCAAACTTCAAAGCAGTGTTTTGTTTCAAGCTTATTAGGTTACTGTTTGTAGGTACCTATGTCAATGTGTTACAGTATGAAAGTTAAGCCCAGTATTTGGGCAATCTATAGGTACAGTCAAAAGCAAAAGTAGATGATGAATTAAGTTTAAGTATTACTTCACGTCAACACTGATCACGAATATATGGCAACTGTACTAGTAGTAAATGTTTAGTATAATTTACAATCACATACGTTGAATCACTTCGACGCCCAATGATATTATAAGTAAAAAGGTGTAGATAGGTTACCTACACAAAATTCGATCTTCAAAAACGGCACACTAACTCACACATAAATAACTGAATATTGCAAAGCACACTACATTACGATTAGACGTCAAGGTAGGATGGCATGATTCGATTATTGCAAGCAAAAAAGAGACAAATGTAATTGGCGACAGTGCGTCGCCAATTACATCAAATCTAAATAAATCAGAAATGACATTTTACCTTACGTTAAAATGTGGCTAGTTAGCCACATTTTAACGTGTCGCTTGCTGAGCGCCTATAACCTATCTACACCTTTTTACTTATAATATCATTGTCGACGCCACACTATTCTGACGGGAACTCCGCTAATTAGTATTGAATTTCTGATTTTGATAATCTACTTTTGCTGTTGACTGTACTAATAAATATTATAAATGAATACTGAATTTATTTTGATAAAACTTGGCATGGATTTTAAAAATAAAAAGGTATTGAAGCTGCTTTTCGCAGTCAAAACCGAAACTCACGCATGCGAATGTAATGTAACTAACGGTAGGATGCAAAAAAGGAAGTACATATTTAAAAAAAAAATCTTCAATTTGTATATAGATTTGTAAATATTTTGCGGAAACATTCTATTTCGAAATACGCGCGTCAGTCATTCGAGGTAAGTGGTAACATGATACTTAACTAAGTAGACGTCGAGAAGCGACATCGCTTCGAACCTGACAAAACAAACACGAAAATAGTCGCCGCCAGAAAAAATATTTCCTTGCGGAAACTATGCCTGATATGTTTCTTTTATATTTTTTGTAATGACAAATAATAATTAGGCATTTATAATGTACTTAGGTACATAATTTTTTGGTAAAATTAGTCAATTTTACTGTTTTTTGTATTCTCTAAATCATCAAGATACTTTTGTTTCCCAAGATATTATGTTGAAATCGGCTTCCAGTCTTATCGTGTTTTACACGGATGATCTGCCATTTTTATGATTACAACGAATTTACGGAGGTCAAAAAAATCATCGTGGATAATAAAAATAAAATTCAATGATAGCAGGTGAAAAGTTTATTTTGTAAGTATTTATAGGTAGGTATGTATTATGCCAGAGCACACTACAAATTATCGTTTTACTTATTTACAACAAAATATAAATGTAAAACTTAAGCGAGGCATGTTTTGGTAAAACTTGTTGAAACAATTACACTAAATTTACAACTAAAGCGAAAATGTTAATTGTATCAAGTGGTATAAAACAAATGATAACTTACGTACATATGGGTAAGCGGCAGTAACACATGGCTTACAAAGCTAAAACATTAAAACAAAAGTTGTACATTATCTAGGAAACATTTAAATTGCTTTTTGTGGCTTATTAATTGCTAATTATTCATCCATTTTCTATAAATTATTACTAAATCTACGGCTATCCTGATAAGAAATTGTTATACGATAGTAATTACATACGATTCAATATTGAACGTAGTCTAAGTTATTTGCTCATTAAATTAGTGTTTTGGACATTAGCTTACGTGTCAATAATTGGTAGTAGAACACGATTACATGATGTGAATCTGATAAGTATCCTAATCCTAAGTTTAGTCCTAGTCAGACACTCGCACTACACTCGCACGCAACACGCATGAAGATGAATTATATTCGATCCTCAAACTAACTATACGAAAGCATTTTGCCTGTAATGATGGTCATAGTATACATTACAATAAAATATTATCTCTACCATATTTTTGGTAGCCTCCTAGCTTTGAATTCACTAAATTTAAACTAAAACTTTTCAAGTTCAATTTTCTTATGTCTTCATCCGAAGCACTCCGATCCACAATCGTAATTTACGCCTAAATTTCTTTTAAAAATATTTTTTTATTGTTATTCTAATCAAGCTGTAGCTAGACTTTGGAAAGGGTCCCTTAACAATATGAGTATGTAACTAGCATATTGTATTGTCTTGCTTTGACAATTCAAAGAACCAATCACAATCATATTTGTTTTTTAATTCAGTAGTACACTGCCGATTATTCAATAGCGGTTATCCTTTTTCACTCTTTTTAAATTTTACTTTATAAATTGTTAAATATTTAAAACACGGTTGACGTCAAATTGTTTCCTCATCACATACATGTTTCCATACATTTTACCTAAATTCATCAGTTATATCCTTAAATAAAATTTCCATACTCTAATCACACTCAAGAAATAATATTTTATGTATAATTCATTACCTCTTTGTCCTTTGTAAAAGCGGCTGAAATTATTAAAAATGTTCTAATTCTTCTATGAGATATGTTAATGCCTACATTAAGAATAAATGAGTTTGATTGCGAAAAATTCAAATTACGCGTTTTTTTTTCTTGGGGAATATTATACTAACACATCCACAACTCCGCTCAAAGCCTATCCCTTCATGAGACTACCATTATAGAAAAATATATAAAGAACATATAGAGTATTCGTTACAAGCTTAAACGCTATACTTTCCACATGTTATTGCATTGCTTGTTGCATTACATACTATAATGAGTTATAAGTATAACATATATTTATTTAATGATTCCAACATTTTCACTGATTACAATGAGAACGAATACAGTTCTAGAACCATAAATGAACCTAATTAAGATATTAAATTACGCGACACAATAATGAAAATGATAAATATTTACTGTATGTTGTAATTGGGCATAAGTTATTACCGTAAAACAACTTCCCTACGACTTACGCGCAATTACGTCTATTTTGAGCAAATCGTTTACAAAATGCACAATAATTAGTTGACAAAATAACATTATAAAATTAAATATCATTGCCACATAATATAAGTCTTTCACACAAACGTTAAAAAAAATATTAATCCCAAAGCAGACGTGACATACATATCTTTTAACTTACGAATATCGGACTATCTACTTCATGACCGTAATTATAGTAAGTGCCACAAAAGTTGAGACTTTGCGAGTGTCATCAGTGGAGCTTGCACAGGTTCCGCGTCTCCCACGCTCAACTACCCCAGTGAAGCCCGGTCCCTTGCCCCCCTCTAACCTCATTACGGTAGAGACCTATAATAAATCGACTACTGCGCAAGACAAACCACGTGGTGTGTCAAGTCTCATCTTTCATGGCACAGTCTTTACAAAAATGGTCGGTTAAGTGTATAGCAGTAATTATCGCGTATGCTTTGGGGCTAAAAGTCTCTCAAAATGCAGATTTACGCGGTGCGAGAAACATCGTGCAAGTTACAATAAATTACCATCGATAAGCGATCACTAATGATACCATAGCAGCGCGGCCCCGCAATGATCCGCAAATGGTGATAGTAGAGTAGGGTAGGGTAGAGCTTCAGAAATATACAAAAAATATATTATTATAGATAAATAGAATTAAAGTTGAAGGGTGGGGGCTCGCTACGTCACAAACCGCTATATTTTGTATCGGTTTGTGACGTCATGTGTCATCTCAAATCAGTGTATCGTCATTAGTTTTTGAACAGATTAAAAAGAAAATAAATCGTGTTTGATACTTTTCATTCATCTACCAAACAGGACATAAAAAGAAATAATAGACGAAATCCCTATTGCACGATATTTCTCGTATCGTAAAAATAAAGCTTAGAGGATAAACCTCCTTGTAAATCCATATTACCAATACACAGTGTCAATCATAAATTGTGTCGCTTACATACAATCAATATACATATTTCTGTATGTCAATACATAAGACATACAGAGAATGCCGAGTACATTATGTACCTACTCGTACCTTAATAATAAATGCAATACGATGCGAGTCATATATACGTTCCTTAAAAAGTCTATGTGATGGGAATACCACAAGAAACAAATGATATTCTAGTATTGTTGCCACTTTTCAAAAGTATTTTTTACGAAGGCAACATTCTGAAACTGATGGCAAAATCCAGTGGAACTGTATTTTTTGTATAATTTCTAATATGGCTGGGGTTGGTTTTCGTTCTTGGTTTACTCATTTGTTCGTTATGGTATTCCTCTACAATACTTGTTTACACTTAAACACCATATAGAAAGTCCCTGTAAAATGTCTTTTACCATGATTAAGAGAGCTTTGTTGTGATTTTCAACGTTACACTATAATGAATTACAAATGTATTGATATATTTAGTTATATTAGAAGCTACATGTTACAATAACTATATTATTGGTTATTACATTGATATTTTGTGCGTACCGCCATGATATAAATGAACGCAACATAGAATAACACACTTTTATAACTTAAAAAATAAACATAAATTAATAATTTAATATGACTTAAATTATCGATTCAAATCCTTCATTGCATTAAATACAATAAATTAAAACAAAATTGTATACGTTTTAGACAACACCAATCGTCAAATCTTAAAATTAAAACAATGCATTACATAAGTAATTAAATAATGGATAAAGATTAAAATCATTTAATCAAAATAATTATATGTACAAGAGCCGTAACTCGTCATATAGTAAAATAAGTGATAATTAAAATAATTCTAAAAGGTTTTTAATAATAATTTAATAATATTATTTAGCAGTCGTATGGTGACACAGCGTTGGAAGCAGGCGTTGACGCAGTACCGGAGCTAGCGAGTACGGGCATCAGAAGTGGTAGGGGTTGTACGCGGCCCTACTCACCGACTACCTGCCAGAGAATATGCTGATCGAGTTCGAAGTCGTCCTCTTGCGAACTAGTGTGGCCTCTACTGAAATAAATACATTACAGTCATCACAGAAGCATTTACTCGTAATATTTAAATTAAAAACGAAGGCCCTTGGTTTGGAAGATTAATTTAACCTCTGGTAATTAATTAATTCATTAATTCATCAACCATTGATATAGAAAAACCTATAAAAATACACAGTCTACACCATTTATGTTACCTATGTTTAAGCAAATAAATAAATTTATTATTATTATTAGTCCCAGACAGTTACAGCAGAGACTGTCTTCAATAAAATTTTTGAATCGAACATATTTTTTCGTGAAATCAACCTTGTCTACATTGGCTAAGTGTAAGCCGTCCGGTTTGACCGATAATAAAGGGTAAGCCCTCGCCGCGGTTGGTCCGTGGATTGACCATTTGTAAACATATTAAGACCCTCCGTGCCTCGGAAAACACGTTAAGCCGTTGTTCCGTTGACCGTCATACGGTGATCTTTGAGAGTCGATTCTGACAACCAGTGTTACTATGGAGTATGGAATACTGTTTTGCCTAGCAATGGGTTGTGGAGGTCAGATAGGCAGTCGCTCCATGTAAAATACGGTATTCAGCTAAATCCGGTAAGAGTGGCTTGGGAAAAGGCTAGGCAGATGATGATCAACCTTATCTACATAGTTGGCTTTTAGAAATAGAGTGAAGAAAAGTTAAGTAAAAGATATAAAAGGTACAGATACGTTAGATATAAATCGGATTTGGTTTCATTTCCAAGTACTATTCTTTGTTATGAAAAACTACCATAACAGTACCTTCGGATACCCAGTGCGAGAGCCTTCCCGACCAGACAATGTCGCACTTACTGGAGTGTCCAAAGTGTCCGGACACCTGCACTTTGGAAGATTTGAATCTGGCCAATGACGCTGCAATTAATGTGGCTAACTACTGGGCGCGTCAAATTTAAATACTTTTTCAAAAAATTGTACTATCGACTCGAAAAGAAGAAGAAGAACAGTACCTACGTTATGAGACCTTAACAAACCTTAGCATTTAGAAATAATATAGCAATCAATAAGAATCGATAAGTTAAAGACAACAAAGTGATAGTCTCCAGGAAAACCATCTCCTCAATAACTCTACATTCTCAAATAATCCACACTTTAAAAAAAGATTTGGTCTACAATTCTACATACAGCTGTAAAGTCAATAACTTACAAAAACTAATGACGTCAGAAGTTCACAAGTACTTCGACCGGTACCTATGTAAACAGCGGTAGTTGTGTCGACTCTACCTCACTAGTGGCGTCACAAAGTTACAAAGATCAAATTGCGCAATCATTATCACGTTATCATCATTTGACTAACAATGACATTAACAATTTCCGTTCGATGACAGTCCACCTAGTTACATTGTTTTGTTGTCTGTGAAAATGGATGTCACAATGACGTCTACAAGAGTGATTTATTATTTAGTAGGATCATGAATAGTGAATATATTGCTATGCTAGGAATAGTAGCGTCCGATAACTATTTATCAATCAACTTACATCTAGAGATCTCTTGAGGAAAATTTTGTTACATACAAAACCAATTTACCGAATTTTATATCTCTTTCTTCTACAGAACCTTAGTACTTAGCACAGTGCAGTAGTTAGTCAATTACGTGTTAGGTTACAAGAAAATTTGGTATGAATTTTCAGAATACTAAAAACACAAATATGAATGTTCAGAATACAATAAACGAGATTTTCTCTATTGAGAGTCCCCACGGGCAAAAAAAATGGTAAAAGTTTGCAAAAATGGGGTTCACATTTTTCAGCTAAACGGAGAGTTTTACAGCAAAAATAATTCAGACATAAATGTCTCTACAATTTTCTCATAAGTATCGCCATAGTCGTGATAAGTTGCTGCTAAGCTAAATCCTTGTGTTACGAGTGGGTAAGTCGGTAGTGCAAAAGGATGAGATTTGAACCGTAAACCACATGATCGCAAGACCTATTAATGTTAGCCTAATTCGAATAAATGAGTCATGTATTTATATTGGGATCTACATGGATGTGTTGTATGGACTTACTGGTAGAGTCCTGAGGCGTGAGGGGCCTCTTGATGGTCTGCTGTATGACGGCGAGCCAGCCGTCGCGGTCCTCGTGGGTTGTGGCGGCGAGGCAGTACGTGCGGTCGGGAGTTACCAACTGGAACGGGAAACGCGCCTCCTTGCAACCGTTGCCCGTGTTCGACACTTTGATGCAGTAGCCGTTTGATTCGTGGCCTGCGGAAAATAGGGAGATAAGATTATTATTTGTAAGAGTAAGATATAATTTTATTCGTCAAACGTTTTACAGCTCAAAATTGGCGTTTAAGGATCTCAATTCTCAATACTCAATTCTATAATCGCTAATTTTATAATATATTATATTAATTTATTTATTTAACATTGTAAACAACCGTTTACTTACTTATTTTTTAAATTATTTTTTATCCAGATATTATAATTATATATTTACTTATTTATTTATTTATTCAGGGTTTATAATCTATTTCACACTATAATGTGGTATTTATTTTCGTATTATAAAGTATAGTAAAGAAGTTATAATGATTATAGTGAAGTTATTTATAGTTTATCATTTAAGTATTCGTTTATACTATAGTAGCATTTGTTTATAAGTAACAGCTTTAATTTATTGATAAATATATTATATTTGTTTAAATTCTTTATTTTTTCAGGTAACTTATTATAGATTTTTATGGACATGACTAATGTACTATCTATCTCCCGAAGATATTCAGTAATTTCGGCTTTTACTCGTACTTTTGTAGAGTCACAATAAGTTAAATACATTTATGACATAAAGGAGATTTATAGTTAAAAAATTTCGCCAAGCCAAACAGTTACACTAAAATTAAATAACAAAAAAATTTGTAAATGTGCAAAAATCTAAGATTTTGTCCCTACTTAAAAAAGTTTACCTACAACAACTAAACAATTACCTTCCAATTACGAAATCTGAAAAGGTAAACTTCAAGAGTCTTTACATTACACATTCCCGTACTGTACTTACCAACAAATATTTCACCCTTAGGATAAGCATCAAGCGGCTCATCATGGTACATGAGCTTCCTATTATCCAGGGTAAACCATCTGCGCCGGTGAGCGTCCGAGGGCCGAGGTCCAGTCTTCCACAGCCAGCCTTCCCGGGCGAAGTCTTTTGGAAGACGGAGCACTAAGTCCGACTGTGGTGTGGAGGGGAACGCCACTTGGAGTAAGTGAAGCTGCGCGCAACGAATTGCTGTGTACCTGAGGAATTATATCCAGTTTTAAGAGTTCTTTTTTATTAAGTTCTAGGAGGACAGATATAACAATATATTAAAATTAAAATTATTTATTTTGCAATTAGGATTTTAACAATCACTTTTACACGTCACTTTTTTTGAACTCGCTGGTGTCGACAGTTCCTAGCTGGCTATGAAAAAACAAACTCAGGGGTCACACTCTCTTTTAAGGCTAGACAATTGGTCGTTTAATAATGAGTAAATAAATGGGGGTCCAGGGTCTTTCCTGGACTAGCCTTTTGAAGAAAGAACCAGATCGACTTGAGTAAGTCTGCACTGACAGGTGGCAAGCATGCCTCGAATAGCTGATGCAGCTCAACCATTTTCTAGGGAGCTGCACAAAAATACCGCCAGTGACACCATAAAAATATGTATAAACAAGTATAAAGCCTACTTGAAAAACAACTTAATTTACTCATCAGAGTTGCGGAATTTGTGGTTTGGCGTCACCAACTCCATAAATTTCCACAGCTTTAGTAGGTTTCAATAATTGTTGATATTATCCTTTAAGGATAATTAACAACAATAAATAGAAGCCTCTCTAAAATTCAAGTATGCGAAACAATGCTAGGAGTATTCCTAGAAACTACCTTACATCAATTAATTGGAAGATTTGCTCTACTTTTATTTATCCTGTAACAAGGACTTGAAATAAACCTAGTGTAAGACTAATAATAAGGTTAATGTGACCTAAAATGTTTGAGATTGAACCTTACAATTTCCTACCTTCCCTATGTAATAAACAGCATCTAGGAACATTGATAAATGTACTCAATAAAACTCATTTACGTTTCAAAAGTGTTCTGATATTATCATTAGAATTAAGAAATATTCAGATTTGACTTTTTTTAATTCAATTCACAAATAAATGTGGACAAAATCACAAACATTGCTCCGGATCCAAAGTGAGTAGCTAAAGCACTTGTGTAATGGAATCAGGGACAACGAAAGTACCAAAAACACTGACCGACCAGACAGACCCGAGACAATGTAGAAAAGTGTTGTTTTTTTTCTTAATTGACCCGTCCGAGGAACCCGGGACCTCAGGGCTAGCGACACCTTGAAAACTACTTGTACGCCACTCGACCAAGAATTTCGTCAAGAGAACAGAGACAATAATGATATACTTACATACTCCCTCTACCTCATATTCGAAGAGTTTATACTTGCCCGCAACTATTTATGGTAACAACTGCCTACTTATCTACATAATATGTAACACATGCTTTATCTATTTACTCGTATCTTTATACAAAACCTTAAAGCGTATGGAATCGGATGATAAACAATAACCAGACTTAATGAACTGTACTAATATAACAATTCTACAAATGTTATTATAATAACAATTACTAAACGGAAGATTATCCTTTCTACTGTTAACGCAAAAAGGGTGATATGTGGAAACAATTTTGTTACGTTTACTTAATTATCATATCAAGCAAGATCATAAAAATTTATGGGAATTCCTAAACGTATTCTCTCAAGGCTGGGGCGAATTTCCATAATTTAAATGTTCGAATTTAAGTGTGGATGTAGTGTTTATGGGCCGTCATACGTCGTTACTAAATTAGCACGAAATTAATGACAATTCAAAATGTTCCGCCGGAATAGATCTGTCTAATACAATTTTAGTTTTACAACTAAACTGTTTCTTAAACTTTTTATGTTGATAAATCTTTCTATAGCTCTTGTGTAAGGAATAGCTAATGAGCTAACTCAATACTTATTAAGTTATTTATTTGCAAATATTTTGTTTTCATTAATAGAGTGTCGAAATATGGACTGCTTATTATTATTCTACATAAAATAAAAAATATCTAAATACTGGCTGGAATGAATAAGAAGAACATTTTATTGCGTTTATAATATAATCATTTATGTTTTAAAAAATACTGCTAAAAATACTATTTTGTGAAAAATTCTCGTCGGTTAAAAAAATATTTAAAACAAAAAAGCAGCGATTTCCTGTAGCCCTGTATGTAATCTATTCTAACCTCAAACTTCTACTAGACTCAAAACAAACATCGGTGTGTAATATACTATAAACAAATTTAAAAAGTAATATCTTGCGTGAGTAATGAATAAGACATTATTCGTCAAATGAGAAATTCTCAGACTGCAATAATAAAACCTAATTAGATCAGACAGCATTGCCAAAGTCCGCCAGACTTGTTTACAATACACGACACACATTAACCTACGTATGTGCGAACATTTTGGCAAAATCACTCGATTCACGTGCATGGTAACTAATGTGTCTATATACAATACAATATCACGGTTTAGGAAGGAAATTCCGCTATTTTAAATATGACTAAAAATACATTATTTTTAAAATATAATATATACCTATTTATACTATAGTAACTAGCTGTCCCAACAAACGTTGTTTTGCCATATTGAAAAATCTGGAGAGGACCACCCTATCACCAGGGGTATGAAAATAGATGTTGTGCAAATTTCAAAATTTCCTACAAATCGGTCAAACCGTTTCGGAGGAGTTTGGGAACAAACATCGCGACACGAAAACTTTATATATAAGATATCTACGATTTCTGTTTATTTGTAATACATTAAAACAAACTAATGTCAAAATTAATTCTTCTTGATTTATTTTTTAATTGAAGTTAGAAGTTGTCATTTTTTACACACTTACTGTTTTAAAACTTTTTATGAGCGTATGTATTTTTCTAGGTACATAACAGATGTTTTATATAATATTTTTTTTCAAAACCGATTGCCAGTTTCTTTCTATCTGTTAAGTATGCTTTCACTACAACATAGACAGAAATCGGCTCTACATTTTCATTTTCGAAATTTATTTAACACTAGCTGATGCCCACGGTTTCGCCCGCGTGGATTTCGGTTAGCCAATGTATACAAAACTTGTCAAATTATGTACTAAAACCTTTTTCCAGAACCACTCAATCAATGTTGATAACAGCATGAAAATCGGTGTAGTAGTTTTTGAGTTTATCGCGTATAGGCCGAGAGACTGACAGACGCGGCGAAACGATTTTGTTTTTAATATGTACCTAGTGAAGATTATTTTTATGGAAGTGTATAATTGCATAAAAAGCAGCCGGTCCAGTAATTTAAAGCACGTATCCAATAATAGAATGTCATAGAAGAAGGTTCTATAAAAACCATTTTATGAAGAGCCATTCACTTCCTGGTGCAAATCTATAAAGATGAATCACTAGCTCTACTTCTATTCGGTATAACAAAGTTATTAATAGCTATTACAAAATAGTATTTATCAGTAAAATTGAATATATTAGATTTGTCATCATAAGGAAATAAGTTATATGTAATATGTTAGTTGGGTTATTATTATAACAGAATTTACTATGTGGACTGGTGACTGATAATTCACATATATTCACCCTAAGAAGACCTCAAACAGATCTAATGGGGATGGGGAAGTAGGCATATGCCTGGCAGTTGGTTAAACAAAGTTAATGACAATAACAAAATAAGAAACCGTAATTTTTAAAGGGATAGCCGAAAATCTGTCAAACTGTAGACCGCTAACTGTTTTTTTTTATTAGCCTATGCTGTATAACCGCTGGGGCCACGGCAAGGGCCTAGTCCACGTCCTTCCATAATTCTGTATTTTATGCTACGTCAAGCTAACACTCGTAGGGCTTTTAAATTATTAATCTGTATAACAGTGGCCTGTAGTTTCACCTGCGTTAGTAGGTCCCGTTCCATGAAACATTCGAGCTATCAGTCTTCTGTTTCATACTCACTTTTCATATTTTAAGAAATTAAAAATGGAAGTGACAGACAATAACGAATACAAAATAAGATTATTCAATTCTGTGCGTTCGTTCTGAAGTATTGAGCTTAGCAACACATTTGGCGATTCATTTTCATATTATTAGCTATACCCGCGACGTTATTCGCGTTGATCAGTCATAATCATTGGAATGACAGTGGCGCCATCACCGTACCAACTCAGAAACCTTCGTGGGCTCATGCACAACAACTTTGCTATAAATCATTACATGATCAAATGCATATTTTACGATTCCATAAAAGACATAAACAAACATTTATTTTTGTGTACAATAGAAGGTATTAATTAACTTACCAATTGCTTATAACTTCTGGGTCCTCATGATACACATAGATGTGCCGCGTAGAACCATCTTTTATAAACGTCAGTTGCATGGAGTTCATGTGTCCGATCTTTGCCGGTGCGAACGCTACATTCAATTCCGACAGTTTGAGCACGCCCTTAGGTTCTTTATTCTCTCTCACATGATACCTGGAGATAGAAAAAAAAACTATTAGTCAAGACACTTAGCTTATTTTGAAAGAGGTTATAATATAGAGCTGTGTGCTGATTCATATGGAACTGTTACCGTGTTGAAGATTGTAAATCACTTAACAGATATCCATTGTCATACCCATGAAGAAAATGGACCGCAAAGTAACTAACGGACTTTGGAAAGTACGTTGCGAACGTGTAAAATGATACTTGATGTAGAAAAAAGACCAAAGTTTAGTCACAAAATGAATCAAAATTCCATTCACCCGCGACGCTTTGTCTCTACATTTTTAAATGGCGTGAACAGATTCGGCATTCATGATGAGATGAGATATCTCACTGACAAAACCTATTCATTATAGTTTTTATTTTGAACAACCAAAAAAGCATTGTAATATGTTTTTCGGAACAATGTACGTAAAAGGCCTTTCTGTGCCAATTATCTTGCTTATTTTTTGTCAGATAACGACACCTGAAATTAATCTAATAGACAAAAAAGAATGACGTTGCGTGACGTTTATTTTGTAAAGATGTTTACTTTGAACAATCCTATCTGCCTATACTAGGCTAATCCAGACTTAGTTTCCAGACCATTTAAGTTTGATATACGTCACAATCTCAAAGTACACAATTTGTTTTCTTTCAGTATAGTATAAAAATACCTGCGAAGATAAAAATGTGATATCGTCCTTGAAATGTTTCAATGTATTGCAACATATATGCCGAATATATTCTCGCCTTCGACTTTCCAGCTCAACCCTGTTGCTGCTGAGCTTAAAAAATATTTACTAAAATGTGATTCGCGTGTAAAGTTGATCATAAAAATTCTGACACGAATGTTTCGCAACAAGCACACATAATAGTTAGACACAAGAATGCAAGCAATGCACATTTAACATTAAATCACATAGATACTATCCACGTGCATATAGACGTATCCAAATTCCATAGATAAATATATAGACATACTATATAACAGGACCCTGTGAACAACATACGTGAAACCCATGAAAACTGAGATATGACTACATGCAACGCGGATGGCTCTGATCTGATGGTAATTCTGCATATGATAATGTTCTTGATGTGGGGTGACAGTACGTGGGCTTAGTCTTACCTACCGACACTATCGAAATGTTTCGTATATTATAATTTTCGTACAAATTCCGCTTTCGTTCTTACCTCAAAGGACCAAAGTTTTTGACGCGGAGGCGATCGATTAACCGATCGAGACAACCCGTTGTACGGCCGCAGCCGTCGGTAGCGGGATGATACCTAAGAACCAGTCCGGATTATGTTTAAGCTAAACTACTTCGTAACAACTATCTTTAGAGTTGGTAGTCATAGTGTAAACGGCATCCAACTCGAATACGTTTTCGAGGGCGACTTAAAACTTCCTCTCAAGTTGGTTTAAAGACGAATGCTATTTATAAATTATGTACTGAAGTTATGAGGTCATTTTAATTCCTAGAACATTTTATTTATCATTTATTTAAAATTTGCTTTTAATACACTTTTATCGTGTAAACAAGCGTCAGGGAAATACCCACAGGCAATTGTTGTGGAATGTGTTATGTCAGCTTATTATAAAACAAGTAAATTACACGACTGCAGTGTAATGTGTTAAATCTGTTTTGCATAAGTGTTTTTCCTTCTATTTAAACTAAACCCGAGTTGTTTTTATGGTCTCATTTTTTCGATTATATACTCGTATTTCGCAATGGCTGAACTGTCGAAAAAAGTTATATATAAGATAATTTTATAGCGAAAAATTATTTTAATTGAGCATACGTATATAGATATAATATTTTCAATATATCGAGTTGAAACCATCCTAACAGCTCAATAATGTAGAGTTACCTAAAGGGGCCCATATACGGTACGATTGATCTGTACGATCCGTCGTTGCAGACCGATCGAAACGACGGATCGCCAGTGTATGTTCACATCGTTAACGATTTAACATTTAACATCATAACGATTTAACATCGTCACGATATCGTTTCAGATGATCGTAGCGACGGATCGTCCCGTATATGGCGCACTTAATAACGCAAGGTAAAGGATATCTTCCATCACAATGTCAATGTTAAGTGACGTACAATCTGATCATGACTTAGTAACTGTCCATTAAATCAAGCACAGCTTAACAACAACTACGTCACGAAATCGAAGCTGTTTGAATTTCACAAGAAATCGTAATTGTTTAGTTAATAAATTATAACAGAATTGTAAATTATCGAGAGCAGTCTCTGAGGCAAACAATCCGATGAGTTCATAACTACGTAGCTGATCAATATTTATTTAAGGCTTGACGCTTGCAATAAGAGGTGTGGAAGTTTTCGTGAGATGTATCCTACGTCACGATACCAACAATTTTTCAATAAGCAGATTTTATCTGTTTTTATCAGAAGACAAACAGAGGTGTGCCGTCACCATGTTGGGACATTCTCTACAACTATTTCATCAACCGGTGACAGTTTTATTACGTTGTTTGATGTATAACAAGTTAAAACATTTACAAATAACATTATTGTACTTAACACGGACTAAAATAGAAAACTAACAAAGTAATTAAATGTTACGTCAGCCGCGACAAATAAATATGATTATTAATTTGTTGTACCTATCATATGTGTGTCACTAAATGAGTTTATGTGAAATAAAAAATCAACTACTTTGAAAAAATATTAATATTTTATAAATTTATACCAAAACGAACGCGAATTATTTTACACTATTTTCAAATTTTCTCTAATATAATATCGATACTACAGTTATAGATATAACCGGATGCCATCACTATGTACGAGTACTAATGGCTATTTATTTTTAAAATCTTGCACCAAAAAGGTTTTTTATTTTCCTGTTTTGATATTATGTTTAACTACAACAATTTTCCGGTCAAGACCAGTGGGTGACTAGTGACAAATAATGATTATGAAGTATTATTACGTAGACCGTTGAATGATTCATGAAGGTAGAGAAGTGAATATTAAAATAGCTCAACGTATGAATAAAGATTTGGAAACTGACCATGATAATAAGCCAATGTGTAAGCTGATCAATAACATAATATTTCCTATAGAAATATAAAGAAACATTCAATAACTAACAATGATGATAAAACGAATGATTTTGGCGACATCCACGGGCGAGTAATTAGTAACGAAAATGCTACTACTATGCAGCTGGTTATCTTTCACATAAAGCTTTTGGTTAATAAATATTGATTGCACTTGGTCATTTTGATCGCATTCTGGCAACTAGGATACACGTGCAAATGCGCGATTGTAACGTGTCCTTATTTGATGGCAGTGAACAAGCACTGCGTTAGCAGCACGAGCAGGGTTAAGTGTTTCGGCGAATCGATGTTTGAATGCGGCCAACGACCAAATGTAATTGTGTCATTATGTTCAGTTAACGATACGATTTGACTCACTTAAGGGTGTCCTCATTCTCACTTAAGACGAACTTCCTCAGCTGGTAACGGCTGTCTTCCTTTCCTCGCTTCATGAGGAACCCTTCCATTGTGCCAGAGAGGTAGCTCTGACGCTCGGGGTGACAAAACTCCTCCCGTTCATACTTTGCTCGGATCCACTGCTCAATCAGAACTCTGAAATAGAGAAATCATTACATAGTAGAGAGTACTAGAGAGCTAATTCAATCGTAAATTATTTTACTGCAACATTTAGTGTTTCGCGTGAAATTTAATGGGGATAACATCAATATGAAAGCTGCTACCAGGAAAAAGTTTAATTAAGTTTATTTCTTTGTATCATAAATATAAATCTGTTTGAACATTTCCTTGTACCGAATTTCCTATCTAGAACTAGAATATTGTGTTCTAAATAACAAATTGGACGGTATGAATTCATTATTTTTGAAATCAGAATAAATTTTGTAAACGGTTATGTTGCCGGGAATATGAGGAGATAAAGTTTTTTAGGTCAAGTTTTGATTATTGATAAGTCATGTTATGATTTACGATTCTTGGAAATAATATGGAGATCATCATTTTTTAACCGGATACGCCTATAACATAACGCTGTTACATAACACACAAAATAAAAATCATTTTTTTGGTAGAGCTACCTCGTTAGTAATTCGCAATAAGTATGCGGTTTTTTAGAGTTTACTATAAAGGTATTTTAATAAGCCTTGTTTGGGTCGTTCTCGTTTGCATCTGTATAGTCCACCCTTTCCATTTTTCTTACGTCGCGAGTAATTACAATGGGCATTCCTAAAGTTTATTTATAGTAATTACACTTATGAGTAACTTTAGTGGAATGTAGCCGGCACTAATTAAGGTAAAATGAGTAGTTAATGCGGTTGTTTTATTTATATCGTGGCTGTTGTTATCAAATCGTACGAAATACAAAACATAATTAAAAACCTAGTCTATTATCAACTTCTTAGTTTTTACAATAGTCTCAATGATTTGTTAAACAAATGACTCGCGTATTATAATTTAATTATTTGTATACATTATTCGATAATATTAAGTGTCTGAAATAAGTGAATGTTAAGATGCACGATAAAGTGCTTAATTGTCGATAAACATCGGTGCATCGAGGACCGTTGTGTATTAAAACATAATGTAACAGCCCGGTGTTTTTACCTGTAAGAGTCGGGAATATCCCACCGCCTTTTGTAGGGTCCACGAGGATTAACTTAACTCCGAAAACAAAAGAATGTTAACTTAGAACAGTATATCTTTTGTGCTTGATATTCTCAGCCATATAACAATGTTGATAACTAACCCGCATAATTCCTATTCCCGATACTGGCATAAAAGGTAGACTAATGCGTTATTCCAGGTAGTAAAGTAAATCTGTGCCAGGTAGTAAATTTCATCCAAATCTGAGCAACTCTGAGTGTGATTGAGTAACATACATACAACCAACTAAACTTTCGGGTTCATAATATTAGTGTAGTATGACGACCTCCGTGGTTATGTGGTTTTCAAGGTGTCGCTAGGTCAGCGGTGCCGGGTTCGATCCCCGGACGGGACAATGTAGAAAAAAACACTTTTCTACATCGACTCGGGTCTGGGTGTTTGTGGTACCTTCGTTTTCTCTGATTTCATAACACAAGTCCTTTAGCTTTAGTTACTTACACTGGATTTGGAGCAATGTATGTGACACAAGCTAAAGGCTAAGATAGGGTTCCCATATTGTTTTCTGAGGTTTACGCGAATTTTAGACATTGAAATAAAACTACTTTTAAACGGATTATATCGCGGTTTATTTTGATTTTAGTTCCCGACGTTTCGACGCCTTTGCAGGTATCATTTGTGTAGTCGGCCCGTGACCATGACACCCGCAAAGGCGTCGAAACTAAAAACTAAAATCAAAATAAACCAAGATAGAATCCGTTTAAATGTAGTTTTATTTAGGGTCCACATGTTTTTTTAATATTAGTAGTATTAAGCTATTCATACACTTACTGCGGATCATGTCTGTTAGGTCTTCTGTAACACGGTGGGACTCTTTCCTCGTATTTGTTTCTTGCGGCATTGTTCCCGACTTCCTTCATTCTTTGCACCTGAGAGTCTTCCCAGCGGTCAAGCTTCAGGTGCTTGACTTTGCTGATGTGTGCACCCATACCGCGGTGGATGCTGGCACATCGCATGCAGATGAATATGCCGAGGTTGTATGAAGCCCAGTCCGGGTCTGAAAAAAGGTGTAAATAAAACAATAACAGTAATAATGGGAAATTAAGATATATTTTACTCCTATAGTCTGTTCATCTATACTTGTCACAAATTGTAAACAAACCGACGTCAATTACAAATCACGATTTTTCTCAAAAATCACACAATGTATGTTACCACAATTAGTTTACAATTCTGAATAGATCACACAAAGTTTCCCATCACTAATTTTATTGACATTTCTTACATACGCCATATTTGTTTACATGTTTGGACAAGTATAGATGAACAGACCTTACATGTACATTTGGGCGAGGGCATTATTTTAACCCTATAAACTACGAAAACTCTATTGAATTGAAACAGCGACGCCGACAACGTGTCAGATAAGTTTGTGGCCCTTTTTTAATAAACCTCTTCCGCTCTTTGTAATTTAGTACCAGTGTTTTTTCACAAACATTCAAAAGATACATATATATCCATACATTTTTTGAAGTGTTGTTTACACCCAACATTATGTACTTGTTTTTCAACTTGTAAATAACATGATTAATTTAAGCACTGATAAGATAATAAGTTACGTCATGTAAACAAGTATTTCTTATTTTCTAACTGAATCAGAGATACTGCAATCGTGCAGGATGTCCCTTCATCAACTTAGATAAGGGTTTACGAGACTTTTTCCTCATGTTTTTTTTGGGACATACCAAAAACACTACACGATAATTCAGGCCAACAAACGCAATTACAGTACTTACAATCAGTTGATATTAAGACACCAAATTAGTAAGCCTCGTCAGGCTAAGTATGTGTATTATAGACATCAGCTGATGCAAGATTCTATAATAACATAATCGCAGTTTTCTTAATGATATCTCGAAAATAATAGTAAACATTACAGAATGATGACATTCTAGCGGATTTTATCTATTCATATTCTTTGATATGTAACTCTACAACGTTATTGCTTCATCCTCTTAACTAGCGACATTCTATGACCCCATCTATACATTTATAGGTAAGCCTAGAGAAGACAACTACGAACTCGGAATGTATCCATGGAAAATGTTACGAAGTCGAAGATAGAAATAGCCAAAACAGTTTCACATTGTTTGTAGGTTTGTGAGCGTGAACTACTGGACGGGTGAATGACTTTCGCTGTTACTGTTCTTAGAGGTAAACAACGTTTATACATTGATATACCTTGCTTGTTTACGTATTGTTTTGTGAAGGCGGTAATTTATATTCTAATTTATTTATCGAGCAACGGACAACCGTCTGCATGATATTCTGGTTTGTTTTCAACTTGCAAAAATCTTTTGTAGAGACTACAGAATAACAATAGCCCTCAGAGGGTGTAGGTTGTGTTGCAAGAACAAAAGAGAGAGAAACAACAATGTGATAAGCATTGACGTAACGTTCTCGTAAATAGACGAATCTAGTTAAACGGTTTCGAGTTACGAAAGTTTACATTGTTGGTTGAATTTACGACCTATATTACTAGTACATATTTTTTTCCTTATCAAAACAATGTACGTAAATGCCGATACGATAAGAATCCTGCATATCGTCACACCATAGATTAAATATCTTATATGACGTAGATATTGTGCATAACATGGTATTTTGTATCCGTGAGTGACGCGAATCGAGAACTTGCACTCATAATAAGTAGGTGTACCTACCTTTTAATTCTATACATAATTCGTTATTTAATTTACATCTGTTACATTTGAATATGTGTGCGTAATCACCTATGAATGAATTGATTACGTGTCGTACATTCTCTGCGAAGTCCCCACCACTAAATACGTACTTCGCGATGGTCGAACTTAAAATAGAACTTGGTCCCCGCAAAGTTGGCCAGTGTGCGCACAATAAAACTTAAGTTTCGTCTTTTAACTGTCGAAAAGTGTTTTTTATGGAAATAGGTGTTTCCACGTTTTCGTTTCGCATCACATCCGTGTTTATAAGTATACACAACACACCGACACGACGTCACGCAGCACGCACACATCGACATTTGGCCTTTTGCGCCACGCTCGTAAATAACATAACGCTATGTCACAAGACTAGGGATACCTGTTAGATACGAATCACCTTTGTTTCAATACTTGAAAAACTGCGTAATTACAGACCTAACGCTTAAGAATATTGTTAAGACATAGGTACCTAGCTAAGATAGGTAGTGCTCATATTAAAATCTGCGTAACTCTCAAAAGACACTTAATACGAATTGTTATGTTGTTTGTTGTCTATTTAAAGCATACGATCTCGTCTCAACGCTCATTAATCAATCAAGGTTATCGTAATAACACTGTTTTAAAGTTTATAATTAATTATATTAAAATTAGCGCATTCGTACTTAGTATTATTTATCTATGCAACTATTTCGGTTGTATAAATAAATAATGTAACCGAGTTAATGTATAAACATTGAGATTATCAATAAATGACGAATAACAAGTTAAAGTTCGCAATATACTTAATTATGATTGGAGTTAATTGTGGATTGTTGGTAGGCAACCTATTTAGGCATCTTTCTCATTTAATTTGTACAGTTCCATTTGGTACGATTAGCAAGGATTATCATGAATTAACATAATACGTGTAAAGTATACCTTCCGTTCGTTTAACGAAGCCCGTCTGTTTGATTAACATATTAAATAGAGGCCCTATTTCCGGATCAATATACCTTTAAAGATCCTGTTATTATTGCTGTCAGAACTATACTTTATTGTTCGTATAATAATAATTGAAAAAGATTGCGCGGAATAGTATGCGTACACTACAAGATTGGACGAGGTACACCCAATTAGCAAATTGCTAACTGACGTGACAATACAGACATTATAACTGAATTTAATTAATATTGACAACATAGCAATATCTATTTTTTCCAGTATCAAGGTCATAATGAATTTTCGGCTGTAACGAAATGTACTGTTCTGGATTCGTATAGCTTTTCAAAGGCAGCGGTTTACAAGTACCAATCAAAGATACAATAATACTCATATTGCAAACTATGGAATCTATTAATTATTGATCTTCTGCAATGCATGGGATACCAATCGATCTATTTATCTGAATAATTATCCAGTTAATTTGAAGGAGAGATACAAAATATAGTTGAAGGAGCTTTGAGCTACGAAAATTATATTTAGGTAGGTAGTCGATACTGTAGTTCTACTATAAAAAGCTAGACTGGAAACTTTTAACAATAGCTTCATTCTAAAACATACACTAGAAGTCTAGATTCTGAAATTGTCGAATAAAGTTGACGACCTCAATATTCTTTAAATAATGCTCCTCTGAGAACCGCAAAGAGTGCTTTCTTATCCTCTTTTTAATAGACTTTAGTAGAGCAATAAAATAGCATAGAGTGGATACCTAGGTACTACTTGGTAAAGTAAACACATGAATTGGATTTTAATTCCATTCTCTCATAGATAGTAACTAGGTACTATGATAAATTTGAACTAGGTAGGAACTAATTTCTATACGACTTCAGAGCGAAATAGTGGTATCTATCAATAGCAGTTTGGACTAACGCCGCGCAGTATAGACAGGCATTGAAATGTAAAATTAGGTCACACTCACACTACCTACCACGGACGCTCACATCCTAATTTCTTAGGTTAGATTTATAGGTAACATTATGACGATAATAAATGTTTACAAAGAAATCCATACATACGTTCTATAGAATTCTGGAAAACATATTCTGGTCAATTACAACATTGCATGCCAAGGATACATGTAACTTTAGTGCTTAGGGTAGGTAGGTACCTAAGTGACTCATAGCATACGTAAATATTCCTACCTATAGTAGGTAGTCCTGCTTACAACAAAATGTTTTGTATGATAAGTATTTCTAAATTAAAGGGGAGTATATACTGATTTTAAGCTACGTTTACTTATGTTTGTATGTTTAAGTCGGTGCGGTTATATAATTACCTACTTAATTCTTAATTATTTTGAATGCTTGTTCATTTGAGTTTTATTGTAAGATTGTATCAGACATTGCATACATAAAGTCATGATCTTAAGCTATTAATAGTATTGGTAACTACGAACTAAGCAAAGTAGAGTGTTTAAAGAAATAAATAAGATGAAAACGTTTGCAAGTGGTGGTCACATGAAATTATTTTTCAATCAACATTGATTCATTTCGTACGTGAGAGATAGACATAATCGCACAAACATCAGTGATATGTCCTTACTACTGACTTATCTGCATGTTTTGAATCATCGTGTAATGCGCTTGTCGATGATTTGTTTTCATTGAATGCATTTTACGTCGAGGTCACTGAACTCCAAAGCATGGACGCATTTACGCCCCCCGCCTATTCACCACCCCATGAAAATACCACGCACAAGGAAAACACTATCACTTAAATTGTTAATAATCACTAATAACAACATACCCGGATTTCCACAATCGGCACAAACATTATTCCCGGTTTTCTTTTGCAACTCCTGTAACAATTTCTGGTTATGATCTACCATCGTGGAACTTTTGCATCAATAATGAAGACATACACGCTAGCGTACGTCGCCGCTCGAAAGTCGAACGCCTCGAACGAACGCGTTCTCAGCCGAGTGCCACTGCGCGAGGGAGCAAGCCAGACTTCGACCGACGCGCGGCGAATCGGTTCAACAAACGCCATTTCGTAGGTGAGGTATGCCATTGCATTCACACACATTTACGTTCGGTTAGCATGAATGAGATAGAAAGAGATGTCTAGTTTCGGTATATGAATGAAACCAGTGTGTAGTGGATGGTAGTGGATACTCGTAAAATCCATTTGTGTGTGTGTGTATAGCGTAGTAGGTACGTGATGCGATCATGCGACGCGAATACAAGCAAGCGCCCGTCTCGCGTAAATACGTGTAAATACTGGGTAGGCATCTAGGTAATGCAAGTCTGTCTATAAATTACTATTCGCATAACTAAATAAGCAGGTACGTAAGTATGTTTGTAAAGTACAGTCTATACACGTTTTTTACAGTAACCGTAACGTTGCTAAATGTACGTACCTTCTATGAAATTACGGTTGTATGTATACGCTGTATTATAGCGGTTATGCGTTGCGAATTAGCCAGATATATAAAGCAATTAAATATTATTGGTACATATTATGTACCTATTTTTTATGAAATAGATAGGTACCATTCAAAGAAAATACGGGAAAAGCGTGGTAGGGAACAAAAAAATTACATTAATAAATTCACAGTAGGTGGGTATTTTGCTTTATCTTGAAGGCATCTTACATTGTATATTATTGTTTTTATCATTACCTATGCTAGGTTAAGATCATAAAGAACAACCTTAGATACTATTCACGGAGGATTCTTTATTCATACAACAATGTTTTTAAGTTATGTACTTAGGAAGGTATTATGTATCGGTATCTAGTAACTACTGCTACTCCTAATCAAAATCAATTTAACATTTTTTTCTTCTGAATTATGAATGTTAATATATTATGTAGTAAGAGTGATCACTCCAAAGTGATAGGATTACTAAGTAGAATTTAAATTATAAATTTAGGTACTACGGACTGCCAAACTTGTACTTATCTACTACTCAAGAATCGTTGGATAATATTAGATGCAAGATGCCATTAAAATAAAAACGTTAAAAGGTCATGTTGCCTACAACGACGTTATACAGGATACAGCTGAATAAAAACTTATTTTAAACGCGTTATTTCTCGCGGGGTTTTAGCTGGTTTTAGCCTAGAAATGTTGCACACAAAAAAATAATTTAGGCTTTGATTTTTAAGCAAATGGTGTCATGAATAAAAAAAATAATTAACAAATACGTTCATCAGTTCGGTAAACAGAAGTTCGAGAAAGAAACCGAGCGACGGATTCCTTTGGGCTCGTCGCTCATCAAGTAAGTGGTCGGAGTTTCTTTCGAGGATAATATCAGAAATTAAATTATCCGGAGAAGGACCGGAGTGACCATTTAGCTTGCAGAGTTAGGAAGACTGATGATAAAGAGACAGTGGCCTAGTCATGTCTGTCGAAGGACTGATAGCCGTTGGAGCAGACGAGTCCTTGAGTGAAGACCGCTAATCGGTAAGCGCTACTATGTTTTATAACAAATTCATATTTTTAAGAGTTTATTTGAAAAAAAAAAACAAGACATTTTCAATTTAATACCCAACTGTATTGTAATTGCAAAGGACTAGTACTTGAAAGCACACGTATTATAAAAACGATAAATAATTTAATATCTGTGGATGTAATGTCTGTCAATATCTTATGTCAAAATATCGTACGAAGAGCGGTTTGTTACAGCCTATTTCTTCTTTCTTTTAGATTTTCGTAAGGAAGTAGCAAAATATTCGTCGTATGTGAAAATTATTTTAAGGATTTAGGAAAACACAAAACATTGAAAATGGGGCGACGCTCTATAAATACCACGAAAAGTGGTAAATACATGAATCCCACGGATCAAGCGAGTAAGTGTTGGTTATAAATTATTTTGAGGCCTATTAACTTTATTAATGCCTATAACGATTATAAATTTTGTTGAAAATATACTCACCTTGTGTTATTTAATCCCATGTATTGGGAGACATTATTTTGATATACAAGTTATAACAGCAAGCTGCTATGAAGATCTGGCGAAACAACTAACCACCAATTAAAATTCAAGCCCTTGCAGATTTTAAGACCTATCCAACGGACTCCATATATTTTATCAATGTCTAACTATCATAGTAGCAGGTCTTTGTCATTTATCAGCAGAATTTTGCATACCAGGCCACTAATTATAATAATATGTTACCAGTCAAATTCCTCACAATAATCTAGCTATCTACTAATTATTCAACTTAATGTATAGGAAAAGAGGCAAGAAAAAAGGAATTAAAGAAAAACAAACGGCAAAGGCAGATGGTGAGAGCAGCAGTACTCAAGATGAAAGATCCTACTCAAATCTTGGAGGAATTACAGAAAATTGATGAAATGGGTTTGTAAATGACACTTATATGCAATTGAAATTGGCTTAGAGACATTGGCAGCATATATAGAATAGAGTATAATTATCTTTATTTGCTAGAAGATAATTTAAATCTGCAAAAACTATATAGCTTAAGAGCCAGTGGACGGCTACCTGTATGTATTTGACCAGACCTGGGATTTTGTACAGTGAGGCCCCTATACCTACCATATATGAGATGGGGGTTCACTAAGCCCTAACTGGTGGACGCGGCGCGCGCTCAAGTAAGACAGGTATCGATTTTTGGCGAATTTGAAATGCATTTGACCACGTCTGCCGTTTTGATATTTGAAAATATATTGTTATTATTATCTGAAAATAACAATGGCAGACCATTATCGCGCGTTTAGCATAGTGGCAGACAGTTTAGAAAGTGACGAAAAAAATTAAATTTTGAAATTAATTGACCAGATCTGCCATTGATATATTTTATTTATTAGGGTCTTAAAAACTTATGTTCATCACGGCAGACGACTTCATTGCGTGCACACTTCAGCAGACAACAAAATCTTAGCTACTCTCCGGTCAGATGTATGCAAAGACTTCATAGCTATCTTTCTTTTTTTTCCTCTATGGATTACTATTGTACTCATTCTAGCCTATAGTATTTTCTTTTATAGTTACTAGCATTCAAATAAATCGGGTTTTATACCTGAGAGGGCCTTCAGTTATATCCCATCCAGTTTGACCAGACCTGGGGTTTTGTATAGTGAGGCCCCTATACCTACCATATATGAGATGGGGGTTCACTAAGTCCTAACTGGTGGACGCGGCGCGCGCTCAAGTAAGACAGGTATCGATTATTAGCGAATTTGAAATGCATTTGACCACGTCTGCCGTTTTGATATTTGAAAATATAGTATTCTTATTATCTAAAAATAACAATGGCAGACCATTATCGCGCGTTAAGCATAGTGGCAGACAGTTTAGAAAGTGTTGAAAAAATTAAATTTTGAAATTAATTGACCAGATCTGCCATTGATATATTTTATTCATTAGGGTCTTAAAAACTTATATTCATCACGGCAGACGACTTCATGGCGTATACACTTCAGCAGACAATAAAATCTTAGCTATAACTAAAGGAGCTATAACTAACTATAACTGAAGACCCTCTCAGGTATAAAACCCGATTTATTTGAATGCTAGTAACTATAAAAGAAAATACTATGGGCTAGAATGAGTACAATAATACCTAATCCATAGAAAAAAAAAAGAAAGATAGCTATAAACAGTCTTTGCATACATCTGACCGGATAGTAGCTAAGATTTGTCTGCTGAAGTGTGTACGCAATGAAGTCGTCTGCCGTGATGAATATAAGTTTTTAAGACCCTAATAAATAAAATATATCAATGGCAGATCTGGTCAATTAATTTCAAAATTTAGTTTTTTCAACACTTTCTAAACTGTCTGCCACTATGCTTAACGCGCGATAATGGTCTGCCATTGTTATTTTTAGATAATAATAACAATATATTTTCAAATATCAAAACGGCAGACGTGGTCAAATGCATTTCAAATTTGCCAAAAATCGATACCTGTCTTACTTGAGCGCGCGCCGCGTCCACCAGTTAGGGCTTAGTGAACCCCCATCTCATATATGGTAGGTATAGGGGCCTCACTGTACAAAATCCCAGGTCTGGTCAAATACATACAGGTAGCCGTCCACTGGCTCTTAAGCTAATATGGCCCTACATCAAATAAAGAGTTAACTAAGCAAAATATTTTTAGGACTACAATTCATCTACATACTACCATTCTAAATGGTTCTCTGTTACCTAGTATATGAGTTATGATAGCTAGGAAATTAGTTGCTTCACATAATGTTCAAGTATTTTACACAAAGTAACTGCCTCCTTGTTTCTGCTGGATCCAATACTGATTCGAGATGCTTGATTAGGCCTTAGATAGTTGTAAAGTCACTTTTATTCTAATACTGAAAGTTGAACACGGAATAAATAATAGAATAAATAAATAACTCCAGACTCAATAATCTTAATGATCTAAACATAAGAGAAAAAGAATTGTTCTGATGATATGATTATTGAATATTTTTTAATTTCAGAGTACAATGTTTTACAACCATCGCCATTAAATGAGAAAGTATTAAAAGAAAAGAGAAAAAAGTTAAGAGAAACATTTGATAGAGTCCTCAAGATGTATGTAAGTATTAGCTTGAAATCTTCTAAAAGATAAAATGTTTAAAAAATAAAGTTTTAATATTTGCTAACTCTTCTAAATACATGTGTTATGATAAATGAGTAAATCCATGATTATTTTTAGCTCCAGATTACTTATTGCACAATAATATATAACATAGTGAAATGCCATTATATCAAGATAAAATTGTAGAGTGTTTATTACACTATAAATAAAGCACTATCAAATACCACCTGAACTTGTGTCTCTGCCTGTGTAGATGTGTTTTTGCAAAAAAAAAACATAGCATAGTATGTTTTTTGATAGCTAAGAGCTATTGCAGTAACAGCATATTATGTGATTCTCATATTCCTTCACTGATTGCCAAATGTGTCTTAGAATAATTTAAGAAAGTACATAAAACTTTAAAATGCCACACTAGTACTTGCCAGGGTTTGAACCTGCAACCATGTGCATATGAATTCGGTCATTGAACCACTAGGCCACCACACTATATAGAGTGTCAATGAATGGTAATAAAAAAATCTGGACTCTGCCATCAACACCACTGTTTTTTCTGACATGGGTGTTGTTCTCCATGCCCTTTGAACATTAATTTAAACGCAAAGTTTATAGTATAAGAAAATTTAAACAAAAGCACATATCATTGGTATTTACTTAGTATATTTCATTGTATGGTCGCACACACTACTCCTTATACATGGAAAACATTTACTTAATTATTAACATTTCAGGATAAAGATGATCCAGAAAAATGGGTGGAATTAAAGCGTCAAGAAATGGAGTATGAGAAACGAAGAGCTCATTTAATATCTTATTATGAATCGGTAAAACACGCGCAGTCGGTCCAAGTTGATGATATCCCATTGCCAACATTACAAGTAAGTTTTTTCTATTGTTCCTATATCTATAAAAGCTCACAGCACATAGCTTACCAGCTATGTGGTTCATACATTACTAGTATTCTTGTTAATCGCTTATTACATGCTGGTGTAACCACTATCAGTAAGATTACAATGGTAGAGCAATGGGAGGGTTTCGAACCTGGAACCACATGATCGCAAGTTCATTAGCCATTAGGCTACTGCTGCTTCCCAGGGATGTGCCATAGCAGGCGTTGCACAGGAGGGTTTCTGATTTGGTCTTTTAAGAGGTAACAGATCCCTCCTACATGTGCTGATGGTGACCAACGGGGTGGTTTTAGTGAGGTAAAAATCCCACACTGCTCAGCCTTAATCCCCATAAGGCCGGGCGCCTTTTGAAGGTTTCCCCCCGAAAACAAAAAAAAAAAAAGGCTACTGCTGCTTGAAGGTTTTTGTTTTAAGTGGCGGTTAGACAGTAAAACTTCACTGATAACAACTATAGTTTACTGATAATAACTTTGACGGGCCTTTAGTGACCCTGACTTCTAAGCCGGAGGTCGTGGGTTTGATTCTCACTCAGACAAATCTTTGTGTGATGGGCACAATCATTTGTTCTGTGTTTGGGTGTTATTTATCTATAACTAGCAGCTGTTTCCCGCAGCTCCGCCCGCGGTCTTTTTTTTAATATAATTCTATAAACCTCACGGAGCCCGAGACCTATCCAACGAATGCAAAACCGTGGAAATTGGTTCGTGCGTTCTGGAGTTATAGCGTCAGGAAGGAAAACCCGACTTATTTTTATATAGTAGATATGTATGTATTTAGAAATATATAAGTATGTTTATCAGTTGTCTAGTTATCATAGTACAGGCTCTGCCTAGTTTGGGATCAGATGGCCGTGTGTGAGATTGTCCCAAGAAATTACTATAGATATAATAGACTGTAACAGTAAATTGAAGTCGCAAAGAGACAGAAGAACTCAAGTATTATTGATTCCACTACTTATTATGAAGATATCATAATATTGTGTGTGTACAGCTACAGAATAATTCACCAAGTAAGTGCATAACTTGTAATAGTACAATATTAATTGCAGGTGCCTGACAACTTAATATTCAGCAATGTGCCTTCACAAATACCTTTGCCAATAGACCCCACGCATCCTGCCGCCCTCGTTAAACCTATTCTGAAAAAGGATTCAGTGTATAAAGTAAGTCTAAACTAACTTTTCATGTTCCTTTTATGTTCTGCAATACCTAATCATCGTATTTTATAAAGATAGCTTTTGTTTGAATCAGTTTTATTTTATGTGGTCTGTAGAAATATGCCATTGTGACAACGACAAGTCTTTTGTTATGGAGTAGGTTTTTTTGAAAAGTTTTACTTGCAATGTTTGTTTGTTCGGGTGAAATCTTGCTACTACTAATTTTGAAGCAGATATCTTCAACCTATTTAAGTGAAGTTCTGTATACTTACACGTTCAGTTTGAATGACAATACACGATATGCTGTGTGACGTCATTCTAAATGGTGATTCTAGATGGCGGAGAGAAGCAAAGTATGTGTGCACTTCTTTGAAGTGTCATTGGTACTTTCCGTGAATAGGCTCGAATATGCAACCTGGTACACAAAAATCCGTTCATTGTACCACTAGGCCACCAAAACATGAGCCCAAATATGAAAAATTAATTCACTGTTAGGTAGCCCACTTTTTGAGGAAGGCTATAATATTATAGGCTATAAATTTGCCGCGAAAACCGACGCCCATGCGGGTGCGAACCTCAGCTAGTACATAACACAGTTTAATACCTTAGCAGTATAAGAATTGTTATGTTCAAGGAAAGGCCAAGCGGCGTGGATCCTCCCGGCGTGCCGCCCGGCGTTCCGCCTGACTATGAGATACTGGTGGTGGAAGTTGGCAACTTCAAGGATAAGCTGAAGGACAAGAAAAATCTTCGGTTCTCTGATATGCCTGATGAAGGACCACCAGGAGAAGTAAGTTATACCTTCTGTAACGTGATAAGACGAAACAGACTTATACAACATGTAACAAAACCCCTGTCAGATCCAATAAAGGCGTAGGTATTCGGGTATTCGTGGTACAGTCCATGAACCGTCTCGCATAGGCGGCTTCTTTGACACAAAGCTGTAGGTAGTAAGTACGTGAACTTTGAGGAGCTGTCAGTGTTGCTGTTGCCTTGGACCAGTTTTTATTTTGATTTAATTATTTTCATTTGGCAAAAAAAATAATCTCCAATCCATTTAATGGCTACGTATATGTGTTCGCAGTGCGATACCGTATAATAGTATTAGGGATCGGACAGGGTTTTTGTTATATGTCGTTGTATAGCCTTTATCAATAGAAACGGCCAATTATGGAAACAAGGTTATGTCTTTTTTATTTTTTCCAGCACTATTCTATATTATATTTCTTTCTGCCCTGTGTGGATAGTGCTCGTTACGTTTAAGTGATCGACTTCTAAGGTTTGGTGCTCCGATTGGTTAAGAATTTTTAAGAAAACCAAAATCTTCATATCCTAGGCGCCGCTACCGAAACCTCAAGCAAAACCACCACCAGAGGACATAGACGGTGAAGCAGTTGAAGATGAAGGGCTTACACTCGCTCCAGGCCAGGGTGGTGCCGCGAATCCGGCACCCAAACCCACTTCGCTACAGCAGCGGATGTTGGCGCTCTCAGGACAGAATATAGACGACTTTATGAAGGAAATGGAGGAGGTGCATCGGAAGAGGGAAAGGGATCGAGCGGCTGATCTTAATGCGAGGTAATTGTTATAAAATAGTCAAGACGAGCTTAGGTAATCCTTTTATCGCAGGTTATTAAACATGCACGATAATTTTTCATTTTAAAAAGCTTACTGACAAAGTAAGACGCATGTTACTAGCGTTCTCGTTAACCTCTACTGTTAGGGGGCGTCCATAAATTACGTGAGGTGATTTATAAATTTTCTGTCCCTCCCGCCCCCCTTGGTGAGATGTCGTGAGATTTTATTCAACCCCCTCCCCCATCCCCCAATCTCACGTGAGATTTTTCAAAATGTGGGTTTCATACGTAAACGCGTTGGATTGTTATTGTAACAAAAAAAACTTGCTTCGTGCTTTTATTTACGACTAGTTAAGACTAGTAATCAATATTGCTGAGAGTTTAATTATAAGTGTAATAAAAATTTAACTTAAGCATGTACAATCTGGATTAAATGGACCAAAATAGTATATTTTTTTTTGTTTCTATCAGAAAATAATTGCATGATATTTGCCGAGACCCCCCCTATCTCTAACGTGAGATTAGATAAGATTTGACTCGACCCCCTCCCCCCTTAAACATCTCACGTATTTTATGAACGCTCCCTTAAGCGAAATGCTCGCTTGTGTTACGAGTGCATTCACGTTGGTAGCGCATTGGTTGGATGTCGAACCGGCAACCATATGAACGCAACAGGGCGCGGACTAGGTATGGAATGTAAAAATATATCTAATCCGTGAGTACTTGCGTTTATTTTTTTTTTCAATACAATAAAATTTGACAAAAGATAAGGTGCGTTGAAAGTTCAGGACTTGGGGGGGGGGGACTTTGACGTCTGACAGAAGTTGACGAAAATAGTAGCCAAAGTTGATAATCCTTAAATTAAATTCGCTGTATAAGTAGATTGTCGTTATTTCGACAATTTCGTGAGAGAAAAAATTACGTGACCAATATTTTTAATTATCTAAAAGTCTGATAAAAAAAGTATGTTCATAGACTGAGCGCTCTGAAGCGTTCTGGCGGTCGCGACAGTGACAGTGACAGCGACACCGAAGGCGGGCCGCCCGCACTGGCAGCGCTGGCCGCGCACGTGCCGCCGGACTTCGTGCTGGAGCCGCCCGGCGCCGAGCTCAGGCAGATGCCGCCGCCGCTGCTACCGCCAGGTAACAATTACTAACAGTAGTGTATCTCTCTAGGCTTAAGCGGGCCACAGACGTTCAAATAACTTAATCAAATAAATGTCATTTAATTTATAATTTTATATTTTCACCGGTTGCAGGTTCGAACCAAGGAAGTACCATTGTGACTTTTTCTGAGTTATACAGGATCAAAATCAACTTTTCATACAAACAAGTCACGTGTCACTTTGTATGAAAAAATCATTTTTAATTTTAAGATTTCGACTCATGTTCCTTGGGGAAAGTGATTCAGTTTTATTACCTCGTTGAATATACGCACTCTATAAAAATAATCCTGTATGTACTTTCTTAATCATTCTAAGACATCATTGAAAAACGGTGAAGGAAAACATCGTGAAGTGTGGTTTGTGATCGCGGCACTGACAAAGAGGTCATACCACTCTCGCAGTGCTGGAGCGAACATGTATGGAGAGAAATAAGAACTTTAGCTACATAAACTATCGCGTCGAATGATTGATAATGTAATTGACCAATACCGCGATCGAAATCTGATGTATGCCGCCACGATGCTGAACGTTTTGTACCAGAAAATGACGTCATTACGTCCTTTACTAGTAATAAAACATTTTAATTATAGTTTCATACCCATTCAATATCCCTATTCTGCACAGATACAGAAAAGAAGGCAAAGCTATTTGACTTCATTTTATTTTATGACTTACCTACTCAATAACTTATTATCCTATGGACTAGTATAAATTTCTTGTACATTTGCAGGTCTCCGGCCCCCTCCACTTCGAGCTCCGATGGCCCCGCCGCTGCGGCTTGGCCCGCCCGGACCACCGGGACCACCGCCTGGCCCGCCGGGGCCACCACCTGGACCGCCGGGACCACCGCCTGGTACGTGACTATGCAATATTTTTAACATGCATTGCTTTAACTAGCACAATGCACGTTCAGCGTTTTTGTTAATACTTGTACTTGGTCGAATAACTTGATACACCTCTCGAGTGGAATAAACTGTAAGTTGGGTTAGAGACATAGTGACAACAGCATCGAAGTTTACTTCTTCCAACAGTTACATAACAGAACGAAATTTGGTACACGAAAAACCCCTACGAAAATCCCTTTTTCAAACTTGCAATTAAAACGAATTATGGTCGATTTTCGACTATTAAATTCGGGCCTCTAGTTTATGTAATGATGCGACCATTTTTTTTTTCAAGTCTATACCGAGTAATTCTGCTGATAACCGACTACTCTGCCGATTAACTCGGTTTTTTTATAAAAGTAATAATATCCGAATAATAATATTGAATAATAATCTGTATTCGGTTACTTGGAGCGCTACTCTAAAGCGAGACACTGAGTCGCTACGCACCGTGTTGTATGACAACGGTGGCGAAAATATCCACTGTACTCACGGACACGCTATGCACAAAACATCTCAAACACTAAAGCTAGCTACTCAAGGCTCGAGATATCACAAGTGGCGCCGCGCCGAGCTGATTTGTACGAGCGAGCATGCGTCAACAGGCGAGTCCGCGCCACTCGTACTCACGGGCGCGGCAAGGCGCGCGTCGTTCGTCCTTAATTAGGATGGTGTCCACTAGTCGAAACGAAATGATTGAACGATGCTTAGCTCACTCACTCGCGCCACCACGAGAGCGCTCGCGCCGCGCCGCCCGTTCTCTTGAAGTTACGGACTTCGATCGGATCGTACACGCTTGCTCGTGCTAGCACGCGTCGCTTCGAGCCATTACATTCACACGCTGCGTCGCTCTAGTTTCAAGCAGTTTGCGGAGCGAGGTTGCGTAACGGAGAAATGTAAACCAACAGGATTGCATAAAATCTTAGCTCCACCCGGAGCCGAAGATTCTATTGGTTAATATTACTCCCTCACTCCGCGCTGGACAGGCAGCCTGAGGCTACCGCCGCTTGCAAATAGCCTTTAATGTATAAAATATCCACCAGGCGGGCCGGGAGGCGTGCGCGGCATGCTGCGGCCGCCGGGGCCCCCGCCCGGCGCGCCGCCGCGCCTGCTGCGGCCGCTGGTGCCGCCGCCGCCGCCCAAGACGCACCCGCCCGTCTCCGTGCTCACCGCCGCGCCGCAGCTCATCACCAAGAAGGATGCTCAGCAAGGTATGTACCATCTACTTAGCAGGCGCGGCATGCTGCGGCCGCCGCGCCTGCTGCGGCCGCTGGTGCCGCCGCCGCCGCCCAAGACGCACCCGCCCGTCTCCGTGCTCACCGCCGCGCCGCAGCTCATCACCAAGAAGGATGCTCAGCAAGGTATGTACCATCTACTTAGCAGGCGCGGCATGCTGCGGCCGCCGCGCCTGCTGCGGCCGCTGGTGCCGCCGCCGCCGCCCAAGACGCACCCGCCCGTCTCCGTGCTCACCGCCGCGCCGCAGCTCATCACCAAGAAGGATGCTCAGCAAGGTATGTACCATCTACTTAGCAGGCGCGGCATGCTGCGGCCGCCGCGCCTGCTGCGGCCGCTGGTGCCGCCGCCGCCGCCCAAGACGCACCCGCCCGTCTCCGTGCTCACCGCCGCGCCGCAGCTCATCACCAAGAAGGATGCTCAGCAAGGTATGTACCATCTACTTAGCAGGCGCGGCATGCTGCGGCCGCCGCGCCTGCTGCGGCCGCTGGTGCCGCCGCCGCCGCCCAAGACGCACCCGCCCGTCTCCGTGCTCACCGCCGCGCCGCAGCTCATCACCAAGAAGGATGCTCAGCAAGGTATGTACCATCTACTTAGCAGGCGCGGCATGCTGCGGCCGCCGCGCCTGCTGCGGCCGCTGGTGCCGCCGCCGCCGCCCAAGACGCACCCGCCCGTCTCCGTGCTCACCGCCGCGCCGCAGCTCATCACCAAGAAGGATGCTCAGCACGGTATGTACCATCTACTTAGCAGGCGCGGCATGCTGCGGCCGCCGCGCCTGCTGCGGCCGCTGGTGCCGCCGCCGCCGCCCAAGACGCACCCGCCCGTCTCCGTGCTCACCGCCGCGCCGCAGCTCATCACCAAGAAGGATGCTCAGCAAGGTATGTACCATCTACTTAGCAGGCGCGGCATGCTGCGGCCGCCGCGCCTGCTGCGGCCGCTGGTGCCGCCGCCGCCGCCCAAGACGCACCCGCCCGTCTCCGTGCTCACCGCCGCGCCGCAGCTCATCACCAAGAAGGATGCTCAGCAAGGTATGTACCATCTACTTAGCAGGCGCGGCATGCTGCGGCCGCCGCGCCTGCTGCGGCCGCTGGTGCCGCCGCCGCCGCCCAAGACGCACCCGCCCGTCTCCGTGCTCACCGCCGCGCCGCAGCTCATCACCAAGAAGGATGCTCAGCAAGGTATGTACCATCTACTTAGCAGGCGCGGCATGCTGCGGCCGCCGCGCCTGCTGCGGCCGCTGGTGCCGCCGCCGCCGCCCAAGACGCACCCGCCCGTCTCCGTGCTCACCGCCGCGCCGCAGCTCATCACCAAGAAGGATGCTCAGCAAGGTATGTACCATCTACTTAGCAGGCGCGGCATGCTGCGGCCGCCGCGCCTGCTGCGGCCGCTGGTGCCGCCGCCGCCGCCCAAGACGCACCCGCCCGTCTCCGTGCTCACCGCCGCGCCGCAGCTCATCACCAAGAAGGATGCTCAGCAAGGTATGTACCATCTACTTAGCAGGCGCGGCATGCTGCGGCCGCCGCGCCTGCTGCGGCCGCTGGTGCCGCCGCCGCCGCCCAAGACGCACCCGCCCGTCTCCGTGCTCACCGCCGCGCCGCAGCTCATCACCAAGAAGGATGCTCAGCAAGGTATGTACCATCTACTTAGCAGGCGCGGCATGCTGCGGCCGCCGCGCCTGCTGCGGCCGCTGGTGCCGCCGCCGCCGCCCAAGACGCACCCGCCCGTCTCCGTGCTCACCGCCGCGCCGCAGCTCATCACCAAGAAGGATGCTCAGCAAGGTATGTACCATCTACTTAGCAGGCGCGGCATGCTGCGGCCGCCGCGCCTGCTGCGGCCGCTGGTGCCGCCGCCGCCGCCCAAGACGCACCCGCCCGTCTCCGTGCTCACCGCCGCGCCGCAGCTCATCACCAAGAAGGATGCTCAGCAAGGTATGTACCATCTACTTAGCAGGCGCGGCATGCTGCGGCCGCCGCGCCTGCTGCGGCCGCTGGTGCCGCCGCCGCCGCCCAAGACGCACCCGCCCGTCTCCGTGCTCACCGCCGCGCCGCAGCTCATCACCAAGAAGGATGCTCAGCAAGGTATGTACCATCTACTTAGCAGGCGCGGCATGCTGCGGCCGCCGCGCCTGCTGCGGCCGCTGGTGCCGCCGCCGCCGCCCAAGACGCACCCGCCCGTCTCCGTGCTCACCGCCGCGCCGCAGCTCATCACCAAGAAGGATGCTCAGCAAGGTATGTACCATCTACTTAGCAGGCGCGGCATGCTGCGGCCGCCGCGCCTGCTGCGGCCGCTGGTGCCGCCGCCGCCGCCCAAGACGCACCCGCCCGTCTCCGTGCTCACCGCCGCGCCGCAGCTCATCACCAAGAAGGATGCTCAGCAAGGTATGTACCATCTACTTAGCAGGCGCGGCATGCTGCGGCCGCCGCGCCTGCTGCGGCCGCTGGTGCCGCCGCCGCCGCCCAAGACGCACCCGCCCGTCTCCGTGCTCACCGCCGCGCCGCAGCTCATCACCAAGAAGGATGCTCAGCAAGGTATGTACCATCTACTTAGCAGGCGCGGCATGCTGCGGCCGCCGCGCCTGCTGCGGCCGCTGGTGCCGCCGCCGCCGCCCAAGACGCACCCGCCCGTCTCCGTGCTCACCGCCGCGCCGCAGCTCATCACCAAGAAGGATGCTCAGCAAGGTATTTTGGAACAACTTTCCCCAAGGAACAAAGAACACAATTCCACAAGGTTGAAATCTTGAATAGACTTAACTTAAACTAACTTAAACTTTTCATACAGTTCCAGGTCACGTGACTTATGTTTGTATGAAAAGATGATTTTCAATTTAAAGATTTCGACCTATGTTTCTCGGAAAAAGTTGTTCAGTTCAGCATATTATAATTATAAAGATAAGAAAGTTCTTCTTCCACATTTCTTTCAAGAGCCAAACGGATGTTATTAATAATGAGATATTTTGACATCTTCTTAAAGGGCATCGAAATGCCAAGGGCAATAATATATTTGTATTTTAATGCTTGTTTTCATGAAATTATCTAATTTTACAAAATTTTGTTCTAGGTGCAACAATAAGCGCGAAACCACAGATCAGAAATCTATCTGCCGACGTCACGAGATTTGTACCGTCCGCGTTACGTGTCAAACGCGAGGACAAAAAGGCTAAGCCGGGCATCAAATCCGGTACCATCCAAAGACCGGCTGATTTACCAAAACAAGCTCCAAGCAAAGACGATGCTTATATGCAATTCATGAAGGAAATGGAGGGGTTATTGTAGTGAACATAAGACTGAAAAGTTAGTCGACCTCTTTGGGCAGCATCTAAAGGAAAGTGTAAGAATTCTTGACACATTACGGGCTTTTAAAATCATGTAAGAATTCGTAAACTTATCCGTTGATAATCAGGACAGTTTTAGCGAAGATTTCACCCGTGAAAACTTCCGCGTACTTGTTTGACTTAAAATAGACTGAATTTTGAAATCAGTTTTCGTGGCTATAATAAAAAAAACATTATTAATTAAGTAAGTATAAAAATCTATTAAGGTTAAACCCTGGACTCTGCCCAATAGTTTTATTTCTGTAAATATTATGTTTAGTTTGTATGAAGTAAAATAAATAAAATGATTTATTTGTTTGCCATTTTTGTGATTTCTTTGCAATTTACATAATATCTTTTAAAATATCTAAGGGCATACAAACACCAAAATATATTTTTAAGATAAATACTAAATTGATAACCGTATCATGTCGCATTGAAATTCAAAAAATATAATTGTTAAACAACCGTTTAATTAATAGATTTCCCGGAGGTATTTAATAAATTTTAAATTGTTAAAATGTTAGGAAGTTACATAAGCCCGATACACATACATAAGTTCAATAAACTGCAAATCGTACAAAATGATAATACGTAACAAACGATGCATTATATATATGCAAAATACCGATGAAAACCTATTAAAATACCGCGAAACAAAACAATGTCGTACTTACAAAACATTTACAAGTACATGTAATTTATTGTTATAACCACGTGACATTATCTTTTGTAGGCCTTGATCTCGTGTGATATGTTAAGACGATAGAGATAGGCAGTAAAAATGTATGAAAACAAAACCCTGTTGTTCAAATTTTGACTGGCCTATTGGTCTAGTGGTTAGTGACCCTGACCTGACTGCTAAACCAGAGGTCGTGGGTTCGATTCCCAACCAAGACAAAAAAAAATATCCTGTATCAGAAGTGGTCCTCCAATTCTCATACAGGATTAATTTAAACGGAGTGCGTATATTCAACGAGGAACATTTTCCCCCAAGGAACATGCTCGAAATCTTAAAATTGAAAAGCAGCTTTTCATAAAAAGTGACAGTGAAAGTGACTTATGTTTGTATGAAAAGATGATTTTCCATTTTAAGATTTCGACCTATGTTTCTTGGGAAAAGTTGTTAAATAATATGCATCTGATCACCTCGTTGAATATACGCACTCCTTTTAAATTAATCCTGTATGGCCTGGCAAATTTGTCTGTGGCACTCCCGGGGTGGGTGAGGGACATTACTACCTAAGGAGGGCCATCTGAATTATGGAATGACGCTCCTGTCAGACTTATAGTTGGAACTTGGCGCCTTAGTTCAGGCCAAAAATATCCTTACTACAGGCCAAAAATACCTTTACTACGATGTACGTAAACGTAACTAGTGTGAGCGACCAAAATGATCCTCCTGTTCATGTCGATATCGTGGATGTGCCGTTCTCGTGACAAGATCAAGGAAACTTTCCTAGCTATTGTCTGTTTACTAATAGTTTCTTACTTAACTACGTTGTGATAAAACTATCTATCTATCGTAGTTACCGGGTTATCACAGGGTAGAAAAATATATTCCATTTTGTTGTCATACGCGTAATCAGGTCACGTGCTAAATAATGACTAAGAAGTTTTTAGGCTAATGTGACGACTTGGGGTAGCTCTAGTTCATTTAAATTTCGATATCGTGTTACTATGTTACAAAATTGTTAAATTTGCGTTTTTTTAACTGACTCTACGAACGTTTCAGAACGAACTGAAACGAAGTTATCGGATAGTTCATATAAATGCTAACATCCTTTCAGCTTGGTATTAATCTAGCTCTTGCCAACTATTAAGTTAACGATCTAAACACATTTATGAGTATTATTTTCTGACAGAAAACAAATGAAAGTTGCAGAAGGATGCTTAGAGAAATATCCTAGTTCAAGGATAGATTCTTGACAGACAGGGGTGCCAATATAACGTAATCGGAACTATTTTATAAAACGCGTTGTACCTACTCTGCCGAATAACTCGGTTCGACTGACGAGTGTTGTTTCGAACCGAGTATTCGAGATTACTCGATTACTCGGTTTGATAAAAGTTGAACCCATAGTTAATTCACCCTTTTAAGGTTGCCTCCAGTGAAAATGTATAAAAACGATCGTAATCGGTATTTTTAATCATGACGTGTAGACCGCCTGTCATTAAGGATTTCTCACTGATAACAAGAAATAGGTATAATGATACCCACACTTTATACCAAAACAATGATAAACTGTAAAAGTAACACATTGTTGTTATTAAATTGTTTTCTTATCTTCCGATAATTTGTCTTCAGTAGGTACCTACATATCGATCACTTTAGTAAAAATTCCTAGGATTTTTTCAGCCTACCCAGTTCAATGTACCTACCTCATCATCTGCCTAGCCTTGTCCCAAGCTATGTTGAGTCGGCTATCTGAACTCCATAAAACATTGCTGGGTAATACAGTATCCCCATTAAGACTGGTCAATATTGTCACATGTCAAAGTACGACAGCTGGGACCACGTCTCGCGCTTTCTGGGGCACGGAAGGTATCAGTAAGTTTACAAATGGTAACCCATCCACGGTCCTAGGTCAATATACCTATCACTGAGATCAGTGAGATATCATTCAATCAATATTTTTTTCCTAAATAATTCAAGTGTACCTGTCTGTTGGTTGTAATCAAATCGCTTAATTAATTTTAGTGGTTGTCAATTATTATAGATGCTTGTAAAAAATAATATTGACTGCATTTTTCGAATCACAAAAGAATGCTAGTACAATATAATTAATGTTACTGTCGGTTTTTATAAAGGCTTCTAATCCATTTCTCATAATTGTGGGAATACCTAATTTATAATTACCTAGGTGTTCAATTGTTATTATGTTAGACCGGAAATTAAAAATGCCAACATATAATTACAGTATAATTTGCAACAGGCATTACAATATAAAATAAAATTAAATTCATAATAATTAAGTTTAAAATTCATAATTACTCACCTATAACTATTAAATTAGGTACATTTACATAAGTATTAAATTGGTGGGTAATGTAATTTAAAGCAGTACTTCACGAATTAATAACTTTAGAGGTAGACTAAGCCGTTATAAGTAGACAGTCAATAATAAACATTTATAATACAAGAATATAAATATGTCTACGACGCCGACAGTATAAAATAAAGACCAAATCTTCACAGTAAATTTCTTCAAACATTCATCAAATCTAAAAAAAAAACATTAAATAATTAGTAACCTAATAATGAACATTGGATTCGCCAACTTTTTCCTTTATCCTCTCCATGGCATTTTTATCACTAAAGGGTCCTATTCTCAAAACACGGACCTCTATTATCTAACTACATACAATAATTTAATTAAGCTAACTCATATTATTATCTAGTTTCGCAGTTCTTGTAGCCTTCATCTGACATAGTTTATGAATTTCTTCAGTTAACATAGAGACAGTAGCTCTGTGGGAGTGCAGGGTTTTGTACAGCATGCTTTTAATACCGCTTCCCTGTGTTGTATTTGTCTTTCAGTCAATTCTCTCGGTATAGGCGGCCCGTTGAATTCCTCTGCAAAAAAAATTAGAGATATAATGTGGCTCTTAAAATGTATATAGAGCTAACCAAGGCTCTCAGAGATGTTCCATAGATTAGATGCTACGGAGTTACCTAAAGTTCCCTACAAGCTAATATAAATATACAGCGTGTGTTATAAGCAATTAGCTATTTAAATGCTCATTCATCAGTCTTCACTCATCACTTTCATTTGAAAACTTATCCTATAGATTTTAGAACTTGGTCCGTAAGATATTGAAAGATCTAAGATTGATTTTAAAGACTACGACTACTGTGTTTGCGGACATTTCGTACTTTCTGTTCTTCGAGTACAGTAGGAACTCTAATGTCTCTGTGTGTTGCCCTTATACATAAAAGATACGAACACAATGACTTGCCTTCAAGACATTCGCTATAAAAAATATTTCAAATTATAATCATATTAATCATGAGTCGAATGTTTTCCTTCTAGAAATATAGAAATTTTCCAACAATATCTTAGGATTCACTCGTCCGTGTTTTGTTATTTTGGTGAACCAAATCAAGTAAAAATAAACACAGACGGAAGTGAATTAATGTTTTTTTCTTCGTAATAAAGGCCACTGCGATAGTGCCAAAAAGAGAACTGTTATAGCCTTGTTTTGTTCCAAAATAATAATCTATATATATAAAACTCTTCCGTTACTGACTGACTGACTGACTGACTGACTGACTGACTGACAGACAACGCACAGCCGAAACTACTGATCGTAAAGAGCTGAAATTTGGCATGTGTGTTTGTTGGGAGGAGTAGGTTCCCGCTAAGAGAGGATTTTTGGAAATTCCCCCCCAAAGGGGAGAAAAGGGTGGTAAATTGAAAATGTTTATTTATCAATGGATTCACTTAAAACTTTGTATGTAGGTTCCACCAGTGAAGCAAGTGAGCATTAAGAAAGGGTTTTAGTTTTTTTTTCTGTCCAGACATATTTCTAATATAATTGTAAAGGGAGACAATATGATTTTTTTAATGTTTGTTTACACATGTAATCGATAGACCATGGAACAGGCGATAATTAAGTGAAAAACCCAAATTCTGACGAAAGTCATTACTCCACGCGGACGAAGTCGCGAGCAAAAGCTAGTAGATTATAATACGCATATCAATTACAACTAATCAGTAACTGGAATGATGAAAGCTTGGTAGATCTTTGGCTTAGGTTTAAAGAAGCTTTATTTCCCATAAGAACAAATGTATTTATTTAGGCAATGACACACTTGAACCCATTGGCGGGAAAAGCTTTGTTTAACAAATTTTTTGAAACCCTCAAAAATAAATATATGGAATGTAGAGTTTCCTTATAGTGAGTCATTAGTTTAAAAATTAGGTTTGTTATTGGTGTCATCTGCAAAACATTGCCGCAATGAGAAACTGGGTCCATTGCATCAATAAAGCATTACATCTTCTACATCTTTCTACATAACTAAGCTTACATTAACACCCTTATGTTACGTCACTTCAAAGGTAATTACTTACCGGAAGAATAGTCGGTATAAGCATATGTAGGGCACAGATCGTTGATCACAGTGTATGCCAATATTCTCATACAAGTTGGCAGCGACATATCCATGTAAGATGATGGTAAGATGTGCGATGAGGCAATGTGCTGGCTGTATGTTACCATTAAGACTAGAAAAAAGTATTTGCCTTGCATTTTGTTTGTTGATCTAAAACAAAAACCGAACATTAATAAGTTTGTTGACCTGGTAAGTATAGTGCACACCAGAGGCGTTTTTACCTATTTTTCAAACGTTCCCAATTGAAATTTACCTTTGTATGTTTGATATGAGTTCGTAATTTTACGATGATATGATCTAACATCTTTGAAGACATGTTAATATGAGTACGTTTTGCCTTGTTAGGATCAAGAACCCAAACACCTTGTATAATCCTAAATACAGTCAACAGCACATCATGGTAACCAAAACCGACAAATTTCTCCTTCAAATTTAATCTCTAAACAATGGAGTTATCCATTGGTAGAAATTTACATTTGTGGTAACTTGATGTGCTTTTACTTGTACTTTTTACCTATTCCATTTTGACCTTAGAGGGTGCTTGGATGTTTGCACAGAGGCGCTACTTTGTCTGGAGACTTCTCTGGTGCACACTATTTTCTATTAACCTTATAACTATTGGCAAATCTAAGACGGTTACACATGATAGTTTTTAAAGGGAGATGCAGGGATTGTATTTGGTTGAATGGTCGCAATTCCTTAAGTACCTAATGAGGGAGGCCATCACATCTTATTGACCTAAACTTATTACTCGTATTTTAGTGCCGACCGCGGTTCCCGGTTGTTTTCTATTCTTCTGCAGTCCGCAGAGCAGCGAGCAGTGTAAGAAGTAAACTATGTTCCAAAGAAAAACCTGTTATTAGGGCAGGATTTAAACTTCCTGCTTGTGTATGTGTGTGTGTGTAATTAAGCGTCTGATCTATAAATCTACAGGGTTTTTTTATTAATATATATGCTACGACGACAAATAACACGGTTAAAAATATATTGTAGAGCCCAATTAAGTGCATTTGCGGTTTATTGATATGGCATTTATTTAAACCGTGTGTTGAAATGATTTTTTTATACTTAATTCAAACTTTCTGATATTCTGACATCTGACATACGGTAAAATACTAACTACCTAAATAATGCCTTCATTTAAGAAACTTTAAGTGCGTTTACATTTTTAATTGATCGAAAGATAATATCTGAGTAGGTATATGATGAGAGAGTGATAGTGGAAAATCGGAAGAAGCACAGAAAATAGAAAACTCACCGTTAAATGATTCCCAAGAATCTCTGTGAAGCTTCAATAGACACTGTAGATGTTCCCTCATCTAATGGTTGGAAAATGAATAGCTCCAGTCTTTTTATACTCGCTTCTGAGCCGGTAAACAAGTCCCTAATTATATTCTAGGTGCGTAAATAATTTCCTCGGTGCAAAAACTTTTTATAACTAATTATAATTTTAATATAAAACAAACTCATAAAATTCCGCGCGTAACTCTTATTTTGTCTTGGGGTGGACGCGTACAAAACTTGAATGAGCCCAGTTAGCACCAAAATTCAGCCGTAAACATGTTGTTATAAATAACTCAAAGTTTATCATGTATTATCAGTAAATGAATGACCTATGAATGGTCTTTGAGTCTGTATATAAAAAACTTGTGTAAGATGAGTGTGTTTATTGTACACACGTGTCTTCTCAAGTCTCTGTCTGAATGTAGAGCAGAACTTAGAAGCCTTTGCCATTTAGAACAGGATTATGAATAAATTAAGAAAGCTTCCAGTATCAGTCTGAGTGTAATTTGACCTTCATTAGCATTTCATTCATGGACCAGCGTTGGAAGCTTAAAGCGATTACGTATGCCGTACGTATTTATACGTTTGCTTCCGATTAGATATTATAACAAGCAATTTTACTGGTATTTTATTATTTTTAAAATAAGTTTTTATATTCACGTTCAATACGAATCATGTGATAATAATTATGAGCACTTGTTTACTAAGTTAAGGAGATTTGTTTTAAAGCTAACAACCGTCTATGAACTGCTAATTTATTATCTATGTTCTTTCTATGCTTCCAAAGACAATGCCAACATTATTTATAAAACGGAAAATACGTAATTATCTCTTATTGTGGAGCCAAACAATCATTTTATAGGTCATATCAAACAGTACAGCATCGTATTTTTAGCTCGTATCGGGGCTAACAATGTTTGCGGATATAATCTTGATGCAAGTCGTTGTTCCACATTGAGGAGTACAATAACTTGTGCGAATTGTTTTTTCCTACCTGTTTTTTTTGTTAAGGGTGTTAGTTTAAAAGTTAATGTGAAAAATTAAAAGATTTTAAGTGTAATAGGTTGGTATGTAGGTGTACCTACAGAAGTCAGTATTGAGTTCCACAATCGACTGCATAGGTATGACCTAATAAACTAAACCATATCTTTTCATCTAAATGAGTTCCTCGAAAATTTATTTAAGAAAGTCAAAAAGGGAAAATCTTTAATAGGGCTGGGAGAGAAAACGTTGCAGCTTCTTACTTGAACCAACTTCAAAAAGGAAGTAAATCCAGTCTCTCTAGCCAAGTGACATTTCTGGAAGCGTGAATGCTGATTGAATCGCTCAAATCTACGGAAATGACAAGTATTAGCCACGTGGCTTTAATTTTTAACACATAATGTCATTTTAGCGATTTTTGTATCGATAACGTTTGTAGAAATGTCAATTTCCAGGGACTGTTGTTCTATGAACAATAAACGATCGTAGCCGGATCAATTAATTATATTAATGATATATGATACTACAATAATAATTAGACACTTGAGGATAATAATATTTGCGATAGACATGGCAATGGCTTGTTGTCATGGACACCTATTTAGATAATATAATTAACTGTTTTCATTTTACAAAACTTGTTAAATACATTTTTAACTACATGTTCCTGTGGCACTGCCTAACTATTCTTTGTTTCTAATTTACAATACTTATTAGGTATTATAAAGGCGACAGTTTTAATCGAAAGGTTTCGGTGCCTACATCTTCAGGATAAAAAGATCGGCTGTTTAATCTGAATTAAAAGATATATAATTATATATCCTTAAAAGGGTAAATTTAACTTTCTTGTCTGGACTTTAAAAGGAATGCGACTCCTTTTGATATTGAAAAAAATATTAGACACATATTTTTGCTTTTTCGAAATAATGAACATCTACTTACATAAGTATGTAAGCAGATGTTAGTATCTACATAAATTTAAGTTAAGGAGTGGGGGACTCTTTACGACACGTTCAATGTGGCTACTAGGTATTTAGCCAACTTATGACGTCACAAACCTTCACACCTGAACTTTAACGCGCCTTATCTTTGTAAAATTTTATCGTTTTGAAAAACAAAAAATACATAATTTAGAAATAATATTTTTTTATTATCTAACTTACTTAATAAATATTTTTTTTAGTTCCATACCTAGTGCCTATTGGATTATTTATTATTTAATAAAATCAGTTGTCTGGTTGCCAGGCTCTACCTACTTTGGGATCAGATGGCCATTTGTGATAAGTCTCAAGATATAAGGTACCTGTGGGTATTAAGGCCTAGCTAAGGGAAATTTGTTATAAAATGAAAAATATCCAACTTAATCAACAAGTTTTATTACAAATCAGTCACATACTTATATTACTACAGAGTTTAAACAAAAAATAGCTTCTCTAGCTTATAACCAAAACAATATATAACTTTAAAAAAAACGCAGTCTGTAGGCCTTATTATACTAGGGTAGGGTAAAAAGGCCTATACTTTAAACTATGCAAAAATCAACTAATACAACGTAAATTGGTATTCTTGAGATCAATAATCATTAACATAAAGCAATAGCAAGCATAATGGTCTTGGAAAATTAAATAAATTGCCTTTATTCGCATCCATCAGGACATTGAAAGTCATCAGTATCTTCTGCAGTTAAACCGACGCACTCTTCGTGGTACCACTTGGAGCATCGCGAGCATTGCCTCATTGTATCGTCCATTCTATCTTCTTTGCAGGCATGACAGTATCAACTCACTTATTTTTGTGATTTATCTTTGACGGTAGTAGACTTTTTTGCAGATACGATTTTAGCTTTCTTATAATTTAAAGTCTTTTTTTCTTTTCTACCTGTTTCAACATCAATAAAGTTTTCGTCGAAAGTGTTCGTTACCCTTTTGGGAGGCATTATAACCGTAAGCACTGAAAACTGAAAACAATGATAAATAAATTGAAAATGTATAACTGCGTACATACTACCCACCAAAAAACATGATAAAAACACATTCCTACTTATATAGCAATTTAAAAACAATAGGAGTATAATAAGGCCTATAGTAAAATTTTATAGGCCTTAATATCCGCCAACTACGTGGTTAGAGAAAAAAAATATAATAAATATTTTACAACTACAAGTCCTTTAAGGTGCGGTAACCTAGGGACAAGCATACATTAATTAATAACCGGACAGGCCATACAGGTTTGTAAATATAATATTTTCAAAATAACTTACGATTTACTGGAGCCAATATTTATAATTCGTGCCGCATGACCGCACCGCTGAATGATTTCGACGACACTGGCGGGGGGAGAAGTGCAAGCGTTCGTCCGCCACTTTGCAGCGACCTTGTGCTAGTTCATATGGACGCGCGGTGCCGCGCGGAACTTTCGACCGCGCGGTACAAGATCGAAGTAAACAGCTAGTATTGTCTACATGACCGCGCGGTACCGCGCGGTACCGCGCGGCGCGCTCCGACCCGCGCGCTAGTTCTTGAACCGCGCGGCACGGCGCGTTTCAAGTTCTACAAATTTGTACCGACCTGTTCAGATGATCCGCGCGTGTTGAGACGGATAGACACATAGATTCAAGAAAAAATGATCACCGAAGGAGACGACATTGTATCTATCGATTTGCTTATCGACGAGATTGAAAAAAGAGAAGCTATCTGGAATATTAACTCCAAGGAATATTCGAATAAAATAATAAAAAGAAGATCTTGGGAAGAATTAGTTTTAATTTTCTGCAGTAATAATGATTCTGAAGAAAAAAAGAAAAACTTAGGTAAGTTACAATCGTATGTATAATCGTAATCCTAACTATCCTAACTAATATTATAAATGCGAAAGTAACTCGGTATAAAATCCATAAGCAAATTGCCTCCTCCACGTCCATTCTTAAGCAATGTTGATGCCAGACTACCGCGCATACATTTGCCTTCATGTGAATGCTCTTACCGCGCGGCTCCGCGCGGGTCCGCGCGGTCATATGAACTTACACTTGTATACGCTCTAAGCTTGTGTGAGTGTAACCTTGATCGTCAGTTACTATATTTTGTACGTTTTTTGTTACTTAGGCCTTATTGCCCGACAGGCCTTAATACCCGCGGGTACCTTACATACAGATTATACCTATATCTTTAGCCTTCATGATGTACTTACGTTTTAATTTCCACCTCAAGAATTTAGAACTGACCAGAATAAAATTAGTAATTAGTTATACAGTATGTAACAAAAACCCTGTCCGATCCAATAAAGGCGTATCCGTGGTACAACATACGTATAAAAAAAAAATGTTATAAAATTGTAACTCGTTAAATCCAAAAGTTATTGTTTTTTTATTTTTATAATCATTGCGAGATTTAACACTGAATATGGGAAATTTTCGTAAGCTGACAACACTCCACCCAATGGCAAAATGCGTTTTATTTTTATTTATTTCTATTACAAAAGCCGACAAAAGGCACCGCCGAGTTGTAGGCACTCTTTCAACTAGCCGCCGACTCTTTGATGATACCGCCGCCGCGCCGGCCCGCCGCCGCCAGGTTACCTACCGACTATTAGTCTTTCGTGGAGATAGCTTTCGATCGGACGTCCGCACGTAACGCGTGCCGCTATTGTTTCGCAAACAATATCGTATTCCAATCACGAATATTTTAATATTGTGATATAAGATCATAATAAGAAATTATGAGGTGCGCCAGGTGTGACAGTTCCGTCGGAGTGAGCCTTTCAACGCCTGTATAACCGCGCGTTCACCACATGCAGTGTTCTTGGGTACGAGTCATGCCATGGATGCTGGAAGACCACGAGAGAAGAAGACAACGAGGAAATCGAGGCACAAGTGTCGTATTAAAAAAAAAAGTGTGTGATTCGGAAATCGAAGTCTTAAATCGGACACAAGTGCGCTGTTAAAAGTACGTGCAAATTTAGTAAAAAGGTGACGAATGTGCATTAGTGTTGTGGTGGACATGTGGAACACGATCGCCGAAATGTGCAGCAACAATAAGTGAATGTTTTGATGAATAATGATATCTGCAGTCAGTTGGTAGGTAAATTGCCAAAAGCAAATCGCTTTTATAAAAAAGCCCTTTTCAGGGCTACAATTAATTCAATTATTTGTTTCTTTATAAAGAGAGTCAATTATAAAATCCGGATCACTACGCCTAATATACACAAACCAATATCAGCTGATACCTACGCCGTACGCGTAGGTAAAGGTATAACGTAGCCTAGGTTTATTTCGTTATAGGTAAGTTTGTTTGGCGGCATGCGACAAAGCAAGTTCATGCACCGTCTCGCACAGGCGGCTTCTTTGACCTATAACTGTAGGTAGTAGGTACGTGAACTTTGAGGAGCGGTCAGTGTTGCTGTTGCCTTGGATCAGTTTTTATTTTTATTTAATTATTTTCACTGGGGAAAAATAATAATCTCCAATCCATTTAATGGCTACGTATATGTGTTCGCAGTACGATACCGAATAATACTCTCAGGGATCGGACAGGGTTTTTGTTACACACTGTATAATAAAAAAAAAACTGTAATTAGATCGTCTACCTATTTAGAATGGAAATTATTCTGTCAATAAAATCATAGAGCAATGTTCTATTTCAAAATGTTATTTAACAAATACCAGGCCGGGTTCGATATCCGCATGAAATAAATATTTATTTGACCTACAGATATTTTTCCTACTTCTAACGTTGGCCGAAAGATTTCTATACCTATGTAAATGGCTTTAGGTACTCCAGATTGAAGATAAATTCCCCAGAAGAATTTTTCCTTTGTTTTTGCATTTACGCGAATCTTCATATTGATCAGGTACGTAAATAAAGCTCGTAAGCAAAAAGTACATAATATGGTGATTACAAGAAAACGCTTCTAGGCGTTAAAAGTAACTAAGTAGGTAGGTACCTGAAATATTGTAAGTACTTACTTGTTCCAAATACGTTCATACATTTAAGTGTTTCTTATCATTCTGTATTTACTTCACAAGAATTCGCAATTATTCTTGTGGTTTACTACATAGATTTCCTTTGGTTCGAAAATGTTCATTTCAGTACAATGTAACGTTTTCTAATCACGTCGCACCTTGAATAACCACAAAAACCGCTCACTATAGCATTGAAGGTACAGTGGCACACGCTGACTCTGCGTACAATGCTCATGCTCATTGGTCAAGCTTCGCTTAGTATGAATATAGGATACTTAGGTACGAGTCTGATACGAGATCCAAGGCAGTTTGTGTGAGATGCAAGTTCACATAATCTGAGGCTGAGAAAGAGACAATATTTTGCATCGCTTTTCAGTCACGCTAAGATACAGCGGCCGAAGAATATACGTACCTACTTAGTGATAAATCCACATACAAACCCGTCACGCTGCATACAAAACATGACAAACGCTGACAAACGGGCGAGGGATGATGTTCGTCAGAAGGATACATAATAAATATGACACGTAGGTATTTCTTTTTCTGTCTCGTAAACAATATTATATACACACCAGCCAGTTTGGACAATTGGGTGGAGAGACTGGATAGGTACCCATAATTTTGCCTACCTATAACGCGACGAGTTTTTTTTAAGCAGTTTATACAATGCTTTTTCTCATTTGCCTGAACTGTAATGAAATAGCAAAAAAAGGGGTTTAATTTAAGAAGTCTAACAAAAGCCGGACAGGCCTTGCTTATTAATTTGTCCGAACACGCAATAAAACGTCTCACTGTGACTGGCTTTAACCGGACATCTGGCAACCCTAGATGTAACAAAGTCTGAAGACTTTGATGATTTGAGATTTGAGATTGAGATGACTTTCTACATTGACCCGTCCGGGGATCGAACCCGGGACCTCAGAGCTGACGACGCCTTGAAAACCGGTGAGTACACCACTCGACCACGGAGGTCGAATTGAAATTTCAAGCTAGATAGGATTTAAGAAGACCGTTGTAACCGTACATAGTTATCACTTCCAAAAATGAGTTTTAATTAACAAATAAACAAGACTTTGACTGACAACTCATTGTTTATATTATTTCATTCATCGACCTCTTTTAATTTTGTGATTAACTAAAATTAACACACGTACATACATAAAGATATAGGTTTTGAAATAAACACTATGGTTCAAAATTAACACTAGGTATACATTCATAGTCGCATGTAAAAATATTAATCTACATTTAGTCAAGGTAATGTAAAATAACCTAGGTATCTAGGTATCTATGTTTTTTTCATTAGGAACACTTATTTATTTACTTGTATGTAAACGACATTGAGCCAAATAAATTAATCAATTAAATACCTATGTATAGCTCCGTTAAATTAACAAATTATATTATTACGGACTTATACATAGATTACTAGCTTTTGCTTACTGCTCCGCCCGCGTGGGCGTCGGTTACCGCGGCAAAATATACCCTATAGCATCTCTCAATAAGTGGGCTATCTAAAAGTGAAAGAATTTTTCAAATCAGCCTAATAGTTCCTGAGATAACCGCGTTCAAACAAACAAACAAACTCTACAGCTTTATAATATAAAAGTATAGATTAATTTCGACCGCCTTGGTTTTGTTTCTAACCGGAACTATTTTTTTAAGTTAATCGCTTCAGTTATTTACTTTCGACCGAAATAGAATACTCAATATAAGTACAAGGTTCTGTGATATTAAAGTCTAAACAACAAACCAATCGCTATTTTATCGTCACATGACGAAGAAAACAGACGTAGTGAACAGTCATGACTACCAGTAGCAACAATATGACACCTAAGAATTAATCCACTGCGACACAGTGGTACAATCTTTCCGTCACTCCACTACAATAAATAACGCGTTACTCACGGATGATTTAAAACACATTCTTCTGAAGCAATCGAATGACACATTATGATGTTGAAAGCATAATATTTATGTTTAGTAGAACTGTCGTTATAGATAGTCATTAAGAGCATTGGCCATCTTCCGGGTGGATAGACTTGATTCGTCAACAGAGGCCTGATTTTTTGCCTTATTTGAAAGTTATATTATACAGTAAACTACTCAATTTATGGTACCTATGTAGGACAAAATTAATAGGAAAATTAAATTACTGCATAGTGTATAAATAATATGCTACATTCGTGTGGCAGTAATATTCAGGTGGGTACAATGGCTCGGCTTTTTGTATCCAGCCCGAGTATGTTGGTTATTGCAGCAAAAATTAACCTGTCCTTCTTGGACTCGAAGCTAATTCATACAAAATTTTATACCTAACCGTAAAATGCAGTAGAAATGGAAAAAACACTTAAAGTAACATGACCGTAAACACGACACGGCCACTTTCTTCTACATTATTTTTTTTGTGAAAATAAAAGAAAATCTGTACGGTACTGATAACATGATACGTCGGACATAACTTACACTGTTCAATAAAAATGATACATAAATTCTTTACGCAGAATCCATAACATTTTGACGTAATGTAAACATTTCTCTTGTTTGTATTTTCTGTTTAACCGGGCTGTAAGTTTATTTTCGGTGTCATAATAATAAACAATGTCCGCGTTTTAATGAGACTGTATCGTGGGGTATGAATACGACGAGCTATCGAACGAGTATTTTTAGATTGCAGGTTTATTGTTATTTATTTAACTATTGTGACAGATTACACGGAATGTAAAATAATGTTTTTTTTTACTTTTATGTCATCGCTGAAAATTAAACACTCAAGTACTCAATGATTCATATGAATGGATCAGACAGATTCAGGAAATGACTAAAATGTGTCTTTTCATTCACGAGTCACACTAAACGGCTCCATTGCGGCGCAAACACGCTACACACGTATCTATAGACTTGATTTGCATGAAAATGGTAGACATCCACTGAACACACGGACAAGCTACACATTAAAAAACAAACGCTAACCAATACCGCGTGTGCCACAGTGGCGAACAACGCCTTTATGATTGCTCTACGCGGACTACGCAGACGCACATCGTGAAAAAAAATGTTCATTTTTTTAACGGGACCAACTAATATAATTGGTAGTATTGATGATTTATACCTTTTAAGCAGGTCCTTTAAACTAATTCCTAAAATTTAGAGCCATGATAGTCTCTGTTTGGCTACTACTGTCCATCCTAGCACAGGACCGAAGTTTGTGGAACAGGAAGAGGGTGGCTTATACAGGGCAGTGGGACAAGACGGGCTTATTATCTATATTAGGTTAAATAAGGTCTTATTCTACACTTTGTCCAATTCATACTCAATATAATAAAGTCTGTAGGATGTATTATCTGTCGTGTTATTATTATCTCCGTTATGTAGCGATGATCTGCTGTCCAATACTTGTTACGGCATTATAGTAAACATAACGTAAGCCTTTGTGAAACTGTAGTTGAATGATTACATTGCAGTGATGACTACCTTACACTAACGTTATTGCTATACACAATGCTAGGAAAGACTTCAGCCCAGTTTTTTTATTCGAGTTAACTCAACCAATGGTAAAATATGCTAAGTAATGGTTTAAAAACGCGTTACTTCATCAATTGTTAGTCTATTAAATAGTCAAATAAGCTGAAGAGTTCATTAATTATTCATAATCATATTCTTTATTGCAATCCATAATGAACTAATCCAGTCTAAATCCAGAACTAAATCCAGAATGAATAAAAAAAAATAACCATTTGTTAGAATAAATATTGATGAATATGATAATGATGATAATTAGATAAAACATTATATATCTTGGGGTCCAAGCTAGCATAATACTACATAATAAGTAGTTACTTAACAATACGAGTACCTACACATACCAAGATTTATCAAAATCGGTTCAGAAGCTGTGAAAATGTAACAAACAGAAAATGTTACGTTCGTATTTATAATAAGAATAATTAAATACGTATGGAAGTCGCACTTACATTGAAGAAAGCATGAATCGAAGCGCCTGGCTGTAGGCGTTTTTACAATCATGCTTTCTTTGTCCGCTGAAAGTGAAAGCCTCTCTCGAGGCAAACTGCGGCAAAATGCAGTCCTAAAAAATAAGAGAATCTATAGGGTTTTTAGCGCATCCTATAAGTTGCCCTAGTTTCCTAACGAACCGCATGTTTACCTCATACTCATTTAACTGAAAAATATAGAGTACAAGAATTATACAAATTTTCCATTGCCTAGTAGTCTGAATTAAAAAGTTATTGTTTTAAAGGTATACAGGAATCTTCATAGTTCTCGTAAACTATAGTTTTACCTTAAACCTGTGTTTTAAAACAGAATAAATTAAAAAAAAACAAGTTATTATGTAATTGATGTGTTTTTAGTATTTTTTACCTATTAAAAACGCTACCTAATTATTATGTCTGAGTATTATAAACCTTTATTTTAAGAACTATAACAGGCAGGCTTTACCCATTTAGTAATGTGTAAAAGCGAGACGACATGTTTTTTGTAGCAGTCCAATATGAATTCCAATTGACATTTTAAGGACTTAGGCAAAAAATGTGTCAGTTCAAATGCAAGTATAAAAAGATTAATTAATTAAGTAGGTACGTGTCAAATTAGTGCAACATGATTATCAAAACACAAGTCCACGTCGGTTAATGTCAGTTTACACATAAGTGCAGGGGTAGGTACCAAGTAAACAAGGTTGTGGCCAATTATACAATCGAAAATAAAATTTACAAAAAAAAACAGTCGAATTGAGTACCTCCTCTTTTTTTAAGTCGGTTAAAAACCATTTGTTTTAGATAAACTTATATAAAAAAATTCTATTTAGCCAACTAACTTTTTTCAATTAAATTAACTTTACCTATTATGGGTGGGAGTATGGTCAGAGAGGGTGAAGTAAGGGTAAATTGGGTAAAATGCTGGGTAGAATGAATTTAAATCAGTTACGCTTAGAGTCCTTGTGAGACAAATCAAAACAAAACATCCCAAACACAATGGGGTCGCGTCGCGTCGTTTCGTTAGACTTTGGAGTTCATATTACCACTTTGTTCTATCACCAGATCATTTCAAAAGTAACATTATCTTGTATTATCACCAAAAATATATAAATTAGAACTGCTTCTCGACATCCCATTGAGAAAAAATCGCTATTAGGCGGTTTTCCTGTTCCCAATAATCTAAGTATTGTTGAGCCTTGACATTTTTGACAGTAGGAATTGTGATTAGTTAGACTTTAACGCTATTCGATTACTAACGCATCTGGTATATTTTTTGTTATTATTCTGCACTCTTGATTGCTTCCTTGATTTAAAATTATATTTTTATCTATCAGTTTTTTTTGAGATTGCACTTTTAGCAAGGTTAAATAATTGTCTTAAAGCTGGTGCCTGACATTGGATAAATATAGAATTGTGTACGTACACCAACATAATAAAAGGGTACAACGGCGGTCTAATCGCTAATAGCGATGTGTTCCAGACAACCCTGATGGACCTCTAGTCTAGAGCTTTCTGTGACAGAGACAGTCTAGGGTCTAGACAGTCTCTGTCCTCTTAAAAATGCATTGTCTAGACTTTAGACAATGCATAGAAGTTTAAATAATTATGTGGGCCGATCCCGGCGGCACTGCAATGCCGGGCCGACCCGTGACGGGAGTGGAGCGAGCCCCGAACATCCCGTCAGCTTACAAAAATCAGTTTAATATACTGGTCCCTCAGTGAGGGAACTTTCAGATATTAAGCTGAAAAGAACAGATACTACACTTTGATCTTAGCCAAAAGGCCGAGAAGCGATAACGTTACTGTTTCCAGTCGGGGTAGTCGTTAAGTCGCGGAGAATCTTAACACCGCCATTCAGAAAGGTGACGTCACTAGCATAGCGACATCTATTGAAAGCGACTTGTACTAATAAAGTAGGTATATGCTTATCACTTATCAGCAGTTTCTGTTTACTGTAAGTATTGAAACGTGTATTTTTCAGAACCTTTTTACATGATTCATGTTATAAATTGTACTGTACATATTATAATGTATGTACTTTATTGCACATAAACAACAAAATTGTTCATCTATTTCTCAAAACACTATGTTTTTCAGTGTTTACACAGGAACTATTGCACAATTATTTTTAGACTTCCTATCTATTTATAATACGCTGTTTGCATTGAGTTTGTATTCAAAACGCATTACCATTTCAGACTTTCGACTCTTTGTTTTTGTAATTCCGAATTCGAAATTCCGTCTTTACCTTAACTAGCTTATTGTACGAATTATTTCTTACCATGCGACACTTCCTATAGCAATTAATTTTGACGTCAATATTATTGTGCGGTAGGTTACCATGGAAACAAGAGTAGTTTATGTTGTAGGATGCAGCTGTATCGTGCATGGCATGCGTGTCTGCGCTTGTGTGTAGAAAGAATATTCAAGTGTGGAACACTTTTGAATGGATCGGTTCCATATTATGTTTTTAAAAAAACAATTGACTGTTAATTAAGTAGTACATAAGTAATTAAATATTACTTCGGCTAATTAAAACGGACGGTAGTTACAGAGGACTTGTTTAGTTCTATATATTTATTATTTGCAAAGAATATTTTTAGTTTAGTAATACCTAGTAGTAATTTTTAATAAAAGTATTATTTTTTGGTTCGGTTCCTGAGCTGAGCTAAAACCTAAAACTGGCACAAAAAGGAGAGTTTGCCAACTTTGTAGTCAAAACATTTTTTGTACGATCGAACTTTTTTCTAACCGGCTACTATTTCAAGCACACCCTTTTTGCCTTTTTAAAGCATGATCGTGCTATTTTGTTACTTTGCGCTCATAATAAATTATCCTACTTCCTACTAATATTATAAATGTGAAAGTGTGGATGTTTGGATGTTTAGATGTTTAGATGTTTGGATGTTTGGATGTTTGTTGCTCAATCACGCAAAAACGGCTGAACGGATTTGGATGAAATTTGGCATGCATGTAGCCTTTGACATGGAAAAGAACATAGGCTACCTTTTATCCCGATTCCTGGAATAGTTCCCGAGGGAAAATTAAAAATTGTTTACTAGCTAAGCAGTGGGTAGACAGCTTTGAAATTAACAACATTATACACGGGTAAACATTTAATTCCATTTTTCATTTCTTTTTGGACCCAATTCTGAAGTCCACGCAGACGAAGTCGCGGGCAGAAGCTAGTAATAAATAAAAGCTAATTTAATTAATCATGCATTTTATCATCCTACTAATATTATAAATGTGAAAGTGTGGATGTTTGGATGTTTAGATGTTTAGATGTTTGGATGTTTGGATGTTTGTTGCTCAATCACGCAAAAACGGCTGAACGGATTTGGATGAAATTTGGCATGCATGTAGCCTTTGACATGGAAAAGAACATAGGCTACCTTTTATCCCGATTCCTGGAATAGTTCCCGAGGGAAAATTAAAAATTGTTTACTAGCTAAGCAGTGGGTAGACAGCTTTGAAATTAACAACATTATACACGGGTAAACATTTAATTCCATTTTTCATTTCTTTTTGGACCCAATTCTGAAGTCCACGCAGACGAAGTCGCGGGCAGAAGCTAGTAATAAATAAAAGCTAATTTAATTAATCATGCATTTTATCACTGCATTGTATTCAAATTTCGAATACCTAGATAAATATTTTTCCATTCATCATAATTATCCTACTAATATTATAAATGTGAAAGTGTGGATGTTTGGATGTTTAGATGTTTAGATGTTTGGATGTTTGGATGTTTGTTGCTCAATCACGCAAAAACGGCTGAACGGATTTGGATGAAATTTGGCATGCATGTAGCCTTTGACATGGAAAAGAACATAGGCTACCTTTTATCCCGATTCCTGGAATAGTTCCCGAGGGAAAATTAAAAATTGTTTACTAGCTAAGCAGTGGGTAGACAGCTTTGAAATTAACAACATTATACACGGGTAAACATTTAATTCCATTTTTCATTTCTTTTTGGACCCAATTCTGAAGTCCACGCAGACGAAGTCGCGGGCAGAAGCTAGTAATAAATAAAAGCTAATTTAATTAATCATGCATTTTATCACTGCATTGTATTCAAATTTCGAATACCTAGATAAATATTTTTCCATTCATCATAATTATTATAATATTTTTAATATGTTGACAGGATTAGGGAAACCAGTGTATTTTGATAGAATTTATAGCGATACTATATGTAATAGTGGTGTCATTATTGAAAATAGCTTGGTTATTGGCTTCAATAATCTTTTTAAAAATATTTCACGGTCAATTTGCAATCTAGGTGCTGTCCGGTATTTGCAAATGTGTCATATTACAACATTTGCTATTAATTTGTTTTAGGCGTGAAAAAATATTGATACTTATTTATTGTTATCAAAAGTTATTTTAATGTACCAACTATCATAGCATAATACTACATCATATGATGTCTACTTCATAATTTTATTAATAGGTATCTATAAAAACAAATGTTATTCTTTAACAAATCCTCTTATATTTATTCCAACCAAAGTTTAGGGGTAGGTATGGTATGATATACATACTGCCAAACCCTTATTTTATTTGGTTAAGTGGTAAAAGGAAATAAATAAAATAACACGTTAATAACTTTCTCATCAACTTTACGGATCCCTAAAAATGTTTCAGTGTGACAGCCGGCTGACGGCGGCCGGCGCTCCCGATTCCGCAGTTGCGTTGCGTGCGATTGCTGCCAGTCTGCCAGTAGTCAGTACAACGCTGCGCGCTTACAAGCGCCGGGTGTGCGCGATATTGCCCAACAAAGCCGAACGCGAATCAGTCAATGAAAATTCAAAATTAAAAAATCGAACTATTACGAATGTCATTGTTCTGAGCGTTTACAAAATATTGTCTCATTCCAAATACGATTAAATCGTAGTGGTATTTTGTGCAACATTCTATTGTTCGCAGTTTGTGTTATAGTATTTTGTTTTTGTTAATGCGACACTGGTTGGAGACTATTTTAATTTATTAAAGAAAGATAAAGAAAGGTAAGGGTACATCTAGTTTTTCCTTTATTTTATATTATCATTCAACGTAAACGTGTGAAACAATAATATTTTTACGTTACGTTTTTGCGATGTCACGTCATTAAAATATACGTACTGCTTAAATTTAAATGTTATCGAGTATGTATGCTTAATTCGTAATATAATTAAAAGAAAAATATCTATACAATTACTTTTCAATGCTAAACCTGTGAAAAACAAAGGAAAATCCCTATCGACATAGGGACTAATAGGTTTGATGAGTTAAATTTACATTTTAAATGTTGTGAATTTATTTTTATATGTTCGCTTAATTCGTTACCTACATTTAATTTTTTCTTAACGGGAGCTAAGGTGAGGTACTACAAGTATCAAGTGATTGTAACTTAAAACAAAAACACAAAATGGGCAAATAAACAGAAACTCTACAAAAATATTTATTAGACATTTTTTTTTTTAATACGTAAGTACCTACTATCTGTATGATTATTTACGTAAATACGTCATATAAAAAAATCTCCGAAGTACTTACCTTACTTATAATTATTCAAAAACTGAATTTCCAATAATATTTTTAAAATTAATTGTTTACTTTTATACTGTAAGTATACAAACCATAGGCAACATTCTTTTAATTAATGATGTTTTAAACCTTATAAAAATAAATAATTAATGATGTTTTAAACCTTATAAAAATAAATAATTAATTATAAAATTTGGTTGCTTAAAGCACAGGTACTACAATAGTGTTAAAACAAATGCACTTTCATTTATTAAAATGAATTTAAACCAAAAAAATCCTCTACGTGTTTTTTTCTTTACTGATTGTTTGAAAATATGAAAATACAAATTTTCTGATGTAATAATTGTTTGGTTTTTATAAATTGCCTTATCAACAGAAGATTAATGTATAACATTTTGCGGCATTTCCAAATATTTATATATTTTTCGTTGTTTTATTTTTTGTATTGTATTCGATATTTTTATGACAAAGCCTCAAAGATCAAGTGTGTGTTGCAAAAACCAAGGAGTCTTCGTAAACGAACTTTTATTTATCATAATTTTAATAATCAATTACAATTTACAAAAACAAAAAACTATTACTTACAATTTACAAAAACAACTTACTTCGTTAAAATGTGATTTAGGATTAATGCAATTTTTGCCTCATTTAAGGCCCAGTTTTTTTTATCCCGATTTAACTCAACTAATGGTTAAATATGCTAACTAATGGTTACTAACTTCGGTAGAACGCGGTTATTCATACATTTTTATATTCAAATGGTTAAATAATTTACTCTACAACTAATTTGATCATTTGATAGTCCAAGAATTGATTAAAAATCGCGATTTGAAACCAATTGTTAGCATATTCAACCATTGACTGAGATAACTCGGGATCAAAAAAACTTGGCTTTAGTGATTGTTATATACCTAGTTTTAGTCATCGTATCTTGTAGATGGACGAGTTTCTTTAAACTTAACGCTAATTACTCGTCTAATGATGAGATCGCGTGGATGTAACAACTTTTTGGTCTCAATGTCTATCATTATAGGATATAACTATACATTTTTTGGTAGCAAATGCTGACGAGCGTGATGTTGTAAATTTAGATTTTGATTAGACTAAATGTTGGGTTTCCCTGTTAGATTAAAGTGGAGGTCCGGAGTATGATATTTGATTGAAGGCAATAGATATAACAATTAAGCATCAACTATTCAACGGATCTTTTTCAGACAGCGACAGAGATTCCAATCTGTTAACCCAATACCTACTGTCGATGTTTTTGACAGTTGGATTGGTCGGGAAAAAAAATACATACAAAAATACATATACATGAAATCAACACTCTATTTCATAAATAAAACCAGACGATACTGTTAGTTGCGGGTAAAATAACAAGAGACATCTGGCCCATATGTTTGTTGTTGTTTTTTGAATCTGTGGACTAGTTCCCGTAATTAGTGTACGAGTCTTTGAGATGAAGTCACCTATGTTTTGTTCTTAGAAACAAGCTGAAATGCCAATCCTATACGTCATCCTTTCATGGAATGATACAAACACATAATATTTGGATCGTAATTGACCGCTTGCTTTTATTTTCGAACAAATTAAGAGGATTGTTGCGTGCATATAACAATACTTATTTTGCATAGTTATTTATTTGAGTATAGAAATATGAACACGCCTTTTTTATAATCTCCTTTATCGAACATTTATCAAAAGTTCGTTTTTGGGCGTTGTTTTTGAAATGTATTTTTTAATCATATTTTTATTAACCCTTTCACTGTCCCGTATGAACATTTCCATCGTTTAACTTTGAGTCTTCTGACGGGACAGGGAAGGTGTTAATGTTACAATTGGGATTTAATATTCTGTAAATTTATACTGAACATAGTAACATGTAACGTAATAATATGTAGTAAGGCAAGGTGTCGACGCCGTTGTCGAAATTGCAGATAAATATTGCAAAACTCTCAAGGTTAGGTTAACATGTCCAAATCGTTTATTTATATATTCTTCTACATTAAGGCTTTCTCATATATTTAGAAATTTCTAGAATCCGGTCTGCTGCAGGTCATTAACATTTAGCCTCACTGATGATTGCAATCCTAAAAAAATATCTCGTGGTTAAAATCGTAATTTTGAAAATCAAAAATACCGGTTCGTCTAGGTATTTTGCAAAATTGCATCGCTAGAAAATATTAACAGATCCAAACTCGTGTATGATTAATTGTTCCACTACAGGTACTAGTTAGCATATTTAACCATTGGTTGAATTATCACGGCATAAAAAAAGGCCTAAGGGCGACGTGTTTATCGTAAAATAACTACAGCTATGCGTACACTTGTTGAAAGTTAAATTGTCTTAACGAACACCAATATGTTGCGATGCACTACAGATGTTGCATCAATTATAGTCAATAGACGCGAACTACCTATTTCTACGTTTGCCACTGAGTACGTTGCACTGTATTGTTAGCAAATGACAATATGTATTAGGTTGACAGAATACTAGAGTGATGTATTTGAATAGAATACAGTTTAAAGATTATGAGTCACATTTCTAAATTGTATTTCCTCTTACTTCATTAGAGGGCTTTGTAGAAGAATGCTTTGGTTAAAAGGTGGCTAAATAAAACAAAATGTATATTATTGTGTTGAGTGATAAGTTTAATAGAATGTCGTGGTGGCCTAGCGGTTCAATGACCGGATTCGCATGCACATAGTTGCAGGTGAACCCAGGCGAGTACCAATGTGACTTCTTCCAAGACCAATGTGAAAGTTATAATGTACTTTCTTTATTATTCTAAGACACCATTAATAAAAAGTAAAGGCAAACATCGTGAGGAAACCTGGATTCCAAAAAAAAAATCTGAAATCGCCAATTATCATTCCTTCTCTTTATGGGATAAGGTGCCCAGCATTTATAGACTGATATTATATTCATCAAAGCATTATTATTATTTATCATTTGTATGCATTATAATCAAAGTGATGCTATAGTTCTTAATTCTTGAATTAAAATGTCAAATGCGTACAAAGTAAAATATTTTGTAATCCTTATAATTTTCTGCGCTATACATATAGAACTGTCTTTAGTTGAAAATCTTTAGATACAAATGCTTTAAAATCCTTGTTCAACACAATCACTCAGCCAATCAATATACTCGTAAGTATAAGAACAGTAGTCGTAACCTAATTTTTTATCAAATCTTCACACTTTAGCCGGTTTAAGACTTGATTATTAACATTTGTTTGTATTGCACACAAACACACTTTCACCAAAGTTCGCGATAGCACTCTAAAAAGTTTTTATTAAAACTAGCGACTATTTGGGAGAGAAAGGTGGTTGCAGTTAGCCGCGTAATAAACCATCACATTGGCGTAGTAAATTTTTCTTTTGATGTCAAAACGTGCTAACGAACCTTGAAACTGACAAAATGAATAATGTTTTGTCGAATATTACATTATTACTTATTATTTAAATTCCTGCAGACATTAAAATACATCCAAAGTTAAGATTATACATGCGAAGGTACCTTCGTCTTTCTTTCACGCTTTTTAGTCTAAATCACCAAACAGATTTTTATGAAACTTGGTGTAAGCTGGGATTTTATGAAAAGAATAACCTACTTTTTAACCGACTTCAAAAATGGTTTATATGTTCGACGTGTCACTATTTTTTAATATTTCAGATAGTTCTAAGTTTATTTTACACCTTTTTGTGCTTTTTAGGTTTTGTTGTGGTTTTTGAAGTCAGTTTTTTTTTAACTTCATTTAATTGACACCCACAGGGGCGGTGACGCGGGGAACAGGTTTATAAAGGGAATATTATTTTGCACCATTCCTATAATTAAAACAACAAGGGAACCCTAATTATGCATTAAATTTCAATATTTCTTACTAATAAACAAGGAACTTGCATAATACGGCTTTAGACCAATCAGTTATTTAAACAGTAAAAATAAAAATAAATCACCGCCTCACAACAACGTTAAACACAAGGTTTAAAGTTTCGCGATGAATCGCAACATCGAGTAGAGCATTCGATAAACGAGGTGTTTAATCGATAGTTCTCGAGACTTATGTCGAAACGATGTAATTTCGCAATAAGAACTCGACTGGCGATTGTCGCATAAGTTCTGCGAAATTTTAAGTGGTTTTGTATTTTTTTTTCCTATATACATAATTGTAAAAAAAATGCCCATGCATCTTTGAGATAATGTTTACCCTATAGAAATAAAAAACTTTCTCCTAGAATACATGGAATGCGTTGTCAAACCATTGCCAGTGCATCATAATAATTTATTATCAATTAATTTGTTGGATAAAGTTAGTTTGCTGAAATTTTTTACAAGATTTAAATATATTTTCATTTCTACAGTTTTCTGCTCAACTGAATAGTGACTTTGTGACCATTTATAAAATATTGTAAGAATTATAAGTTATTTTTCAACGTGGCAATGCTGCCAGCCTTTTGGGCACGTTTCCCGTCATAGACAAAGATGACGATGAATTTTTTGATGCTTGTGACAAAATAAAGGCTTTATTTTGTAATCCATATTACTTAATATTGGTTAGCAAGTTTTCTTTTTATAGATAGTTTTATTTATCTTATAAGTTTTTAGTTTAGTTAAGTATAATTAATATAGTTTAGTATTAGGTGTGTATAATATAAAAATTGTGTATAATATAAAAAATATGTTACATATTGTTTACAAGTTATTTTTCACAAAAAAAAAATCATAATACATTCAGTACAAAAAAAAACAAACCATCCAACCAGTCAAAACCATAGTTTTTAATTGCCAGATTTTAGTTAATTTATAGTTCTTGTTTAAAATTATTATTAATCGTAAAAAATTGTCTTACATTATTATTCATAAAAAATTTTCGTTTTGCAATAATCTTATTGTGATTTATTATGGCTAGACATCATTTATTTTTTATAATTTTAATACCTAAGCAGATTCAGTTCCGTGTTAGCTATACATTTTTGATTAAGTTATTAATTTATTGGTCTTAGAACTTAGACATGCGTAGATGGATCAGGGATTGTTTACGGAAACTCGTAAATTTTAAATCTATAGAACAGTTACGATTATAACAAAATACAAGAAGACTTGCATGGGTGGACTCGTAACATTAAGCATTGAACTTTGTACACACAATTTAAATAAATGTGGCAAAAATCGGCCAAGGTTCGCCGATTGTGTTATCGAATAAAAGGGAACGTCGCAATCATTAGGTTATAGTAACTGCTGTTATTATTTGAGTATTTAATTATTAATTATAATCTGAGTTGCAATGTGCTAGACCTCTTTGACACGTGAAAGGATTAGATTACATACCGATAAATAGGTATGTTTACGATGTCCTCGTTGTGACAATTTGGGAATAATTAAAACAAACGCATATCGATAACATCCTCTCGCGTGACTCGCAACTCTATTCAAATGGACGTATGGCGTAAAAATATTTATTATTAAATAAAATAAAAAACATTTTTTATGAAAAAATATTTTTTGCCAATACCGTTACTTAATTTTGCTACAAAGAACGTCCATTACACAAGCTTTTTAAAAAGTACCTTTTTAGATAATAGGTATTATTGCATTTTCTTTTGGACGACATTAAATTTTAATTTGACGCACACAACGTAAGTGTGATAAGCGAATACCCTGTTTGTAATAAAATTGAATGGAACTTGGTATATAGATCAAATTTGATTTGCAAATCAAAACATAAAAAAATCGCGTCCTTTGAAAATATCAAATTGAAGTTTACGCAAGCGTATCGTCACTACAGTCGCGCCGCTAACGATCAGCTGAGCGCCACAGCGCGTCATAGAAAGTTCATTGACACATCTTGTGTCGGTCAAGGAGATGATAATAAAATCGTACGTTCATCTAGTTTCCTTTTCGCCTACAAAAATATGACCTTGATGGCATTGCTATTCCACTTAGTGTGTTTTACTGTCATTATATCATTTTATAAGTTTAAACAAGTAATATTTTACTATAATGTAAAATAATTGTTCAGTTTTATGCATTGATTACCTCGTTGAATATACGCACTCCTTTTGAATTAATCCGGTATATTGTTATATTTATCTATCTACATTCTTGTGATATAAAATTATAATACATAATGCTTAAAGTTTGTTTGTCTGAGCTAATGTCTGGAACTACCATTCAGATTTTTTCTGCATTTGATGTCGCAATTGTTGAGGCTATTAATTTCATTGGCAACTTAACGCTGATAAATAAGGCTAACGTTTACATGATTGGCAGTAAAAAAGGAAAACGCGGGGTATAACTTGTCATTTCACAATTATTGAAATGTGCAAGAATAATATAGATATGATTTGATTAATGGCCGTACTGAACGATGACTCAATTAGGTATATTGTAATTGTTCAATGTGTCGTTACTTGATTACGTTTATATTAAATTTACACAGTCAAACCACTTGATTATAAGAAATCGTGAAAGTAATAAGTAATAAAGTAGATAAAAATAATATTTTATTCACCTAAACAATTACTTGATAACTGGATTCTTATAAATAAATACAAGTAAAAGAAATTGTGTGCTAAAAGCAATAATATTTTTGTAAACATTGCGTTCAATTATTTATTGTACCTAGAGTAAGTGAGATTACCATTGAAATGTATGTTTAGGTCTTATTTATTTAAACTATAAGCAATTAAGCACACTACAGTACCCGTCACGTAACTTGGCAAGAGTCGTTACGAGTTCATCTCATATTTTAACGTTCTAATGTACAAAAATGTTTAAATAAATGTTTTTTTTTAAAGATTACTAGCAGTGATACAGTCGAGTAATAAAACTGTGCTTTTGATGCACATAGAATATGAAAATACGCTCTCACTGGCTCATACCGGCAACTATACCAAAGAGTACAATGGCGAACGATTTAGTTAAACCAGTACAGTTATAGCATAGAACTTTGTTCTTGTGGTCATCGGAAAATACCACAGAAATGTAAAATAATATTTATCTCTGGAAAATACTATCGATAAATCGAAGGTCCCTCAACATCAATGAAATAAATTCAATATGCTAAGTCAGGTAATGGTGCTGATTCCTCTGTAGGCATCTAAACTAAACTTAAACCATTGCTTTCTTTTACTAACATAAAGCGTGAGAAAAGGACGGACAACAGATAACAACTAACTTAGAAATTAATGTCAAACTAGTTTATATAGTCAAACTGTATTGCCAATCAGATGACTTACCAAGCACTTAACTAGATTTTAAATCTCATAGGTCCAACACTTCTTAAAGAATCCGAATGTACGAGTGCCATAAATGTCTACTTCCGATTTGGCAAGATTACCAAACGTTGTCACAACTTCATTAAACTTCTAGAATAAGGATCGAATGGAGGTGTGCCTGTTGGAACTTGTGCAATATGACTAGCGACATATTTCTAGACTTGTAGCTATTTCTTAATAGATGTGGTCCTTGATTAGGCTTAGAAAAAGGATATAATTATTACCTGGTTAACTTATAGACCTATACTTATGTAGTATAAACTATAACTAGCTGTAGCCTGCGACTCCGCCCGCGTGGGTGTTGGTTATCGAGGTATATATTTGTCAAAAGTAGCCCATTTCCTTTCTCAGGCTCTATCTAGGCTATCGCTGTACCAAATTTCATTTAAATCTCTCTGTTTGAACTCACAGACAGATAGAGCTACTTTTGCATTTATGATATATGTAAGGAACAAAGTATTACTTATACGCTGATGATAATTTTATAAAATCAAACCTCAGACTCTATGCTGCTGATAACGACAAAACGAAACCTACAGCCTACTTATGTTTGACCAGCTTTTTTAATAGATAACCTTTTTTTAATGCAATTGACTATCGCTAGAAAATTCACAGTAACTTCTGCTTGTCCATGGGATTGTTTCCTTAGGGTCAGCTCACACCGAGACGCTACGCAACCGCGGCGCTGCGCGAGAGCGATTCAAAATATAATTTTATTTTCTACACAAAAGATACACATTTCGGCGGCGCGACGTATTCTGAATTATCACAACGAAATTTGTATCTTATCTAATTAAAATAAAATTATATTTTGCATAACTCTTAAAAATGTGCGCGAATCGTCGCGTCTCGAACTAACCCTTACTCTACAACGACTACTTATTCTAAGAAAATGGATAATTGAAAAAGAGTCAGATAATGAAATATACTTACTTACAATGCAGATCTATTTTTACCGATCTTCTTCTTTAAGTGCCACTCCAATTAAAGAAGTTCGGCTACCAGCTGCTGGAATCTATCTCTATCTTTTGCAAGGCGGGACAGTTCACTTGCGCTCGCGATCCCCGTTGTTGATGTTGCGGAGCCACGACTTTCTTCTGCGTCCAACTCCTCTTCGTCCCGCGACCTTGCCCATCAAAATTACTTGCAGGAGTTCATATCTATCATGCCTAAGCACGTGACCGAGATATGAAGTTTTTCGTTTCTTAATGATGGACAAGAGTTTCTGCTCCTGCTTAGCTCTTCGCAGAACTTCCACATTGTTCACCTTTTGTGTCCAGCTTATTCTCAACATACGATATATTTATTATATATATTTTTACCGATAATTTTATTTAATTTTTTTTTCTGATTTTAATTCTGATCTAAATGAAAGGTCCAGAAGATGCGAGAATAGCTACCCTAGTGAATTGTTTACGGTAGCCCTAAAAGCTTGGAATTCAAAAAGGTTTTGATATTATTTTTACAGTATGGTTTTTAATTATTTTTTTTGTAAATTATGAGTTTCTTTACTTCTTCTGGGATGTTTACCGTCCGTACCGTATATTGATTCCTGTTTCGTGACAATGTCTTCCGTGGTATATATTATGTATTTTCTATTTATTCTATAAGCGTACATAATGTAGATGTTACGTGTTTACATTTTCTCTTCCTCGTAGTGACCTTAATAACCGTAGTATAAAGGTCGTTGTTTAGGATGAGAAAATCGGTCATATCGGTAGCTTAAGAAGATTAGTTCAATACTTATATTTTTATAACCTAGTGCGAATTTTAAGCGGCGCGCGGTAGCCTAACGTCTAAGGCGTAGTACTTGTGATCATGTGTTGATTGCGGGTTCGGATCCCACCCTTTATACTACAGACGTGAATCCACTCGTAACACAAGCATATTAGCTTAGCACGAGGGGATAACAAGAATACTAGTAATGTGCGACCCATATTGCTAGTAATCTTTAAAAAAATACCAAAGAAACCTATCGTGCTGAGAAAGTGACTTACTCAGAGTGATATATTTTCTAAGGTAAGCCGTTTATTTTTGTTCAATTAAGGCTACCACGATTCCTTTCTGTAGTCATTTAAATTTCTGATCATATGATAGAAATAAATATAAAATAAAAATAATAAAGTACCTCTATAAATTGCAATTAAACATTCATCGAAATTACTTTAACAGATACTAACAATTTAACGTGAAAAATACTCTAGAGATTTTTAATTAAATGGAGGCGAGCAATCGTAAAGTAATTTGCTAGCAGTCAGGTATAAAAACTTAGTGTCGGTCAATCAAATTCTAGCTTTTTATTTCTATACTGTTAGAAATTTTTCTAGCCGTAAAGTTACCCGTTATTAATAATAATTTTGAAGATTAGCCTTGAAATTCTGCCTTTATTGCGATGAAATCATCTCTGTAACTTATTATAAAACTGACTGGTTTTCCTGGAATAATTGTGGGCAGACATGTATAATTATTAAACTAGGTAAAATATATTTTACCTTAGTTCCTACTACCTTTTTATATCTATACCTACTAATATTATGAATAAGTAAAGTTTGTGAGTTTGTTTGAAGGAAGTCATCTCTCAAACAACTGAACCGAATTTGAAAAATTCTTTCAACAATAGATACTTAGCTACACTATGTGAGTGTATATAATATATTTGGTGATTTTTTGTACCCTGCGAAGTTGGTACGGAAACGTTTATAGTTTAATGTAAACTACAGGCCGATGTTCAAGTCTTGTTAGCTCTCGCCAGTCTGTATATTGTTAACTAGGTATTTTAATTAAACATTTTTAGAACGAGATCAAAAATTATCGATCTAAGAACCAACTCTCATTTTTTATTAATTACTAGCTAATTGGATCTACAGCTTCGCTCGTTAACAATTTTTTAGCATACCAAATTTCAAAGATGTCTGCCCGCGGCTTAGCTCGTAAATAATTTTCAATTTTTCGTCGGAAACTGCTAAAACTGCGGGATAAAAGGTAGCCTATGAACTTTTCCATGTCAAAGGCCTGCCAAATTTCACCCAAATCCGTTCAGCCGTTTTTGCGTGATTGAGTAACAAACATCCAAACATCCACACTTTCACATTTATAATATTAGTAGGATACACAATGAATATAATAATTACTACTAATAATAAACTAATACTTCGATAATTATTTAGTGTTGAAACATAATGGGTACAAAATGTTGTGTTCTATTTATTTTATGTGAATCATATTTGTGTTCGGTTTTCATTTTTATACTATGTAGAACAATTAAATCAGTACAACGGTACAGTTAACAGCAAAAGCGATCAAAATCAGAAATTCAATACGTGTGGCGTCGAAGTGATTCAAAAGTATGTGATTATAAATTATACCAAACATTTACTACTAGTACAGTTGCCTTAAATTCGTGATCAGTTTTGACTACAGAAGTTATATACTCAATTCATCATCTATTTTTGCTGTAAACTGTACTTCTGTTCGAAATTCCAAACAAAAGAAGAATAAGCTGTCTTGATATTCAATCGCAAATAAGACACAGTTGCAAGTTGAAACACAGTTGTAACTTGTAGTGTTCTTTATTGAACCACAAAACAAATTATCTGATTTGCAAAGGGCGCGTTGGCTGTTAAAAGCAATTTTTAACGTTCACGCGGACACTGGCTGTCACAAAGAAAACCTAGTTCTATATAAACATGTTTACTAATAGTAAATAAGTAAGTTGGCCTTTGTTGGCGTTTAAATCGAAACCACAATGATGTCATACAAATAATTGAATAGCCCTTTTTATATTCCAAACGGTACTGTAATGTTTTGTACATGCACGTGTGGTTTATGCCTACTCATTACATAAATAGTATCTATGTATAAATACACAACATATTCAATCCAAATGGTTCAATAAAGATTGACGTAATTGAACAACTTGTGTTTCAGTTTGTGAAATTCTTAAGTTAACTATTGAATGTTATTAATATAATGATCCAGTTACAGAAATATTCAAAATATTATCACTTCAATGCGCATGCAATTTCTCAAATAGGTACTTCATGATAATATTTTTAAAATAAAATAGGTATTATCAATGTGATTTAATTTATTCTAATTGTTTGCTGATCTATTCATGAAAATAACATTCCATTAGTACCTATATACAAACCTAATTATATACACATTGCACATTACTAATTATAATTAAAATAAAACTATTTTTTTATGCTTGTTAGCTATATTATCAATTGGCATAGGCTCCATGTAAGTTACGGTATTCAGCTTAATCCGGTAAGACTGGAAGCCGACCCCAACATAGCTTGGGAAAAGGTTTGGCAGAAGACGAAGATGTTACAAATGCTTATATAATACATTGGTACCAACATGCCTAGCTAGGCCACCACGGTAACTACAAATGCTTACTCCTACCGGAACAAAGTGTTTCACTACTACACAAAAAGTGGGTTTTTTAATATAATAACAAAAAACGAAGCTTAGAATAAATTGCGGTTGTTTTGCGCAAACGGTACCGAAGAGATTTTTTGTCTCTTTTTCTGTAATAAGTTATGGTCAACGGTCAGCTCTACATCGCGGATAACTGTCTTTATTGTCGAAACTAAGATTGTTCGCTGCTCCAGATTTTTGTAAGAGAGCACGATATATACCTACGTATCGTTATAACTAATCTTCTAAATCTACAATAATACGACAAGAATATTGAAGTAAGTAGAAGTTTTTCTTTTTTTTTCGAAGAATTTTTGATGCCGTAGCACTCGCATGCTAGAATCATGTGCACACAATGTATCCAATAAGTTTTTGCCTTCATAAATTAAAGTATTATTTTCATTATTTATTTCTTAAAAAACATATCAAATGTACGACTTATCTATACTTATATTATAAAGCTGAAGAGTTTGTTTGTTTGAACGCGCTAATCTCAGAAACTACTGCTCCGATTTGAAAAAATCCTTCACTGTTAGATAGCACACTTATTTAGGAAGGCTATAGGCTAATTTGTCACGATAACCGACGCCCACGCGGGCATAGCCGCGAGCAAAAGCTAGTAATAAATATATCTAAAGTAAACTTTTGACATTAGGTATATGACTTATCTTTTTATGTAACGGCTGCAAATTAATTAATTTAACAAATCCTTTAATAAAAACAGGAGTGTCATAACCGATACTGATGTCTAAATTTACAATGTAACTAAACTTAATGAGTGAAAAAGGTCACCCATCTAATCAACCTTGCATGTTGCAGATCATTGCGTTTAAGTAGCAGGTATTAAGTCTAGACATGAAAGAGGTAGGAAGCATGAAGAACTACCCAAGTACCCATACCTTATTATTTAATTAAAGCTATAAACCTTCAAAAGTTCATAACCCTTTACTACCTACCTACATGAATTTTCAATTTCGAATAACCGGGGCACATCGAAAAGAAAAATACAAATAGGTAATTTTTATTCATAATATAATCATATTATTATATGAATCTTTACTGATAAATTGCAAATTAAATATTGTAATTATTGTTTTTTCTTTTTTTCCGTATATTAATTCATGCATGTTTTTATGCATATTAATAAATAAACTATTATTTTAATATTGCTTATTGCTAAGCGACGATGCGAAGAACTACTTACTTTAAATAAATTTGAATTGATTCGTTATAATGACGTGTCTGTGAGATGTTTTTTTGAGTAGTTTATTGCTATTAAAAATACATTTTATTTATGATTTATGACACAGTAAAGAGATTAAAATAAATTGATTAAATTAAACACAATGATGTTTTACACGGCAGATAAATAAAAAACAAGATTTTAATAACGCCGATTATACTTTTTGGCTTCACTTGACTTTTATTAATTAAGCTTTTTTAAACGGATCTTGGACGTCTGTTAATCTGATATAAATTGTACACATTTGGAAAATTTTATGTTGCTTAGACTTGGGATTTATTTCTTCTTATTTTGTTATTAAATTTAATACCTGAATAATTATTTTGTTTATACCTCGAATAGAACTTGAAATTATTATTTTTATAATAAGGAACTTCGTTCCTATGTGGTGTCCCACGACGCCACCCGCTTTTTTTTACATCTAGTTGGATTTTGTTGAAACACACAACACACGCTGTAAAACTGTTTTTCGCAAACATCGAACCAAGAAAACAAAAGCATGTAATTATGTGAGTTTTTGTCATATAGTTTAGAAATGTTTTGTAAGTATAAGTACTTGACAGGTATTATCGGATGATAATAATTCATTTATTTAATTTGATAACATTTATACATTAAAAATTCAATAAAACAATAAATACGTAAACTATTCACAAAACATCACAAACATACACAATTGAACTATTAAACTAGAAATAAGGTAGTATAAATAATCAAATTATACATCATACATGGAGTTAAATAGAATAGTATCTAATAAAAAAAGCAGTTGTTTATTATCTCTAGAAATTTATTACTAAATCTGCTTATTTTTCTCGTCGTTATTTTATAGAACAAAAAATTGATTTATTAGCAACTTAAACCAGCGATTAGTGTAATGGACAGCTTCTACTATATAATTACTAAAGTTAATAGCATATAGGTTATAGTCTGTACCATTCTATACAACATTGGTTGTCGTAACTGCTTTGAGATTGCGACCAAATCTATTGTGGGAACTTAGGCAATGTTTGCATGGAGTTACTTAAAAACTTGGGTCATTGCAGCCTCTCGTTGTAAGCGGCCTTCGATACGGATGCTCGAATATCTACCTTCACAAGATTAAACTATGAATTTATTATGTATAACTATTTTGACCTTGAATTGTTTCGCTTATAACAATATGCAACTCTGCTTTTGTGACGAAAGATCAGATATTTGTATGATCATATTCAACGTTGCGGTCAGTATGATTATTATTACAATTAAAATACCTACTTATTGGGTTAGTAACTACTTAGTTGTAGGTTTATAAACCCAAGTTAACACTTGGGTATTAATTTGTTTCTAGACACTTACATCCTAACGGATGTAAGTGTCTAGAAACAAATTAATAAAACAAAAAATAAAAACAGAGAAAAAAAATACAAATCTGTTTAATATACATAATGGTTTTTTAGATTTATATATGACGTAAGAAACTGTTTAAAAAACAATGTACATTGTGATAAATGATTAAATGTTTAAAAAAAAGTTGCTTTAAAATGCAAGTCACTAATTCTCGTGATTAATCCGAATCAAGATAACATGTTCATTCAACAAAAAACTCGATTAACAAAACCGTAATTAAAACAGTCAAAACATTTAGTGATATTAAATAAAATACGAAAATTTGATTGTACCTGGGTTTATTGAAAATATGATTGTGCTCATGTAGGTACTGTTATTACTAAATCTATCGAACTCCAATAAATAAATAAATGTGGATAAGTACATTGCTCCGAATCCAATGTAAATAGCTAAAGCACTTGCGTTATGGAATCAGAGACAGCGAAGGTACCTCAAACACCCAGACGAGACAATGTAGAAAAGTTTTATTACATTGAACCGTTCGGGGATCGAAACCAGGACTAAGCGTTCAGAGGGACACCTTGAAAACCGATGTGTACGCCACTCGACCACGGAGGTTGTCAAAATGATACGGGCCAAGTGGGTTTTCCTTTGCCATATCGTTTTTTGTGTTATATAATTGGTTACATTTAATCATAATATCGATGTTATCTAATAAAAGCTTGTAAAAAACTGTTCAAAGATGTTCGAAATTCCAAAGAAGTTTCTTGAAAATATAATGACGTAGTTAGAATAATGATGAACTCACATTTAAGACCTTGACCTGTTCAGCGTTGAGTTATTGTAAAGAGTCGAAAGAAAAAGTTAATGACGTCTGATTAAAGCAAGTCTTTTAACACGATCTTTTATAATTGACTAGCTGTGCTCCGCGGTTTTACCGCAGTTTATCATATTACTTAATTTTTTCGGGATAAAAAGCCTGTGTTTATTCAGGATGTCAGCTACCGTCATAGTCATATCGCTTATTACCACTGTGCGCGACGTGCTGCGGGTTCGATCCCCGCATGGGACAAGTCTTTGTGTGATCTACAGATGTTGGTTCCAAGTCTGGGTGTTTTTTGTGCAAGTGATTTGAATGTATGTGAAACCCCCGCGACAAAGGGATTAAATTCTTTAGTGCGGGCTTCGTTTAATAAAAAATAATAAAAATAGTCCATACAAAATTTTAACAAACAGTTCCAGAAGTTTGAACGTGAAGAGTCAAGAAACATACACACACACACTCAAACTACTTACATCAAAATTTTCCGTCATCGTTATCACGGCTTTATATATTCAGGATAATTTAAAAGCGAACAAATTATGGGACAACTTATCGTTTCATAATTGCGGCGATAAAAAAAGGTAGAGCGGTGTAAGGCCCCGTTTTTTAACCCCTGGTTAACTCAACCAATGGTTTAATATCTTAATTAGTTAGGATATTTAACCATTCCAACTTTAAACTTAAGGTTTCAAACTGCGGTAGAACGCGTCTATTCATCAATTTTTATTCCAACAAATGGTTAAATAATTAACTCTACAACTAATTTAATCATTTGATAGCCAAACAATTGATGAAGTTACGCGTTTTGTAACCATTAGTTAGCATATTTAACCATTGGTTGAGTTAACTCGGGATCAAAAACTGGGCCTTAGTCAATCACAAAATCTACCAATGTATTTAAGAATGCCCTTGAGTTTGATGAGATTTACTATCTGGTTTGTGGCAACCGTTGCCATGGTTACCACACAATGTTTGCGAATGTGTAAGTGTGTACTTTAACTTGTGAAAGCGTGTAATGTTTGAGAGAGTTCCACTGTTTACAAGCGGTAGTTTTACGACTAAATGGCTGTTAAACAGAACTAACTATCAAGTTAGTAGCCAGTAGTTTCCATAATTATCGCGTAAAATTCATCTATACCATAGATTATTTTATAGTATCTATACTAATAAAATTAAATAAAAGAGTTTTTCGTTTGTTCGAATGCGGTAATCTGTTTCTACACAGTTTTTTTAAAAGCTTACTAGCAATGTGACTCGCACATTACTAGAATTCGTTTAATAATAATAATATCTTGGGACAGCTCACACACGGCCATCTGACTCCAAACTAGGCAGAGCCTGTACTATGGCAACCAGACTTATAAACATACTTAAATATTTCTAAATACATACATAATATAGATAAATAACACCCAGGCACAGAACAAATTAATGATCGTGCTCATCACACAAATGTTTGTCCTGGCTGTAAAATACTTAGGGTTCCGCGCAAAAACCTATAAAACTGAAACCCACGAATGAAATCGCGAGGGACAGCTAGTACCTACCTATTGAAACGATATGTAATTAAATAGAATACTGTTTAATTATTTATTCCAAGTTCACGGCCTTTTAGAAAGTAGTAGAAGTTTGTAAACAGATTTTCAAATATCTAGTTTATTTTTATTGTGCTCTACATCGATAGTAATCTTCAAGGTTTGTTTTTTAAGGAAAACTCCTAAATATATGTTAATCTTTTTATCTATTACAAGTACAGATTACATTGCTTACTATACTATAGCTGTGATAAATTTAAAAGTTATTACGTTAAAAGTATGTAAGTTTACAACTATACACCTCCTGTTCCGTTAATATTTAATCTCATAGTGTTGTCTTAAAGCAATTATCTTTACCAAAAAAAAAAGTTGAATCCGTTTTCAAAAGTAGTTTTCTTTCCGAAAAGATGTTTGTTTGTAAGTGAATTTGATTGTAATTTACCTGTAATAAATTATATCGACACATCAATGTCGCGTGTACATAAACTACTACGCTTAGTGATTCAATTTAATTATTCAACATTACAAGGCATCAATATCTAATTGATTACATTGAAGCTTGACTAAGCTAATTGAATTATTCCATTAAAGTACCTTATACACGATTTGATAAAAAACGGAAGCATGTATTAAGCGATAATAGTTATTATTATCTGATATGCAAATGATTGAATTGTTTCTTGCCAGAGTCTTCTAATTTCGAAACTAAATTACAGTCTTGAACAAAAAATAGAGGAAAACAATGAATGAGCGTCATTTGTTTATTCATCAACATAATTGTTTATTTTCTTACGTATTTAATGTATTCCGAAGTAATTTTTATATGATGAAATAAAAAATTAACTTGTCTTTACAACGGTATTTGAAATTTTTGATACTTTAAGAAGTAATTTAGCGATTCAAATGTGAAAATCGTATTTTAAGTACAGCGCCACTTAACCTCAAACAACATCGCGTAACTAACAAAACAGAAAAAAAAACATAAGTGAAAGCTAAGACATCATTGGGCTATGTTGTAGTTTTACTACAAGTAAATGCTTCGTCGCTGCGGAATGCGCGACCGCATACAATTGTGGTTAGCCCATGGTAGGTAGGTATGGTCGAATTGCTAAATTATATACGGTCTACCACACCAGTAAACAACGAAATACAAAAAATTTACATTACAAAAGCAAGCTTTATATGGGCAAAAAAAAATGTACTCTTGATGAGCGGTGAATGTTGCCTATTTTATCTCTAATAGCAGTTGTCAGTACATAATTAAGTAAACATTAACATAAATCTGTTATTAAAACAGTGCAATTTGTGTTCTACCTAAAAGTAAATAAAATACAGTAATAATAGTCTGCAATCTTAAGCATAATAAATAAAAAACAAAAACATATAAGTATATACGATAACAATACTGAGAAAACAATGAAAACAAAAATAGAAGTAGGTAATAAAAACAATTAAAATAAACTTATTATTCAAGTAGGTACAACAATGATATGAAAAATAACCTTTTAAATAAAGTATCAAGATCGTAAATCCACGTATGTCTTGGCCCGTTGCAAGTGAAAGTTGTAGTTCATTGGCAATGATCTCGCTTTACCTCAAGATCATTACCGTAAGAAAGTACACGACGTGCATCAGAACATTATAGCTTCGGGGGCACCCTTTATCTTTTCATAGTTTATTATATTCAGTTAAAGTGCTTTGGTTCGGTAATTAAGATATATAGTTTTATTGCAACTGTCAATGATCAAGACTAATCTTCAGCCCGCTTAGACGAGGTACATTTCTACAATCGTTATCGCTGATCGAATCGCTCAAATGTATGAAAGTGACAAGTCTAAGTCACGTGACTTATCGAAGAGAAATGTCATTTACATACTTACATTTGATGTCATTTAAGCGATTTCTATCATCGTTTCTACAAGCGTTAAGCTTGTAGAAATGTACCTTGTCTAAGGGGGCAGATAAGGAAACATTGCTGTACTATGTAGCAGTTCACCACTTACCCCAACTACCTCTGTTTTGGCCTGATATGTACGCTGTCAATGATAATACCTCCATTGTATTTTACTGTTGTAGATTATTTTAATGTGTCTATCTATTCTATGCTCCTGTAACAATTCATACATATACGCTGTAACTATTACTAAGACGTTTTGATCACAAAGCGAAATTATTATGGTTTATTTGCATGCCAGCAGTTTTGCATGACAAACTCAGCGGCGCAGGGGAAAATAAGCTTCTTTCGACATAACATTTTAGAAACCTGAAATAAAGACCTATATCATTTCTTTAGTTAAATTACATTCGTTTGTCATACATAAGCAAACTAAAATTTATTGAAATTAGAATCTACAACTTCATGAATAAGATAAGTAAGAAATTTTAAACTTCAATTAAGTCCTTTTATAGCTCCATCGAAATGTCGCTGCAAAAGTATCCTTTTTAGTTGAAGTCAAGAACATTACCTAGGAAATCGATAATCAACGAACATTTACCAAAGTGGTAGTACTAAAAAAATATCTGAACCGGCCATAAACCTTCACCTTCAACCACTTATGAAGAGTTAATTAGCCAACATTAAGCAAATTAAAGTAAAATGTCGATAAATCTCTCGGTAGGAAGTAAAAGTACGTTCGCCATTCCGCCATTCAACGATCGTACTTGACCCGCGTTGAGAAACAAGATATATTCAAAGACAATTAACAATTGTATGTGAAAATTGATACCTGTTTTATTGTCAATTGCTTGTTAACTTTTTTCTTTTACTATTAGCTATAATAAATTACTATTAGGTCAATCTTGTAAATTCTTGGATTGTACTTTCATTTGTTTTATTAATATGAAATTTAGAGTATTAGGTACGTTACGTAGTAACTATTATCAATCTCTTGTTTTACCCTTAAATATGTTGTCGATTATTATACCTAATTAATTTAAATAATCATTATTATTTTTATTTTTCTTAGAAAAAGTTAATTAAAACAATTTAATCTTAATTAATTAGTTTATTTAAGTATACCAACAGTACATATCGTGTAAAAATATATTCTAAGGTTGCAGAGAATATCTAACATTTCTTATATGCGTCGCTCTGGATATTGAAGAGTACAGAATCCATTAACAATAAAAATAAACGATTTCAAATTATTAATTCAATAAAACGTTATGATAATTGCTGTATAAATGTGAAATGCTTTTTTGAGCTCGCAATAATACTAGGAGGCTTCCCAAACATTCTCGAGGTGGTCGACGCAAAATATGTCAGTATGACAAAACGTGAATGTAGCACTCTACTGTTACTTTAACGACCTCAATGTTAGATGTATACACAGTATACAGCAGTATACTAGTAGGTAATAACTACCTACACGCCATACATGTGTAAGTATTTTTACAATATCTGGTTGAGGTTGTTGATCTCTGATTAGAAGTTTATATTTATAGAAATAAAAGGTGTTCAATAAATAATTCAATTGTTTTTATGAAATTTGTTGTTATTGTGGGTAACTGTTGGTTAGGTAATTTATTGTAATGTACCTAGTTATTTACTATATGGATTATTATTATTATTATTTTTTAATAAAGATTACTAGCAATGTGGGTCGCACATTACTAGTAATCTCGTTAACCCCTCGTGCTAAGCTAAGATGCTTGTGTTACGAGTGGGTTCACGTCGGTAGTGTAATGGGTGGGATTCGAACCTGCAACCACATGATCGCAAGTCCGACGCCCTAGCCATTAAGCTACCGCCGCTTAAATAATTATCTATATATAACTAGATAAAGCCTAAAGAAAAATTTCTTCGGCAATATTTTTGAATTCCTCTTTTACAGAGCAATTGAAAACATTTTTCCGCTTGACACGAGGAATGTATAATTTACATAGGTAGATAAATTATTGATGTACAAAAAACATATCTCTTGAAATCCCTGCCCCCCTAGCCAAGTGACATTTCTACAAGCGTTAACGATGATAGAAATCGCTTAAATGACATTAAATGTATGGAAATTACATTTGTTTTCGATAAGTCACGTGACTCAGACTTGTCACTTTCATACATTTAATGTCATTTAAGCGATTTCTATCATCGTTAAAGCTTGTAGAAATGTCACTTGGCTAGGGGGGCTGTATATCAATGCAAATAATATTAAATAAGTAATTAACGAATTCTATCCTTCATTTCACAATTTCGCTTGTTAATATCGTAATAGATAATAAACTCGTTAATGAAACGTGATTTTTATTACTTAATGTGTTACTCATGAGTCGTACAAATAAATAATGAAGAATACGATAAAGTTACGGCAACAACAACAATAAAAAATATAATAATTGAAATTGATAGTTTTAAAGTTTGGGCAATAGATTTGTACTAATCTATCGCTAATGTGATTTCAGCTACTGAATATGTAGCTCATACAATAATTAGATAAAGGTAGTTATACTTATTTTTTCAAAATATATTTTACTGTTCAGTGTACACACTGGTTTTCAAGGTGGTGCCAGCTCTCTCGGGTTCGATTCCCGGACAGGTCAATGTAGAAAATCATTTTTCTGTATTGTCTCAGGTCTGGGTGTTTGTGATACCTTCGTTGTCTTATTCCATAACACAAGTGCTTTAGCTACTTACTTTGGATTCGGAGCAATGTATGTGATGTTGTCCGTACTTGTGTTACGAATTGGTTCACGTTGAAAGTGTAACCAAAATTATATGGTCGAAATCTGACGCCCCAGCCATTATAACCACGTATACATTCCGTAAACTTTGTAGGTCCTGGTGCATGGGTTTAAGTCCAAAGAAAGCAGTAGTAGGTACTTTACACACAAGCGCAATGTAGGTCAAACGAGGTCTTTAAAAGAAAGTATGCTTCCATAACCGTCCCGATGGCTTGCGTTAGTCAATGAGAATGAATGAGCCCTTAACTCATGCACTCTCATTCCATACACTCATTCATTCGGAATCAATGTCACAATGGAAAATTACACAATAACAGGACATGTGTTCGTTTTGGTATGTCTTCCTTTAAGACATCGTTTGTTTTAAGTACTTTGTTTGTGATATCACGTAACTAGGTGTCGTGAAGGATTGCATGTATTCTTTGGAAAATAAGAAGCTCTGCGCTAGCACGTGATTCCATCTTCCCCAAAAGTCTATAAAAAAATTCACAGGCTACAAAAAAAAAAAAAGAAACTTGCAGTCGAATTGAGTATCTTTTGGAAGTCGGTTATTATAAAAACTCATGGTCAAATACCCACAAGCCAATACATTTTAAGTGACCTTTAAGTTTTATGCGGTCTTTGTTAATTTACGGTGTTAAATGGTGACAGAAAGACATTCAAGAACATTTTTTTAAGTTACTGTAAGTTATTGGATTTAGATTTCACGAAATTCTGCCGAGTCGTCTTGATCATAATTATTTGACAGGCTACCATTATCACATCGAGCGCGAATATCACTTCTTGTGAGAACTTAGCTCAAGAGGTTTAGGTTTCACTACGATGTGTTCCTTCGAAGTTAATACCAGTTTACTATTGACTTAGAAAGTTATGAGTGTACATCTAAAAATAGCCTTTACTTTTACTTTAGGCTTCTAATTTCTATCCGCTTAAACAATGACATTAAAATAATATTTCGTATACATTTTACCTGTAACCTGAACTCTTGACGCCATTGTGGAAGCGAGAGCCATCTTCCTTCCACAATGGCAACAGGGGCCTTATTCTCTAAGTCCAAACACGTGCTGTTACGTGGTCGTGTAGGGTTAAGAGAGGCATTATATCTTTCAACTTACTATACTTTTAAGAGAAAAAAATGTTAAATAGTCTGAAACATATATACTAACACTACACGGTGAATCTCAGAACACAAAAAAAATTGTCGACTCGTGGTAGTTGAACTGTAATCTTCATTATGCCGCGTCGTCGTTTTGTTTGGACTTTGAGAATTACCCCCACAGTCCGCTCATAGTAAGGGCGCTTATCACTAATGACTATGATTTACGAGTATGTCACGTGTGACATTCTAATAATATTTATTTAATAGCAGCTTAGTGCAAGTCAAATAGTCATACGCTTTACACTCATAATATTATTCATTTTCCTCATGACCTCTATTAAGTAAGGTTTTAATATTTCTGATTGTAACAGTGCGAATAGGTCATATTGTTATCTGTCATGTCAGTTTAATAAACTGACAATTTATTGAATGTCAACTATAAACTGATAGATTATAATTAACATTCATTTTATACGTATCTATGGTTAGATCGTAATAGTTACCGTGTGGTCTTCGAATAAGTTCTTTTTGAAACCAAAGTTTCGAGGCTCTCGAATAATTTACTATAGACCTAAAATATAAAGTACATAAAATGAATTATTATAATAACTTCCGTGAGACGAATTCATAATTATTTAAGGATTCAACGGTTTACTCACGCGTATTCTCGGGATCGCCCGACTAGTTTCAGACTCAATAGGAGTCCTTAATCATGAGCTGACGCGGCGGCGGCGGTGTCGCGAGTCGAACTGTCGAGGCGATCCCGAGAATACGCGTGAGTAAACCGTTGAATCCTTAAATAATTAAACATAAAATGAATGTTTGTGAAACACACCGCGATAAAAAGATCATTCAAATTTCATAATGCGAGTGTCGTATTATTGAATAAAAAAGAACGAATACTATTAAAATGAGTACCGAATTGATTTGGTATGCTATAGAAATACCTAGTTTAAATAACTTGGGTTGTTATAGTGTAATATTATTATTGCGAAAGTAAATCTGGCTATCTGTGTGTCTTGCAATCACGATTAAACTACTGAACCGATTTAAATGAAATTAGGTACAGACTAGAACCTGAGAACCTGAAAAAGAATAAGCTTCTAGCCGCAACAACCGACACTCAGGGGGCGGATTCGCAGGATACAGTTAGTTAGTACAATTTAATAAATTAATCATGAAAATATATAGTGATGGGACATGAATCGTTAAAAATGCTAAAACCAGACGATACCTATGACTGGAATAATACTGTGTTTTTGCTTAACTTATCATGAAGCACATAGATATTATTGTAAGAATGTATTTCTTTAATAGACCATCAAAACTCTTGACTCATCGATGCCGAAAAAACTTAAATAGATACTTCGTTTTTAACGTTCATTTATTAAATTAAAGATCCGTGTACAGCCTCTTGATACATCAGGTCTGTCAGTCTGTGAATGGTACTTATAGTACTTATGAATACATCGGCACGTTTTACAAAGTTGCTATAAAAATACTCCGGAGCTTGCCAAGTGGGTCAACCCGATTGCGTATCTGCTGTTTGCCGATGCAGTTCTTTGTTTACAAATGCTAGGATTACTGGGAATATTAAGTTTGTTTTTAAATATTGAAATATTATATCAAAAGAAAAACTGCTCGCCGGTAGGTACCATAAAATTGAAAAAAAAAAGAAAAACTGTGGTCAACTTTATGAAATAAAAATCCCTAAATGGTTAGAAATACAAACATAAGTAATTACATTTGCTTTTTTTCCTGACATTCAAATAACCTCTATCACCAATCTAAGTCTTCCTAAGCGCTCGAGTTTATAATGAAACTAGGTTTTGTTCGCGACTCTGCTCGCGTGTTTGTCGGTTATAGCGACAAAAAGGAGCCTTCCTCAAAAAATGGTTCATCTTACATTGAAATATTTTTTTCAAATCGAACCAGTAGTTCCTGAGATTAGCGCATTAAACCTAACTAACACACTTCTGGTTTATACTATAATGTCTGAATGCTAAAAACGTCAAGCCGCCGTTAACTTGATGTCAATGTAACTACCATTTACCTATTTATACTTCTTAATGGGCAATTTGTACAAAAAAATGTTGTGCGATGTCCCAGGCAACTCGCTCACGCAAAACCATTTTTTTTCTACAATAATATAACCTACAGTCGAAATAACTGGTTATTGAAACAATAGAAAACCTACAAAATAAAATACACAAATTGTATTTAATTAATGTGAAACAAGTTTGTCGCGTAACTTTATTGACGGTTAATCTCCTAATGGAATAACCCTTAACTTACCTAATAATTATAGATATTATAATGATTGATTGACCATTCAGTTTTTATTACACTTCTTATAAACTAAAACTCGCACCTCACACTATAATTCACACTTTTTGCATACAGCTGTCGTAAAAAACAGCTGAATTAAACGCCCAAGGAAATTTATTGTTTTTAAATTATTTTTAATCAATTTTTTTTTATCTTTTAGATTTATGTCTTATCGCCTTATTCATTAAGTCATATATCGATTAAAGTAATCAAATTTTCGGTTACTATTTCTTAATTAAATAAAGAACTTTATGTGCCCGCAGTTTCACTCGCATATGAATGAATAATAAATAGAGTATCGTAGAAGTAGTTCTAGGATAAAAATAGTACACAATATTAAAGTGACATTTCTCTATAATTTATTAAAGCTCTTCGGGTGATAGCAGAAATTACATACAATCACAAAATATCCTTTGGCTTTAATAAATTATTATAGAGAAATGTCATTTTTAATACTGTGTAGGTACTATTTTTGAAGTATTCCTGTTTCGGCACTATCCTTGAACTACTTCTACGGTACTCGATTATAATTCATTCAGTTTACATGTAATTTTGAAGAGTGAACACAAACATCCTGCACTTAAAACTGTAAATGTGAATGTTTGTAATAGTCTTTGTTACTCTTTCACGCAAAACCGAGTAGGCTAACGGATTTTTATGAAGCTACTGGATTTCCATGTTATACATCAAAATATTAGACCGGTTTTTTTCAAATATGTGTAGTTGCTTCTTACCTTTAGGGTAGATAAATGTTTGGCAATACATTATCTAATCATTCCTTTAATTAATTGCCGAAAACATACTGAATGAACCTTTTTCGAACTTAAATGAAAATAAAATATTTTTTATTTTTAAACCTAGAACAATCAAATGTATTTCATTGACAGACAATTAAAAAAAATATTCTTTTGATTTTTAGGTTATCTAGTAATAAATCAAGGTAATATAATATAATTATTTTAAAGTGACACTAGATCTATGTTGTTGGCAATAGGGATTAGTGCCATCAAACATTTAACATTCATTTTTCGCCAGTGGGCAAGCAAATGTATAAAAACGAAACATTAGTACCTACTACATAAATTATTAAAAAAAAAACAATTGAACTACCTATAAATGTCATAATTAATGTAATTATTAAATATGAACAAGGAGACTTATTAAAAATGTAATGTACTTATTAATTAATGCAAAATGCTGTGTAATGAGTGACACTGGATTTCTTAAAAGACGGATAGGTATAAATAATTATAATTAACTGCCTATTTATAGTTTTTTTTTTGTTAATTACATCTTAATTCCGCATTTGAAATATTATTATGGGCATGACAACAACCAGAAACAAATGTTAATGAGAATTTTCACAGAAATGTTATTTAAATCTTGGCAGGTACATTTAGTTTAATAAATAAGATACATAGTCATTACCAAAATGGCTCTAGGTACTAAATCTTAACTTGACTTGCATTTTTACAATGACTGAAAATAAAACAAGTTTACTTAAGTACGAGGGCGGGTCAATAAGTCCGTGACTTTTGGAATAAAACACCAATTTTTTTAAAAATAAATCATTTTATTTTTCAACGTAGTCTCCCTTGAGCTCTATACACTTTGTCCAAAGCTTCTCCAATTTTTTTATCCCTTCCAAAAAATATGATTTGTCGAGGTCCTCAAAATAGGCCTTTGTTTGCGAGATGACTTCATCAGAGAGGAAGAGGAGTCAAATCTTTTTCCACCAAGCCATTTCTTCAGGTTTGGGAACAAGAAGTAGTCACTCGGAGCCAAATCTGGAGAATAGGGCGGATGAGGGAGCAATTCATAGCCCAATTCATGGATTTTTGCCATGGCAACTGCACATGTATGCACCCTTGCATTGTCTTGGTGGAAAAGAACTTTTTTCTTGGCCAAATGAGGTCGGTTTTTTGTCAAATCGTCATTGAATCGGGCCAATAAGTTGGCATAATATTCTCCATTGATTGTTCTTCCCTTGTGAAGGTAATCAATGTGGATTATCCCGCGTGCATCCCAAAAAACAGTCGCCATAACTTTATTGGCTGACAAACCCACCTTGGCCTTCTTTGGCGCCGATTCACCCTTAGAAACCCACTGTTTTAACTGTTGTTTGGTCTCTGGTGTGTTGTGATGGATCCATGTTTTGTCCACGGTTACAAAACGGCGCAAAAACTCCTTCATATTGCGATTAAACAACGCCAAACCTTCATGTGAAGTTGTTACACGATTGCGTTTGTGGTCGACTGTGAGCAAACGCGGCACCCATCTTGCGGAAAGCTTTCTCATGCCCAAGTGACCATTCAAAATTGAAACCACTGAGCCATGCGAGATCCCTACGGCTTCCACAATCTCTTGCACTTTCAATCTTCGGTCGGCCAACACCATATCGTGAATTTTTTCGATTGTTTCGGGTGAAGAGACCTCAACTGGGCGTCCAGGACGTTCAGCATCTTCAGTGCTTGTACGGCCACAACGAAATTCAGTAAACCACTTTTTTACCATTGAAATCGATGGTGCAGAGTCCCCATAGTATTTATCAAGCTTAGCCTTGGTCTCGGTAATGGTTTTTTTTCGAAAAAAATAATGCTTAATAAGCACACGAAATTCACTTTTTTCCATTTTTTCCTCAAATTACTGGGTAGTCTGATAAAGATAGCTGTAAAACACAAACTAACTGACGCAGTAAGTTTAAATTTTGACAGGAGTCAACTGACAGATGCCTGTTGACAGGAGTAGTGTTGCTTTTTCAGTAAAGAGGTCAGAAATTCAAAAAGTCACGGACTTATTGACCCGCCTTAGTATATATTGGTTTCGCAAAATTGCAGCTTGAGTTTCAGAAATTATTTGGGTAACCTATTACGTGATACGTCACATCACACAACATTTTCTTAATAGATTTGTTTTACGTAGAAATATATATTTGGAAACTTCCCAATTACATGTAAATTAAAATACTTATTTAAAAACTATTATGTTTGTTGTTACCTTGTTACCACATTAATTAACAAAATTAAAATTAAATTTGGGTGTCACTTGAGAAGCCAATATTGTGATACAAATTATTTTTCACATTCATTTGTTATCAAAACACATTATGATAGCAATTAAAAAATAATTTATATAACATTGTTTAGCTGTATTTCTGTAAACAAATATAAACATGGCCATGGAATAAAATATAACAGTATTTTTTTTTGTTGCAGCTGATCTAAAATGGATTTGGAGTTTCGGAATCTTACCTACGTTGTACAAAGCCTAGGCATACCTAAAGGTGAGTTTTTAGTACCTTACATACATATGAATACAATTAACTGATGAAATTTTCCATAGGTAGGCACCTCATTAAAAACATAATTAAATCATAATTGTTCTTAAAAGTTCTACGAACTCGATTACTTTGTGTAAAACGGTAACATTTTTAATGATGATTATATCAATCAACTAAGCTTTTTACCGTCTTGATTTAACAATTATTCGGTACTAGAACTTTTACTAATGAATAAATTTAAAATATCTTGTTTTTATAATAAAACTTGTTGAGTAAATCTATTAATAAGATAGCATCCGCAAGTGAGCAAGCGTGGGGGTTGAACAACGCTCGTTCCTTCTCTATAATTATGAAGAGAGACTTTAATCCTCTTAAGATTAACAGGCGGATATAATTATTAGCAGGCGCATAGTAATGTAGTAGATAGGTAAGGGCATTTTTTTTTAAATTCGAATCAGGAATCTCCTACTCGCAATGAGTTAGCGTGGACCTTACCAGCTCTCTGTGCCTAACAGTTGGACTTTCTTTGGGGCAGTTTGTTTTACTAGCAGCCATTAAATATATAGATTTAATTAATTTTCTGTAGATATATCGTTAGTCTAGAGACTGACCTATCATTTTAATATTTATGTTTTATAATAAATTGTTGGATAATAGATGTTGGATATTTTTGTCATAGAACATGATATTAGGGTTGCTGATTCAATCAGAGATGATTTAATCAGCTGATTAGTACTCCACTATTACACTATAGGTAATATACAATGTATTGTATCACGTCGTAAACATAATACTAAACAAAGACAAAGTAACAATGACTAACAAATATCTTTATATTCACCATGTTTGAACGCTAATGATATCAGAAAAATAATAATGGTGCTGATTCCTCTGTACGCAAACTAAACCAAATTGAAAGGAACTGTTATCTTTTACTTACTTATAGCGTGAGAAAAGGAGGGCAACAGATAAAAACTAACTTAGAAATGTAAAACTAGTTTTTGCCTTGAACTTCACTGTGTTTTTAGTGTACACGTTTTTACTTAAAATACTATGTATTTCGATCCCAATTTAAAATTAGAACTGTCATTTTTATTTCAAAGTAATTTTATTGTGTTCTTAAATCCAAATGTATGTCATTATCTTTTTCTTAACATAGTAGAAAGTACAAAATAGCCAGTTGCAAAAAATATGAAAGTATGATACTTACCATAGTCTTGTCACCATTATGTTGTTATGCACCGTCACTGGTCTCCAACGGTAAACAGTTTGAGCTCATCAAGTAGGTTAGTAATGTAACTAGTCTTTAAAATAATAAAGAATTTCCATGGAGGATTCATTTATATCTCATCTCTCATTTATAAATCATTATTGACTTTGTAAACAAATGATATGTCCCTAAATCTTATTTATTTGTGTACCAAAAACAATTAAATTATGAGAAACTAAAAAACATCGCTACTATGTGGATACAATACCCGTTGGATTAATATTATGAATGGTTAAAAAAGCTACATTGCCGTATGAAGGTAAATTTTTATGTAATGAACCGAATTCATTATATTCATACATCACGTCATTAAAAAAAAATTTTGAAAACACAGTATGGCGCCAGAACTCGGCCATTTTATTTTTATAGAATTTTTATGCATATCCCTCTGAAGTTAAAGTTCTCAAGCTAAAATCCATCGAGCCGTCCAGGCCGAAGAGCGAGTCACACAACTATACATAGGTACATACTCTCAAAAAACATTACCCTCCTTCTAGCACAGTCGGGTAAAACATATCAAAACAACCTGTATTTTTGTCGTAATATAAACACGTGACTATACCAGCTGTTACGGATCCGGTGGAACTCCGCCGCGCCGATCTGATTTACTGACCTTATTGATAACACCGAGTCCATGAACTTAGTTCACAATGCTTGCTTGTTTAAAACAGTTTCATTAATTAGATTTAAGGTGAATTAATACAATCTTTACAAGTCAACAACTTCTTTATTTGTAAGTAGTTTAATAAGAATATGAGTTATTTCAATACAAATATTTTATATTAGTTTAAAAATCAATATTTATCGCAGAAAAAATATAATAGCTACAAGCTCAATTGCGACGATTTTAATAGAAAAAAAAATCAATTATGAACGATGACTATATCACTAACTACATTTATTACAAAACAAAGTCCTCCGCCGCGTCTGACTGTCTGTATATCTGTTTGCGATAAACTCAAATACTACTGCGCTAATTTTCATGCTGTGAAAGTTTTCACCAATGGATAGAGTGGAGATGAATTATTTGTAAAGTTTTTGTATACATTGGCTAGTAGTCTATTATAAAAAAAAATTTAATACCTAGGTACTGAAATAAAAGAATAAACATGTTCTAGATTTTGATATTTTGTATAAATAACTTGACACGTGTAGAATGTTTCACTTTGTGTATAATACTGTAAGTACAAAGAATAAAATTTACAATGCTAAATTACAAAGTCAAATGGCAAAACTATTAATTAATTATCTGCTATGTAGATATAGGAAACTACCAACATAGTAGATAATGTAATTAATTGTTGTTACTAAGTCCTAAACACAATTTTTAATCTACACTAATGTTTAAAGAGGAAAGATTTGTATTTTTGTGTGTATGTTTGTAATGAATTAACTCAAAAATTACTGTGCCGATTTCAAAAATTCCTTCACCATTATAAAGCTACATTCACCCTGAGTAATATAGGCTATATTTTTTACTAAAAAATTAAGTACCGTTGGCGGAGTCAGACGGAAGGGAACAGCTACTGTTTTATAATTTGAAATAATAACGCGAGATTAAAACGAAAAGCCGTGGGGATTTTGGCATAGGATAAAACGTCCTCCTCTCTCTACGTGGGTGTTGTAAGAGGCGCCTTATGTATATTGAGACAAGGAGAATGGACAGCAGCGTTCTCCTAAAGAACAGGAAAGTAAACTGCGATCACCAACCCGCATTCCCAGCGTGGTAAGGGCAAACACCCAAATAATGGCGCATCTCAATTTAACATACGGCTCCCAAATGGAGGACCGGGTATGGTGGCGTAATGGGCGAGCCCTAGGTGACCTAGAAGACCCAGCAGTGAACAGCGATAGACTGAGCTGTGAGAACAAGAATAGGAAGTAATCTAATATATAAAATTCTCGTGTCGTAATGTTTGTTACCAAATTCCTCCGAAACGACGGGACCGATTTGTAAGAAATTTTGTGTGCATATCGGGTAGATCTTAGAATTAACTTACCTATTTTTCACACCCCTGAGTGATAGGGATGGCCCTCTCCAGATTTTTCTAATATGGCAGAACAATGTTTGCCGGGTCAGCTAGTTGTACTATAAAAATTATTAAAAATGTATATCTAGGTACCTTGGTTCCTATGTTTTTTGCACAGAACAACAACAGTGACTTTGTCGTTGTGTGAGTGCGTAGTACCGGGCATGGTAAATACACTCTGTGCTCACAAGAAAAACTTAGGTACACATGTGGACCAATAAATAATACCGGCCTATAAATGTCCCACTGCTGGGCACAGGCCTCATGCCATATAGAGAAGGATGATCAATAAAAAAGTTTTAGTACTTAACGAAATAATTTCAATATGTTCTTAGTATATGAAATTGGTATTTTTTAAATTTTTCCTTCAAACGCTGGTACTTAATCTTTTCCCTAATATTAATTACCTTCAATTAATCTTATCTAAGCTAGTATTTAGAGATACAAGGTTGTTTATTATTATGATAAAATATGATATTCTGTTGTTATCATAGTTCAATGCTTATTTATCAATTCATATCTAAGGTGAGAATATCTAATGCTTCCAACCCACGCCAAGGGCACGACGCGGCGACGTGGGGATAATATGTCGGACTTTCACCGACTGAAAGCAATCCTGTCTCTGCCTTGGCCGGAGTCGCGGGATTACTCGTGCATTCTCTGGTAGACATCGGCAGAATAATTCATTACCTAAAGATCATTCTAAACATTGATAGTTAGAGCAGTAAAAACTAACCAGATAATCCATGAAAATTACTCTGGCTTTTACGGAGAAGCTTTTAAGCTAAATAAGTTTAAAACGTAAGATGGGGAAAGATAAATTATACTCAAGCTACTTTTTCTAGATCGATTAACTTACATAATCCATATCCATCGTTTGTAGTCGATCCTTCTAACTCTGCACAATATTGTCCATTAACATTTCGCAAGAAATGCTGCGTGCGTCACCCGTAGCATTTGAATTATTTTTTAAACTAACTTTGAACCGGTCCTAACTTACAATTTAATTTGTTTGACGTTTTGATAAACGATTCACATAATAAATTAATAATTCATTCATCAAAATATGAAGACCAATTTTTACATTTTTTTTATGTTGTGCAGACATTTAAAGGCTTAAATATTCATAGCAAAATAACTATATTCACTGCCGGATTTTTTTAACTAATGTATTTTGGGACATTTGGAACTAATGCATTTTGAATCATTGCATAAAACAATTTTTAAAAGATTTTCTATGGAGCTTCTTGCCCGTTCTTCTCCACAGAAATGACATTTTGAAACCGCGAAGAGTAGAGTCATTGAACGTTTTGAAAGTATCTAAAAGGGTCTACTTGAAACTAAAAATATTTAGGTATTTGATTATATTTTGATTATGCCGCTTATAGGATAAGCTATTACCATTAAGATACCTACCTGTTTTTCTTATTTTTGCGTAGTACGGACTCTTCACATCTGTGAGTAGTAGTAATTTTATACAACATACATACATTGAACCATTTTACATTATCATTCTGCTCTTCATTATAACGTTATAACCAGTATGATACGTGGTGATTAATCCCTGATTCACGGACCTTTGCTCTGTTCAAAACTACATGCTGATATAATTACCTATTAATATAATATTTCTAAAGTATTGCGATATCTGGATTGCTAGTGCTATGGTACAATGGGTCAAGTACACATCTCTGAAAGTAGGACACAATTACATCACCCTCGTGATTGATATAGTTTCCATTGAATATGTGACACGATAAGTTTCTCGGTATTTTGTTGGTGACAAAAGGATGGCCTCGCAAGGTTCATGTTGCACATAGATAATTATGTGTTCAGTTTGTAAAAGAGTGCTTTGAAAAGAATGTACTGCTGATTCAGATTTTAATCTTCGTAAGATGTTGTTTTGTTTCTATTATTGTGCTGTTTTTGGCAGATGTGAAAGTTCGTATTTACGTTTAGAAAATGGTTTGATAGATGATATGACTTGCTAGTTGGGCGCGTAAGTTAATAAAATAGGACTTTTATTTTTTAATTATTTGAGAGCAGAATGATATAGTTACCTATTGTTTTAACCACAGCGATGTAATCAAACACCCCTTAAGTATTGAATTGTTTTACAGACACTATTTGCAAATGAGTATATTACACCATTACTTACTTTGTAAAAGATGGATAGATAATAAATTTACAGCATAAGTTAATTTAACACTATTCCATGATCGCTAGAATACCTAGGTACTTAAAATTTTGTCTTCGCTAACTTTGACATTTACTTAGTCTTGATAATTAATTGGAAAATCGGAAGGTCGGTCTAGTATAATATTGTAATAAATTTAAATCATGAAAAAAAATTGAGATCAGATTTTGAGGAATTAATTTTCTGTTCATCCTCAAAATATTTGAGCTTATTGGTGTTTTCCTACTCCATAACTTTCAAGAATTTTATCTTCGGAGATTTAGATAAGCTTCCCGTAGCAACAATCCAAAAATTCTCATACCGACTTTTTGCATTATTAATCGAGTTCTGTGTTCTTCAACAAAAAATGCGTTAACTAATCACATGGCACTATTGAATAAGAATAACTGATACCTATAAAATATAATTGAATACATTAAATTTGACCTTATGTCCAAATAAAAATCACAGATAAAATAATTTATTTAATTGGTTAGTTACATCGCAAATAGTTTCTTACATGTTTTTTATGGTATTCTAGCTGCAATTTCATGTGTTAAAAATAAGTTCAACTAAAAATGAATGATGAGGTCAGACGGATTCGAAACACAGCATTTGTGTTTATTTTAAATAATTAAAAAGTTAGTTTTGTAGCCTTGAAATGAAGGGTTCACTACTGCCATTAAAAATCTAAACTTAAATCAACATAATGCCGTTATGTCAGCGATGATTCAAGTCAATTAGCATCGAATGTATGTAAATGCAGTGTAAACACTAAGAAGTGAAGAATGCTCTTTGCACATCACCCCTGATTCATTCAGGCCGACTGGATCTACTCTATTAGCATAGTTATAGTCTATGCATCAGTTTATGACAGATTTATGTGACGTGTTCAAAGATCGTTCTGTATTGTGTGATAAGGTGGACAAAAACATCACATACATTGCTTTGAATCCAAAGTAAGTAGCTAAAGCACTTGTGTTATGGAATCCAGAGACAACGAAGGTACCACAAACACCCAGACCCGAGGCAATGTAGAAAAGTGTTTTCTACATTGACCCGTCCGGGGATCGAACCCGGGACCTCAGAGCTGACGACACCTTGAAAACCGGTGTGTACGCCACTCGACCACAGAGGTCGTCAAATAAGGTGCTGATAGAGATGGGTATTCACTTGTGATAGAACATCGAGTATTCGCTGTTTTTAAATCTATCGAACTGAACAACGTACAGAACCAAACATCGATACGAAACTTTTCAGGATTATCCAGGCGAACGCTCTAGCAAACGCTCGTCAATTGTTTTTTTCCTTTCTAAGATGTGGACGGAATAATGAAAAAAAAATCTTGGCTCTTCAAAAAGCTTAAATTTTTTCCATATTTCTTTGTTTATTTTGTGAATATTCTAACATTCACTAGAATATTCTAACATTCACTAGAATGTTCATTACCAGTTGTTATGGTCAAGTCTATCGTTACCATTAAGTAAACAAATATTGTGTCTCTACATACAACTACATCGGATGTGATGAATAGAGTGATTAGAGGATGTTTTATGCAAGTTGCAATTATAACATTGCACATTGGTGTGAAATCTCAGACTAAGATGTGATAAAAACATACTAACCCATGCTCTTGTACTATTATTGTATCTATTTCTGAAGCAGATAAAGGTAATAAAATATATTTAACACTTTTGAATATGGAAAGTTTAGGGACCTCACTGACTCCAAGCGGTTAAAATATGCTTGTCCATTTCTGGGTGTTCCTTGAGTAAGTTAACCCCAAACCCAATATCGTATAAAAATAACAAGAAGAAGAATCCAATGAAGAAAAATATGTAATGTCTAAAAGCAATGAAGGTGAGTCGGTGACATCATAAACTTGTCTTAGGCCCAGTTTTTTTATCCCGAGTTAACTCAACCAATGGTTAAATATGCTAACTAATATCAAAACGTGTTTTTTCATTAATTGTTAATCTAGCAAATGGTCAAATAGGTTGGAGAGATAATTATTTAAGAACTAGCTGTGCCCCCGACTTCGTCCGCGTTGAATAGTGACTTTTCGGGCAGCATATTTTGAATTACATATACCGTCGTTTGGGTAGCTAAAAATTTACTTTACAGTAATGCTTCTTTGTATACGATATTTGACGTAAGCTATCGGGGATGAAAGCATAAAGGATCCTAGGATTGTACAGACACCACTTTTCTACAATTTTATTATATGTATGGATGGATAATAATTTGAATAAAAAAATATTAATGCGTTCTACCGCAGTTTGGAATCATTGGTTAGCATATTTAACCATTGGTTGAGTTAACTCGGGATAAAAAAACTGGGCCTAAGAGCATTCAAATTGGCTCTGATTTTTAAGACATTAGCACTTTATGGGTGTAATAGCTTTAATATAATTATGACCTTTTAGGTCAAGGGCATTGGTTTATCACATCCTTTAAAATATTCATGTTATGCGAACGGAACAACTGATAGTTACACAACAAAACCTCTATCAGAGCAATATAATGTTGTATGAAATAGAACACAATGTGAAGTTATGTAGAAACCGCGGGGTTATTCGATCTAACTTTGTTAACTTTTTACCAAAATCGTCTACACATTTTTCTTTAATTTTATAATAAAAAGAGCTTTGATGAGAAATTAACTGGATTTTAAAAACTTTGTGGTGTCCAAATAGCCCCACCATACTCTACCTAATAAATAATAAATATTACAATATCCATTTGTGTTTTTTACTTCCTCGAAGTCGCATTAAGAATCATAAAAATAATCGGATTACTATTAAAAATTGGTATACAAATTTAATAAACCTGAAAAGGATTTATCAAATACACTTGAGAACATTTAATAGATTTATAACTACTATGGAAATTAAATTATTTCTCGTTTAGAGATTATAAATGAAATAATTTATAATCTCTAAACGAGACATAAACGATTAGATAGATCTAGACTGATAGCTTTCAAGGGAACTTTGATTGATGTAATGTCTGTTTCAATGTCAGAAATAATATTTCTACATCTAAGGGCCTATTTCACCATTATCAGATAACTTTTATTCGACGAATAAAATTGACGTTTGACAGTTTCTGTATGTATGAAACAACTGTCAAAATTATAAAATTATTCGTTGAATAAAGTTATCTGACGATGGTGAAATAAGCCCTTAATGATATTTAGTTAAATTGCAGTTTAACCAGATCTGTATAAGATAGCTTGTCAATGTTAAAATTAATAGTAAAGCATTGATAGTATTATAATTTTCGGATTTAAATTAACATATAGGTACAGTGCAAGGGTAACTAGATAGTAGCGATGACGTCGTCCGCACTAAGGCCCAGTTTTTTTATCCCTAGTTAACTCAATCAATGGTTAAATATCCTAACCGAAGTTTGAAATCCTAGGTTTTAAACTTAGATCGCGTTTATACATCAATTTTTAGTCTAACAAATGGTTATATAATATAACTCTCCGACTTATTTGACCCTTTGATAGACAAACAAAAAGCGTTTTGCCGAAATTTTAAACCATTAGTAGGTAAGCATATTTAATAATTGGTTGAGTTAATTAAGGATGACAAAACTGGGCCTAAGGAGTTTAATTCTGTGCGTCGCCGCGTCGCAGGGGTTCACAAACATTCAAATCACATGCACATACCTAGACTTGGAACATGTATTTATGCACAAAATGTACTGGGTTATTAGTAAATAACATTATAAGCAATAACATTTGTTCTGCGACTTTGATAATTCGGGTAATTAAAACCAAAATAAACCGCGATAGAATCCGTTTAAAAGTTCCTAGTTTTATTTCAATGTCTAACATTCGCGTAAACCTCAGAAAACAACAAGAAGTAACTAGGGCTATTTTTATTTTAAGTTTATGAGAATGAGTACAACTTACACGGGTGAAAACCTGTGTCTTGGTTTTCACAAACACTAAGTTCGGTGTGCAAACTGCCTAAGTAACATATAAGTTCTCATCCATAATATCAATCTTCAGCAATACTCGACACAATTTATAAGACGTCTCGTTGTTTGCTTACCTGCCATTGATAAATATCTCCATAGTGCAATGATTTATGTAATGATTGTTATTTATATCTATACTTTAATATTATAAAGCTGAAGAGTTTGTTTGTTTGTTTGTTTGAACGCGCTAATCTCAGAAGCTACTGGTCCGATTTGAAAAATTATTTCACTGTTAGATAGCACACTTATTTAGGAAGGCTATAGGCTAATTTGTCATGATAAACGACGCCGACGCCCAAGCGGGCGGAGCCGCGAGAAAAAGCTAGTCAGCGAGTTCTCTATTTCTAACAGCACCCGTTTACTAAGATACGCAAGCTCTTGACATTCGGTTATCCTTAACACTGTTTGTTGCAACTTTGATCGTTTACGACTTTAATTAATAAATACTTACATGACTATGTTCTTAAAGATTTATTAAAGCTGCATAACAGGTAGGTATTCCAAAGTAGTATATAAGTCGAAGTAGATTGTTCTGCAGGGCGTACTTGCAAAAAACATGTTTGTGATCAACAGGGACCTTATTCACTTAATCCAAGCGGATAACGTGCTGTTTCGTGTAGGGTTAAGAGAGGCTTTATATCCTTCGACTTACTATACTTCGAGGTAAAAAATCTGTTACATGGCCTAAAACGTATAACTACACTACCCGGTGACTCTCAGAACACAAAAAAAGATTTGGTGATCCGAGTTTCTTGAACTGCGTTATGCCACGTTATGTTTTATTTCGACTTCGAGAATTACCCCCCAGAAGTATTGGATCACTTTGTCATGGACGTATTATAGTAGTAAAACGTTCCTACTAAACACCCTTGCGTTTAGGTGTTATCGGCATCTTTGTTGGAGTTCCCTGCTTAACTATTTATTTTGCAATGCATACATTTGCACATACGTACATAATAGATACAAAAACCAACTGATTTTTTTCCATTCTTTTTCAAACATGCGTGACAATCACAAAAAATCTAATTGGAAATCAAGGCAATATATGTGTTAGGGGAATAAATTGAATGAACATCACATGTCTATGTACAGAAAGGTCATCAACCCTTCTTCAGTTTTTACAGGTGGAATAAAATAGGTACCTATCTATTCATTATTATCATTGCTATACTAAGTATACTACAGCGGTCAAGTGATTAGTATTTAAAAGCCTTTATAGGGTCATCGTGACGAACAGAGGAAAATGCACCATGATTGATGGGTTATTAAACATAGGATATTATTATTTAGCCTTAGCAACACCTAGTAGACCCTATGTAGGGAAGAGCTCATATACAGGATTATTTTTATGGAGTGCGTATATTCAACGAGGTAATCAGGCGCATAAAACTGAATCACTTTCGACCTATGCTCCTTGGAAAAAGTTATTCAGATTTATGCACCTGATTACCTCGTAGAATATACGCACTCCATAAAAAATAATCCTGTATTCATAGCTCTATTAAGAGTGATTGATTTATTTGAATATCATGCAAATTACAATAATCATTCATTTATCGAATTCTGAAAACTTTTGATTGAAAATAATTAAATAAGAACCTTTTTTACGTTGGATGTCAAGTGATCAAATATGTTAAAATTTACATATTTGATCACTTTACATCCAACGTAAAAAAAGGTACTAACTGAATATTATTGAGGTACAAAACAAGTTATTAAAGGTTTTAAATATTTAATAGAATCTTAATCATATCTTAAAAATTTGAATAAATTGACGAATTTAACTGTTCAAAAAATAATAAATTTCAATATTTGTCTACTCCATTAAGTTATTTTTAAGTTTTATTAACCTTTAAGACGGTTAACCATCAATTTTGTAAACGTACTTGTTCTATGCACATCTCTGAATACCTACGTATTAGTTATGATATATACGGGTCTCTTAAAATGTTGTGTAAATTATAGATTTTAAAAGACTGTTTATATGTATTAAAGATACTCATTCTAGTTGCACCGCAGTGTACCAGATAAGTATTTTTTTTCGGAATAAAACTAAGTTGGTTCAGCTGTTTCAGCTGTTAGAGGTAACAAACATACATAAACACAAACACTCATAATCTATTGTCTTTATGATATTTATATTGTTATACCTAACAAATACAACGTGTTACAAAATACCCCGTAAAAATATAATTAATTATCAAAGCCAAAAATATTGTCTTTGTGTGTGTAGTAAGCTGTCATGTCACTAGATTATTTAACAAAAAGTCCTACGTCCTTACATTACCTAATAATATTGTTTACTTTAATAGGTTTTCTATTTTTCATTCATAAATGAATGTTCAGCTTTACGGAAAGTTTTGTAACATATAGGTAGCTCTCTAGTATTTTAATACAAATGTGACTGTTTGAAATTTATAGCAGATGTTAAAGTCTAATTTTATAAAGTCACAGAGCGTCCGTGAATTATTGACCTTACATGTACGACTCAAATAATGTGATTACTGCGGAAATATATGAACATCAAAACAAGTTCTGATTATATCTAATAATTACGTATTGTTTGTGTAGGGCACGACAAATATTAGGCGAGCATTACTGTATAAACTATGATGTTATTAGTAGGTACCTTAATTGGGTATTAAAAATGCAATTGGTGGGCCTGTTGGTCTAGTGGTTAGTGACCGTGACTGCTAAGCCGGAGGGCGTGGTTTCAATTCCCACCCAGGACAAATCTTTGTGTGATGAGCACGATCATTTGGTCTGTGTCTGGGTGTAATTTATCTTTATTATGTATGTATTTACAAATATATAAGTATGTTTATCAGTTGTCTGGTCATTATAGTTTTGCCTAGTTTGGGATCAGAAGGCTGTGTGAGTTGTCCCAAGATATTATTATTATTATTAATTATCAGTACCAGATGCGCGATCAGTAAGCTTGCATGTAAATGTAAGTCGAATCGATTGATTTAGCTGTATTATATGTAAAGCTATAAAATCTGAACCCAATTATATTTTATACGTAACTACCATAACTATGTGTATTTTATAACGTGGCCTTATCTTGCAAATAAAATTCAAGCTACTGTATCGTTAGTTCAACCCTGAAATGTAATAAAAATAATATGTTGCATAGTATAACATTGTAGGCACTAATTACATTACCTTTAGTAGTGGAAAATTAGGTTTACAGCTTGCGGCCACTACACCACAATAATAACATCGGTAGTGAGGACACGGCGATCCGCTAGCATTATTTTGAACGCGAAGGATTTTTCTCGCTGTTAAAATAGGCAATGATCTGTCAGTCTGGCAGTCAATACTTGTTACCCTCTTTTAAGAATAGGGGATGAAAAGGGCGAGATTACTCAATCGACTCCATGATCTGCCCCCTAGCCAAGTTACATTCCTACTATAGCGTTAACGGGTATAAAATTTATCAAATTTTTATTTATGGAAGTGATTGAGTCTAAGTCACGTGACTTATCGAAACGAAATGTCATCTAAGTGATTTCTATCATCGTTAACGCTGGTTTTAATGTAACTCGACAACAGGGAATGTACCCATCTTAAAAATGAATAGAAGAAATAGTTTCAGTTAATACAGGCCTTTTCCCTGTACTAACTGAAAAAAGACAGATCACCCATACGTTTAATGTAATCTGCGATTACTACCATCGTTAACGTTCGTAGAAACGGCACACGAATACAGGGACAGTCCCCGTCCTAAAAATGGACGGAGGAATAAATTTCAGTTCATACAGGTGATACAGGCCTTTTCCCTGTACTAACTGAAACAAGATCTAGTATGATACAGTAGGCATTAAGATTTTATTTAACGAGGTATTTTTATGGGCATACTTAAAATTCTCACGTTTAAATTGTTATTTAAAATTGCCATATTTATTTAAGGAAGCTTTCGAGATTCATGATAACGAATTGAAATAATTCCACACATAATAATAATATGGCGTTGTAGTTTATTAAAGGAAATGTAATAATCGTTCCCACTGACCTGAAAACAATAGTAGAATCGCAGCTGATGACTTGTTTATCGCATATTTGTAGAGTTCCGTATATAAAAAGGAAACGGAAACCTTCAAGGATCAGTTTGTGGTCGGTCTGTCCATCCGTCCGTCTGGGGTATTTTCCGTTGACCTAGAGCTTTGAAATTTGGCAAGTAATATAGTCATAAGCTACAAGCACGGGTTAAAGTAACTAGAAAACTATTTTGTAATGATCAAATCATATAAAGATATGGTATTTACAGGGAAGGTGGGCGAGTCCGACTCGTACTTGTCCGGTTTTTGTTAATGAGGCGAAGAAGTACTCCAACCTCAGACTTCTGATAGGCTGATCAACTTAATCTGTTGCCATTTATCCTAATCCTAATATTATAAAGCTGTAGAGTTTGTTTGTTTGGTTGAAAGTGCTAATCTCAGTAACTACTGGTACGATTTGAAAAAATGATATACAGATTAGAAGTTTATCTATACCTCGCGGTTCACCCGCTAAAGTTGTCCTCGTTTCCGTAAAACTAATTTATTTTAATCAATTTTCTTTTCAAGTTTAATATTTATTCTGATTTTCGAGATGGAGACGAATCCAACAAATCCAGGATCTTGAAAATCAGTTTACCCGTTCTCGAGTTATACGTGTTGTAACTAACCCCCGAATACAAAACATTTTATATATTAACATACTCGTATAGATTTTATAATGAATGTATATTCCGTTGTTTTTTTTACTTTTTCGATACCCAACCAATATTTATTTAACACACGGAATCAATACTTTCAGTAAGAATATTAATTACGTATTACCCTATAAGAAAATTATCGATAAGTGTGTGTTTAAATGCTGATCACGGCGCCATGATGACAAAGGTCGGAATACATTCTGATTGATATCTTCAAATGCATGATACAATGTGGGTTGGTAATTCTACTATGAGTCACACGGGAGACGAAGCTGGATTGTGACCGCGTGTATACAACATGTAACAAAACCACTGTCAGATTCAAAAAAAGCGTATTCGTGGTAGTTCATGAACCGTCTCGCATAAGCGGCATCTTTGACACAAAGCTGTAGGTAGTGAGTACGTGAACTTTGAGGAGCGGTCAATGTTGCTGTTGCCTTGGATCAGTTTTTATTTTGATTTAATTATTTTCACTGGGGAAAAATAATCATCTCCAATCCATTTAATGGCTACGATATGTGTTCGCAGTACGATACCGAATAAAACTCTCAAGGATCGGACAGGGTTTTTGTTACATGTTGTATACATCATGTTATTCCTTACGGTCCCCAGTAAAGAGAAGCACATATTATTTCGAATGCCGTTACTTACACTACTCAGCAGAGCGCAAAAAAAACGCAAAAAAAACATAAAAATGAATCGCCAAATGTGTTGCTAAGCGCATAACTTTCGAACGACTGCACCAAATTGGATGATTCTTTTTTTATTGTGTTCTTAATGTCAGGGCATGGTTTTTATAGATTTTTTTTATAGAAAATCTTTCAGGAAATAATAATAAAAAAATCATTAAGTATTTGTAAATTGAGTGAGAGAATGGAAATCAGGAATGGGAACTCCTTACGCGGGTGAAAGCGCGGCCACAGCTAGTAGGAAATATTTGTATTTTTGTGTGTAGTTTGTAATGAATAAACTCAAAAACTACTGTGCTGATTTCAAAACAGTTAGTACCATTAGAAAGCTACATTCACTCTGAGTAACATCTATAGGCTATATTTTTTACAAAAAAATTAGGTACCTCGGGCGGAGACGCGGGGAATAGCTAGTAAAATATATTTTCAGTAATTTCAAATTGACAAAGTCAAAATATCTTATCTTTTCATAAAATTCGAACTTTTTACTTCTTTTAGGATTTTAACAAACCCAGGTACCTACCTGACAATATGCAAAAAGACGAATTTACTACCTAGTAAGTTCGTCTTTTTGCATATTTCAAAACGTTTTGATTTTCGAGGTCCAAAATAACTGCTCTAAAATAAAAATAAAAGTAAAAATGCGTACGTATTTATGATGATGTTTTAGGGTGTATGAAACGATAAGGCCAGTTTCATTCAAATACTTTATTGTTTACAAATAACATGAAGTTTTTTAAAACCTTGAATATTGCGAAAATTATCGAGTTTGGAGAGAAGTATCGTGAAAGCAGTCAAGGTGACTGATAAATATATTTTTATGTATTTGTGTACCGACCTTGACCGCGTTTATTTCGAATACAAATATTATCATATTATCGATGAGCACACGAACTGATTATTTAGATTTAATTCAATACATCGTAATTTAAAACGCAATAAGACTTGGTTTTTAAATGGGAAATAATAATGGTTCCGAAAAACAAATTAATCTCCAGCGGTCTGTGGCCGACTATTATTCTAATTAACTAGCGTTATAATGAATTACCGACAAAAAAACCCAAAAAATACCGAAAAGAAAAATTATATTTAACAAACAAATAAGAGCACGTTAAAATTACATATCTCCTAAAATAAAATTGAACTTCGAAATACAAAACTAAACTTCTGAATAAAATACTGACTGAACCTCCGACAAAATTACTAAGTTACCGACAACAGAGCTTTAGTCAAAATATTCAAATTTTTACGACTTGCATGAACTATTTTAATTTCTATTGTTGGTTATAAAATTTATTTTTTACCTCTCAGTATTTATGAAAATACCTAAACTGTTCGGGCCGCGCGATCGATTCGATCGATTTCAATGCTCTCAATTTCCTGAATTATTACTAAACTACTCTTGTAAGTAGAATTTTTTATAATTGGAATCTCGGAAACGGTTAAAACGATTTTTATAAAATTTGGTTTACCCACAAGGGTTTTCGGGTCGATATATTATTGTCCTACTTGTCCATTGCAGATAGGTTTAAGTGTCAAATTCGACTCAGTAGGTTAGGTTAGGTTAGAACTGTGACCCTCCGCACGAGCCGAGCGAGCGAAGCGAGCGTGCCGCGGCAGCGGCCGGCGAGTGCCAGAAGCGACTTGCTATGTTTTTACTTGTCCATTACAGATAGGTTAGGGGGTTTACAATCATTCATCTTTACTTCAACTATTTGGATTTATACCATAAAAAGGTATTATTACAAGTACATTTTTATATTTTTTATTAGTTTCTGTATAACCACTCTGAATAGTATTTTCATATATAACGTTGTAGTTAAATTAGCACCACAGCTATGAAATGTGAAAGGTAATTTATGAATTAATAGTCGGCAAGTAAAGATAAAAATGCCAAAACATAATTTTCAGTAGAACGTAATTTAAGCTGGTAGAAAAGTATTATAGCAATAAACAGTTATGTTTATTTTTCGAAGATTTCAGTATCTCATTCGGTCGTTTCGTCATTTTTATTCGGAAAAAAGTAGTCGGAAAGTAAGTATTTTAGGCAGTAGATTTAATATTTTGAATGAGGACAATTCTTATTTTTTTGTCGGAGCTTTTATTACTACCCTTTTTAAATTGAGAAATTTATTGTTTACGTTAGAAAAAAAATGCATAATGATTATTATAGATGGATAAATGGAGTGAAATATTAAGTATAAGATTATTTCCAACAGATTACCCAGATTACCAGTAGTTTTTGAGTTCATTTTTTACAAACATACAAATCTTCCCTCTTGATAATATAGAGTAGATAAATATAAACCATTATACCGTTGTGTTTCGCTAAGGCCCGAAGTAGACAGAGACACATCTAAAATAAGGATAAAGTTGTACAAAATAAACATATTAAATTAAAGCCATTTTCAGTGACTGTTTCACAACGGCATCTAAAGGTTTATGATTTACTAATTGCCTATAGCATTTTTTTTTCTTGACCCTAAGTAGCCTATGTCCCTAAGTAAGCCTGCCTAAGCAGGGTGTTTGCTATCTCTATTCCAAGATTTATAAAAATTGGTCAAGCCATTTGAGTATTAAATTAAGATGTAACACACAGACATACACCCTCACAAATTTTCGCTCTTTATAATTTTTGTGCGAAGTATTAAAATATTAACTGTTTTTTCAGCAAATATTTTCGCAACAATACCTATGATTTATTGGAGTGAGTGCAATCTCATAACTCAAATTGTCTACATTGACCGGATGGCCGGAAATCTATTAGCGTTGGAGTTGAGCAAACCGGTTATGGAATATTACGTACATGCTAAATAGGTACTATGATAAATTATAGTAATAATATTCACTTTTTTATAATACCCGTTTTGCTTTATATACCTACTTAACTGGCTGTTTCCCGCAGCTCCACCCGCTATCTCTATTTTTTTTTTAAATACAATATAGCCCATGTCACCCGGGGATAGTTAAGCTTCCCAACAGTGAATTTTTTTTTTTTCAAACGCCTAACACTCCCAACAGCTGAGCAGCTACAGTCAACAGTAAAAGCAGATGATCAAAATCAGAAATTCGATACTAATGAACGGAGTTCGCGTCAGAACTGTGTTGCGTCGAAGTGGTTCAAAAGTTTGTAAATTATACCAAACATTTAGTACTAGTACAGTTGCCATATACCTATCCATGAACAGTTTTTACTCCAAAAGTTATAAACTCAATTCATCGTCTACTTTTGCTGTTGACTGTACACTAAAACTCTTTACCCCAAACTCAAAGTGTTGCGTGCGATATGACTAATACATAACGAACGCTGATAACACTCAATAATATTGATGTAAATAATAAAAATACTGCGTATTAGTAATACAGTGGCAGCTGTGACTTATATCGGTAAACAATGCGCGGATGAGCGGATGTCATACAAAGCGTCATCAACGTGGCTCATCAGCATTACACTCGTATGATCTTTGTGGCCTGCTTACATTATTGATGATATGATAGCCATAAAAAGCTAAAAATTAGCATAATATTGTTTGAGGGAAACGTAACTAACGCCCAGTTTTTTTATCCCGAGTTAACTCAACCAATGGTTTAATATCCTAACTAATGGTTTCAAACTTCGGTAGAAAGTGATTATTTATCAATTTTTATTCTAACAAATGGCAAAATAATTGACCCTCCAACTTATTTGGCCCTTTTTTTAACGAATATAGTGTACCGAAATTAGAAACCATTACTTAGCATATTTAACCCTTGGTTGAGTCACAACTCAGGATCAAAATACTGGGCCTAAGTGTAAGCCGCACGGTTTGACCGATTTTTTTAACATTTTTTATACAGCCATATTGTCTAGTTCATCTTACATTCCATCAAATTAAAAAATTAAAAGAAAAATCATAACTTTCAAGTTTCGACACTCTTATAATTACCTATAATATTATTACGAACATAAAACTTTGTGTAATTATGGCTATAAAATACATAAAACATAACTGCTTCAACGTGATGCGCACGCGCTGGTACTTTACGCATAGGGTTGCCGATCATATTTCATATGCTTGTATATTTCTGGTCTACGGACTATAATAACACATATTCTGTTGATACCAAGTACTTTATGAAAAAGCGTACTTTTTACTTGGATGGATACTTTTTGCAAAACTGTAATAATAATAATAAACATACTTTTTACCAAAATAAATTCACCGACTTCAAAAACCCTATAGCCACTTAAAAGCGAAAAATAACTGATTTCTTTACTTACCTTATAATTATACCTATTTAATTGTTAAGTTTCACTCAGATTGATTTGTTTCAAGTCGGAGCCAGTGCCATTAAAGTCGGTATCGCATACCATTTTTGGTTTGACACCGACTTCAAATACAGAAAAATAAATACAAAAAAAATAAAGTCGAAGTGAGAACCTCCTCAGCCTCAGTTTCAATTTTAATAAATAAATAAATTTATGTTTTACATTCAGCCAAATAATTTTGGCAGCCCTAGTTTTTCGGTAGCTAAGAGATCGTTGCAATGAATTTACCGTTACTGTGATATCTATCGCGGTTTGTCGAATAACTGTGTATCAGTAGGATGCAATAAAATGTTACCTGTTGTTGTACTTACGAGTATCTTGCTTTTGAAGATGTTTCGTATTGGTTTAGTAGTTTCAAGTATGTCCGTCTGCATGACACAGCCATGAGGTACAGTTATGTTTTCGTCTAATAGTACTCGACTGTATTTTACTTAGTATAATTATTATTCTAGTTTAATGGCCCCGATTCTGTTAAATACGTACTAAACTCATTTTAGTCCATCGGAATCTTTTTCACTTGTACATATTCAGTACATAGGGCAGACGAAATTTAGAACTGTCAAATTTAGTTACTATTAAAATTCTCATACAAATTAAAACCGTGACCGACAATTAAAAACGTGTGCTCTAAAAACTCTGTGATGTTCAAGGCGAAAAGTAATTTGACATTTCTAAGTTAGTTGTTATCTGTTGCCTTCCTTTTCTCACGCTTTATGTTAGTAAAAGACAGCAATGGTTTAAATTTGATTTAGTTTGCGTACAGAGGAATCAGCACCATTGATGTCGGATGGAATAAGCGTCATAAAATTTTATGTTTTGTACACAAAAGAGTTATCTTGGAGAATTTTAAGTACTTTTTTATTTTAATGATTATAGTAAGTTTGAATATCTTATAATCTAGACAAACTTCGTATCATTCGTTAAATAATTGTACATAATGTAATGCTTACATTGCTTTTAACTATTATTGTTGTACATATTACACTTATCAGCTAACTATGAAATATGTAATACATTTCAATAACTTCAAGCTTTCCATATTTTATATTATTTACGGAGTGTTTCATACTTTCACAAAGTTTAGTGAATTTTGGCACCGATTTGGTGTTACATTGTAAAGTGAAATCGAGATTATTCTATTTTAAGAATACTCGTTTGGCACATCATATGTTTTATTAATAGAGAAATACACGCGATTCGAGTTTTTGACGTAGGTCATAAAGGAAATGCCCTATTCATTGTAAGGACAAGGTTGGTTCGACAAAATTATTTTCTGCGAGCTGTGACCGCGTTTATTCGACTGGCCTGTAGGTCTAGTGGTTAGTGATACTGCCTGCTAAGCCGGAGGTCGTAGGTTCGATTCCCATCCACCCAGAAGAAATCTTTGTGTGATGAGCACGATCGTTTGTTCTGCGTCTGGGTATAATTTATCTATAATATGTATGTATTTAGAAATATATAAGTATATAGTGTCCGGTTACCATGGTGCAGGCTCTGCCTAGTTTGGGATCAGATGGCCATTTGTGAGATGTCCCAAGATATTATTATTATTTTATATATTCGCATTGTTCTTCCAAAGGAAGTAACGTTTTGTTAAATAGAGAACTGACCTATAAAATGTTTTTTTTTTCTCAAATCCGAATAGTAGTAGGTATCGCAATCAATAAAAAACTCTTAATTATTATTGTAATAATGTTCGTAAGTATATGTTATTGGGCTTTATTGGTAATTTATTTCAACCTTTCTTACTACCTACCTTCAATTTCTATATTCAAATATGTAACATAATAATTGCGTCGCTGTACAAGTTAAAAGCATTGTAAATTTAACTTCTATATTATTTGGTTTACTTTTTACTAGACTCCACTTGGTAGAGCAATAAAAAAATCTCCAGGCCAAATTTTCGGCCTCTGTGTGCACACACACAGAGGCACTCTCTGTTCCTTCACTCTCTTAGTCATGGGACGGCAGACTGACACGAACGAACACAGATGGGACGCAAGCCCAACGGCTTTTACGTGCTTTCTGAGACATTGGAGGTAGAGCAATAACAACATTACTATAGCAGGAGTTTTTATTCGGAAACGGTAATCGTTTTGTTGCAATAAATCTATTCGCATGTTTCTATTTAAGCACTTAATTTGCATGCACTAATTATTCTGACAAGGATTTAAGTAATTTAATGCAATATATTTCGCGCTGTCGTCGTGCTGTCAGTCCTATGCAGACAGCAATACAAGTAATTGATATAGAGTTTATAGACCTACTAGCTGTTTCCCGCTGCTCCACCCGCGGTCTTAATTTTTTTTTAATATTTGATATGTAAGCTATCCTATCTTTCAAGTTGGATCAAATTGTATGGTGTGCAAATTTGATTAATATCGGTTCAATAGTTTCGGAGTTCATCCCGGACAAACATCGTGACACTGGAATTATATATAATAGATATAAGACGGATTAGAAGAAATAGAATACTTAGTAAAAAGTTTTATATATTTCTGTAGTTTTGTGCATACAAAATGCTTTTTAAATTGCCGACAAAAACGATAAAATTTAATTATAGGTACTTAATAATCACCGTTTGCGTCAAAACCTGGGTCTGCTATTTAAAACGTAAACAAGTCAATTTGTTTTATTGTTCGGGTAGGTCAAGAAACTGCATAGTTTGTCATTTTGTAATAACATCCAGTGATATCAATAAAGGTAGATTAGTTTAATAACAAATTATAAATATGTTTCCATTCCGATATTTAGGTTTATACCTGCACCCAACATTTATTAAGATTTATTACGACAAAATTACATTGAATATTAATCTGATACTAATTTCTATTAAAATATTTATGTCAAAAGCGGTGCACGATAAAATATGCTGAATTTGAAAAGTGTGTGATGGCGTGACAATCGACAAAGACAAATGTGGATTGAATGTATGATTAATTTATTGTGTAAATTATACAAAATTATAAACCTAGCTAATTAGCTAGTAATTTCTTATTTGTATTGATATTTCAATTAAATACCGGCTACGTCCGTGACGTTATCGTTTCAAATCAAATTAAAAATAAACTGCCATTCAGGAAAGCTTTTGGTCCAAATTAAATACTGATTTAAATTTAGCACGCATTAGGATTTAAAAATAAAAGGGTCGAAAAAAGTAATAATTTATTTATAACTCGATATACGAAAATAACTGGCATTTTAAATCACGAAGTACAGTTCATAAATGGAACCACTGGCCCAATTTAAATAAATAATTATATCCGCATCGTCTTACCGGCTGTCATGCTGCCTACACATAGGTATACAGGGTGAAATTGAATAAATGCGACAAAAAAAATGGGAGCTTCAGTTTCAGTAACATAGCAATTTTATTATAAACTGTTTTTTCTACAATCTAAATTGTTAAAAAAAATTACGCGATCATCGTTTTCAAAAGGTCCATTGATGTTATTATCTTTATTTAAGTACGAATTATCGGTATTCCAGCAAAATATTTAATATGCAAAATAAATAAGAAAAATTAAATCGTGCCCACTACACGAAAATGGTAGTACCTACGCGAAATTCTTTGATACTTTAATTATTTTAACGCTTTACGTAACACTGATCAATTATTTTTTAATTTTACATTTGATATTTTCTACATTTTCTTGACAACACGTATTATTGTATATTTAAATTTGTCGGATCTATTCAATTTCACCCTGTATAATGTGTAAACTTGCTACATATTTCAAAAAGGTTTTACAGTTAATACTGCTACATGCTACATGCTGCCTCCCAAATGTTTACACGTAAACATTTGGGAGGCAGCATGTTATTGTCTGTTACTGGTTTAACATGGTGCATTTTAAATGAAATTTTTATTCTTTATATGATAAAATATGTATTTGCTTGTCGTTAACACGGGATTCGTCACATAACTTACCATTGTGCAATACTGAAGCAGCATCCCTTACCTATTAATGTTAAAATGTTATTGTTATGAATTTAACATTGATAAAAAAAAACCGGCCAAGTGCGAGTCAGACTCGCGCACCGAGGGTTCCGTACAAACCTGTAGGTATATAAGTAAAAGTTATGGTATTTTTATTGCTAAATGAAATGTAGTAAGTTTAAAATTATTAAAAATATTTTTATTATATGATATAACTAAAAATGTATACTTTTCGCAATTTTTCCTATATCTCTGCTATAAGACGTTGCTTCATACCAAATTTCAAGATTCTGAGTTCACGGGAAGTACCCTGTAGGTTTTGATTCCCTTGCGGGTGTCGAAAATTTGCGGCATAAACGGGAGTATCTTTTGATCGCGTTGACTTAGAAGTTTGATTTTTTCACAGCTCCAAGAGACCATAGACTTGAGTATTTGATATGAATTTCAGCTTGATACCTCCACGCGTTCCTGAGAAAAAAGGTCTTGACAGACAGACAGACAGACGGACAACAAAGTGATCCTATAAGGGTTCCGTTTTTACCTTTTGAGGTACGGAACCCTAAAAATGAAGAATTTCGACAACAATATCGTTTTGGAATATCAATTCATTGTTGTTTATATTGTGGCTTTGAGATGATAATGTTTTCCCTTTTACGATGCTTTACTTTGGTTGAAAATGGATTTATTAACTACGTAATGATTAACATGACAGATACAAGTGTTATTATTATAGCTACTTGTAATTATAATCGGATAGTATTTAACTGTACCTCAATTTATTCAAGTTTTCTTCAACTAATTTTGCCTTTCATCTGCCAAATATACTAATTGTGCACCAAAATGTGTTCATCAGAATATTTTATAATAAGCACCTATTTAATAACAGTTGCAATTTCTCAGATTATAAGGAGCTCACATTAAAAAAAAAATACGGTGCTGCTATATTGCCACCCACCACGGAAGATTTCCGTGCCTATGAGACACGGATATCCGTGTCTTATAGTCAAGTCTCTAAAAATAGAAAACGCACATAAAGTAGTGAATCGCTTGAAAGGTTTTCCAGCACGGGGCGGTCGCTGCCGCGACTCCGCTCGCTCCGCTCGCCGCCCATATTAACCTAACCCAAACCTACCGGACTTTGGGCAAAAAGTTTTCAACACAAAGTCTAGGTTGAGTAATGCGGCGGCCAGCCCTACGGGCTTAGGCCGCCGAGTTTGGAAATTAATTAAGTTTAGGTTAAGTCTAAGCTTGAAAGACAGAGATGACTATACATCAACGATCGTTGCCCTATCTGTATTTCCAGTCGCTCACTTAGTAATGTAGTCGCTCGGATAAAATTTTAATATATGAAATGGATTAATCACAATCCACTTTTTGTAAGCTCGTTCTGGATTTTATTATTTATCAATATTCGTCGTTAGTTTAGTTAATTTTTCGCTTACTCAAATTCATACCGCTCAAGTTATTAATACAGTATGTCTTCATCAGTCGCAAAGCTTTCTTTTAATCGCTTGTTTTATAATTCCCCTTAGATATAATGTGTAACAATTAGGAATATTGTTGCACAATCAGTATTTTTTGTGAAAGAAAAATATAATTTCTGTTTTATGAGAATATTTACTTTTTAATCTGTTAAAAGTAATATTTTAGAGATGTATATGTTACCGGCCAAACCCGATTTCAGGACAAACTAGTTTTGCCTAGGCTAAACTAGTTCTTCCTATACGCGATAGGATTAACTAGTATAGCCTAGTCCAAACTAATTTGTCCTAAGCCCGATAGGATAAACCAGTTTCACCTAGCTAGGCCAAACTAGTTGATCCTAATATAAATACGCCCACGACTTTGTGTTGAAAACTTTTTGCCCAACGTCCGGTAGGTTTAGGTTAGGTTAATATGGTGACCCTTACGTGCACGAGGGCGGCGAGCGGAGCGAGCGGAGACGCGGCAGCGACCGCCCCGTGCTGGAAAACCTTTCAAGCGATTCACGACTTTATGTGTGTTAAATATAGCTTTATTATCAAATTGCCCAACTATCATGTAGCAACATATTTATATCAGGTTCAACTAGTTTAGCCTAGGCTAAACTGGTTTATCCTATCGCGTATAGGAAGAACTAGTTTAGCCTAGGCAAAACTAGTTTGTCCTGAAATCGGGTTTGGCCGGTAACATATACATAGGTGTACATTTAGATTTTTGGTGAACAGTTAAAAATTATCCATTATAATCTTTAAATTACATACCTACATAGGTACTATTTTTTTTTATCAACAAACCTATAATTTATTGAGATAAATGTAAACAGTCTTAGAAATAATCAAAGAAACAATAGTCATTATTTAACTTATTTTGTTTTAAAGCTACGAAGGCATAAACATAAGTATGTATACGATATACCTACAGAATAACTACAGATTAAAGTTCGATCCTTTAGTTTACAATTATCTAAGGGTTCCTAGGGTCAGGCAATACGGACAAGTACGCGTGAGTACTTACCTAAAAATAATAAACAAAAGACTTAAAACAATACACGAGTAATATGTTTTTTCCAGTTCCAATGTACTGTGGCAAAATAAATGACTATCGGTTTTTTTATTCGTTTGCAAGTGCAAGGTACGATTGCAGTGGACGGGTCACGTAACTGTTTCTCCGGGAAGCCTGTCAAGGGCCGAGCGGTGCTTTTCCGTGTACACACATATTATAGAAACATTGTGACTTGTACACGAGAAAGATTCCATTATTTATTGTTAAGTTGTTCATGCAAATAGTGTTTTTTTTTACTAACCGGGAATTGTGCTTTCTGTTTACACGAATGTATTTTATTTAAACTAGGTATTTGAAATGGATTCCATCGCGTTTTATTAGTGTTCTAATTACTGACTGTCGATATAAATTGTAGTCGAACGGACATATTTACATAATTCTACAGTTGACTCTAAGAGCTCGAGACTTCTAATCATTTTGATGGATTTGTAAGTACTAAAATATCTCACATTGCGAGTTACTTATCTCTATAGTTACACACCTATCATATCTTTATACATTTTATACTGAAATATATAACTTATGTTATTCACTTATTTTATATGTCTGTCTACTAACGTTGAACAAAGAAAAAGTTTTTTTTGTACCAGTTGGTAAGTTGTTTGTAGTGAGAGATTTCAAAATATCTCCAGGAAAAGTACCTTATTGTAAGATCAAACTGCATTTTAATAGTGCTCTGAATAATTCAATAGAATAATGGCGCTGAGCCAAATGGAGGACAATTGAATTGATTGGCTCGGTGCCTCATGACTTCGTCCAATAAACTATGCAAATACATTTGTAGATCGTTGACAGGACGTAAGGAAATCTATTTAGTAGGAGTAGTTAGAACTACAATAGGTTCGTCAACTTTCTAATTGTTTATCTTGATAAAAAAAAATATATTTAGTTAAGAAATGTGAAATTATCTATATTTTTAATTGATAGCTCTCAAATTTCAATTTTTTTTTTTTTTCTTAACTTGTACAAGCTTTTCTGAAGGCCATAAATAACCTTCTGAGAAAAGTTTAAAAATGTTAAAAGTGTCATCAGGCGCTGAATACACATAACATTTCTATTGTGTATCGCAAAAAATCTGATCGGATGTATCGGTCTAATAGTTTTTGATGAAAAGCGAACAGCCATACTTGCATAGAAAAACCATAAACCAACTCTTTCCATATTCAGTCGACATCGCATTTAATCATAGCAAAAAGCCATTACATTTGAAAAAGAAAAACTAAACACTGCCATTAATGATACTTGAAATATGAATTTTAATTTACTTTACTTCAATTTGTGATGCTAAACAGATTATTTATTTTAATTTTTGTCTATATTTAAATTAAAATTATTATACAGAAAATGTGTTGAACAACTATACAAACTTATAATACTTATACCTATTTATCATAAGTACAATAAGTAGGTTTATGTCTAACAATAATTTTAAAATAATTTCCATCGAAATGTTTTTACTATCCAAGAGAGAACTTATAATTTTTCATCAAAAATCATACTCAGAAGTTCCGTATAGTAGTAATTGCATACGGTATTTTGATAAATCCGGTAAAACTGGAAGCCGACCCAAAATAGCTTGGGACACAGCTAGACCGATTCACATCGGTCTTTTGAACTATTACACATTACAAGCAACCTTTGCTATATCGGTTGAAGCCTTACAACAACTAACCGCTTAAATATGAAACCGGACAATAAGATTCCACCATATATCACGTTTATAATACCGGCCTACAAATGTCACACAATGTATGTATAGGGCACAAGCCTTTTCACATAATTATAGAGTGGGAATGAGTATTGATCAACATGCTTGCTCATTGCAGGTTGGCGATTTCAGATTCCAAATTAGTGATCTAGGTTTTATGACGACGTTTTCCTTCACCGTTTTCAATGGTGTTTTGGAATAATAAAGAAAGTACCTCCATAATGCTCATTGCGGGCTGACGATTTCAGATTCCTTAATTTTTAGAATCCAAGTTTTCTCCAGATGTTTTTGTTTTGGTTGGAACCTGCACCTATGTGCAACACAAACGCGTTCATTGAACCGCTAGACCGTGGTGGTCTCGGCTTAAAAAAACAGTTCGAACAGAAATAATTACGGTCTTAAAAAAATGATTGTACCATCGGCCAAGCGCATTAGAAAGTTAAGTGCAAAGCATTGCACCATAGCACTGAAGTGTCGTTGACGTATCGTATAAAAATAGCAAACTAGAAACGTGGGTTAAGGTTACCTAAAGCTGAGCGAGAAATGAGCGAAGTGAGCGAAGCGAAATAGAATGTATGTGCCTTTATTGTGGGACGGATGAACTTGATACAACTGTTGTAATATATTTTTTTATACAGTACGGCCGACGGTTCTAGGACTTCTAGGTCGGCCTGAAGTTCGTTCGGATCGCTGCGCAGAAGTCAATTTTAGGGATACTATACTCGTCTTTAGGGATACTAGAAATACCTACTATTCTGTACATGCGCATAACTTCGGCGAGCAAACTTCACGCTGGCTATGACTCGTCGGCCAATATTTGAATCCGACAATTTTTTTTATCATTTTATTATTGCGAAGACTAATAAGTAAATTAGAGTTTATATTTATGGTTAGAAATATGATTAGATACTATTATACTAGTTAGTGAATCGATTTTGATAAAAAGATAGATATGGACATTATGGACATAATTTTGTTTATTTAAACCACACTTCCCAGACATATCGCGTAACAAACATTAGACAAAAAAACAAATTGGGTGCCAACTATGTCTGAAGACGGATTAAAACATGTACCATTCAACCGAACTCAAAATCTAGAGGTCAACAAAAAAGTCTTATCCAAAAAAGGTGACACGCAGTCACCTACGATGGGATTGTGAACCAAGTATACATCACTTCAATAAGCAAAGTATTTATGTCTCAAGTACCTACTGCATGAACTATAATGGATGCAAATTAAAAATAAAAATCAAGGGTTTTGTACAATGGATCATAAAAAGAGTATGAAAAACGTAGCGACTGGCTGGCAAGTGTCTGGTTCGTGAGAAGCTTGGTCACTGTACCGACTCTAACGTTTTTGCTTTTGTTTCAATAGGTAGTGGTGCAACTTTATATAATTCTACTTTTGTGTATACAGTCTGCAAAAAAGTTGATGAACATATTCTATAAAATACCTAGAAGAGAATTTAAAGTTGATAAATCGATGTTCAATCGATTGTCACTCGAAACGAAATAGCCTTAGTACGCAGGGTTCACATTATGATATCCATAATAGGCCTGATTTGACCAAAGTCAGATAACCTTTATTCGTGAAATAAAATGGCGCCTGACAGTATTTATATTCATATATGTCAAAAATTCAACATTTATCCGAAGTAAATAGTTAAATGTGGACAACATCACATACAATGCTCCGAATCCAAAGAAACAAGCTCCAAAGCACTTATGTATTGTAATCAGAGACAACGAAGGTACCACAAACACCCAGACCCGAGACAATGTCGAAAAGTATCTACATTGACCCGTCCGGGGATCGAACTCGGGACGTTAGCGCTGGCGACACTTTGAAAACCGATGTGTTCGCCACTCGGCCACGGGGGTCGTCAAAAGAAGAAGTTCCAAGCCTTATTTATCCCCCCATAAGGCTTGTACTTCTTCTTTTGACGACCCCCGTGGCCGAGTGGCGTACGATAAAAGTTTGAAGTACAATTTATGAAATGTAACATGTCCAGGTGCTTTATTAACCTATGTTGCTGATTGTACTATTATACATTGACTATAAAGTATGACTGTCAATTATTGAATTTGAAATACGTCATTAATTTTGATCAGGTATTCCGAACGTTTGTAAGCAAGTATCGATAAAGCTTGTTTAATTAATGTGAAAATTTTGCACAAAGCACATTCCTGAATCGCTAGAGATTAATTTCACACCGAGACTAGAATTATTATGAGATTATGTAATAAATATGTAATTATTACTTCTTCGGAACATTAACTTTACGACATACAATAAATCATATTTTATTTGATACTTGTGTGGCTCAAGCACTGTTTGTTTCACTCAGTAATATGACGGAATGGGTTACTGCCAATTACTGGCTTTAGGATATCTAAATACAGAACTGCTCACAAAGAAAAACTTCTTTGGGTTTGACATTATTAGTAAAAAAGGTTTCCCAAAACCTATCTAGTACCTATCTCTTTAGTAAACTTGGATATTTTACTAATACTTTAAATGCGGAAGTTTGTAAGTGTGCACGCTCAAAGGCATGGTCCTATATTGATAATATTTGGTATATAGAAAGCTGGATGACACCTAGGCATAGGCCCTAAAAATAAGTTATCTGATAAACAGCGGGTGACACCGCGTGGCGCAGCTAGTTCATTAAACCTTTTTTCGTCATCATACCAGTACCTAAGTTTGGCGAGAGAAATTTTTAAGGTAACAAAATGGTGTACCTGTTTCAGAATAAATAAAAAAGAAAGATCTATTATCACATTATTATTTTAAGTTGTTTATCTACTTCTCAATATACTTATCTAGTTTTGCATTGTTTCAGGGCCAAGAAAGTTGGTGGTGAAGGGCGTAGATGGCAGGTTCACGTCGGGTCAGCTGGTAGCCATCATGGGACCCTCCGGCGCTGGCAAGAGCTCGCTACTCAACGCATTGTCTGGATACAGGTTTGTATGACGTCACTGAAATCAATAAAACGAAATGAACATTGTTGACCCTACTCTACTAGTTTTACCTGACCTCAGTATCATCATTTAATTTTTTCATCTTAATATTCACTAAAATCACTTCGTAGTTCTGATGCGTACTGAGTTTATAACTTTGGAGTCAAAACTGATCACGAATATATGACAGCTGTACTAGTAGTAAATGTTTGGTAAGTATAATTTACAATCCCAAACTTTTGAGTCGCTTTGATGCCACGCAGTTCTGACGCGAACTCCGTTCATTAGTATTGATTTCCTAATTTTGATCATCTACTTTTGCTATTGACTGTACCTACTAACATGATCATTATTCATTATGGTTGTTTGGGTTTATGGCAAAACAGGGGTCAAGAACAAGTATATATTTCATCCATTTTAATCTATTTCAAATTCCCCTACTCCCCCCTACTACCCACCTACCTGTAACGATATTTATTTCCCGCATTATTTTTTTTTGAAGTGAATGAACCATGAATCGGTATCATTTACTGTAATGGTAATTTAAGTTATACAAAAACGTTACTCTTGCGGATCTAATTTCAAGTTAATTAATTAAGATAAACCGTTAGGAATTAGGCTTAGTTTGGAATCCCACATAAATTAAGTGTCCTGTAATATGAAGGTTGGTATTTAAGTATAATTAATATAAACTTCTAATTACTCCTCTATTCGTCCCACTGCCAGCAGCCCAAAGACATCACAAATAATTAAGCACATAAACTTTATGATTTGTCTTTATTTTAAACCTCACTCTTTTGGAATACTATTTTAGATAAAATATACATTTACAAGTATTTCTTGTACTGTAAATAATTATTCTTTGTTTTATGTTTCCTAACACGTACTTAATGGTTACGTAACTAACATTAAAATATTTTATAGTTATTGCGAAAATGGTTACTAAGTGTTCTTTACATTTAGTTCTTTTAATTTCTGACATGTTATCTCTCATATTTTCTTTTACAAACTCGTAATCGTTCATCAAAACAAAACCACTACTTTCTTTTATTTAGTACCATTCTTTAAAAAAAAAAAGAAGATGTCAGCATTTACCCGATTTTTAGTATAGATAATAACGAACTTTTCCAACTCCAGGTCTGCGGGCGTAACAGGCGAACTTCTGGTAAATGGGCAGCCGCGAGACGAGCAGCTTTTCCAGAGGTCTTCCTGCTACATAACCCAGGAGGATTTGCTCCAGCCACTGCTAACAGTTCGTGAAGCCATGGACGTAGCTGCCAAGCTGAAAGTGCCCAAAGGATCGAAGGCACCCTCAGAGGAAATCTTGCAAGAAATGGGCTTATTAGAACATCAGCACACGAGGACGGATATGTTGTCTGGAGGGCAGAAAAAGAGGTGAGATAAAATAAAAAACTTAAACGTAAACAGAAGAATGATTTAATATTGCTTATTAGACATAACGTAAAAGAAAAAAAGAACCTCCTCCATTTTGGAAGTCGGTTAAAAATATGAAGTCAACTTTCAAATATCCATACTACTCGTTATCTGCGGCAGATGTCGCCATTGCGAAAAAAGAGAAATTAATTAGGAAATTCTTAATGCATATTAAAATTATCAGCAATTAGGGATTTAATGTACTTACTTAGATACCTACACAAATTCGGTCTTTATACCGCTAGGCCACCACGACATGTGTGTGTGTAAACACGAGATTTATAATAATCTTAGATGTTACATAATATTAATTATATAAATTTTTCCAAAAGTGCTATTATTATATTTTGCTGTTTTCGAAACAGAGTTTTTGCCTTGTATTAATAATATAGAAGAAACTTGTTTTAATTTACAGGCAGATTATAAATCTGTAATCGTTATAAGTGGAGAGTTAGGTTTTTTATCGATATCAATCAATTTTATTTTACATTAAATTATAATCGATTAGTTGCAGTCGATGAAATATAATCACCCGTGTCTGAATCTAGGAAAAGTTCTAAATTGTTGTCGGTTACTCACCTGTTTCCTCGTGATAGCAGTAAAATTTCTCACAGTAATTGTATAGAAATATTTATATACTTACGTGTAGCATTGTTCATTGTTATCTGGTACGACAGGGAAGTGGTACCTACCGCACTTAAGTAAATGCCATAAGAGCAACCTCAAAATACATTCGATCATATTTGCATTAAGTTTGGCGAAGTACAAGTACGAACTATTAATTTGTTCAAAAAGAAGCTTAAGCTAAATGTAAAAAAGGGTACTACAGTGTCAATGTTTTTTTGCACGATAAACGTATCTAAAATTGTTGTAGCAAAACTGAATATAATATTTCAGATTAAGTATGTAATTTAATGTAATTTGTTATTTGTACGCCTGATACTACAGGACATGTTGAGATCACAAAATATATTGTAACACCATATTTTAAAATGTAACACATGTTTCATATAAATAAATTTATCTTTATCTTCACGTGAACTACCTATGAACTAACTAAGTATAATTCAACAGGCGTATGATAACACTTTTTAACCTACCGACCTATTTACCGACCCTATTTATTCACATCTCTAATATTATTTCCAAGCTGCATTGAGCAAGGGTCATGATCAAGGTCTGTTATTTCTCTTTGGTCTTTTTCCAGAACAGTTGCAGGCAGATATTGACACATTTTATCCTTTAAAATACTTTAAATTATTGCAACTAAATCGATGACTCATTTAAAAATGTAAGACAAAAACAATATTCATTTCGTCTCGGAAACAGTTTCGTAGAATGGTTTACAACCATTTCTCATAAAAAGAATTAGCGATGTAAACTTGTTCTTTGTATGTTAAATTTCTGAATAAGGTTTAAGGAAGTCACCTCGACCTGTCGACGAACGAAATACGACTCGATTTTCACATTTTGGAAAAAGATAATAATTTCCTTATTCTTGTAATCCTATAGGTTAAGGAAAGTTCAGACAATTATGTGCATGTGGTTCTTGTTGCAAGCAATGATGGCAATTATAGCGGTATTGACATTTTGCCTTAACTGGGTTCGATAAAACCTTGCGAACTTGTGAATTAACGTCAACTTCCAATGACAGCAGAAGTAACCTGGTAATTTAGTAGTTTCTACTGAACATGAAATAGACATGTACCCACTGTGTGGGAATCCGTGAATACAATATTGTAATCATGCAAAAACGTATTGCGCTTGACATTTGACATTGCTATCGGTCTTTCAACCCAACCACGTGCAAATATATGTTCATAATCACACTTTAATCATGCGGATAATATTGATTAAAAAGAAGTTTTGTGCTTGTTTCTTGAAGAGGATATAAAATAATGAAGATGTCATATTCTATGAAATAGGGGCTCGTGGCTAAGTGTAAGCCGTACGTTTTGACCGATAATTTAGGTTAAGCCGCACTCGCTACGGTTGGTCTGTTGATGGGTGACCATTTATAAACATACCGAGACCCCTTCGTGCCTCGGAAAGCACGCTAAGCCGTTGGTCCCGACTGTCATACGGTGATCTTTGACAGTCATTAAGTCATTACAATTCTGACAACCAGTCTTACTGTGGGATACTGTATTACCCAGTAAAATGGGTTGTGGGGGTGAGATAGGCAGTCGCTCCATGTAAAACATGTAAAATATATTATTCAGCTAAATCCGGAAAGACTGGAAGCCGACCCCAACATAGCTTGGGAAAACGCTAGGCAGAAGAAGAATATTGATTAAAAACAGTTTATATATCTTTAAATGCTGACGTACCTACTTACCTAGACCGAATATTGAAACGTTAATCAGTTTGAAGCCACCGTTAAGTCTTATGCTGTCTTTGTCACTTTGAGGTGTGAAGTAGCGACAAATAGACATTTAAGAACATCATAAAGTTAATTAGAGTTTCAGTATTCTGGGGTTATAAGTCTCTCTATGAATTCATGAAACTCTTTATTTATGTTTTTACTTGGAATTTCGTTACTTATTAGCGTTTTGTTTGACAGGTTATCGATAGCACTGGAATTGGTCAACAACCCTCCAATTTTCTTCCTGGATGAGCCCACTAGTGGGTTGGACACAGTCACTACGACCCAGTGTGTCAAGGTGCTCAAGCAACTGGCGAGACAGGGCAGGACTGTGGTCTGCACCATACATCAACCATCGGCATCTTTGTTGGAGCTTTTTGATCAGGTAAGCTGAAACTCCTGAAATATATTTGTGTTCAGCTTTCACAGAACTCAACATCTGGTTCAGCAAATGCTTCAATTATTCGACCAATAATAGAGTTGGATACAATAACCTGAAAATGGGTGTAGTAACTAGTGATTAGACATATATAAATCTGCCTTTTTTTTCCATACTAGTAATGAAATAAATATACTTCACGGTAGCGACGTGCTAGCATAATTTGAACCAGAACCTAAATTAAATACATACAAATCTGATTTTCTTTTTTGTGAGTAAATACTTTTTTATGCTAAGTTTTTATGGTTCAACGAACGAACCGAAAATGATTTATTTTAATTTTGAGAATTCGATTTGTTTTTTTTTTTGGTAGAATGCAAATCAGATCTGAAAATTAGAAAATTTGCAGGATTTATTAGCAGTTATGTTATATGGTATTTTGTATATTAATGTGAATCGAATAAATTAATAATAATAAATAAATAAATAATAATGGTTGCAAGAAGAATACATTACAATATACTTACATTTTAATTAAATAGAAAAAAAACTGATTTAATTTCATTTTAACTTTTATAGTTTACATTCCATTACATAACTCCTGAACACACAACATTATTGACAATACGTTCTTTATTGTCAATAGCATTGTTGTTGTGGAGAGCCTTAGTGTTTTTTTTAGACTAGTCTTTGCTCGCGACTCTTCACGCTCGGGTGTTGGTTATTGTGGCAAAAAATAGCATAAATCCACCCTCGATTAATGGAATATCTAACACAGAATTTTTTGAAGTTATATTTCTTTTGGCACATTAGGGAAAACATATGAAAGTAAATTTTTACGATGCGCGCGCATACCATCAAGAAAAACCGACACTCTGAACTTCAGAATAATTGAAGCTAGAATATTTTCGTTTTTCAGAAAAAGATACCAACAGAGCAAACGTTAAGACATCTTCGTATGTTTGCGTAGATTTTTATCTTGTTTCGCCAAAGAAGTATATCTTCTTACATGAGTACATATATAGTTTTTGAGCTGGACTGAACTGGATTAGCGCGTACAACCAAACAAGCGAATAAACAAAAAAAAAAACTTCCACTTTTAAACTCTTACCTATTAGTAAAGATTTCTTTTTGAAACTCTTCGATTTGAAATAAAACAGGAGGAAAATAGATAACTTTTACTGATCATAACTTGCGCCAAGGCAAAAACTTGTATGTAGTACTTGTTCACGTCAGGAATTAACCGGAACGGCCGTACGTTATTATAATAGAGCTGACTTTAAAGTTCGACTGGAACAATTGACGCAATACTCTAGAACTTCAATTGTTTTACATCCGTGTAGTCACAGTTTTATTAAGGCTCTAGACAGACGGACTGCATTTCAACTGCAAATTGCAGTTCAGGTGCAGTTCGAATGCAGTTGACACGACTGCAATGAACTGTGAATTGTGTCAACAGCACCTGAACTGCAATTTGCAGTTGAAATGCAGTCCGTCCGTCTAGAGCCTTTCGGTTTCTGGGCTTTATAGACATATAGCAGTTACCTAGAGGTAAATATATGACCTACTGAACAATTTTATAAGATCGAGTCACGCGACAAACTCACTTCCGTTGCTCAAAATAGATTTTAAACGGCCTACTTCAAAATTTGTTTTTCTTGTTTTATTTGTAGAGTTCCGTACTTAAATGGGTAAAAACGGCACCCTACTACTTACACTTTGCTATCTGTCTGTCCGTCCGTCTGTCTGTCTCATGGCTAGACAGTTGAAATTTTCACAAATTATGTATTTCTGTTCCTGAAAATACAAAATTTGCTCGATATCAATAATAGCAACAGATAGGCATTCGAAATATTCACAAAATACTCAGTTGTATTTTTACTTTATAATAAATAATATAATTAAAATAAATATAAGTATATTAAACTTTTTTGCCTATTTTTACTCGATATCATGAAGTGGTCACATATTCACGAAATTAAATACTTAATAGCATATTTTATAAAAGAAAAAAATTAGATGGGCTCTCATACAACAAAGTGATTGCCGCTTTTTATAGAAAGAGAATGGTACGGTACATTTGTGTGTAATCCGACTCGCGCTTGGCCGATTTTTTTATATTCACTATCATAATTCTGGTTTCCGATATTTTTTCAAGCAGGGCTCAACCTGTTTAACACGTTGCTTTGACGTAGAATAATGACTGGAACTGACCTACCAACTTGTTTCAAGTTCTCTTAGTCAACAATAATTACATAAATGAATGTCATTGTTAATCAAGACTCGGTGTAAGTACTTGTTTATATTGTGTGTTTTACTAGATTTTTGTAAACAGGTTATAAGTCGTCTTCGATTTTTGTACAATATACTCGATATTTCTTGTGAATAATTGCGAATTCTCCTGTTGAACTACCTACCTATGTAAACTATAGAAAAGACATATTATCCTGAAGTGAAAAATTGTAACTAAATATACTTAGTTCATAATTATAGACTGCACGGATACCCGAGTGGTATAGGTCACCACTCCAATTACCACTGCGTGCAACTTGCTGCGGGTTCGATCCCCGCATGAGACAAGCATTTGTGTGATCCACAAATGCTTGTTCCAAGTCTGGGTGTTCTTTGTACCTACATGTGACTTGAATGTTAATGAAACCCTTGCGACACAAGGATTAAATTCCTTAGTGCGGGTGTTGTTTGTAAAAACAAAAAAATATTACTAAAGCTCTCTAAGTATAGCGGAAGAGCTCTTAACCATATTACTTATTTTATTAATCGAACTTAACGTACGTAGGCAATTTACTTTACTGCACATACACATTTTCTTTTTCCCCATTTTATAAATTATTGTTTATTATTTTATTTATTTAATTTTATGCGCCACATGTGCCGCAATACGTAATATTTTTTTTCTTTCTATAACTATTTATATATTTAGATACAGGACCTACATATAATAACAGCTTCTGTAATCCTCACAGCCCAAACAGAATCTGAAAAAATATTTTGTTCAGATGCGCCAATCTCTGAAACGACAAGCCTGAGAAAGAAATCTTTTTGCATTTGATAGCTCAATTCTTGAGGAAGTTAACTATAATTTATAATTTCGCTACTGGCTTTGGCAGTAAGCAAGGCGAGTAAAACTGCATGGCACAGAATACATAGATACTATATGTATTCGTACATGATTTAAGACCATCACAACTCACGGTAAACTACCAAGAACATATAATTTGTAAGAATATTATTACTCTGTTATTAACTCGTCCACACCTTCGATCGTGACTTATTTATTGCACTGAAGTATAAAACACATAAATGATATGTATTAATAAATTAATTATGATTAGAAGAATAAATAAACCGACGTTGTATAATATTGTCGACAACAATTACGGAATAAAATAAGATCATGTGTTATAATACAATCATAACGGCCTATAAATGTCCCACTGCTGAGCACAGGCACTGTAGTTTGGTTTTCAACAATAAATATTTTAGTAACTTGTCAATAGGCACGAAAAGATTTAATGCTGCAATATCTACTAATTAACAAGATAAATGTGAAAGTAATCCAATCTCTGAAGCGGCGGTAGCCTAATGGCTAGGTCATCGGACTTGCGATCATGTGGTTGCGGGTTCGAATCTCACCCATTACACTACAGACGTGAACACGTGAACCTATACGTAACACAAGCAAATAAGCTAAGCACGAGGGGTTAACAAGATTATCTACTAGTAATGTGCGACCGACATTGCTAGTAATCTTTATTAAAAAAAAAAAAATCCAGTTACACTTTATCTGCTAATTCACTGAACCTATTTTCGTGAAACTAAGTAGTCAATATTACCTTATAGGTGCCTACTATGTTTCATCAAAATCAGTTCCCTTGTAATATTAGAATTAATAAGGATGAGGTAAGATTTTAATGAATTCTGAAAACGGATTGAAAAACTCAAGAAAATAGGTAGATACGTGCATGATATTGAAAAAGTCACATTGGTGCTTACCGGGGTTTGAACCCGCATTATGCATACTAATCCGATCGTTTAAACCATTTAAGTCGTAAACATGTAAAATTAATAATCTTAATAAAAACATCGGTTTTTGCAGCAGAGTTACAACCCAAGAAGTCAATAAACTTGTTTGAGTATGATGCATTGTTATAAAAGATTCAACTTATTTAGTTTTTGGAGATTTGGAGACTTGAGTAGAATTACGAGACTAGAACTCGTTAGTCTGAGTTTGAGTCCTTTTGTTCATTTAGGTACGAGATTTCCTTTGAGTCTTATTAGTTCTTAGACTGAGTCTGATACAGCCATCAGATACATACACATCCTCACTCTTTTATTCAATCGATCTAAGGAAAGCGATAGGTCATAAACCGTAAGAAAATGATTCGACTATTTTAAATACAGTACCTAAGTAAACAAAATGCACTTTAGTGTTCTTATGGATTTAGTCCAGAGTTATTATAAAAAAAACTCAGACCTTTGACTAGAAATGACTGCACGGATAGCCGAGTGATATAGGTCACTATTTTAATTACCACTGTGCGCGACGTGCTGTGGGTTCGATCTTCGCATGACACAAGCATTTGTGTGATCCACAAATGCTGTAAATGTCTGGGTGTTCTTTGTGCATGTGATTTGTTAAACCCCCGCGACACAAGGATTAAATTCCTTAGTGCGGGCGTCGTTTTATATATACTTCTTCAGGTAGAAATCTTAAAATGGAAAATGAACTTATCATATAAAGTGACAGGTCACGTGACTTGAAAATATGATTGTCAATTTTAAGATTTTGAACTATGATTCTTGGGAGAAGTTCTTCAGTTTTATGCGCCTGATAAGCTCGTTGAATAGGTATCCGCACTCCTTTCAAATTAATCCTGTATATATAAACAAAAAATCTAATAGACTCAAGTTCTGAGTCTTGTTCATAAGACTCGAGGCTTATTAAATAAGACCCCAACAAAACTAGTTACATTGTCGTTGTAAGGATTCTTTAGTAATTTTTTAATAGGTTTAAAAATAAGATATGATGTAGGTAATGGAATATGTGTTTTTTAGACACTAGACCTAAAAATTGAGCCACCACCCGTAGGTACTCACAATTTTTTAATTAGATTTGTTTTTTGCAATAATACTTAATTTTCCTCGTTACCTTGGAGAAAGATGTTCATTATTGGATGCAGTATTTCAAATACGATCGAGCATTCCAGTAGCATCCCTTAAAGAGAGAATATATTCGGGATAGTATTTCCGTAATCACTCAGCCTTTAATTTCATTTGAATCCTTCTGTAATACTTGTAATAACTTCGTGATAGGTAGTCGTGTCTGCTAGCGTGAGCGATTCCTATTGTTTCATTAAGTCAGCCATTATTTACATAATGAATATAATCAACATTAATTACACAATATTCCGTGATTTACATTTTTTTTCCTTTCTGTAGAACAATCATTGTGCAATTTTACGGTAGGTACCTATCTGAATTCTGGGATCGAAAGTGACTTGAAAAGAATTAACCTAAAAAAAAATTGAAGTTCAAAATATTCTCAGTTCACTGGAACTCTTGAAAATAGAAGTAGACTGCAAATGCTAAATCGGGATTGCCTGTCTCTGTAGACGAGTGACATTTCTACAAATTAAGCGTTAACGATTATAGAATTGATATAACAAATAACATTCCTTTTCGGTAAGCATGTGACTTAGACCATCATTCATTTGAGCGATTCGATCAGCGTTAACGCTTGTAGGAATGTCACTTTTGTCAATAGGAGCTGGTCCCTGTTTAAAGGGAATAAAGAGGCTTTAGTGATTTAGCCGGTAGGAGTCGGCAAGTCACCTCGTCTTCTACAGGTTTGAAAAAGTATCTGAGAATTTTTGAAAGTCGAAACAAACGCCTCTTCAAGATCCACTACCTAATTAATCAATACCCTGTAAAAAGCAGCGCCTAAACAAATGACTGCTCTAAGAAATCGTGTTTTTATTCACTTGACAACAGTAATTTAAATCAATTTCCGAAAATTATTTCCATGTAACCTATCACCAATCACGCGACACGTTGACGTCACCTCTTACCCCGTACGAATGTGAAATACATTGTAGCAGTATATATTTACCACGGCCACACGTGTGATTATAATATCTATTTTTGGCACTGATTACGTTGCCAGTACATAAATCACCAAAATTAAATCAAGCAAATTGTGACGAAATACCAACGTGGGCAAGCGACGCATATTCCGGTCGAATTATAGATTGGTGGGCTTTATTAAAAATGGTTAAATCAAATATCATTGGCAATCGTATCGTAATCATAGATTTAAAATAATGTAAGTCAGTCAGTAGGTCAAAACTCAAGGTTTCCAAGGCGCCTGAAATTTGTATAAGGAACATTATTTACATAAAAGACCTAGTTAAAACTGAACAGTAGATATTCATAATAAACAAAGTTCCCTTTTCATTTGTATAGAAAAGACCACACCTTTTCTACTAATGGATAATTTTGAATTTGTAGCGATTTAAATTAATTTATTCATCAGCCTAATAATTAAGTTTTTATTTTAACATATTAACTTAAATGTCATTATTATATTTCAGGTGTACGTGATAGCGGACGGTCGCTGCATATACCAGGGCGACACAGCCGCTATGGTGCCGTTCTTACGGACCGTCGGTCTGCCCTGTCCTAAACACCATAATCCAGCTGATTTTAGTAAGTATATACTTCATACAGACTGCTACTACCTTCTCATAATATTATGTTACATATGCGAAAAATAATCGTGGGGGTGAAAATCTTCAGGGCAAGGCGTGGGTATAATTATGTCGGACTTTCACCGACTAAAAACACTCCGGTCCCATCATTGCCTTTGCCTTTGCCGGAGCAGCGGGATCATTTATTCACTCTCAGCGCTATAAGTACAGGGTTCCAAATATATTATGTCGCGCAATGCACAATCTGTATAACATTACTTGGGGAAAGGGTAGCGTGACTAATTTTGGCAACGTTTTTAAATTAGACCTCATTGTTTGTTAGTAACAAGTTAAATGATCGACGCTCATACCTCATTTACCTAAATATAGGTTTGCGCCAAAGAGGGATAGTTAGAAAGGAATAATAATATCTTGGGTCTAGGGTCTCCCCCAATTTATCTACTCCAGTGCCATCGGTCTTGAATCGCGTCTAACAGACGTAGTTTACTATTATACGATTACATATTGTTGATGGTACCATTTTGTAACTGTTCCGCAGCAGATCTCTTAAATAAACAGTCCTTAATCTATACCGTTATCATACAACTTGTTTAATTCAGATTAAATTTGAATAGAGGTAAATAGGAACGAAATAAATGTTAGCACAAATTATTTGTACATTTGATTGGAATCCGACGAGCACACATTTGTATTGTAAGCGGTTATCTTTTAAGTATGTTTGTGTATGGTCTAGTAGTACCTAAGCAAATATAAGCAGTAGTTTGACAAAACGAGCGTCTGAGGTAATGCCGTTTTCATTAGCTCTACTAGGTACCTACTATTTGCATGACAGAACGTTAAGTAGGTAACTTGTTTATAGTTTGCTAATTAATTAATGCTTTAATAAGTGCAAAACAAATTAAGTCAGGAAAAACAAGTTAAACTCGGGTTAAATATAATTTTGCTGTTTTTAAAATCTAGTTTATTTTGTTTGCTAATAACAAAGTAGGTAAGTATTTAGATCATACTTACTTTCTTGGTTAAATAATAGAAATTCAGCCTTTATTTGTACTTCGTTCCAACATAAATCATCATTCTACTGATAGATACTAATCAGAATTTATTGACAACAACCTGGCTCAGGCCCAGGGAAATCTAAAATCTGTCTACAACTACTAAATTAAACCCTTAAGTATATTTGAGTTAGAGCCTATTTGCTATCCAAACATACCTACAGGATCTGGATACCTAAGTAGATATCGTTTCCAGGGACCTAGGCTCCTTATTTTTATGTTATGAAGTTAGTGGCAGAATTTCTGCACAGCAGTCCCCTTATACAAAGTACATTTCTATAATAGTTATCGCTGATCGAATCGCTCAAATGTATGAAAGTGACAAGTCTTAGTCACGTGACTTTTCGAAGATAAATGTCATAACATACATTTATTGTCATTTAAGCGATTTCTATCATCGTCAACGCCTGTAGAAGTGTACCTTGTATAAGGGGGCTGCTGTGCAGAAATTCTGTCAATAACTTCAGAACATAAAGCCATACTGGTAAACAACTTCATCTGCAAGGGAAAAGATACACCGATATAACAAAACAAAGTCCAAATATTTGTAATTCAAATTGATGACGATACATAATCGTTATAAGAATTTATTAATTGATACTTAGGTTCCATTGTTATTGCTATACTGAAAGTATTTCTGTACATTGGCAGACAGTGGAATGATCTTTGAAGGGGAAACTCGTTTTTCTTAACATGACAGCAAGACGCAATTAGCTTTTTTTTGGTAAACAGGTGTTTATTGTATACTAAAACAAAAAATTAAACTAATTATTATTAAGTAGGTAGGTATAAGTACTTAGTTAAGAGATAATCAAATTTTCTTTTTACCTGCCACCAGCCATCATTTTTCCCACTACTTTTGTGGAAAGTTATGAGACCTACAGCAAGCAAGGGTCGTCAAATTGTTATCTTGAACATTATTTTAACATGAGTTTTTCTCTTTCCAGTTATAGAACTAACAGAAAACCCCGAAATTATCACTCTACTATCAAAAGAAATGATGAACGGAAAGCTATATAAATCCACGAAAATAGACCAGCCACTAGCTCAACCAACAACCAATCAGATGCAGTTGAAGATCAGCTACGAAACAAACGATTCCCAAGAGACTGAGATTATCCTATCAAATGAAAAGTGCACTTATAAAGTACCAAATTACGAAGGTTCAAGTGCCTCCGTAAGTTCGCTCTCCAGTCAGCTTTCCAATGGAAACTCATCGATGGCGTGGATGAAGATGCAAAAATCGGACGCGACGGAATACGCCACAACATATTGCGAACAGTTCTCTATATTGTTGAAAAGAATGATGACGCAAATCTTCAGGAATAGACAAGGTTGGTAGTAATACATCGACAGTTGAATAAGTAGATACTTAACTAAAAAAAAGGCTTACGATCTTAGCGCACAAAAAACTCGTAAATAAGGATTTATCAGAGTGAAATAACTGGTTTCGTCATAAATTCAGACGCTATATTAATTACCCAAGCGTCGAAGTAGTCTAAGAGTATTACTGGTTACATCCGGGTCCAGATTCTTCACATCCGTAAAAATATAGTTTTTGCTTATTAGTCGCATAAGGATAGTAACAACGTCATTTTCCACTGACTTCCAGGTCTTAGCATCCAATTCGTGCACCACGTGATGTGCGGCGTGTTAGTCGGCATTTGTTTCTTCAACATGGCGAATGATGGCACGCAGATGTTCAACCACCTCAAGCTATGTGTTGGACTCATCATATTCTTCGCGTACACCCAAATTATGGTTCCGGTGCTAGTATGTAAGTAATAAGAAAGTTTTGATAATTTATGAAAAGAAAGAAAGAAAAAAAAAATGAATGAAAATTGTTAGTTATTTGTTTCTGCAATTTAGGTATAATTTGCTACAATACGCTCAATTTCCCAATTTATACGAATGCGAAAGAGATAATGAGTAGATATTATCACCGGATGCTAAACCCTGCCTGGGTTTGGCAAACGGTGATAATATCTAGGTATGCAATGCAATAAAAATAGTTTTATTGCATCAAAAATCTTTCAGTTAAATATTCTTTTAATTGTGATTTCAAGGTTCATGTCACAAGTTTACGAAATATTTTTACCTTCGATCTGCTTACTTGATCACATTCGAATTTTTTGAACAAATAAATTATTTAATAAACTTTTTCATGAAAATCTGGTAACAGCTTACATCGGACTCTGCAAAAAATATACTCAGTTGGTTAAAGAAAATTCTAGTCCGTTCAGAACTATGTTTTTTTAAAAATCGGCAGTAATTTTGGCTTTCCCTATTCCAGATCCACAAGAAGTGAAACTAGTTAAGAAAGAGCACTTCAACTGCTGGTACAGCCTGACTCCGTACTACGCAGCCCTCACTGTCTCCAAGCTGCCTGTCCAATTCACATTCAACATCATATTCTCAACGATCGTCTACTTTATGGCCGGGATTCCATTCTCAGTTCAGCGCTTCGTGGCCTTCTGTCTAATTGGGAATGTTGTTTCTCTGGCAGCTGAAGGCATGGGAATGGCGATCGGATCTGTGTTCAATGTTAGGGTAAGTGTCTAACTGAATATCTCATGATTTAAATGAAAATTTTATTTATTAAAAAGCAATGGCTTAGCTGACCCAAAAAGTTATCAAGGGTACAACAGACAGATTTCCGCCTGCGAATCTGGCTCTGATGTCAAATTTATGCCAAAAAGAAATGTGGATGGTAGTAGTCCATCTTCTCCATGTTATTTAATTAAGTCTCAATTAAATGTCTCTAATATTTCCTCTGAATGTTTCAGAATGGCTGTGCCATCGGACCATCAGCGATTGCTCCGTTCCTTGGCCTGGCGATCTATGGGTTCGATTTCGCGCACGAGATCCCTCTCATGATGAACATTCTCATGAAGACCTCCTTCATCAGATGCGGTATCGTCGCCATGGTTCTCACCATCTTCGGCTTCGACCGACAGCCACTCGCTTGCAACGACATGTATTGTCATTTCGCAAAACCAGAAGTTCTTATCAAATACCTTGATATCGAAAATAGTTCTGTTTGGTATGAAATCGCTATAATATTAGGAATTATGTTCGTGTTTAGATCCATGTGTTACATTGGCCTTAGATGGAGGTTCGCCACGTGAACATTTATACATTCACGTAAACATTTAGATTTATTGTCTCTGTTTGTTGACTATTGTGATATGAGCATTACACACAGTTGTTAGTACAAAATTATTTCGTTTTCATGTCGTTTAGGTTAAAAATATTAAGTAATTTAAATCAGATATAAATAAGTGGTGAGTAACTGTATCAAACTCATTCAAGGTGTTTTGAGCTAACAGCATCTAGGTATATTCAGTTATTATTCAAATGTAGAAACGTTATAACGGGTCTTTTTCTCGAATCAATTATTTTTAATAATAACGTATTTTTTACTTTTACATTGTTTATCAAACGAAGCATATTTCTCCATTATCTGCCACAAGTTATTAAAGGCATATAGGTAAGATTTTTTGGAAAAAATGTTTAATGTTTAATAACGCGTGCTGGCCACTATTCAAGAACATTCCAAATCTGAAAATTACACATAAAAAATCATGTTAAAAAAACCTAATTGAGTTCGTTAGATTTTTAAGGTACAAAAATTACTAAGTTAAAAGTTATGGATCTTAGAATGAAACATGACATTTTTAGCAGTTATCATCTAGAATCTAGATGATAACTGCTAAAAATATCAATAACAATAATTATTTTCTTTGTAGATCTAGATTCTAGATCTACAAAGAAAATAATTACGCAAGCTTAGTATTGAGGTAAGAAATAAGAATATTCTAGGAAAAACCGGAGTAGACTACCTATTACTTCAGAAAATTTAATTGCTTCAGATTACCTATTTTTGAAACTGGCCGTATTAACACAGAGAAAAAAAAAGAATAATGCATGACCAAAAAGTTTCATGAGTGTCCGTAAAGTTTTTTTTTCTTTTTATTATTGACCCGTCTCATAAATTTGAATGCAGTTTAACCGCTAAAGCCCCGAAGTATCCAGCCAAAGATACTACGTACAGATTATTTGTGACTGATATTTTTATAGATTTAACTAGTTTAACAAGGCAGTGTACTCATCTATCTTGCCCGATAATTTTAATTTAAGTAGATGTATTATTCCTTTGAAATACAGGTTTAATTTGATTTTGAGTTACTGTAGTAATTATATTCACAGGTTTTAAGTTATTCTTGAAAGTTAATAAGTACCTACTGCTTTCTCCAATTATTATTGTGATCTGCAAAAACGTGATTTTTTTTTCTACAAAATTGTAGCTTGTTATTGTTTACTAATGCTTTCTTTTGTAGCTTAAGATGTGAAAGTTACTCCATTTTTAAAACTTTAAATTAATTCTTGTTGTTAGAAATGCCTATGAATATAATATTGTAAATATTAGAATATAATGTAATATTAAGGGACCATTTACTAGTGTGATATTTATAACAGCCCAGTACTTTAATTAATATACTTCATACACGTAAGGATGATTTGGTGTTGGCATATGAAATTAATTTATTATAAATATTAATATAAACATATACCTACATTAAAATGATTTTGTAAATTGGATTGGTTAGGATTAAATCTGCCTTCTAAATTGAAAATATTTAAATAGTATGTAACGTTGAGAAAAAAAAGTAAAATATCCAGTTTATACCGCTTATTCCTGAAAATGTTAGTAAATACAGAAGAGGTAAAAAGTCTACTTCTATAGCGTAATGTAAAAATGACTGTTAAAAAGCGTACCTATGTAAAACTTCGATAATAAACTTGGATTTTATGTAATTAACGTAAAATAATATTATTATATACATTAGCTTTTACGTACCTATTTAAAACATGGATATACAACATGTAACAAAACCCCTGTCAGATCCAATAAACGCGTATACGTGGTAGTTCATGAACCGTCTCGCATAGGCGGCTCCTTTGACACAAAACTGTAGGTATTAAGTACGTGAACTTTGAGGAGCGGTCAGTTGTTCAGCTGATCAGTTTTTATTTGTATTTAATTATTTTGCTTGGGGAAAAATTATAATCTCCAATCCATTTAATAGTTACGTATATGTGTTCGCAGTACGATACCGAATAATACTCTCAGGGATCGGACAGGGTTTTTGTTACACGCTGTATATCTGCCCTTTTCCCCATATAGCTGATGATGATTTTAATCAGAAGCCGTGGTTGGCCTAGTACACAGAAATTGTCATGGCCGTCTTCTAGGCCATAAAGCCGTTTTAATACATAATGTAAAATCAAACGCAATGTTCTCTTGGCGGAACAATAGGGGATGTACAATACGGCCGACGAATCTTTGGCGAGTCTGAAAAGAGCTACAAGACAGTTAGAGTGAGATGCAAGAACTCATGAACGGTGAGCGAGAAAGAGACGACAACATCTTGTATCGCTTTTTAGGCTCGCCAAGATACAGCGGCCGAAGAGTAACGAGGTATAACTTAAATCGAGTGACTGTTCTGATAAACGTGTTCTGTGAAATCTGTGTTATAAACAGGTGAGTTGACAATTAAAACTAAATCATTATTTATACCTCTGATTTTCTAGAACGCATATTTATAAATAGATGCAAATTTAAGTTCCGTCTGGTTACGTCCTTAATTCTAAATCTTGATTGATATTTTAACCTCGAATATTGAAACGGTGATTAACTTCAACACGATCTTAAATCTGTCGCTATTTTACTCCTTAGAGTGACAGAGACGGCATGAGACCTAACGGCGGCTTCAAACTGATTGACGTTTTAGTATTCGGCCATTAGTCTCTTAACCAATTCAACGCGAGGGCCGACCAAGTGTTTTAATTTCTCATCCAGAAACAGATGTCTTCCGCGGACGTATTACGGAATATCTTAGTATAATAAGCGGCGGTAGCCTAATGGCTAGGGCGTCGGACTTGCGATCATGTGGTTGCGGGTTCGAATCCCACCCTTTACACTACCAACGTGAACGCACTCGTAACACAAGCATCTTAGCTTAGCACGAGGGGTTAACAAGATTACTAGTAATGTGCGACCCACATTGCTAATCTTACAAAAAAAAAAATGCAAGATGGAAGCAGCATTTTGGCACTAAGAAATAATACAAAGGGCAACTAGTAAAAAAATCCGCTAAGGGTTCCTTCTCGTGTTGTATCATTTTATTGGACATTCTCCACCAATGCGAGACATGCTAGTGGTGTGCGATTGGTGGAATTTACCAAATACACCTGGTTTTTATTAGCTGCTTTCCAGTTGTCACATTGAATGGGTTAAGTAGACGGTTTAACGATTTATTTATGGTGCAGCGACTTAAAGCGATTTTGTTAAGCAGATAGCGGAAACGAGGTCACAATTTTTATACTTTTATACAAAGCTGAAATAAAATATGAATTTTTAATACAAAATTGTTTTATTTCTTTCTCTTGTGTATAGAAGGCAGTGGTTGTAACAGTATTGCTTAAACTCTGTGTTAACAATTGTGTATTTTTACATATAATAATTATGTATAATATATCTAAAAGAATATGCATATATTTTTATTTTTTTCTTTCAGTGTTATAAAATCTTTTAATCCTAAATTTAAATATCACCGATTTTAGAATAAATTAAAATGAATATATTTCATATACTGAATGAGAAGACTATGCCCGGCCCACAAATAAGTATCCAAATGACAACATCGAAGTAAAACTGTAAAATAATAAGTATCTTGCATTTAGATTTTATTGAAATAATTGTGGTTTTAATAATGACGTCGAAACCTAACCAATTAAAGGGATTATCATCAGAGTAAATTGGAAAACCAGTTTATTAAATACCTCTCTACTTATTCAATAAAAATATTGTTGGTAGCTTGGGCACTATTAATTTTTATTGAGCTCCTACAAAGATAAAATTTTGCTGCCAAAAGAAAAAATAAAATGAACGATAAGTCTAGATTAAATATAATAAAATACTTTTCTATTATTTTTAATAAGAAATAACTACTTTCAAGGACATCTATTAAAACCATATCTATCTCTTTCCTGCGCCCTTGTCGCGTCGCTTCTTAACGTGCTTCTTTGTTTTAGTTTTTCTTCTCTCAGCTTTTTCTTCTTTGATAGCCTTTTTCCTTGCTTTCTTACTATTGGGAGACTCATCTCTTGGTCGCGCACTGTTTTTGAATTTAATTTCTGGAAATAGTAAAAGTATTTTTGTTGTATAATTTAGGTGTTAGATGATTTTACAAGACCACAGTGCCTAAAGACTAAATTTAAAGCGGCGGTTGCCTAATGGCTAGGGCATCGGACTTGCAACATGTGGTCTTTGGTACGAATCCTACGCATTGCACTACCGACGGAGGGGCTAACAAGAATACTAGTAATGTGCGACCCATCCTGCTAAAGATTTAAAAGAATAAAATCCAAGGTTCAAGAAAGGCTAGTCAAGACAGAAATAGTTAATGGGGCCAATATTAAGTGGGCTATGGCGTTTTAAACATCCGCTAGGGTCGCTAATGTCGAATAAAGTCGATCTGTCAATTTCGACTAATCGCAGGCCAGTAGCTTGGTCTCTCATTGGTGGGGAATGACAGATAGACCTTATGGCCAAGGGAGACAGGTTACGACATACATTGCTATGCTTTAAAACAATACCATGGTAACAATGAAATCGCCACACATTGCCAGTTTACAAAAAAAGATTTAAAAAAACCGGGGTCCAGGGGTTAGTCACTCAAATCAAAATTGAACAATTTCTATCTACACTAATATTATATGTCTGTAATGAATAAACTTAAAAACTACTGTGCCAATTTAAAAAATTCTTTAACCGTTAGAAAGCTACATTCACCCTGAGTAACACAGTATATTTTTTTTACTAAAAGATTAGGTAGTATTGAATAGGGCCCAATTTGTAATTATCTTATATTAGGCTTTCTTAGCAGTTTAGGTGCAATGGTGCACATAATAATTAAGTTCAAATTCAATTCTTCATAAGACTAGATATATCTAATACTCAAAATTATGAATATTATTAAGTTTTATGTCTAATGTACAAATAAATAGGCAAGCTTAGAGGCATATTGTATTCATGTAGTCACATACAACTGCAGTTTTGTTGAGAAATGAAGTTATTTAAGCCTAAAATTAGTAACACAATTATCAAGCAGAACACTATTGTTCTGATGTTGAGGAGCCTAGACCCTCAAGATATAAAAATACATCTACACACTTACTTTCTGCATCATCACCATCATCACTTCCTGAACTGCTCTCAGAGCCACTCTCAGAGATATTTTCTTCTTGAAGAATCTCAGGTTTTTCAGCTGCCGTCAGATCCTCATTGAAGCCAGCAATTTTCTTGTAAGCCAGGTCATCTGTTTCACCTTTCTTGGCTTTTGTGATGTCTCTTTCATAGTTTATCACCTGTAAACGCCATGTTATTTATGTGATATATGCAGAATGATTAAAAAATACAGTAGTGCAAAAGATATGTTTGAAAAAATATATTTTTTAATATCATTAGAAGGCAGGGCAAAGGCCACATGAAGAGACTAGTGAATAAACTGGCTTTTGCCCAGCACACAAACAATATTGGCTATGATATCTAAATTCATAAGAGTAACTTACTTTAGTGTAAAATATATTTTAAGAACTTTACCTCAGTCAGTCTCTTTGGAATGTAGATGCTCTTAAAGGCCTCTTCTTCAACCTGTTCCTGAGCTGTCATCTCTTCAAAGTTCCTTGATGCAGCCTTCTCAGACAGCTTCTCAAGGCATTCCTCCAAATTATTTTCATTTATAGTGGAATCAGTAATAAAATCAAACAGCTCTTTGACCGTCAAAGTAGCCACACCTCTTTTCCTAAAGAAGTCAGAAATGTTTGTGCAGTCTTTACGTAAAAACTCAAATGCATGTGGATGATCATGTTCAACAGATTGAGATACATCGATAATCACTATATTCCCCTGATGATATAAAAGGTTGAATTCGGACAAGTCAGCGTGCACTAGCTTGCAAATGTTAAACATCTTCCACATCATCATAATACAATCACGGTATAATGACCGAGCTGTTGATTGAGATATATCTACATCTTTGAGTTTCGGAGATGGCCACCCATCTTCACCCATGAAAGACATGACTAGGACATGACTACGTAGAATTACAGGCTCAGGTACACTAAGCTGAGCATTGTGCATTCTCACAAGATTTCTCATCTCTTTTTCAGCCCATGTGCGAACCATTTTACGAGGATTAGATCTGCAGTAACCATTTCTGAATCTGTATTCTCCGGACACATATTTGTCTCTGTCTTTGAAGACTAATATAGATGTTTTGAAGATTTTCACAGCATAATCTTTGCCATCTTTAGATGTAGCATGATAGACATTGGCTTCCTTGCCAGTTGAGATGCAACCATTGATTTCATTGATTATGCCTCTGTTTAGTAATTTGAAGAGTATCATTTTAGTGCGAGGATCCATGACCTGTTCAGCTGTAGCTCTATCATGTTTGTCTTTGATCCTAATTCTATCATTATCAGCCTTCCTATCGTTAATATCCATGAACTTCTCGGCTTTACGAGACATAGGTTCATACTTATCGACGTTAATTTTGTGAACATACTTTTTGAAGAGTTTTTCGCTCGGCTGGTATGTGCTGACTTTGTTAGACGGTGCTTGGGTGTTGATGTTAGTTTTCTTTTTGTTTTGGCCAGGATCATCGGAGTCGTGGAAATATTCGTCAGAATCGAATTCATCCTCTTCACTGGTACTAAGATGTTTTATTTGTGGCACATCTGAAAACTAAACGTACGCTGTATTTAGTACTTATATAAAAACATAGGATATTAAAAGGTATTAGAAAGTTTTATTTGTAAAGAAAAACGAAAACATAAACTTACCCGGACCGTCTTAACCTTAACAGTTATGTCTTCTTCGTAATCACTAAACTGTCCGTCCGACATTTTGATACTTATTAAAAGTAGCTTCTTACAACTATTAAACTAAACCTAAATGGAGGAATTACGATAAAACTATTAACACAATTACATCAAAACTACATCCAAAACCATTCATTGGCCATGTGGAATTGTGGATTTTGTTATTGTCAAATGACACTTGAAAAGTGACAATGACGTTTTTGGCAGTGACAGCTCTAGGATTTCTGTATAACGCATAATTTTGTAAATATTATTTTAGAAAATAATAACATAATAATAAAAAGTTGAACAAAAGGAATATTGATTGTAATTAATTGTAAGTATACTAGATTACCAAGTTTAATGTGATAAGCTTCATTAATATATTGGGTTGAAAAATGTCGAGGACTTGAAAGCCATAATAAGTAGGTAATTATAACTCGTAAAAATTTATTTAATTTTGATCTTTATTTACTAGCTGTAACAACTAATACACGGTAATAGTATTTGAAAAACATTATTTAGTAATAATATTATGGGCGCATATTGATCCATCTGTTTTCAAATGTAAAACGTGCGGTTAATAATACATACAATGTATACAGGGGTAACTTGATTGAGTAACAAGGTAATTCAATGTCAATTGGAAAATTTGCAATTGTTTGTTTCATAAATATTTGAGGTAGGTAGGTACCTACCAGACTAATTGATCTGTTCCCTCTACATGTTGAACTACCGACAGACTAGATTTATCACAAGCATGGACCTGTACAAGGATTTGTACGAATTATCGATTTATTTGAATACTTAGTCTCCGATTTATTAAAAAGTCTAATATTTATAGATTAATGACCAACTTTCTATTTAATTTATAGGCAATTCACGACGAGGTTTATTTTTAAGCCAAGGATTTACTACTGACTGTTTTGCAATATGACAGCTGTTATGGCTAGAAATATTATCCAAACGGCCATGATGATCTGTCAGAAGTTTTTTTTACCATGAATGAAATTCTTGGGTTTATAGTTCTTGATATTTCTTAAGATAAGGTACCTACACACAAAGTAACTTTTAAAATAAATATTTATAATTATGGGGATTTTATTTCGTTTTATAAAACAGGAAATGTGACGACAGAATCGAGTGAACTCTTTTTTTGTTCAATGCATAGTATCTTCGTCGTACAAATTGCATTGGTACCTATCAATTTAGAACATAACTATGAGTCATTTGAAATTGTGCAGGGAAGTAGGTACCCGCCGTCAATCATTCCAGTCTAAGCTTCGTTTCCTCTTATTAGATTGAAGGAAAAACCACTGCTGTAGATACTAAGAAAGGGAATGGAATAATTTAATGACTGGACGTGCAAATAGTTCGAAACAAATTCTGGTCCCAATAACTCGATAAACATTCTCACCTTCTTAGAGCTATAATTCCAATATTTTTTTTTATATGTTTTAAATTTCAAATGAAATATAGCTACATAATAATTAATTATTCAAAAGTTGGAGGAAGGTCGGGACATGGAAGTGGACAGTAAAATTATATCTAGTCATTTGACTGCATTAAACTTCCACGTTTATTTTTAATAAATATATTAAAAATTAATTAACATATTCCTTAGTGCCTCGAGGTATTATAAATAAATAATTTGCTGTACCTTTATACCTACAAAAACTTAATTTGTAAACTACTGTTTGTCCCAGCAAGGTTGCAATATCAAGGTATTATAATATTATTATTGGTATGATTGAATACAACTATAAATAATAATTTGTGACGCTAAGCTAAGATAGAGAATTTGGGTTCATATGCCTAAAATCTTATATGCAAATTTATTAAAATGAGGCAGTGTAAGAAGCACAAGAATCAAAGAATGTTGCATAAAAAATTGCCCAAAGATGCTGATTTCTTATGTAAAATAAATGATTAACGTTTTAAATGCATTATTTTTCTTGTGACAAAGAAAAACGGAGTTAATTAACAGGTAGGTAGTAGGTTTGATAGTTTGATTTCAGTTTTGCAATTGAAGAATTATGGCTTTAACTCATTATATATTTATATCGGGTGCATCTTGACTCATTTATAAAGCATGTAACTATTAAGTACCTGGATCACCGAGCTTTGCTCGTTTTTTTTTTGTTAGTGTGTTTTTTAGAAATTATATTTAAATACGAATTACATACTGAATGAAATGAGGAAGTATGAATACTATTTTTCGATCTTACCGACATAATAATAAAAAATAATGAACTGGTTATTTAAATAAAAAATCACAAATGGAATTAGTTTTATATTTTATTAGAAACAAATACTTATTTTTTTACAGCTTATCAATAAATCACAAACAAAAACATTAAAATCAAAAAAATGTTTTAGGGACACTAAATTATCATAGCGTTTAGAGCAAGCCGTACTCTCTAAATCTGCCAGTATTGCCAGCTCTGTTGAAGTCCGAAACGTTCGTTTCCAACCAAGACTGCGTAGACCGAGCTTTATGACCCGGCGGTCTTGCTGGAAGGACCATTCTTGGTTATTGAACATGGTTGTTGTTAATTGTTGTGATACCTTTTTCACAAAAGTATGGCTCAGTCACTCCTTCATAGCTAATAACCCACCAAACCATCACTACAGTTGGATAATGCCCACGTTGCACTTTGTCGACTAATTGAGAAACTTTCTTAGAGCTGTGAGCATAAATACGGTCATTTTGTTTGTCAAAAAGTTGCTCAATTGTAAAAAAAATCTCATCCGTAAACAATATTTTTCTGTGATATTCTTTTGCGTACCGCTTCAGTAGTTGTTTCAATTTTACCACCCTATTCTTTTTTAAATTATCAGTTAAGAAATGACCAGTACGTCTCTTATAAGCTGCAAGTCCTAAGTCATCTTTTGCGCGACATGTTTCTGGGTGTTATCTTCATCTTCCGAAAAAAAATCTTTTGCTTTCGGACAGGAATTCGAATTCTTTCCCTTACTGCTTTGACCACCTTTTTCGTAAGAATACTACGTGGCCGGTCTGATCTTTTTCTGTCACAAACAAAGGAGGTCTCATTGTACCTATTAATAGCCCGGAACACAAACATTTTACTAATACCCAGCTTATGGAGAGTTTTAAAAATTGCATTTGGCTCCATACCTACTTTGTGTAATGCAATCACAGCGATTCGGTCCTCTTTATACCCCACTCCATTTTAATATCGCAAAATATTGCACAATGTATTGGCGCCAAAATGAGGAAACACAATGAACAATCATATAAAAATGACAGATTCCAAATACAAATGTAATATTTTGTTTATTTCTAATTGTAACAGTATTGATGGCCGTATATACAAGAATTGCTCGTTTAAAGATTTAAGATTACTAAAAACACGGATAAAACAACATTTTCTGAAAATAAATTCTAGCTAGATCGATTTAACACCCCCGAAACTCCCTGCATACAAAATTTTATGAAAATCGTTGGAGCCGTTTCCGAGATTCAAATTATATATATATATATATATACAAGAATTGCTCGTTTAAAGATATAAGATATACTAGAGACATGTAATATACTAGAGACAAATAAAACATTTTCATTTCATTCATCTTTTTTCATCTTCATAAGACGTCAATCCTCATCTACGGCTGTTTTTAAACAGCCGTAAAACCGCAGGGCATCTAATGGAAAATGAACTTTTCATACAAAGTGACAGGTCACGTGACTTATGCTTGTATGAAAAGATGATTTTCAATTTTAAGATTTCGACCTATTTTCCTTGGGGAAAGTTATTCGGTTTTATGCACCTGATTACTTAGTTGAATATCCGCACTCCTTTTAAAATATTTCTGTATATTTAAGCCCTTTTTCAGGTCAACGATCCATCTGGTGGGAGGGGCGTCCTACGTTTGACGAGTCGTGGTCCCCATTCAAGGATTTGTCTGCTCCACCAGCCCTCAGTCACCGACATAACTTGTAGAGTTAGTAAGCTGAAGGCAGCTTACTAACTACAAGTTATGTCGGTGACTCCGGTTCTTCTCAGGATAATCTCATTTGTGATCTTAACCTTCAAATAAACTCCGAGCATAGCTCGCTCAATGGCTTGCTGAGACACATTGAGTTTGAGGACTAGCCCTACTGTCAGTGTCGGTGTGTGTTTCGGCGCCTGCGGCCATGACAGGCAGAACGCATTGGTTGAAGACTTTCGTCGTCAAACTCTACAGCAGGGGTTCCCAAACTTATTTTGTCTACTGCCACTTTGAGAATAAATTATTTTTAACGCCCCCATTTTTAAACCTACTTAAAAACCAGTATAAATTCAAATTAAATTAATTAATTATTTTGAGCTATGTTAGCGGAGATTAAACATTCATTTTAAACGAGACTTTTACAGTAACCCGTAAGAGTTTTCTGGGTCTCTTACCGCCCCCCTTCAGGCCTGCAGCGCCCACAAGGGGGCGTTATCGCCCACTTTGGGAAAGACTGCTCTACAGCATAGATGACGAAAAGACTCAACTTAATTTACCAAACGGATCCTCAGGTCGGTTTCTTTCTCGAAGTGGTGTCTACCAAACTGGATAGTTTATCCTAGGTAGACGTACTCCTGCACAACCTCGAGAGCCAACCCTTAAACGAATATCGGTTTTGGCACGGCATGCATGTTAAATATAACCTTGGTCTTGTCTAAATTCATGCCAAGACCGACGTGTCGAGAAGCTCCGCGTAGGCTAAACAGGATTTCGTCCTATTGTTCCAGCAACTTGCCAACACAACGATGTCATCGGCAAAGCGCAGATGCGAGATGGGCAGAATACAATTTTAAAACTGTGTAAAATTAACAAAAAAAAAATGTTTATGGGAACGGGGACAATGTAAATACAATTACGTATACAATTTACGCGTTTTAAATATATTACAATATGGCCTTAGGGAACTTTAGCTAAGATGCAAAACTGTTATTGCTCAATTAAGAAAAATATGTGCAATCATATAATAAAATTGTAGTTCAAAATCAAAGTGTAATTTAAAAACAATACGAGTTCATAATTAAACCTTCTTATTGCTATTTGTTTGCAGTTGATTAGCCATGTAATAAAGGTCGCTGTTGGCCTCCATAGCACTAATTAGCGTGGTAACACAAAAAGTAACTGTCAAGGTAATTATTTAAAGGAAATATATGAATTAAGGAATCAAAATCATTCGGAAACATGCTGTTGTTCCGTTCCTATATTTAGTAGGTAAAAGTTTGATTACGCACGTGCATTGTGATACAACTCAAAAATAAAAAGGTCTAAGTACCCTTAAGAACTTTTAAGGAAACCTGATTATCTACGTCATACTTATTAATTGATTTAATTTAAGTATACGAGTATTTTAAGCTTTTGAACTTGATTTTGGCCGCTATTTCTATTGTAATTCATTACCTACTTACGAAAACAGTTTTGATCAACTTTATTTGTGACAGAGCTTTGATTACGTAGTACCTATCGACTAAGTTACTGGCTGAGTTCTTCATGTCTTCCTCAACCCTCGTTAGGTTAAGCAACGTAGTCGGTACAAGTAGAAGAAATATGCCAAAATAGCTTTAGCATCAAAGTAGTCTAAAATTAGATCTGAAAAAGGAAAACTGTAAAAAGGGCTACTTCTTAATTCCGATTTCTCATAGGTAGATCAATTAATCGAGACTGTGATTGGTTGGCTAAAAACTTCAAATCAGCACATTTTTCTGACAGCCCTCAGTCACCGAAATAACTTGTAGAGTTAGTAAGCTGCCTTCAGCTTACTCCGGTTCTTCTCAGGATAATCTCATTTCTGATCTTCAAATAAACTTCGAGCATACCTCGCTCAATAGCTTGCTGAGACACATTGTGTTTGAGGACTAGCCCTACTGTCAGTGTCCACGTTTCGGCGCCTTCGGCTATGACTGGCAGAACGCATTGGTTGAAGACTTTCGTCTTCAAATCAGCACAGCAATACATGCGGTTTGGCAGCTACAAGAGGTTTGACAGGGTTATGACATTTTTGTGTTGATCTACGTTTCAGAAACCGAGGTTCAGTCGAGCTTATAATGATTGTCAGTGATCCAAGGTGAAGAACTTATGTATAAACAACACATTAAAAAAACACTGACTTGAAAAATCGCTGTATAATAGGGGTTGTTGAAGTCAGTGTTTTTTTAGTTCAAATAATCGTTTATTTTACTAGACCGATGTAATTTGTTTTTGATATTTTACCGTTAAGGAGTTTTACCTTACATGATGATGGAAGATAAAGCTCACCTGATAACACAAAAGAATACAACTCTATTCGTCCCCATAACATTTTATTCAAGACCTATCCTCCAACTCCTAATCGTTAAAGAGTTGTAACTTGTATTTTCATCACCAGTTCACCAGCATGAAGACACCCAGTCGCGAATACTTGGATAGAATATAAAAACATAAAACGTGTCTAGAAAATTTGAATGTTTCTCCTTGATGTCCCTGGGAATCGAACATCTAATCCTGTGTGATCCAGAACAAAAAAGGATTTTGAATATCGATCCACAATTGACGGAGATAAAGGTGGTCATACAAAAGAAAATACATAAATTCGAACATAGAACCTCCTCTATTTGGAAGTCGGTTAGAAATGAGTTGAGAATGTAATATTTTTCTTCTCCCAATGTTTTAAGATCTTTTTATGAGTTGCTTTAGTATTGCATTAATAATGAATATCGGTTCACTGATATTTTAAATAGGTTTTTTCAAATCAAACATTTAGTTTTGTGTGAATGTGAGCCCAATGAAAGGCTTGCGATGTGCGATGGTCTGTGAAATTTGGATGTATGGATCCCTGATTGAAGTGGTCTGTCGCGTTGTAATCCCTTGTTAAAAAAAAATATATTTTATAATATATTTGTTTTATGTATTTACAATTACTTAGCCAGTAATTCATGATTTTTGATTAACGGTTTACCGTTCACTTTAACTGTTAGTTAAATAGATACACAATTATATTTTTTAACAGAACAGTAAGCCTTGAAGTATCTCAATTAAAGTCAGATAAATCATTGATTATATCTTTCTCTTTTTTTAATGAAATCAAGTATACCAAATAAAATTCGCGTTGTGTTTTTTTCGACTCTTGTGACCAAAACAAAGTAGTCTGTTTAGTTGTTGGTGACAAGTTATCTATAAGAAGAGAATAACGAAAAATTAAACGGAGCCGAAATATGCCAAATTTATAATTTACCAATTTTACCTCCTTTGTCACGCATCGGTAATGTTAACAATATTTGTGTTTGCATTTGTTTATATTTTTACTGGAGTAACCTTACGAAGTGAATTGACGTCGCTCAGTAGTATTTAAGAAGGCTACGCATTGACTGACGAGCCAAACCTTCGGTTCACAGGCTCGCGGCCGGCCGCAGCCGCTCACAACTCATTGACAAATGCACAATTGTTACTTTATTTTCTTTGAATAACACGTGAAAAGTGAAAGAAGATAGAGCGAAAATGCCTGCTGATTCAGATCTGATTGTACCCAATGGGGATGATCGCGTGGAAAAGGATCATTTCAAAAGTCTCGCAGAGAGATCGAAACATGAAGATTTTATTAGGCGAGCAGTGGACCTGTTGGTTGAAAGAGTGGTTTTTGGAAGATCTTTGAGGACGTCTAAAGTTGTGGAATGGGCATCACCTGAGGACATTAAGAATACGATAGATCTGAAGCCTAGAGAATCGCCAGCTTCTCACGATGAGCTCCTGGCTGTCATGGCTGATGTAAGTATTAAGTTTTTTCTTAAATAAATAAACATTTTAGGAACAATCATGGCATAGGTAAAATATTCATTATTTTTGCTAACAGCCACATGATATGTATAGATAAAATGAAAGTGTTTTTGTAACCGAACTTTATCTTGTTAATAATGATGGATAGCCAGTTCCCAGCTTCTAAATTAATTTGCTCATAATATGGACTTGAATATCGGAAATTCCTATTGGTTTTATAGATAGTTATCTATAAAACCAATAGGAATTTCCGATATGATTTTCTATTTTAATATAGGATTGACAGGATACCGTACTCGGTATCAAAACTCTTAAAACTTAAAACTGCAAAATAGACTTAAAATTAAATAAGATATTACAAAAAGTAAATAAAATAAAGATGTAGAAAACAACAAAATTGACGGATAGCAGATTTTACAATTAGAATTTTTTGCAACACACGACTGTCAACAGAATATTAATTCTTTTTCTGTTAAAGGTTAACCTAAAAAGAAAATGTAATCAAAACCCCTTCAATGTTAATTTTTTACAACTTTTTGAATTATGAAAGCATGTACAAGCAACAGTGGAACTCTCAGATCTCGCCCGTAATTTCAATTAAATATTTTACCAATTTTTATTTTTTCTTGATCTTTTGAATTGTTCATAAGTGATGCTTCTTCATACATGTGGCAATTTTATTGTATTTGTGGAACTTATTTTAATTATTGTTTAAGGTTGCTCGCTATTCCGTCAACACTTCACATCCGTATTTTGTCAACCAGTTGTTCTCGACGGTTGACCCTTACGGGCTGGTTGGTCAATGGTTGACCGATGCCTTGAATCCCAGTGTTTACACGTTTGAAGTGGCTCCAGTTTTCACTCTTATGGAGGAGGAGGTTCTCCGTGAAATGAGGGCAATAGTCGGATGGCCAGAAGGTGAAGGCGATGGTATTTTCTGCCCTGGAGGTTCCATAGCAAATGGGTACGCTATAAGCTGTGCTCGACACTACTTCTATCCAGAAGTTAAGGTGAGTCTCACATCTTAAAATTTCGTTCAATTCAATTCATGCAGTATATATTTGCATTCCACAATTAAAATTAAAATTATGAGATCATTGTGGACCTATACGTTATTTCGCAATGTCAAGTTGAGCAAAATTTGTACATTCTAATTAAACAATAGTTTTATTTGTAGTAACGATCGAATGTCAATGACCGCTAAAAATGTTATTAGACAATTAAACAATAATGTTTTGATGGAGCTATTAGCTTGTAAACAGAATTAATCACTTGTTCAATGCAACATCAATTTGATGTTTATGATTAATAGCATCTAGTGTTTATAGTCGGTTGTTAGATAAATGATTTTATCTCGTTCTGTACTCGTTCATTATTTAGATTGCCAGTTTTGCAGGAAGCATTCCGTTCGGTGGTTACCTTAACCCCGATTTACCGATCATTATTATCGCGTGCCGTGGTTTGTGTAAACCTTGGTGGATTTTATATTAAAAAAATAGTGACTGTGGTTTAGTTTGTCTATGACTAAGTGAATCTTGATACGAATCGCAAAAGAGTGATACGTAAAATTAGACAAGGCAGCGGCGGTAGCCTCGTGGCTGGGCGTTGGGCTTGCGTTGATGAGGTTGCCGGTTCAAAACCCACATTGCACTACATGAACCCACTCGTAACACAAGCATCAAGCTTAGCACGACAGTTTAACAAGATTACTAGTAATATGTGACCTACAATGCATTTAAAAGACATTTGGGTGTGAAACCGCAAGTCCGATATAATCGACTGCAAATAATAATGCTGATATATAAAGAAGGGAGAGGAAGAGGAGGTAGGTATTGGTTGTTAGTTTTTTGACCAACCAATCACAGAATATAGGAAAACTTTTCGAAGTAGGTGCCGGAGTTTTTTTTTTTTCATAAATTTTCAAGCCATCCTTTTTGTTTATTCAAATCGAAATACAAGGGCAAGATAGAATGTTTATAAACACGAGTAATATCTGTCTGAGACAATGAGCAAGTAAAGCGAAACGATTTAAACTTTTCTGTTAGAATTTTATTACGGTCTTGATAATGACCTTGACCTAGAAATTGTAATTAAAATTGGCAACACGTTTTGTATAAGTGCACAAAACACTTGAATGTACCTATGTAGGTACCGTACAATGTAGATTGCATTTTGTTAAAATTGGTTGAAATAAATGTGATTGTGAATGACGATGACTAATTTTTAGTACGGGTAGACAACAAAAGCTCTTAGATTGGTTTTTCCTGATTAATTATTTTCAGTGAATTTGTATAATAACTTCCGTGAATTCATAATTATTTAACGACGGTATTGTGATTTGATGAGGGCCGCCGCGTCAGCTCATGATTATGGACTCCTATTTGAGTCCATAATCAAGCAACCCAGTCGTTAAATAGTTTTCAATGAAATATTTATTTTTGTAGTAAAACAGCTTAATAAGCTACCAAGAGTTTCAGTTGTATACAAATGGGTTGATAGCAATGTATTTCTAGTTTGATGATGTAAGTCAAAACCAAAGCGATTTTCAACCTAATTTAGTGTAAGTATCTAAGGAAATCGCTTAATATAAACGTAGTGTGATGATATTATTATCTACCTTTAAGCCTAACTTTACATATTTCAGTATTTTTGGAATCCGGCACGCATTTACAACTTATTCAGTAACGATTAGAAATTTAAAGAAGCTTATGAAGGTCGCTAATAACTACTAATAAGTAAACTTGAATGAAAATCTGATTATTCATGCTATACATATTGAATCAATTGGTTTAAAAGCACCTACCTACTTTTTTATTTAGAAGTTATAGGCTTTAAAAATATTTATTACTCATGAGATTAATAATTAAATTAGTTACCGTTTTATTGTAAAATTTTAGTAACCAAGTCAAATAATTAATATTAAAAAAAAAAGTACCTAATAATAATCTCCAGACCGAATTTCGTCCTCGGCGGCCAGTCTCATGTGTAATCAGCCATTTACCAAGGAGATAATTATAGTGCACAAGTGTGTGCACAAACACAGATACACACTCAGTTCCTACACTCTCGACTGATGGGACCGGAGAGAGAACAGGTGCAGGACCAACGGCTTCACGTTTTTTTCCGAAGCACGGGGATATAAGTATTATATAAGCGTCGCCACTCTTCCTAGCGTAATAAGTATTTCTAACATAGGAAACCCCGTTAATATTTTTGGCCCCGACCCGGATTCGAACCCTAGACCTCGTACTCAGCAGTCGCGCTCGCGACCTCTAGACTAACGAAGTCGTCAAGCTTCGCACTAAGCGAGAGGTATTTCAAGGACGGATGCTCTACTGAGCACCATTTTTTAATGACTTGATTGTTTTACTTTCGATGCAACATTTATTAGCCAGTTAATTAACAATAAAATATCGTGTTATTCTATGTTTTTTTTTATTAGTCATTTCCGCTTTGTAAATGTGCATGTAATGTAGGATAAGACTTTTAAGTACTTTATACAATTCTTTATATAGGGTTTCCGCATACTTTGATCTCAGAAACAAGAAGCTAACAAAAGAATTGTAAATTGATATGCACGTTCATCAAAAATATATAAAAGGAATAGTCTGGTCTCAATATTTATTAAAGAAACCTTTGACCGCCTTTCAAAATACTCAATGCTTAATAAATTGTCAATGCTTAATAACCGTTCATTTTGTTTTCCATTAATTTATTTGTAATTTGCTTGTCTTAGATTTTTTAACGCCTTGTTCCAGCCTTGAACAAAGTCATTTAGTTCACTTTGAAATGTATAACTATACATTTAATAATACTAGACTAGACTAACTAAAGTATTATTTAGAAGTTTCTTCGAAATTGTGTGATTTGTACTAGAACGACACTAATTCAAATTTTATGAGAACACCCACAAAGAAGTTACTGTGAACCCTCATAAAGTTTGACTTTCATCTTTTGAAACTAAAATAGTTTAGAACCAAAATACCAATTAAAATTCAGAGCTATCCAGAATCTTTTATGTCTGAGTACTCATTATACTCAGTTTTAATGACTGGAAATTTTAATGAGATGTCCTTTTTGCAGAGCAAAGGTGTCTATGCAGTGCCGCGGCTAGTGCTATTCACGTCTGAGCTCGCTCATTACTCAACGAAAAAGTTGGCTACGTTCATGGGTATCGGTGGAGACAACTGCATTATGGTCAAAACGGATCAGAACGGAAAGATTATTGTGGAAGATTTGGAAGCGAGGATTGTTGAAGCCATTGATGAAGGAGCGACTCCTTTCCTAGTGACGGCCACTGCTGGTACTACTGTTTATGGAGCTTTTGATCCGTTGGTGCCTATTTCTGCGGTGTGCAAGAAATATAATCTGTGGCTACATGTTGATGCTGCCTGGGGAGGAGGCGCTCTAATGTCGAAAAAACATAGACATCTTTTAAACGGGATTGAATTGTAAGTACAAGTTTTTTTAAACATTTTAATACTCTCTAAATTAAAATTGAAATTCGTGGTAATTAAAGAGGTTGTCGATAAAACCCTGACCCTAGACGTCAAACTCCGTCGTTTAAGAAATTTTAACAGGATAACATTGTATGAAACCAGACTCTTGTTCTGTCTAAAAACCCAGCGTCTAAGAATTTCGTTATATTATATCTGTTACTACTACCGAAACGACCAAGAGCAAGTAAATCTCTCGGCGTTTGAAAATTATTTCACTGGCAAGCGGAAATAGTATAATTTCCGATATGGCCGGACCCTTACAAATAGTTTGCGATAAAGTTATTAAAATATCCCATTTAAATAACTATTTATGAACAAGAGTTAAAATGAAGATAAATTTTATCTTCATTTTCTTTTTCATCTCTATAGTAAATGAAGTAAAAATCGTAAAGCAAAAAAAAAAACAAATGCCTAAAAACAAAACAACACGTTAACATCTCAAACAATTTCTCAGGGCGGATTCGGTGACATGGAACCCTCACAAGCTCTTAGCGGCGCCTCAACAGTGCTCCACATTCCTAATTAGACACAAGAATGTCCTCAAAGAGGGTCACTCGAGCAACGCGAAGTACCTCTTCCAGAAGGACAAGTTCTACGACACGTGTTACGACACAGGAGACAAACACATCCAGTGCGGACGCAGGGCGGACGTCTTCAAATTCTGGTTCATGTGGAAGGCTAAAGGCTCCGAGGGTTTTGAGAAGCATATAGATGTTCTTTTCGATAACGCAGCCTTCTTCACCGAGCACATACGACAGCGTGAAGGTTTTAAGCTGGTGCTAGACAAACCTGAATGCACCAACATCATGTTCTGGTACATTCCGACCTGCCTCCGTGGCTGCGAGAACGATCCAGATTACAAGGAACGGTTACACAAAGTCGCTCCTAAAATAAAAGAGCGCATGATAAAGGAAGGAAGTATGATGGTTACTTACCAGCCTCAAGGTGATCTCGTCAACTTCTTCCGTATTGTGTTCCAAAATTCCGCCTTAGATCATAAAGACATGGTTTATTTCGCCAACGAGTTCGAAAGGCTTGGCAAGGATATCGTAGTTTAAATATTTTTGATGATATTTATTTAAAACTACTTTTAAAATGTACAAATGTCAGTTGACCTGTGATTATGTGTATCGAATTTTTTCAATGATATTCGAGTAACTACGTAGATCTAGAAATTATAGAGACTATAATGTCATGTATGTAATTTTATTATAAATAAATTATGTTCGTAGCGTTATGTGGTATTTTTGTTTTTTAACATTAGAATAATATAATGTCTTGGGACAACTCACATACGGTCATCTGATCATTAACAAGGCAATGCCTGTAATATGGCATTCACACAACTGATAATTTTACTCACCAAACAGACCCGCTAACAAAAAAAAAGGTTCATTACGAATTGTCACCTTACACAGCAAAGTTTTTTCTCTCTACCCTAAGCACCGTTAGCTTGTTGCATAAAACGGTTGAATTATTAATTCCTAATTATTACGGGACTCCAAATATTGATAGATCGGTCCCATGGCAGAGCAGCCGGTCGCAAATTACCACCAGTAGGTATATTATTAGCCGATTTACATACCTAGATCATTCGTCATCATGTGCGATAGGTGAACTGATTCGTATAGCACCGAATCAATCCCTCAGGACTCGTTAGGAGCAAATCAAATAAAATTAATAACGTGATAAATGATGGTCTGATTTTTCATTTTAAGTGGTCAATGTAAATATGATTTGCCTGTTGCACTCTATATTTAACCAATAAAAATTATTCATTTTATGATCGTTATCAACACTTATATTATAAAGAGGAAAGATTAGTTTTTTTGTGTGTATGTTTGTAATGAATAAAATCAAAAACTACTGTGCTGATTTTAAAAATTCTTTCACCATTAGAAAGCTACATTCGCCCTGAGTAACATAGGCTTTTTTTTACTAAAAAATTAGGTACCGCGGTTGGAGTTGCGGGTAACAGCCTAGTGTTCAGTAAAAAACAGATTTGAGTTGTTTTTTTTTTCGTTTTCTCGAAGAAAAAATTTTGAAACGTGCCATTTATATTTAGTCGAATTTAACTTCATTAATAATTAATAAAATAATCGTCCTTAAAAATAATTTATTATCGTTTAATACATGAAAATAGTGTCAATAGAAGCTCATATACGTATAAATATTAACACTTAAAAAAATAATGGTTATTGTTATCAGATCTTAATTTATTTCGTCTTCTTCAGGTAATTCTTCTAAAGGCAACTCTTCCCAATTGAGCTGAAATTATAAAGCAAATAGTTGAATTAATTGAAAGTATTCAATAAAGATTGTTATTAAGGATGACGATTTAAGAACTTCATTTTTAGGGTATTGTAAAGCACAGGGACAGGCTTGATTTAGTAAGAATTAACAATAAGACAAGTAATATAAATAATAATAATAATAAAAAAAAAAAAATATTGTAATTGAGATTTTCCATGCGAAAAATAAAATTTTTAAAACATCCTTTTGTGGCGCGAATCCGTGGTTGGTAAGTATATCAACGAAGCATAATACAAGTATTCCAGATAAAACCCGATATTCTTTTGTTAAGTAAAAATTAATTAACACTGAATGTTCCCGAATTCCATTAACTTCTAATTGAATTTTAATATTAGAGATGTTGTAGGTGCTCTTCTATGGAATAACATTCAGAACAGATTCATGATATAAGCAAATTACATTTAAAAAGTAATTTATTAAAGTAAGTAACTAAATTTTCGATACTGAACGTATTTAATTGATTTTAAGTCCCACAAGTAGTTGGGATTTCCTTAAAAAATAATCGAAGGAAGACTATCCAGATGATTTCGATATTTTGATAAAAATACCAGATACAGTTGTAACATCCGCACGTATTCATCAATTTTATATGGATTCATATCTTGAAGTCTACGGCAAGGTAAGATAAAAATTATGGGATACAAAATTATAAATACAAGAGTATGTATAGATGTATGTTTGTCACTCAATCATGCCATAACAGTTGCTCGTCACATACTCGTACGTATTTTACTGCTACCTAGAATAGCGCATAGGCTACTTTTTATCCAGATAACCTCAGAAACAGGAATTAGGAATTATACGGGTAAAACCGCGGACATCAACAAGTCTAAGGTCTAAGGTAACTTACATGAATTGTACGAGAATAATTAAATTTATCTCACCAATATTTCATCATTCGGCACCCGAGATAGCAAATCTAGGATTTCATTATTCGCTATTCTATTCGGCCGTAATATTTTTCTAGTAAACTTATGAATACCTGCAACAAAAGTTATTTCAATGAGATAATAAACTTGTTATCATTCAATGTCGACTGTACGAAATAGATTTATTATAATTGGAATATCAATAGAAGGTATACAAAGGAGTTGTTATTGTATTCAGGTTTTGTTGTGAATCACAATGAAACTCGACTGCCTCATTAGATATTGGTCGCCATCTTGTCTGTTGAGTTCGATACCTTCGCTGATAGACACTATTATTAGAACTTTCAGTTAGGCCATTTATTGTTGAAGGTAAAGAGTTTTGCTTTTACAGAGCTTTGATAGAAAATACATAGGCAGAAATAGGCACATAATTTATTGTAAGGTTATTTTCGTCAATATCACTAAACCATAGGCAGACACTGTTGAATATATAATTTAGTTTATTTGGTGGATTATCGATTCAAAAACTGCGTTGAGCATAATCCTGAACAACCTCTTTTTTATTTTTGTCGTTATTTTAGTGATAATTTTTATATAAGTTTAATATTTGCTACTCTGTTTTGCGCCGTTTCTTCTCCACAGCCATAGCAGTTAGGTAGATGAAGGGTTGGTACATTGACTTTCAAAAGAAGCTAAGCTTTAAAAATATATTTTTAATTGAAATCTTAAAAGTCAAAGATCTACCTAACTCCAATGATCAGTCACAAAAATTACTTTTATAACATAAACATTGATGTCTTACCCCAAATCATGAATATGTATTTAGTCGGTATTAAAAACATGACGATAGCAACTATCATGACTAAGAATATCGCTAGAAGACTTAGGAAAGGCACCGTGAAGTTGAACAAACTGTAAAAAGAGAAAAATATAATTAAATAATAAATTCAGACAAGTAGGTAGGTACCTAAGTGACTTTTTAAACTTATGAAGTACTTTCTTAATAAATTGAGACATCATTGCAAATCGGTTCAGGAAAACATCGTGAGGAAATCTAAATTGTAAAAAAGGTATCTGAAATCGCTAAGCCTCAATGAGTAAGCGTGGTGCCCATTTCATCAATACCCGTGTTTTCACTGTATGTGACGCGGCCTATGCCCAGCAGTGGGACCATTTATAGACCGATATTATTGAAATTATGACTGATACTTGTTATGTTTGTATAATAGGTAAGTACCTTTTTTAATTCCTTTTTTTAAAAGCTTACCAGCAATGTCGGGCGCACATTACTAGTATTCTTGTTAACCCCTCGTGTTAAGCTAAATGCTTGTTTTACGAGTGGGTTTACGTCGGTAGTGGCATTTTATTGACTATCGCAATATCCCATAGTAAGAACGGTTTGTTGAAAGTAGTGACTTAATGACTGTCAAACATCATGACTGTCGGACCAGTTGCTTTCCGAGGCACGAAGTGATCTTACTAAAAAATGGTCACTCATCCCCGAACTATACTTAGCTCGTCTACCTAAGTACCTACCAATGTAATGAGTATTATGTTATGTATTAGATCTATTTAACTTAATAGCTTTATGGCCTTTATTAAGGATAATTAGTTTTGATGTAAGCAACTATAGAAAATAAATACTAATAAACCGAATTGAAAGGTCGTCTTTTGAAGTCTAGACATTGTTCACGATACAAGATTAAGATTATACCTAATTATCTCTCGCAAGGGTTTTCACGAACAATGTTTGAGAAAGACGTACAAAGGGCCTCTTATAAGGGACTTAAAGTTTAGCTATTGGAGTATGAGATATATTTTTGCTGTATGGTTTTATTGGAGTTTTAATAGTTCTGTCCAATTAAGCAATGGCTATCATAAGTGATATGGAAGTTATAGTTTTCGTTTGAACAACGATAAAAATATTACTTACTTTTTAATACTTTCCCCGAGGTTCGCAAATTTTCCCAAGAAGTTTTGTACGCTTTGTACCATCTCTTGTAAGCTGTTTATTTTTTGTCTCAGCGTCTGGTTCTTCTCCTCCTGTAATTGAAATTGTTGCATTAGTACGCCTTATTGTTTGATTAAGAAAAAATACTTCAGTATGAGTTTTTTTTAGTTAGTCTTTGTTGATTTGTTATCGTTATTAATTAATTAGTAAAAAATAATATAATATTGTCTAAAATTTTCATTGATCAAAATGCGAACCACAACAAAAAGTGACAAGTCTAGGTCACGTGACTTATGTTTTGAAATAAAATGTCATTGCCATACATTTATACGATTTATATCATCGTTAATTCTCACACAAATTTAACTTAGTCTTGTTTACGGGCATTGCTCAGAGCTCACATTTTACGGAAACAAAATATGGATGACAGATTTAAAATTATCTAATAAAAGATATCTATGAAAATTTAGGTGCTTTTTACCTTTTCCTTTTTCCCTTCATCTTGCGATACTGATCTCCGGAGCAAATAGTCTTTCCCTGCAATAAATAGTGAGGGTCATAAACAAAAATCATTTTTGTTATCATATTAGGATATCGGTAAAGGGTAAAGCTTTTAAATATTTTGATCACAGATTAAATTTTATAGAAAAAAAAGTCCATTTATTACAACGCTCGAGTTGGTATTTTCATTAAATACAAAATACAGTGTGTTGTTGTTTTATTGATGTGATTTTGAAGAATTTGTTCGTAACGTATTCTTTTTTTTTGCAATGTTTTGGGAAGAATTCAAAAGCACACTTGGAAAAGTGTGATTTGATATAATTACAACTCAACTCTTTTGATCTCAATATAATTACAACAGCATTACAAAGAAAGGAAAAAGTAATTATTTAATTAAAAAGTCACCATGTGGTATATAGTCAAGATACCGAAGCAACTGCATTTTGCCTGAATTATGTTGGCTATAAAACTAAAACTTTTTTTTCCAACGAATTTCACGACTTTGAAATATCCTAATCCGAATGTATGCTATAGACGAAATCACACGAAAGGAGTGGTTACAAAAGTAAAACGCTACCAAAACCATAAAAAATAATGTACTTACACCTAAGAAGAAAGTATTTGGGTGGTCGGTACCAGAAGAAAGGTATGAGCACAAGTAGAGGTAACATCCAAATCTTGAAGAACCAGCAGAACGGTAGCCATATTGATAATGCTATGGCATTCATTTTCCTTGACTCCCATTCAAAACAGGTTCTGAAAAAGTAAGAAAAATTTGGATTTTGCATTAGTTATTATTACATAATTTGGAATTAGGCATTCTAACATCTTTGTGATGGATGATATAAAAGCTGATTATATTGAGAAATATGAGGAATCAAGATTTAATGAGACGGAAATACCTACATGAGGAAAAAAATGTTTGCTTGTACAATTTAAAAAACTTGTACAATTTAGTCTCAGAAGATCATTCATGGGATAATAAAATTGAATAATTATGTGAAATAATAAGGATTTATTATTAAAGTCCCAATTATATGAAACGAGCTGATCAAAAACCAATAAAGTGGTGCACTTAGTTTTGGGAGCATTCGGCTTGAAAGTGGAAACTTTGCCGGGAATTTCTCGACACTTGTTAATTACAAAGTTTTTAGTACGAGATACGAGTATGTGCGCATGTCGACGGCTAAGTTTTGTTTGTTATTTACGGCTCCGCTTAAAGAAAATAATAATTGATTTCCAAAACAAAAGTAATCTACGTTCCTCTTCCTATTTAGAACTTTCTTTATGCTGTTGAAGAATATACGACTTTGATCTTATTTAGGAAGAGCGTAACATATGCAATTGAATTGACTAAGTAACGCTGAGTAGTAATCTAATACATAAAATATACACGGTTTTACTGAAAGTGTATATATATATACCCAAAAGGGGCGAATATTTAATCTGGTATAGAGTCGGTTTTCTAAATTTCAAAATGAGATCATGAAGTGATATCTAATTTTTCACATCAACTAGGTATTCGTCACAATAAATCATAATGAACGTGTTAACGCATTACGAGGGTCTTGCATTCTCAATGTGAAGATACATTGCTTCAGTGGTCTGGTTATGAATTTGGTGATCTGAATAATTGAGAAGAAAAATTGGCTATCCACTATTTAATTATTCCATTCTTTCTTGTTAGGGAACTTCTTGGATTATATTTTCTCCTCATGGTTTTCATTTTTTTTATTGAATCGGAATCAAGTGATTTGGAAGGAGAGGATTTCGATTACCGTTTGTGTCTCTGTTACAAATATCTTGAATCAAAAGAAACTTACTTCATAACTTGAAAGCTGTCCAGTGTCCAAGCCAGCACAATTTTTGCTCTTGCCAGATTTTTGCTGAACGTATGTCTGTCTAATTTTTCCTCTGGTTCCAAATATTTTACTTGTTTAGGGTTTATAGCACGGACTGATGCTTTAACCTACAAAATGAAATATAATTTTTAGTTATTATCATTATTATTTTGTTATTTCATATTGTGTCAAAAGGTGGATTAATTTGCAATGCAAAAGTAACCGACGCAAAAAAGATTGCTGTTGAGTTGATAAGAATACGAAAGAAGTAAGAAATATATACGAGTTGATTTTTTGAACAGTACCGTATAAAAACTGGTGTCCCACTGGGAATTATATGATTATTTCTAATATCTTACCTTATTTTTTTATTATCGTACTTAATACTTTATCTCTTCAGACACTCATTATATTAACATATTTGAGCTTTAATAAGACTAAGTAAAATACAAGAACCTATTGGCAAAACGAAAAACAGATACATAAGAAAGTTATGATGATTCATTACAATAATTACGTGACATGTAATTATGAATGATCCTTTCAAATTAGTTTCTTGGCAACGCATTTTCTCATTATCTTGTCGTATCATGTAATTTTCCTGTTTCCCTTATTTTCCGTGAGTGGGTATTCACGGAACAACAATTATATAAGGAAATTGTTTGTAGATTAGTATGGTTTTATGAAAAAAATGTGCAATATAAATACGTGATAAAAGTAGTGGTATTAGCCTGGTTTTGATTTTCCGGATAATATTCATTTACTATCGTTAAAATACCATCATTCAAGTTTATACGTGGGTTATACAAAGCGATGCCAGGAGTTATCCTTGGCTGAATAAAGGATAAAAAGTTGAAATAATAAAACTACTTACTAGATTCCAAGTAAGTCTCATTTCCAATAATACTCTTGGATTGTGCCCTTTGGCTCTTTCTCTTAACTCACTGTCTTTAAGAGCATACCATTTTTTCTTGCCATTTTCAATAGAAAGCAAAGGCAATGGGCAGCATCCTACGATTTCAGATTTCTTTTCATCGTATATGGTGATATCTAAGGTTGAGGTGATGTCAGTCACTTCACTAGAAGAACACATAAATTGTTAAAGACACTCGTTCTGTATCGTCACGACAACCGCTTCTTCTCCTTGTGTCGATGGTAGAAGGATAACGAACGATAGATGCGCCCAGGTTCTTTCACCCCTAATAGCAGCATCGTTAGCGTGCATTAATTCGTTCATTTATAAAAACATTTGAGCAATTCAATAAGTCCATGATCTGATATCATCGCTCAACATATTCTTATGCAAGGATCCAAATTGGTTCAAAATCTTAAATATTACGACGGGTGATTATACGCTTGAAAAATGTTATAAGCTAATAAATTATTTTATAGTCACTCACAAGTTAAATATCTTCGTCCAGTTAGGATCATTTGTTTTGCTTTCAGTGTGAGTTTGAAGCCTTTCGTTGTCTAGTTCCAGTACACAGTAACATTCATGAGCTGATAGACCTTTTGCACCATAAACTATTACGGTGAGCAAACCAACATCTGCCGGCTTGTTTTTCAAATGCGGAGACTGGGAAATTATCAAACAATTATTATTTTAAAGTGTCCATATGGAAATTTTCAAATCCAGGAAGGGAAGGGAACCGAAAGCAATGAGATAAAGAAGAACGCAGGAGAAGAATGGATGCGAATGACAAGAGATTTAGCTAAAATCATTAAAGGAAGGACTTGCCAGCAGTGAGTTATACAAAGATGACGATGAACCACAGCTTTATAGGTCCTAACAATACTTAGAAGGCATGACGAGATAGTTGCAAAATGTCGCAATAGTGTTTGTGTTATAAAATGAATGGGAAGCCATTATAATAACAATTTAGCGGATGTAATTGGCAATTCCCGAAGGGGACGCCTGACAGTGACCTTAACACTGACCTTGGTTTTGATGTCCTACTAAAGGTCAGTTGTGTAGATAATGCAATAGCAAGCATGCACATGGTTGCGATGATGTTGGAAGCAAGTGCAGGTAATCCATCTACATAATCAGGAAGGCTCTGCTTTCCTATGAAACAAATGCTATTTTATGAATATTGGAAACAAAAGCGTCAATCAATGTACCTGTAGCAGTGAGATCTCCAAATGACGTAACTTGTTGATATAATTTCTTGAATTTAGATTTACTTACGGATTTTTGCTTGATTGTTTCAATTTGTCGCTCAGTTTCTTGATAATCTTCCAAACTCATAAAGGAAAACCCGCTTATTGTTAACAACATAAATATTTGAATACGTCCTGCTTCACAATCCAAGTTTATTTTCATTTTGTGTGTCCTTTCCTTATCTAGTTCTGATAAATCAATTTGGCTCCTAAAATTAGATGTTTATTGAGAAAATTATCGAGTTCTATCCGACAATGGAATAAATTACGTGGACTGGATTACAATTTGAATTCTATTTAATATTGAATTGGACTTAAATGTTTTATAGATGTATTTATGTTTTTTTTGTTTGTCTCTATTTTCTCAACAACTTTATACAGGACTTTGAATATTAGTAGGTATAACATTTTTTTAACTAGTTACTTTTTTACATATACTTCCTTACTTGCCAATTACAAAGTTTTTGTCACATAATGTGATATCCATAATCGTATCTTCGTATAAATTGAAATTGAACAATTCTTGCCATTTAACTTCTGTTGCGTTGCTTTTTATTACTCTTGACTTGTGTTTCTCCGAACCCAACCTGCGGTAAACAAATAATTTCTTTAAAATCATTGTAATAAAGATGAAAAAAAAAACTTGCACTCATACGCAAAAAAAAAAGGTATTAGCCGATAACAGTATTATTAAAATGTGAATAACTAGTCTACCATCAAGATTAGAGAATACATTAATAAAGTGTTAAATAACTTTCTACGTGTTTGTGCAAATTGAGATATGATAATAATATGATATGACGAAAATATAAAAGTTTTGTTTACTGATTGACTATCGAATATACTTTTTTCATTCAGTTATCCTTTTATTATAACGTACTAACAGTAACAGTGAAGAATTTTTATTAAAAGAATTAAATTACTGCAAATCTGATGTTGCAAACAACCTTTTGATAAATTGTAATCACATAAATCAAACAACAGATTACTCACCTGAAACGACAATTTAATAGACGAGTCTTGTCCTCTGAAATGTCATTTTCTAAACCACTAGCTTCAATCAATGCGATGGTCACAGTAGCAATTTTCGTCCTTTTGTAAGTTTTTAAAATGTCTTGATTAGGAGTGTTACTGAAAATAAACTGCAAGCAAAAGAATTAACATTCAAACTTCTTACATAACCAAAAACGATCCCTTTTTCCCACTGAAAGGAATTCTAATAAATCTGAAGAAGAACGTTATACAAGCATTGCAAATTTCGTAAACATTAAAAAAGATGAGAAAGAAGCCATTGCAACGATCACAACATCAAAACGAAATCCAAATAAACACAGACCTTTTCGACTTTTTCTCTTGATGACGTCTTCTTCTCGTTTTTTAAATTTCTTTCTTTCTCAGTTTGCCGACGTTTTTCCTTAACAGCTGATATTCGTGAGCCAATTTTATTACGTATCGAAATAACAGGAGTAGGCTCAGGAGTGGGTGTTTGGCATTCATCGCTTTCTTTGGCCACTTCATTTAATCTGAAAATATATTAAGAAAATTTATAATCATATTTGATCGTTGGTTACGTAAATAAATAAAAGTAACTTACGATTCGAGGCTTATTCTACAGAAATCTTCACCAAAAAATTTGTTTGTGTCACTGTCATTGTCGTATTCGGTACAAAAATTTGGAGTAAAATCAGGTTCCGATACGCTTGCTGTTCTCACTGTAACATATTCTGCGGCGACATCTTTCCTTCGAATTTCTTCGACAATAATGCTGTGTTTCAAATCTCGTTTTTCTAGAGATATTTCTTTTGTCATTTCGTCCATCTTACTGATATCATTGATGCTCGTTGCGTATCTGTTATCCTTGTAGACGTAATCTTCTTTGAGCGTTGACAGCGAATCAACTGATTTGGATTTTTCAAGTTTCCTTTGCATTTCGTCATATTTGCTCTGTATCCTTTCGTGTAGTCTCGCAAAATGTCTTTTTTTGAGACTGTCGGTTTTCGGGACTTGTTCCATTCGTTTCTCTTCAGAATGTATTATTATTTTCACAGTTAATTAACACGATACACATGAAATAGCGCTTGTCTTGAGTGACACGTTAACATTGGCAAATCATAATACAGCGCGTGGAGTATAGATAACGTTATCAACCGAGTTATTGATTATATTTTTGACTAATCTATTATCTTTAGTTTGCTTTCCTACTTACAGGGATTTTTTTACACCTAAAAAATAAAAAGTAAATTCAAATGAATGCAAACTAATACAATGCGGACCATAATTTCATAGAATTAGGCTCAATGCGCTTTGACTTTGCTGTATTATACATACAGCAATGTCAAAGCGCATCAATGCGTCGAATTAAAAATTAATATAGCTCGTTATACCACACAACCACAACAAATGCTCATATTTCTTGCGAGACAAAAGAAAACGTTCGGAAGTGAGTGAATTAGCGCACGAACCTAAGTATTATTGAAAAATATGGCAACAAATTAAACAAAAACATATGAATGTGAATCAGATGAAATGGCAGATGGTTGATAGGTTAGTAAATACATATTAACAATTTTAATTTGGTAAAAAATGAAAGCATTGAAAACCCTAATGAGTTTTTTAGTTAAAATGACATCTGGCTTGTCTAGCATACATGTAACAAAATGAATAAATTATTTTACTATAATATGATCAAGAACACAAATCACCAAATGTTTGTTCATCTCACCGAGTTTATATTGAAGCCAACAACCGTTTGCTTGCGTTACAGGGCCACCATGTTTGTCCAGTAAGGGCCAGTTCACACAAAGATGCGAGGCGAAGTGTAGAAAATAAAGTTACATTTTCAATCGTTCTGTTGTGCACGCAGCGTTGCGTCGAGTCTCGGTGTGAGCAGACCCTTACGCAAACATACATTACAACTTCCCGCCTGGAACAGTTTTATTAAATATTCCATACATGGAACTCCCACGAGAATAGAACTAGTAAACAGATACTGTTTTATAAGGTACAGTAGGCTGTGATCAGTTATTGCTTAGTAGTAGTAGTCATCAGAGCGCCTAGTGTGAGTTTATGAGGTTCGGCGTTCCGATTGGCCCACTCGAAGTTTTTAAACAACCAGAGAGCCAAACGCGGTAAACGTAAAACGAACTCGTGCTCAGCTCACTAAACAATTTTAAATTAATCATTTTTGTCTTCTGAATTTCGACAAGTCTAAAAGAAAGTATGGTAAGCAACATGGCTCTGCATGCAGGTCATAGTGCCATCCCAGAAAGACAGTACTGAACTACTTTGCATGCGTGCCTAGCGTGGAAGGAAGAGAGGTGAGTCGCAGAAATCGGATGGCGGGGTCTCTCCCGGTATAATCTATGGTCCGGCGTTAAAGTAACTGGCGGGCGAAAGTCGCTTTTTACGATACTGTTATAGATTCAAAGAAGGCAGTCAAGCGCGAGAAACGCTAAACGATCCAAGACCACCTACCTACCTACCTACCTACCGCAAGCTGTCACCTGATAAGCTAACAAGCTTAGTAGGATAAGAACGCGAACTCCACCTTAGAAGATGCGGGGTGGACATTTTACACCTACACCTCTGGAAGGGGTCTTCCGGGGACCGAGGCCTGCTGGAGCTGCGCCGGGAATATACTACTGATCCCGCGGCTCTGGATACGGCAAGTAAATCATTAATTTCGTATAAAATATAGATTGGTTGAAAAGAGTCATTTTAGATTTAACATGGTAACTTTATTTAAACAGAAATAGAGACATATTAATACTATTTTATAATCTAAATAGATAACATAAATATAGATTATTACTTCCAATATAGAAACTGTTGCGTAAATAAGGAAACACTATTCTAATTACTTTCGACAAAATACAACTGTACTTGATTATAATATATTATTACAATCAGTTCATATTAACATAATTTTGTCTAATGTTAGAAACATTTGGGGGATTGGAAATTATAGATGTATTATAGATAAAAACACAGATTTTTTAGCGATACACTGCTTATCAATTAAATTTTTCAACGTAACTGGTGCTCTTAGATAAAAGTCGACAACGTTGTTGGTTGTTTTAATGTTGGCTTGAAATAAATTGGTTTAATGGATGACATGAGCGTTGAAAAGTTGCAGAATTTTCGACTTGACCAGTCGAAAACATGCATCTATGAGTCCTTGATTACACTCTGTTGAACCTGTTGCTGTTTACGAGTATTTTCAGACAAATGACCAGTCTGACCAGTCCACTCAGAATCGGCGTGGGGTTGTGGCTTATATAAATAAAATAAAACCCCCTCTCTACTCGTGGGTATCGTAAGAGACTAAGGGATGTAGAAACAAGGAGAATGGAGCAGTGTTCCTTAAAAGATCGAATACAAAACTGCGGTCACCAACCCACTTACCCAGCGTGGTGACTAGGGCAACAAACACCTCATGATTGCGTAGCATAGCACACGGTTCCCAGTTCCCGGTAGTTCGACTGCGGAAAGCGGAGGTCCGGCTGTTGTGGCGCAATTTGGGAGAGGTTATGTCCAGCAGTGGACCGCGACAGGCTGAGTAAATTGATCGATTGATTGATTGCAATGATCAGGCAAACGGCTAGGTTCAAAGTACTAGTGAAGAAAAATCAAACAAGCCCAAACACTATGATCTGGCTTCATCATCAATCAGCTGGAAAGTACTAAAATAATATATTGTCACCTTTTGCCCGTTTTTTCAAGCCAAATTTCATTTCAATCATTGAATTGAGACACACTTCGGGACATCCGTCATCCGTTTGTCAGTGGTTTAATTAAGCTTGCAAGATTTGACCCAAAAAATGCATACTTTCTTACAATTCAAGAAAAATTAAAGCTTTTAACTAAATGTCAGACATATTTTTGTATACGACTTTATGTAAATCTCCTTCACAAATTATAAGTATCAAAAATAACATAATATTTAATAGACCAAAATATATGTAGTTGTTAAAAAAGGTTGTGAATGTAGAATTTGTATTTGAAGGGGGTTTTACAAATTACCCCCAAGGTCAAATTCTTTCCCAAACATTGCTCAGTCCTTTTATGATCGCGACCAACACTTAATCATTCGGGTGTGGTGGTGTTTAGTAGGTACTTATTAAAAACAATGCATTAGACACTTGAATAAAGTAAACAAGAGCAGTTTGTTCTACTATTCATATAACATTATTATCTGAAGTGATTCTCTTTTGAGTAGTTTATAATAGAAAATAGTCCCGATATCACTCGCTTTTGTGGTATGAATGACGTCATAATGATAATCTTTTAAACATTTTAGTCATCAAAATTAACTGGCACACTAAAAGCATACAATTATCAATAATTTTATATTTATTAATTATTTAATGTTCAGTCATTTGAGCATATTTCCATTTTATGACACGTGGTGGCACCTTGTTCTCCAGAAACTCTCGCAGCTCTGGAGAGCAAACACCCTGTCCCTGCAAATGGCCTTTCCTTTCCCGACCCCCCTGATCCAGACATTCACTCCCTCACCATTACAGGTCAAGAGGTGATCGCAGCCCTTTGTTCCTTCAAGAGTGGCTCTGCTGGCGGCCTCGACGGCTTGAGCCCACAACATTTGAAGGACCTGGTCAGCTCAGGTGCCGGGGAAGCTGGTGAGTTGCTTTTGAAGGAGCTCACGGCTCTGATCAACCTCATGCTCTCCGGCAAGGTTAACGGTTCCGTCATCGATGTCTTGTACGGGGCCAATTTATGTGCCCTGCGCAAGAGGGATGGCGGCATTCGTCCCATTGCCGTAGGCACTACATACCGTCGTATGGCAGCCAAAATCTGTTGTAAATTTTACGGTGAGGTAGTTTCGAAAAAATTTCAGCCCCTGCAACTTGGTTATGGCTCCAAAGGGGGCTGTGAGGCTGCTGTCCACGCGTTGTCGACCTATCTAAATTCTGGCCAAGGAGAGGTCATCTTGAAGGTTGACATGAAAAATGCTTTTAATTCAGTTAACAGGGACACCTTGCTGGCAGAAACAAAAAAAGAATTACCTCAAATTTTTAGTTTCCTTTGGCAATGTTACAGGCAACCTTCCAAATTACTATACCAGGACAACCTTTTGGAATCAGCTGTTGGTTGTCAGCAAGGTGATCCCCTTGGGCCAGTGATCTTCAGTCTAGCAATTCACCCAGTTATTCGACAGCTAAATTCTAAATTTAACGTCTGGTATCTTGACGATGGAACCCTTGGAGGCGATGTAGACACGGTTTTTAATGATCTGTTGCTTTTAAAAAATCAATTTCATTCCATAGGACTGGACCTAAATTTATCTAAATGCGAATTATTCATTTCTGACCATACTGACAGACAATTGACTCTTTCAAAATTTAACGCTATAGCCCCCAATATCAAAATTGTAGATAAAAACTCTCTTCGTCTCCTTGGGTCTCCAATCTTTGATGATTCATTTCCAAAATTTATTGATGAAAAAATTCAAAATTTCAATGACGTTTCGGAAAGACTTTTACAAATTAACATGCATTCGGCCATCACCCTAATTCGTTATTGTTGTTTTGGACCTAAATTAACCTATTTTCTCCGTGCTTCCCATTTATGGAAGCACACTCACCTGTTGGAAAAAATGGACCAAATTATCAGACATACACTGTCTATGATCTTAAATGTGGCCATGGATGACCGAGTTTGGGTTCAAGCCACTCTTCCTATTCGTATGGGAGGGCTCGGCGTCCGCAAAATTACCAGTATTAGTTTACCAGCTTTTATATCCTCGGTCCACGGTACTGATAAGTTAATCAGGAATATCTTAGCTCCTACACTGATTAATTTTGATGTGCCGTGTTTCTCTGAGGCTGTAGATGCCTGGAGACTCGCTTGCCCAAAATCAAATCTTCCTGACTACCCATCTTCCCAGAAGAGACAGTGGGATGAGCCGCTCTGCAGAATAGTTCAAGAAAGACTTATTACTACATCGACTTCTACTGCGGAGCGTGCGCGCCTGCTGGCTGTTGGCGAGTGGGAGTCAGGTCTTTGGCTTCACGCACTGCCGTCGTCGCACATCGGCACCTTGTTCGACGACACTACTTTCCGCCTTGCTGTTTCACTACGCATAGGCGCTTCATGTTGTTCTCCGCATCGCTGCCACTGCGGTGAAGTAGTCAACAGCCTCGGACACCACGGTCTATCCTGTAGCCGTAGCACAGGTCGCATAGCGCGGCACGCGAATATCAACGACATTATTCGACGAGCTCTTGTTGCCGTCGGCGTTCCAGCTGTACTCGAACCCAATGGCTTGGCACGTGACGATGGCAAGAGACCGGACGGCATGTCGTTATTTCCATGGAAGATGGGTAGGCCTTTAGTGTGGGACGCTACCTGTGTCGATACTCTTGCGCCATCCCATCTTCCAAGTTCATCGTGCTGTGCTGGTGCTGCTGCTGCGGCTGCAGAAAACCTCAAGCGGCGGAAATATAACCACCTAATAGGCAGTTATATATTCGAGCCGTTTGGGGTTGAAACCCTTGGACCGTGGGGCCCGAGTGCACATATGGTTTTCAAAGATCTAGCCAAACGCCTTGTTGACACTTCGCGTGACCCAAGGGCTGGCTTTTACCTTGGTCAAAGAATAAGCATTGCCATACAACGTGGCAATGCAGCCAGCCTAGTGGGCACACTCCCGGTCGACAGCGATGCGGATGAATACTTTGACGCCATTTTTTAAACTTTTATTAATATATATTAGTTTTTTATTTATTTTTTCGTGTGTATATATCATTTATTATTTTAGTTATGTTAAGATTGTATATATTTAAAGTTATTGTAAATAAATAAATTGCTAATTGAATTTACTGTTAAATAATTGTAAAATATTTTGTCCTATGACACGAGAAACTGTCTTGTGTTTGGTATTATGTGGCATTTATGCTAGAATTTTCGTAACAAAATGCGGTAGAGTTTAACACAACTTTTAATTTTCTATTGAATGTTTATGCCATATAATTTGGGTAAAGACTGTCTAAAACTACAGAAAATAAGCGACCCGAATAAACTTGAAGTCAAAGTAAAGGGTAAAGGAAGCAGTTCTGAAAGGTTTGTGAGTTCAACTCAAATGTATGGTGAGAAAGTTTAAGGTTTTAAGGGACAATTGTTGGTAAATTCTGAACTTGACTGACTTCGTAATTCAATGTGATTTGAATGTGGTTATAAGGATGCACAAGTGTTCTGATATGTACAAGTATGTATGATATGATCAATGAGAAGAAGACGGGCGAGACTTGGATGCAGAAATTGGAGTGTAGGGACTCTAAATCCCGGTTGTGATTGTAGTTATGGTCCGGAATGAGAGCGCTTGGGGTGATGGTCGCTTTTTGCTTGCGACACTGTTATAAATTTAAAGGAGGCTACTGAGCGAGAGAAGGCAAGCGGTATGCTGGCTTTGATATGCAGGTACATGGGTACCTGCTGGAGTTGGGCAGAGCTTGCGTAAGTGATCCCACGGCTCCAGCAAAGGCAAAGACGGGATCGGGGTGTTTTTAGTCGGTGCAAGTTGACATATCCCCACGCTGTGCCCTCAGCGTGGGTTGAAAGCATAAGCTTTTCACCGCGAAAAAAAAAAACAAATAACAGGCGCATGCACTTATGACTACTAGGTACTAATGTTTGTAATTTTAGTACATGTCATGTTATTCGATCATGGTAGCTAGAACATGCAGAACTTATGCAGAACTCGTATAATTTGAAAGTACTTGGGGATTGTCCATTTCATTCGAATTTGTTGGAGAGCTGGGGAAATCCAGAGGGAGAGGGTCTAAGATAATTCATAGCAGAGATGTTCTTTCGTAGTAGAATTTAACTGTTTACCGTCCAAAAGCATTGTCCGCTTGCCGGATATAAAAAAAATTACCGGTCCAATTATGACCCACTGCTAGGCACAGGCTTCTTCTCATAAAGAGAAGGAACGAGCATTGATCATCACGCTTGCTCTTTGCATGTTGGCGATTTTAGAAAAAAAAAACAAGTTTTTTTCATATGTGTGTTTTCCTCCGACAATTATCTAAGATGTCTTAAAATGAGGAATGTACATTTGGGTTCATTAGGTACACCTGCAACAAAATCAGTTCATTGAACCGCTAGGCCATTTATTAATATTATGCTTCAAGAGCAGAAAAATGCAATCGATTTTCATTGACACAAAACAGTCATCAGAGGAATGGCATGCGACAATAATTTATCAGTTATTTATTTTGATTAATTAAGGTTTATGGCTCGGAGTAACGAACCTAAGATAATCAAGAAATCACTGATTACTACCTAGTGATTAGCCAATGGGGTCTAGGTGACAGAGCGGTTGATGTTGTGCGGTAATTATAAAATGACTGACATTATTAGATATAATAGCTTTGAACTTATTTAACAACAATGTAACCTTCTTTTTTGTATAAAAAAAATTGCACTCACATAAAAAAAAAAATATAAAAAAAAATATATACTTTTTTGTCAGTATGTATTATAAATATTTTGGTTACGATTAAGAGTCAAGAATATGTGGCCTCTGACGTCAAACAAAGTCCTTTTGTGACGCTGATTGTTAAAAATTCCTCAATTTCAAATCCTCACAATCCACATGATATTTACTCGCTTATAAAACAAACAACTACTATAAACAAGCAAAAACTTTACTTTTGAACTATAAATAGAGGAGCGTTGTTAAATTATGATAATGTCCGGTACGAAGCAGGCACCACGGTTTGTCACGTCACGTCTGACTTATGACTCGAGGTGCATCTTCTACGTGAATTATGACGTCATCATTGCGTTCCGAATATTTAAGTTAGTTGTAGGTGTAAAATGGAGCAAACCTTAGCGCTCGTGTTCTGTTTCGATTTCAAATTATCATAGAATAAGTTAACTTAAAAAAATAAACGAGTTTAAAAATGGAATGCATAGATTTGTTAGATTATTGAAATGCTTATATATGAAATATGAATTTTGAACATTTTTGACCGGCTTTAAAGATAAAAACATTACTACTAATTATTTCATTGATTCGGTTGATAATGGTTTGTCATTGAATGCAGCACTAATTATGAAGTTGCTCTTTAAGTTACCATAAATCAATATTGTTCTTATAAATATTACAAAACTGAATAGTATCGTGTGTTTTGTAATCATAACATAATTATTATGATGTATCGTGCAATGTGACAGAAAAAGCAATGAGGATTTGTAAAATAACATTGTTTACCTACGCTCTTTGGCATTAATAAGATTTATTGTCTATTTATCTCCTTCAATAGAATCGAATATTATGAATTATTTAGTACATGGTAATTGGAGGTACACGGCTTACAAATATTATCGTATCCGGCGTAAAAATATGCATGTAATTAAAAAAATCAGAAAGTATCCGGCTCTTATCAAGGAATCATAAATCAGATGAATTACATTTGTTGACACAAAACCTCAAAAGATAATCTCCGATAAACAAAGGAACAAAGCAATTCGAAACTCAAATTCAGGCATGAAATACTTAGCACCAACTTTATGGATTAAATTATTTAAATTTATTATTTTTAATTATTTATACACATTATCGCATGTGTTAGCGAATATTTGTAATTAAATACAAATTGTAGAAGGAAAAACTTAAACCTCAGGCAGGACTCGAACCTGCGACCACTGGCTTGACGCGCCAGTCGCTTTACCAACTAAGCTACCGAGGTCACTGCCTGGAAGTTTAAATTTCTCCTTCTACTTATGACGTCTTTATAGGGCGACGTATGCGACATCTAGTGAACCTACCTTACGGTTGGCCTCACTGACTCTGATTAACAATGTGTTAATTAGAAGTCCGAGAGATGGCGCTGGCCCAATACTTATTATTTTTAATTATTTATACACATTATCGCATGTGTTAGCGAATATTTGTAATTAAATACAAATTGTAGAAGGAAAAACTTAAACCTCAGGCAGGACTCGAACCTGCGACCACTGGCTTGACGCGCCAGTCGCTTTACCAACTAAGCTACCGAGGTCACTGCCTGGAAGTTTAAATTTCTCCTTCTACTTATGACGTCTTTATAGGGCGACGTATGCGACATCTAGTGAACCTACCTTACGGTTGGCCTCACTGACTCTGATTAACAATGTGTTAATTAGAAGTCCGAGAGATGGCGCTGGCCCAATACTTATTATTTTTAATTATTTATACACATTATCGCATGTGTTAGCGAATATTTGTAATTAAATACAAATTGTAGAAGGAAAAACTTAAACCTCAGGCAGGACTCGAACCTGCGACCACTGGCTTGACGCGCCAGTCGCTTTACCAACTAAGCTACCGAGGTCACTGCCTGGAAGTTTAAATTTCTCCTTCTACTTATGACGTCTTTATAGGGCGACGTATGCGACATCTAGTGAACCTACCTTACGGTTGGCCTCACTGACTCTGATTAACAATGTGTTAATTAGAAGTCCGAGAGATGGCGCTGGCCCAATACTTATTATTTTTAATTATTTATACACATTATCGCATGTGTTAGCGAATATTTGTAATTAAATACAAATTGTAGAAGGAAAAACTTAAACCTCAGGCAGGACTCGAACCTGCGACCACTGGCTTGACGCGCCAGTCGCTTTACCAACTAAGCTACCGAGGTCACTGCCTGGAAGTTTAAATTTCTCCTTCTACTTATGACGTCTTTATAGGGCGACGTATGCGACATCTAGTGAACCTACCTTACGGTTGGCCTCACTGACTCTGATTAACAATGTGTTAATTAGAAGTCCGAGAGATGGCGCTGGCCCAATACTTATTATTTTTAATTATTTATACACATTATCGCATGTGTTAGCGAATATTTGTAATTAAATACAAATTGTAGAAGGAAAAACTTAAACCTCAGGCAGGACTCGAACCTGCGTCAAGCCAGTGGTCGCAGGTTCGAGTCCTGCCTGAGGTTTAAGTTTTTCCTTCTACAATTTGTATTTAATTACAAATATTCGCTAACACATGCGATAATGTGTATAAATAATTAAAAATAATAAGTATTGGGCCAGCGCCATCTCTCGGACTTCTAATTAACACATTGTTAATCAGAGTCAGTGAGGCCAACCGTAAGGTAGGTTCACTAGATGTCGCATACGTCGCCCTATAAAGACGTCATAAGTAGAAGGAGAAATTTAAACTTCCAGGCAGTGACCTCGGTAGCTTAGTTGGTAAAGCGACTGGCGCGTCAAGCCAGTGGTCGCAGGTTCGAGTCCTGCCTGAGGTTTAAGTTTTTCCTTCTACAATTTGTATTTAATTACAAATATTCGCTAACACATGCGATAATGTGTATAAATAATTAAAAATAATAAGTATTGGGCCAGCGCCATCTCTCGGACTTCTAATTAACACATTGTTAATCAGAGTCAGTGAGGCCAACCGTAAGGTAGGTTCACTAGATGTCGCATACGTCGCCCTATAAAGACGTCATAAGTAGAAGGAGAAATTTAAACTTCCAGGCAGTGACCTCGGTAGCTTAGTTGGTAAAGCGACTGGCGCGTCAAGCCAGTGGTCGCAGGTTCGAGTCCTGCCTGAGGTTTAAGTTTTTCCTTCTACAATTTGTATTTAATTACAAATATTCGCTAACACATGCGATAATGTGTATAAATAATTAAAAATAATAAGTATTGGGCCAGCGCCATCTCTCGGACTTCTAATTAACACATTGTTAATCAGAGTCAGTGAGGCCAACCGTAAGGTAGGTTCACTAGATGTCGCATACGTCGCCCTATAAAGACGTCATAAGTAGAAGGAGAAATTTAAACTTCCAGGCAGTGACCTCGGTAGCTTAGTTGGTAAAGCGACTGGCGCGTCAAGCCAGTGGTCGCAGGTTCGAGTCCTGCCTGAGGTTTAAGTTTTTCCTTCTACAATTTGTATTTAATTACAAATATTCGCTAACACATGCGATAATGTGTATAAATAATTAAAAATAATAAGTATTGGGCCAGCGCCATCTCTCGGACTTCTAATTAACACATTGTTAATCAGAGTCAGTGAGGCCAACCGTAAGGTAGGTTCACTAGATGTCGCATACGTCGCCCTATAAAGACGTCATAAGTAGAAGGAGAAATTTAAACTTCCAGGCAGTGACCTCGGTAGCTTAGTTGGTAAAGCGACTGGCGCGTCAAGCCAGTGGTCGCAGGTTCGAGTCCTGCCTGAGGTTTAAGTTTTTCCTTCTACAATTTGTATTTAATTACAAATATTCGCTAACACATGCGATAATGTGTATAAATAATTAAAAATAATAAGTATTGGGCCAGCGCCATCTCTCGGACTTCTAATTAACACATTGTTAATCAGAGTCAGTGAGGCCAACCGTAAGGTAGGTTCACTAGATGTCGCATACGTCGCCCTATAAAGACGTCATAAGTAGAAGGAGAAATTTAAACTTCCAGGCAGTGACCTCGGTAGCTTAGTTGGTAAAGCGACTGGCGCGTCAAGCCAGTGGTCGCAGGTTCGAGTCCTGCCTGAGGTTTAAGTTTTTCCTTCTACAATTTGTATTTAATTACAAATATTCGCTAACACATGCGATAATGTGTATAAATAATTAAAAATAATAAGTATTGGGCCAGCGCCATCTCTCGGACTTCTAATTAACACATTGTTAATCAGAGTCAGTGAGGCCAACCGTAAGGTAGGTTCACTAGATGTCGCATACGTCGCCCTATAAAGACGTCATAAGTAGAAGGAGAAATTTAAACTTCCAGGCAGTGACCTCGGTAGCTTAGTTGGTAAAGCGACTGGCGCGTCAAGCCAGTGGTCGCAGGTTCGAGTCCTGCCTGAGGTTTAAGTTTTTCCTTCTACAATTTGTATTTAATTACAAATATTCGCTAACACATGCGATAATGTGTATAAATAATTAAAAATAATAAGTATTGGGCCAGCGCCATCTCTCGGACTTCTAATTAACACATTGTTAATCAGAGTCAGTGAGGCCAACCGTAAGGTAGGTTCACTAGATGTCGCATACGTCGCCCTATAAAGACGTCATAAGTAGAAGGAGAAATTTAAACTTCCAGGCAGTGACCTCGGTAGCTTAGTTGGTAAAGCGACTGGCGCGTCAAGCCAGTGGTCGCAGGTTCGAGTCCTGCCTGAGGTTTAAGTTTTTCCTTCTACAATTTGTATTTAATTATTTAAATTTGTATGTATTTATTATATCTTTTGTGGTTCCATCGGATCGGAGGCGAAACTTTGAGTTTGGCGAGAGTAAAGTTCTATCGAACTTGGCCATTCATATCCCCGGATCCCGGGAAACTTGTTTCAGTAACTTGTACCGTGAATTAAAAAAAACATCGCGACGTCTTTTTCCAGACGTTAACAAAGTTGGAAGTAGAGTGTTAATGGTATGTTCTGGTTATTAGAGCATGATGACTGTTATTTTAATTGTAAGGACCTTCAAAAGTTTCTACAAGTTAATTAATTGCAGTAAAATGTGAAAAATGTTAGTGATTTTAATGTTTTTAAAATTTTTTTGTCGATCACAAAATGGAGGAGGTCCTCAATTCCGTTTTTTTAGCATTGAGATTGAAAGCATGTGGTCTTTGCCCTACTGTCGGACAATTTCAGAATTATAGTATTTTTGAAATTATGCTTTGTTTTTATTTTTTATTTTTAAATGTTACGTCGAAATAAACGCAATATTTGAGTATCAACAGTTTACGTATTTATGTTTTGTTTTTGACGTAGTGCCCTAACTACCAAACAGACAAACATACTTTTACTATATGTGTATATTTGAGCTTTGAGAATTTTCTTATAGGTAGGAACCTTTTTTTTTTTTTTTTTTGCGGGGTGAAAAGCTTATGGCTTCCCCACGCCGAGGGCACGGCATGGGGATATGTCGGACTTTAACCGACTAAAAACACCCCGGTCCCGTCATTACCTTAGCCAGAGCCGCGGGATCACTTGCGTATTCCCAACGCAGCTCTGGCAGCGCAGCTCTGCAATGAAATTTGAAAAAAAAAAAACTTTTGACTATTATCTCACTTTGACTAAAACTATGAAACCCATGTCTATTAACACGTACATATTTATTTTCCTTTTCAAAATATAATAGCAAGCGAGAGTGTCACGGCAACTACAATACGACAGCTATACAGTTTAACAATGATTCATAAATATTTTACTATAAAATAAACTTGAAAAACATGTTAATTAAACAGTTAGTGACAGCATTTTTTGCATCTCATTTTGAAAGGTCACTGAAAATTTAAGAAATAAAAAACAGAACTTCATCAACGTCAGTATACAATAAACCTATAACAACCTCTGCATCAATTTAATAGAAACTTTACACTACAACAGCCGTCGATCACAAGCCCTACTAAAAATCAGGTGGCCCCATTGATACGTAAAATTTTATCACTTATTCAATCAAAACAAATAAGTTCGAGTATCGTCGCATTCATGGCCCGAATTTATCTTGTAGGCTTCGGAGGGTGCGCATAAAAATTCTTCTCATGCCGTACTGATCACAATTTGATTGCTACAGAGGATTGGTTGGGGCCCGTGGCCCTTGCGGTGTGTGTCTTCGTCTCAAAATTTATGACCACCATCGACTTTTATTACGGATTGGACGAAAGAGTGCAGATGTCCGCCTGATATATTTCTTGAAGGACTTTCCCTTGTGTAAGCAATATTTTCTCCTTAATTTTATGTTTAGATTGAAACGATACGGTTTATTCTGATTGGATAGTAGCGATATTTTTCGGGAATATGGCTTTTTGGTTGAGGAATTTATTTTAGTTTTTTTTTCGAATAACGTTTTTTTTTAATTAATTCGCGTAGGTACATACATTTTTAACTTATAATTTATGAGTTTCCTTACCTCCAGGAGCTTTTGGCTGCTACAGAGGCATCACGCAAAAACTACCGGTTCGATTACGATAAAACTTGGTATAATTATTCTTTATTATCCCGGGTACCACACTGGGTATTTTTTATACCGGAAAAGTATATAAAATAAAAAACAAACTTAATTTTGCGGTTCGATCTCTAGACCCGATTACTGTACCAACCGCAAAATCATATCTACAGTCGAATTGAGAACCACCTCCCTTTGAAGTCGGGTAACAAATGAATGACATATAAAAGTATTAACGCCGCTTTTCAGACTTTTTGGGGATATCATAAAAAACATTAAGACACACCTAATGTAAATGTTGATACTCGTACTTATTAATATACCTAGGTACTGTGTTCAAACTTAAATAAAATAGGAGGAAATAAATAATATTCTACGGAGGAAACGGGTACTGGCAGGTAAAAATGTCCCCCAACCGGCGATCGCTTTTTGATTATACCGTCAGTTCTTGGGTATCGACATTCGATTAAAGATTATCTACCCTTATTTTTCCTGGGACATTTTTATCTGTTTCCAGCAAATGGTTTCAGGAATTTAATGTATTGAGTGTGTTTCATAAAAAATATCGTAGATACATAATAACGTAGGTACATATATAATATTTTAACACTGAAAAGGATTTGTACATAACTAAAAAGTACTAATTGTGATATGAATAAAACCTATATACCTAAGCAAATAGATCACTTACTAACACGAAAGCCATCTATACTTATAATAAATCTGTAGAAGTGAAAATTCTGTACATTGAAAATATCAAAAAAATTAATGGCGGGGTGTGTTACTAGACCGACACCGAACCCAAAAATGTGATTAAAAAAATTTTTGTCTGTCTGTCTGTCTGTCTGTCTGTCTGTTTGTTCAGGCATCACGCAAAAACTACCGGTTCGATTTCGATGAAACTTGGTATAATTGTTCTTTAATATCCTGGGCACCACACTGGGTAGTTTTTATCCCGGAAAAGTATATACAAAAAAAAAACAAACTTAATTTTGCGGTTCGATCCCTAGACCCGAATACTGTACCAACCGCAAATAATAAGTTTGTCGTAGGTTACGTCACCCGCAGTGGAGTTCAATAAGGGGCGCTGCACACGGCCAAGTAACTATTTATTAATCTGTGACACCGCTAAGATACTCTAATTATTATTACCTATTCTTTATATATTGTATATTATAAAGCTGAAGAGTTTGTTTGTTTGAACGCGCTAAACTCAGGAAGTACCTACGGGTCCGATTTGAAAAATTCTTTCACTGTTAGATAGTCCACTTATTGAGGAAGGCTATAGGCTACTTTTCTTTTGGAAATCTATCCCCAATAAGGGGGTGAAATAGGGGTTGAAAGTTTGTATGGGAAGTTCGGTATTTTCAATGATAGACACATGAAATATCGTATACCTAAGAGGGTGAAAAAGGGGTTGGAAGTTTGTAGGCATATGAATTGTGTCGTTTTCAAAGATAGACACATTCAATTTCATACAAGGGTTATTAGTTAGAAATAAATAAGATGTATTTCCGAGATTTTAGAAATCTACCCTCTAAGGGGGTGAAATAAGGGCTGAAATAGTTGGTATGTGAAGTTCAGTATTCTCAAAGATAGACAGATGAAAAGATAAATAGATAAGATAATGACCATCTAAGACATATCTATAATGACGACTCCCGTGGTCGAGTGGCGTTCACTCCGGTTTTTAAGGTGTCGCCAGCTCTAAGGTTCCAGGTTCGATCCCCGGACGGGTCCATGTAGAAAATCACTTTTATACATAGTCTGGAGTCTGGGTGTTTATGGTACCTTTTTTGTCTCCGATTCCATAACACAAATGCTTTTGCTACTTACTTTACTTTTATTATTATTTTAACGCCATTATATTAGATGAAAAATTTTATACATTCTCCTTACTTTGAAAATCACAGAATACATCTACCTTTAATACTACTCTTTACTTTACGCGCGAGCGAAGCCGCGGGCAACAGCTAGTTTAAAATAAAACAATATTACATCAATTCGATTTACGAAAACCACGAATGAAGCTCAATTCAAACGCCTTTACCGTTCCTGTTCCTTATTCAAATAATTTTTGACGTTCTGTTCGTTCAGTAGATACAATAATAATTTAGGTTGGTAGATAGCGGCTGCTGAGTGCGGATTTAATCAGTCGGGATTTGGAACTCTAATTGAAAGGACTTTGTGTCCCGCGGCAGGTCTGCGAATCTGAATTTCATTTTAGAATAATAATTTACAGTTGTAAATTGTACTTCTTCTGGATTTTGCCTCCTACTATTTAAGTCTTGGAAACAAATGCTGACTGACTGACATTAATTAAGCCTCTCCTTGTGTAAGTGGTACTTTCGCATTGTTCTTAAAATTGCAGGTATGTTTTTAATAAAAAGAGAGAAACAAAAAAAAATATCAATATAGGTATTTGTTTCAGAGGATTTTCAGGATTTTGTACATAAAAAAACGGAACCTATATAGGATAACTTTGTTGTTCGTCGTCTGTCTATTCACAGTCCACAGTTCTGTCAAGACCCTTTATCTTAGGAACTCGTGGCGGTATAGAGTTGTAATTAAAGCCATACGTTTAAATTTGCAGTCCCACAATACGTAAAAAAAATACTTGCAAAATAACGTAAAAAAGGATATAGCGCAAAAAAGTATATTTCGACCTATCTCGAAACTCTAAAGGGAATAAAAAATTAAATATGATTTTCTACAGATTCTCAGGTGCCATATACAAAACTGTTACTCGTATGGGCTCATACGCGGTTAGTGTTTCAGCTACTTGTAGTTTACGTTCAGTAGGTTGTAAAAGTTAAATAAGTAGGTAGCTATAACACAACCATTGCAAAACATTTTCACAGCGTAAATTTGTCGATATTGGCAAAATACAAAACAAATTCCGATCGGTTACACGCCCCCAACGCTTACCGTAGCCGTCAAAATATTTGTATGGTAAGCGTTTGCAAACAAGAAAAACATTTAATAGTTCAGTTGGGAAATACAGTGGTGGGAAAACGAAATGAAATAGCGAAACAAGGAAAACTGTATGACAAGGTAATACAGCGACTGAACAAAACGGTCACAATAAAACACGTTGTTTGGTTATAAAACGGAACGACACAGGAGAACGCCCACGGCACGGTTCGTTTTAAAATGTTTTAAAATTGTAGAAAATTTAAAATTCTTTTCCTGATTGTACATTAATTTATAGTGAACTATTTATGGTTGGTTTTACGACAAACGTGGCTGTTTACACCTGCTTGTGTTCTTCATTTAAAATGTCGTAGATTAAAAAACAACAAATTTTTATTTCCCAAGACCTGTAATAGTTAGTTAGTATAGTAGGTACTTATCGACTGTCATCGCATATGTAGAGCGATGAGCGTCTCGCGAGATGTGACGCATATTTTCCTGAACATTTTAGAAATTGTTGTATAATTGTATTTATTGTACCTATAATATGGGTCGCATCTGCTGCGAATAAATGCTTTGACTATACAAAAATAAGACATAATAACTAAAAAGAAGTCCGTAGTTGGGCAACTGTGTCGCTAATCAGTGCAGCCAGGATTAAAGTTACTCAGTTCTGCCGTTTTGAACCGACATCCTTCGTCGCCTGCCATAATCCGATTTTGTGGCAACGTCGCCCGGATTACTGTTATTTCATAGGATAAAATACTGACTTACCTGTATATTAATTTTGTAAGGATCTAGTTTTAGTTTACGGACACCATTTATTCCGGAACCATTTAATAATGCTAGTTTTTATTAAGTTTATTATTATTATTGAGGGACAGGCCGCCCATACATCCATGCACACTCGCCCATCATAGCAGCTCCTGTAAGCCAGGATCTAAAATGATAACCAACGAACATCACCGTGAACCTTAATCCTGATGTGTCCCAGGCGATTTACCGTCTTTAAACCCGCACTAAAATTATTTAGAAGACGTTATTATTAGAAGAAGGAAAAAATTAACAGTTTCCACTTTCCATCATTGCAATTATCTATGACAAATACAGAGTTATATATCCTTAACACAGGCTATTTTTAAGCCTAGCAAGGGAAACAGAATGACATCCGTAAATGTAGTATAGAATCATTCTTAATTATAATGCTATTTTACTCTATGTACTAGAAATTATGAAAAATGTACTGCAATATGGTTTTGAAATAAATTATTTATATTAATAATTAAACAAAATCTTTACCTTTATCACAACTGAATAGTTTGTAGGTGGTCTTCAGGCTGCCCGGAGGCCTCGACGGATATACCGACATCTCTATTACTCTCGCATTATTATCCAGTAAAGCAGAAAATACTAAATAGACTGAATTTATAAAATAAATAAAAGTAAATTTCTAGGAATTTAAACGAATTGCTGTAATTTGTTTTTAGCTTCGAAGATAAAGAGACGAGAAAAAACATGACTTTGCAAAATGGAAATTCATATAATAATAAGTTCCTTATTACGTGTCATGTACACAAAGAAGTCCATTGAGAAATAGAAGGAAATAATATAGTTGTATTACTTATATTTGTGTTCTGGTAAAGATCCCAGCGGGGTTTCTCGCAATGGGGCTAAGCGAGACACATTCTATCTGGCAACCACAGGCGATTCAAACTTAATTGAAACGCCGAATCCTCGGAATCAACGGCATGGCTGCGATTGAGCTGGATTCTTTCGCTAGAGCTAAATTTGTTGGAGATAATTAAAAGTTAACCTATTTATTTCAATGTGGTTTTATTTTAAAACGTTTATTTTGGAGTATTGTGTAATTGAAGCAAAGTTTTAATAATGCCTAATGTTTATTTATCTACTATATAAAAATAAGCCGGGTTTTCCTTCCTGACGCTATAACTCCAGAACGCACGAACTGATTTCCACGGTTTTGCATTTTTTGGAAAGGTCTCGGGCTCCGTGAGGTTTATAGAATTATATTAAAAAAAAAAGACCGCGGGCGGAGCTGCGGGAAACAGCTAGTTTATTTATAAATGATTATGAACTACTTAATAATTGAGAATCTTTTTGTTATACCGTGTTGTACAGGTCTCTCAATCAGAATTAAAATATTAATCATTCTTAAAACAATGGATTCTCATTTGTAGGGTTCCATACCCAATGTAAAACGAAACCTCATTAGAAATACTCCGCTGTCTGTCCATCTGTCACCAGGCTGCATCTATATCACCGTGATAGTTACACAGTTGAAAATTTCAGATCTCGTTTTTCTGTTGCCGCTATATTAAATTAACAAAAAATACTAAAAAACAGAATAAAGTAAATATTTAAGGGGTTTCCCATACAAATAAAATGTTTTTTTTTTTGCCGTTTTTATGGACAATGGTAGAGAACTCTTCGTGCGCGAGTCCGAGTCGTACTTTGCCGGTTATTAATAACCTAGGTTTAACCACGTTTCAATCGTTTAAATAACTGAGGCACTAAACATTTTTAGCACAAAATACAAGCATTTTTACAACGGCACCTCGCCAAAAACAAACGCATATTGAGCTTACCTTTCTCACTGCTTTATCGGAACCCGTCAAAAGTTCATACGGTAAAATCCAAAACACATAATCCAAACAGAATTTAAATAGCTTACCTTCCTTCTATGTACATTTAATCACCCATAAAACCCTCAAGGATCGACACGCGTCAAAAGTTTTCAGCTGATGTTATACATTACGCTAATGAAAACCTTCCCACTCAAATACTTTTCGCAATTAAAGTAAACGGCTGTCGGATTTTATTGTGTGTACTCTTGGGAAATCAACCACAAGCCTTGTAATACCTAATCCCACATAAGCGCGAAGAGACTCCTGAATTGACAACTCCATGCGTCAGACCTTTTTGAATGCAAAAGTGTGCCAATTGAACCGGTTCGCCTGATTAAAATGTTGTCGAAAATGGAATGTGTTTTGTCTCTTTCTTTCTATTGCATTCAATTCTTATTTCTTTTATTCTATTGGTTTTCGAAAAAACTGACGTCGGCACTGTGGTGCAAATATTTACCATTATGTGAGTCTATTTTGTGTTGTGTCCATGCAGTTTCATAAAAGGTGATCATTGTTACGACATAGTCAATCTATTGTAAAGAAATATAAAATACGATTTTTGATACACATTTTTCCACAATTTTTTTCCCATCAAACTAAAAAATACACCAAGTCTATGTAACAATTTTAAAGTTTGTGTACTCATACTAATATTGGAACAACAAACTAATGTTTATCAATAAACCGAGGCAAGTTAGATCCCAGTCTATTGGACTTGATAATTCAGTTGCAACAACAGCAAATTCTGTTAACTTGGCAAGTTCATGTTGTTGTTATAACGAACCGCTCGGTATATTAACCGTGCCCCCTCCCCTATGTATCGGGAGTATTGAGTGGGATTATAATACAGGGAGAACCGTAGTACAAGGAAGACTGGATAATAGATTCCATATTCTGAGAATCCTACTTAACTTCAGGCAGTGGTTATGTTTCGAAGTGGCAAAAACAAAAGACGACTACCAGATCAGAAGAATTTAAAAACAGAAACTTTATTCATAAATAGAATGTAGGTTTTGTTCCACAGCTCCTTATATTCTAAGTATTTTAAAATTCGAACGATCCGCAGGGTATTTGGCATCCTGCATTCAAAATGTAAAGAAAATAATAAATAAAGATGTACTTTTACTTTGGCTAATTTAACGTATATTATTTGCTCAATTTCCTAAAGTAATAAAAATGATAATTTTAATTTGCTCTGTTAAACAGTTGATGCTATCGGCTATGACCCTCGAGATTAATACACACATCAAAAGTGTCTAGGGATCAAGCATTTTTATGCGGATTTCTTGAGATTGAGATGTGGCTTTGTAATAAATTTATGATTTTATAAATTTATATGGATCCTTTTTGGTGCATTTCATAATTCGAATCAGGAACTGTGAATCAAATTCGAGTAAAAGATGAAAATCAGCTGTCAATATTTTCCCTATAAAAACATACAACGCATTGAAGACATTATTAGTGCTACTGTTTCCCTACTACTGATTAAAACCAACGTTATTATGGAGCGGCGACGTCATTTAAGCAGGGAAGAAATGCTCAGAGCCGTGGGAATGATAGAAGCTGGTTCCCGGCAACGTACTGTGGCTTTAGCTCTGAATACAAGTCAGAGTGTTATCAGTCGACTTTGGACACGTTACCGAAGCACTGGTACCGTGGCTGAGCGCCATGGAGGACGGTATCGCTGCACCACACGGAGACAAGACCGATACATTCAAATCTTAACTCGAAGAGCTCCAACAATAACCGCCATGATGTTAGCCGTGAGGCTTCATCACTCTTCAGGGACCTTAATTAGCGACCAAACAGTCAGAAACCGCTTGCATGAAGTGAACCTTCATTCCCGAAGACCGCTACGGGTACCACCTATAGCAATGCACAATCGTAGGATTCGATATCAATGGGCTCTTGAACACAGAAATTGGGCAGAAGAACAATGGCGTTTCGTGTGCTTTTCTGATGAGTCTCGTTTTGGTATGAGACCGGATACAAGACGTATACGACACTGGAGAACCCCTGGACGCCAACAGCGATTAAAATCCTGCCAGGAAGTCCATCCTTATAGTGGTGGAACCATCATGGTATGGGCGGGTATTTGGATCGGCGGAAGAACTGAGTTGATTTGGATCAGAAGCAACCTCAACGCTCAAATTTATGCTGAGACGATTGTATCAGACGTCATCGTTCCTCTACAAGTGCAAATCGGTCCCTTATTTCAGTTAATGCATGATAATGCACGACCGCACACCGCAAGAGTTGTAAGACAGACTCTCGCCGCAGCTAACATCAATGTCCTGCCCTGGCCTGCTCAGTCGCCAGACTTGAACCCGATTGAGCATGCATGGGATATGCTACAGAGAAGAGCTCTGCCGAATATGGAGGGTATCCAGTCGCAAGAAGACCTTTTTTTGTTGTTGCAACGAACATGGGCGGCCATTCCACAGCGTGATTTGGATGAACTCATTTTGAGTATGCCAAACCGATGTTCTTGTGTTGTTAGTGTTCGCGGTAGAAACACGGATTATTAATTGTTTAAGTTACCCAATAAAATTTTAAAGAAAACTGTTATTTCAGTCTTTTTTTCGAACTTTTGTGTTAGTGGTTCAAATGTCAAAAATCCCTTTATTAGGAAAATGGCAAATTTCTTTATTAATGCAAAGGTGACTTGGTTTATCGTTACTGTGACAAACGAAAACACTTTATTCGATGAATCCTTAAAGAAAATTTTAATTAATATCAATCAGGAGAAAAGTTATTGCAAAAATATATGTTGATCCCTAGACACTTTTGATGTGTGTAGCATTGATTTACAAATTCTTGGCCTTCTATGAAATATTGTTTTCGTATAAAAAATCAACGTTTGAAAAAAAGAAACAACTTTCTAAACCTTTAGATGATCTGTACCACAACATTACTTATCAAAGTGCAGTATAGGGCATTGTCAGTTGAGACACTACATAGAGCAGTCGTGTCCAACACACGAATTACCGTTGAATGCATGTATTTAAATATGCAGACATATAAATCACGCTACTCTGAGCTGTAATACACTCGTTACAGTACAATGCGTCGTAAATTAGCGAGGAAACATTTTTATTTGGCAACAATTTTAAAATTTCGATTCCTGCTTTTGGGATTTTAACGCAATTTATGCTCTGTTTATTTTTGAAGTTATAATAAAAACATTTTGTCGTTTCCGAAGCATTACACGTACAAATGCTCCTTCTTATACATATAAAGAAATCATATAAATCTCTTGCTACGTCTGGATCAGTAGAAGTCTACTGTTCTTAATTTTCTATCATTACCCACATTACAATTTCAGATGTTCATGCATCCAGTTAGCTTTGGTGTTGAGACGAAGAACATCTATGACATCGCGGCGCCGCGCCCCGGTCAGCTATGCGTCCCGTAGCCGGACAGCTATGGCGTCGAGACGTAATTAAAACCAAAATGTTTTCATAAATGTTATTTTAGAAACGTTAGGTACTTTAAAACTAAATGGATCTAGGAGCGCGGTTCCAAAATATCATTCCTATGGCCAAGAAAGATTTACACCTATATTAGATACCTAAATGCGCCAGACAGCTATGGCGTCGCGTCACCGGACAGCTATGGGATGAGACCGCTGACAAGTATGGCGTCGCGTCTCTGGTCTTCGTGGCGTTGCGACGCCCGACCTCTATGTCGTCGCGAGTCTGGTTTGCTATGGAATCGCAGCGCCGGTTAGCTACGGGCGTCGTGGCACCCCTGTCGGCGATGGCGTCGCACCGCCTGTAAGCTATGGCGTCGGTATGGTGTAAGAAGATACTATTGCAAAGTAGATTCACTTGCTTTATTTAAAAAGAGATAGAGTCACACAACTATACCTCCAAAGGAACCTTAAACTTCTGTTTATCTTACTGCATGTGTAGAAAGAATAATATTGGAGTGCACTCGGATCTCAATAGACGGTTGAAGGAAATACTTTACATTAGTTCCGAGCGACTTCACCCTTGTAACCTATGACCTTTATGACCTAAAGCAGAAACGTTTCAGAGAAATGTACTTTTATTTAACAAGTCTTGTAGTAGGATATACTTGAATACCCATCCATTTGAAGTATGACCCGTCGGATTAAATTGATTTTTAATATGTAGTAAGTAAGTTATATGATAGATATGTGCTTAATGTTCTTTTGGACAGTTATTTTTAAACGTATTATCCATACTAAAAATTGTATCAATATTATGCGAAATTCACTCTGTCCTCTATGATACTTACGCTTTTATTTTATTTAGAATAGGTACTTAACACTAACTTACTGAAAAAAAGATAAATAGTATCATGATAGAGAGAAGTAGACAGAAGACATAAAGGAACGAAGAAAATTTCTTTGAAAGATAATTACAATGAGTTAGGGCTGATATTTTTTATCGACAGATAACTTTTATTCGTGGAATAAAATAAACATTTTGTATGAAACAAATATTAAAATCCAAAATTATTCCTCGAACAAAGTTATCCGGCGATTGAAAAATTTGCACCTAAAGAAGTGTCACGCCTAAACTGCTGAAATTATTTTGAATAAACTCGGTATGTGGTAAGCTAGGACTCCAAGGGTTATATAATACCTAGCATATTCTAGGTAGTCTTATATGGTTATACACACCAGTTTTCAAGGTGTCGCTAGTTTTGAGGACCCAGGTCCGATACCAGGACGGGTCAATGTGAAAAAAAAAGATTTTTCTACATTGTCTCGGGTCTTTCTGGTACCTTCGTTGTCTCTAATTCCACAAGTGCTTTAGCTACTTACTTCTGGTTCGGAGCAATGTATGTCATATTGTCAACATTTATTTTGTAAATAAATAAAATGTTAAATATTAATTAAAAAGACATTTAAAAATGCTCGTGAAAATTGGCACGCTTATTTTAGGTACGTACCTGACGTACCTAATTGTGGGCAAATTTAGTATTAGTATTATATTCCAATTTGATCCCACCCAGAAAGACACAATTCAAAAACAATATACACAAGGGTTAACCATAATTATCTTACGTTACATTGTGAAAAGTCGACGCAAAAATATTTTTGTTTTAGCAAGCGAGGGAATGAAACTTATTGCCTGTATTTATGTGTCAGGCGATTTTGTGGTACGTTCATCCTTATATAAACGTTCCCTGCAATCCAGCTTAAGTTTACCTCGACAATCCGAGTATTTGAAAAAGTTGCACTTGATTTTAAGTCACTGTGCAGCTCGCAGAAAATGTAGTAGAAGAAGAAAAAAAATTGTTATTTCGTTTATTACTTAACTAGCTGTTGCCTGCGGTTTCGCCCGCGTGGATGTCGGTTATCACGACAAAATGCAGTCATTATTTTGGGTCCAAGCTTACCCCATGTTAAGTTTCATCAAAATTGGTGCAGTGATTTATCCATGAAAACGTAACTTAGGTACAGGCTTAGGGGAGAAGTGGGTAATGGGAGTCACTTAAGCAATAATGTATCCAAAACACAAGTCTTTGTAAAAATATTTATTAATATAAGTTTTTAACATAGTTTACTTAATTAACTATCAGTCTGACGAGTTTCATTGACTTTGGGGACGAACTTTCTTAATTATAAGACTTAAAGAAAAAAATCACTTTGACCACTATTGCCCACACGTGCGGGTAATTGTGGTCACGTATTGGGTAATGGGAGTCAACAGATCCTAACAGTTGTCGCAGACAAATCTTTCTGCTGAATCCTATCCGGTGCAGTCTACGTGTGTCCCATAGCCCACACACCGTGCATCTGTACCAGATCTCTTTGTTGCGCCCGAACTCGGTACAAATAAGGCAGGCACTAGTACCAAGTCAGGAAGGCAATCTTTCTGACTTGAGTAGCAGTGCATCCGTAAAAAGCTTTTGCCATTAATTTATCTCGGTTTACCAGGTCCTCTTCCACTTGTTTGCTAAATACGGTTTTACGCCCAAGACGTGGTTCCGAGGATTTTTTTTAAGCGCTTCTGAAGGCTGGAGAATGGTTTATACATACATTTGACAACTTTATAGATAAACCTCCATTTATGAGATCTTCCGCTTTGGATAGTGTGTCTGAAGACCACTGGGCTTTATTCGTAGGTACTCCTGGGACGTGATTTGGGCATCTGCAAAACTGTAACAGACAATAACCATTGCAACGGTTTTGTGGGGCTTAGCTTATAAGATACCTACCATTGTGATTTAAAGATAAATAAATAAATAAATAATATACTATAAATAAACTATAAGAAATCGAATCATGTGAACGCCACATACGGGTAATGACAATCACTGCGGGAAATCGGAGTAACCGCGACTCTCATTACCCTAATCTGACAACTTGAAAAAAATTGGTTATATAACAATAGTTTAAAAAATTATCACTTCGTATGTATCACAAAACCAGTCTCAAATGACCTAAATACAGTATGAAATGAATAAATAGTCGAAATGTATAACAGAAATGGACTTACCGTTTATTTTATGCACACGTAAAATTATAAGAAAATGGCGCAAAACACTAAAACGGCCGTATATTTTGAGCGCTCGGGGCGAAGTAAACACGCGTTGGTGCGGGGCATGTATGAGGTGAAATGACCATGGATGCGCGGCGTTTGCGACTGAGCGAATTTCGTTTCTCGAGTTATTGTAGTGACCACGACTGCCCACTGACTCCCATTACCTACTTCTCCCCTAAGTAATTACTTTCGCAACACACTGATTTTATAAAAGTAAAAGCTTGAGTGTGTGTATGTGTTACCTATTCCTGCTCAAACGGCTGGACCAATTTTAATAAAATTTGGTATGGAGGTAGATGCTATATAGTAAGAAGTCATAGTGCAGGGTGTCATCTCTCATATTACTTATACCAAACAATAAAGTGTTCTCATAAGCCGCGGCTAACAATCGCGGAAAAATCACGGGTGCAGCTTAGTATGCAAAGTATTGACGAATATTTGATGAAAAATGTTTTAAAAGAGTTTCAATAGATTAGATTTCTGTTTTGCAAGGGCTTTAATTAGGAGTTAGGTAAGGAATGGTATTAGAATATAATCTTAATCCGAATATATCTGAATTTAACTAGATACTGAATAAATATTATATATGCCTTGAATATTCGAAGGGTTGTGTACCTAAGCGTTTTATTTTTTCACTTTCGAATCTCGAATCGAAAACAAATGACTTCCAATGCGTATATTTCTAAACACTTATTTTTTTATAACAGTAGCTGTTTATTTGCTTATTTAAGCGTTTTACACGTGTAAATTGTAGCGAGTTCATTGCACAGTGCAGGAAAACCAATTGCGCCTCACGGTCTCAAACTTAATTAGCAATTAGGTCAATGTGTTCGTTGTTAGCGAAAGAAAATACTTTATACTCTCTTCAGTAATTGAAAATGTTGAAGTCTATCGGGTGTTGCTTTTACAATTTTCTTTTATGGTACTAGAGGTGGCCAGTACTTAATTTTTAACATTCAAATTTTCTTTTTCTTTTTCCGGTAGTTGGCATGTCAATTTAGTAGACGGCTTGTTCTTGTATGAAAATATAAATTTAATAATTTCATTTTTATTTATTTGATCTTAAAATTTAATTATTTCTCATCAGTCATGCGATCTGTCAAATATTTTATCAAATACCGGGACATATATTATATTGTGCTTCATTTTTTCATATTTTGCGGTACCTAAACGCTTTTGATTTAATTAAGTAATTATAGGAAAATATTATGAATAGGATATGAGCAGGGAGATGGTGATGATAATTATTGGAAAGTAATATACAATTATGCACACTACAAACATTACTATAGGTTTCATTATACTTTGTACTTACCTTAACGTCGATTACTTTGGCGGAATAACCGAACCATCGTAGAGTTAGTTAGATGCGTAGATAACAGTTAACGTTACCTAAGTTAGATGTTCTCGCATAATTGAGGTAATCTATTCAAGTTGCAGCTGTTGTTAGCTCACTCCTTGTTACTTAACCAGAGTTAAAGGTAAAAGCTTTTAACAAGTAATTCGTATTAGAGCGAAGCGCGGGTACATAGCTAGTTATATATAATAAATTGTTAGGGTAGTGTTTCTTGTACAAATGTCATATAAATACAATATACATCATCCTTATATTCCGTAAATAATTATAATAGATTAATATCTTTGTCATCGTCTTAGTGCCTACACCTTATTTGCAAACAAAACAAGAATGGTTCTAAAAAATCATACTCATCAAATCAGTCTATCGCCGTCCACTGCTGAATGTAGGTCTTCCTCAAAGAGCGCCAATCATCCCTGTCTTGGGTAAAAAATATTTTTGTATATAAAATAATAAAGTAAACCAATCTATATATTAACTAGCTTTTGCTTGCAGCTCCACCCGCGTGGGCGTTGATTACCGCGGCAAATCCTATATCCTATAACCTTCCTCAAATAGTCGGCTATCTAACAGTGAAATAATTTTTCAAATCGGTCTAGTAGTTCTTGAGATTAGCGTGTTCAAACAAACAAACTCTTCAGCTTTATGATATTAGTATAATAATATCTATAATAATATCTTGGGACAATCTCACACTCGGCCATCTGATCCCAAACTAGGCAGAGCCTGTACTATGGCAACCAGACAACAGACTGATAAACATACTTATATATTTCTAAATACATACATATTATAGATAAGTTACACCCAGACACAGAACAAATGATCGTGCTCATCACACAAACATTTGTCCTGGGTGGGAATTGAACCCACGACCTCCGGCTAAGCAGTCAGGCTCACTAACCACTAGACCAACAGGCCAGTCAAAATAGAGTATAGATATGTAAAGTAAAAACTTCGACCCCTTTTTCAAACTTGAAATTAAAACGAGCCGTCGTCGATTGAAGACCACCAGTGGGCCTCTAGTTTACGAATATGCGTAATAAATAAATAAAAATAATAATTATATTACGTTACACGTGTTACGGCCACAATATTTTCTTTTATCCTTCATTTGTAGTGAAGTCAACTCACCCTGTAAGTCACCGTCGAACAGTCGAACAAGTTGGCAAAGCGGTTTAATTTCACTGACCGTTCAAACTTTCATAAGAGGATTTTGTAACAAAACCGAGACAAGTCTTCAGTGGCGCGTGGCAAAAATACAACCAAAATATTTCCTCCATTTTTGTGTTGTTACAATTGAATTTCATAGTTAAACGAAGTAAATTCTGTCCAGTGATGTCCGTAGTAACTTTGTTCGGTAAATTTTGACCATTTTGTTTTCGAAGCGGCTTTGTGGATAGACTTTTGAGGAATTTAAAACACGGTTCTTTGTGTCCACAACAAGCTGTTTATTCTGCATCTCTGTGGGGATAAAGAGATAGTTTCATATTTCCTGTGAGTTTTGTGGTGAATTCGCTTTTGTGTTATCATACCGGCTTTTATGATATTCAGATATTCTCACAAAAATTTCGTGTCAAGCCGTGGCTTGGCATGTCGGTGTGTTGTTTGGGAAAAAATGCTGTTTTTAGGATCTATGCTTCAATAATTGTAATATAATATCTTTATATATATATATTTGTTCCCTAGCTGTGCCCCGCGGGTTCATAGATTTTTGTGTTTTATTTAAACAACCATTTTTTGTTTTTAATTTTTATTCTGATATTCGGGACGGACATGAATTCAACAAATCAAAGATCATGAAAATCGATTCATTCCTTCGCGATTTTGTCTTATATACATTACAAGATATTATAGCGACTGGCCTGTCGGTCTCGTGACTAGTGACCGTGACTGCTAAATCGGTAAGACTGGTAGCCGACCCCATCAGAGCTTGCTGAGCTGCCTAGTTTTTTACAAACGGTGAAAGAAAAAAATTGAAACTGAAATTGCCAAATCGCAATGCGCAAGCTTGGTGATAAATGCTCGTTCCTTCTCTATATGAGAACAGGCCTGTATTATATTATCTCAATTATGTAAAAAAGAGTTAGGTCAATAGGACAGGCCTGTTAGTCTAGTGGTCAGTGATAGGCCTTAAAAAATATACATTACAATTACATTAACAATATCTAGTTGTAGAATAAATTTTTATACCATTAGTTACCAACTTTTTATTCCCTTTGAATTCTTTAATTAAAAAGAAGTGCATTATAAAAGTAGTGTTGGAGCAAAAATGTTTTATGACAGGGCACTACATCTAGAATTTTAAATACCACCTTTGAGCAAGAAAACATTTTATCTGGGATTACTTTCGCGGAAATTAAAAACAGGACCGTTATCTTTTAAAAAAGCGCTTGCTTACATGAATATTGCATTTTATTTTTAATCCAGAAGAAAATGTTTTATGTTTTTTGTGGCATAAAATTAATCTACTTTTTAAAAAGTCAATCATGGCAGCAGGTTAGATAAATAATAGCTGTATTAGTTAAAAAGTAAACAAAACCGAACTGCAAACTTTAATTGCATTAAAGTTTCGTTAGGTTTTGACGAAAATAATGTTTGGGGACCATATTATACTATAGACCAATATAGATTATTTTAATTTTCATATACCTACCCAGTATTACTCTCACTATTGATAATAATATAACGTAAGTTCTGAAGCTTAAGTTAAGCATACTCACTCGAGACACCCTCCTTTTAGCGCAATCAAGTTATAGTACCTGTTCCCTTCATGTATTGTTTGTTTGTGAAATATTCATTAAAAAAAAGAATAAATAATAGAAGAAGTATATATAGACATTAATTTAGTTAAATAATGTTTCTTCTCAAACTGGTAGACAGCTAGTGAAAAAGACAATGAAAAAAGACGTGCACGTGCCGGCAAAAAACTTGCTTAACCTTTGTGAAAAAATTGGTTTCTTTTGTTATTATAATTATGTGTTAGGTATGTTGTGATTTAATAAGCAAAACATTTACTATCATTAAGATTACTTACACACGCTAATTATTCGGAGAATTCAATCACGAGGTACATTTTAATTCAAGATAATTTGATCTTCGTCGATTCAGATGAGTTCTATGTTTATGATGCTGTTTGTGTTACAAAAAATACGGTTCCTACCTCAGTGCCATTGCAACATTAATGGAAGTAAGATAGGAATCCTCACCTCTGCCTCTAGTTTAATAAGAAAACTTTTCTGTTCGATTGACGAAGTTTGTCAACGAGAAAAATTACTTTTTATATAACACCTGGAGTATTCCGCGGTTATTGCGTTTCCTAAATAATTTGTAATCGGTATCTATTCTTAAGGCTCTAATATAAGAATTACTTTAGAAGTCTGGCGTTTTAAATTGCTTTATTATGCACGGTCATATCCCCGTGTAACGAGGAGAGGGGGAAGACTTGGAACTGTGAACTGCATAACACGCGGCAACTTAGCACTTAGTAAGATAATACTAAGCGGATTTAAAAGAACTTAGTTCTTTGTGTAATAGTAGGAGATTTTTTTAAGTTTGTAGTAGTGCGAGTACCTAGTTCTTATACTTGAGTTTTTCTAGGGTTAATTCGAAGATGTGGTACTTTACTAGTGTTATTTATAAGATAGGTACTAGCTTTGCCCCGCATTTATTTTTTCGGGGTAAAGCAGCCTACGTATTATTAATTTAGGGTGTCAGCTACCAAAATTTATCGAAATTGGTCTAGCTGTTTGTACGTGAAGAGGGAACAAGCATACACACGCAAATACCTTAACAAACTTTCGCCTTGATAATATTAGTGTGATTTATCTCTTATGTTATAAAAACAGGTTCTTTGGTTAGGTACAGCAACCCATGAGCAAACGGTATCAAATACATTGAAAATATTTCTATACCAATAACAGAATATATTTTTACAGGTTACACAGTGAATAAGTAAAAAATTAAATTTATATTCGATTATTTTATTACAATCATTGCATGCTTTAGTTATTAAATTCTGAGTTCTGAGTATTGAGTATTAAATTCTGGATATACCACAATATGTAAACGCCTTTATCGTTCCCCAAGCTGAAAGCTAATCTATCGATAAAATATATGTCGGTTGCAGCCTCTCAAACTCCGCCACCCCCTTAGAATTTCACAGCTAAAATTCGCCTTACCTGGCTGCGTTTGAGTTGAAATCAATTAGCCTGCCAATCGCAGGCGTAGCGTGTTGCTAACTGTACCCCTACAAATCAAGGGGAGAGTTTCAATAGCTTAAACCGTCCATAGTAACTGGAATTACTCTGATATTGTGACTTTCGACCTGCAGACAGATGATGTTACAGAAGTTATATTCACATCAATTATTCGATACCGAGGATTTGATCGATTTGACTGGCCTGTTTGTCTATTGGTTAGTGACTCTGACTTCTGACTCAGAATCACTACCCACGACTTGTCGTGGGTTCGATTGCCACCCAAAACAAATAATTGTGTGATGAACACGATGATTTGTTCTGTGTCTGGGTGTAATTTATCTATAATTATGTTTATCAGATGTCTGGATGCCTTAGTACTTGCTCTGTCTTCTAGTGTGGGATCAATGGGCGTGTGTGAGTTTTCCCAAGATATTATAAAAAAAATCTTATTACTGCGATCGCTTAATGCAAGGATCCCTTCAGCGTTCGTATGATTTTCACTGTAAAATTTGTGAAGCCTATGATATTAATATCAATTATTTTATTTAACCCATTAATTTTGTAAACCGACTCATATAATATACGTATTTGGGTCCTTTTTGCAGCCTTATATCAATCAGGGCGGATAACGTACGCGCGGAGCGATCCGTACTGACGGTCCGCGTGACACTAAAACCAGCCTTAAGCAGTACTATAAGAAATAAGCAGTACCTTTGTACATCTTTGTTCGAATGTTGTTTGCCATTATTGTTTGTGTACCTAACTACCTACATAAACTTTTAAATAAATAAATATTTATTTCACACGGTTCCATGTTATGTTCCGAGAGGCAAATCTTTTTATAATTTTCTATACTGTTGTGAAAAAAATATTTTTTTTAACTTATAAATCTTCCATCAATAATTGATCGAAGTTATAAATACAACAGACATATTTATTATTTATGTCTATGATAAATACAGGCCTTCGCCGCATGATATTAATAATTGAACTAAAATAACTGCAACCAACGGTATCAGACTGCTTGAAAAGTGACTTGTTTGGAACTTTTTGGTTGTTTTTTTTTACAGGTGTGATTTTTTTAATTCCTATATGTTACTGGGTTATTAGTTTCGATATCGTCATCTTGAGTTATTTTGATACATATGATGACCCACTTGACCTGATCACAAAAAAAATAACATTAGATACTGCACAAAAAATTAGCTATTTTTTTAATTCTAATTTTGATAAATTTAGTGTCACTCTCACAGTTAAGACGAATTTGACGACAACTCTCAAGCTGAAATCGATCAAACCGTTTAGGCTACAGTGCGTGCCACACAAATGTGCCCACATAAATTCTAACAAAAAACCCTCTGTCACAGTCAGGTAAAAATAAACCACAATTTTCTATATTGTCGTGAAAACATTTATTTGTTTAACTTATAGTATAAATACAGTCGGTCGTCATATATTACACGAACAGTAATGTTAAATCGATGTAAAGCAATACAACTAACGATTTATTATTAAATGCTTGTCGGTATGTCATGTATTTTATATCAACTGTTTAATTGTTTTTGTAAAACCATTAAAAAAACGATGCGTTAAATGGATATATTTTTTTTTATGAAATAAAAAAATCGTTGAAATTCTGTTCCATTGAATGGAATCATTTTAACACAATATTTAATAGAATTTGTGGGTTGATTTTAAGTATCAGATAAATCTGTTTATTAAAATTGAATTTTTATTTAATTCTGTTAATTGAATCGAATAGGTACGCGATTTAAATACCATTAAATATATGTATTATAAGTTTAAGAATTATTTTAAATAAAATAGCTCATGGGTTTTGTATTTATTTGTGGAATTTCTTGTCTACAAAAACAATGAAACAGTTTGAGACTAGTTACATTAAAATACAATTATTGGTAAAAATACAGGCAGGTAAGACACTACTTTTATTCCCATCAGAAGATACATACTTGTGTCTCAAAAACCAATAAAAATCAGACTTCATTTGTAATAAATGGCACTAGAACAGAAAAATATAATTATGGATGTTGGTCCTTGATAATTATTATTTAGTTTAGTGAATTGGACAGAGTAATGACGACAGCGTTTTTAATCAAGCAACTACTGGGTGCGACAATTCTAACTATTGATAAAAACATGCGATTTTGTAAAATTTATCCTAAAACTCTTTTTAACTAAGAAGAAATGTTTTTAGGTAATAATTTAATCGATGGCTCTACTAACTAGAATGGACCAAGTTTTACATACAAAAGACAAACATTATAAATTATTATAATATTTAGTTTAATAGCAAATACGTACAATATAATATATGCAGTGAAATACAAGTTTCATAAATAGGTATAATACAATGTCGAAAATTATTATTATTGTCGAATTCAGAAAAAAATGCAGACATGACTGGCTGATATCGAACATCAATTGTTTATTTAAAAAAAGTAATTAAAATTTTCAACTCTATTTGATTTTAGTCTGAATGTTTTATTAGTATTGCCATAGTTAGATTAGCATATGATTCCAATGACAATAAAAATGAGTAAAAGTACGCACATTTTTTTCTAAGTGACGATGAAGTCATGCCTACAAATATAAAACAATTGAAATAAAGTGCTTAAGTAAAAAATCAGTCGATTACAGATCAGTCAAAATATTGTCACAAAAGAAGTTTTAAAATTTACTAATTTGAATTTTATTAGCCTTAAAATAAAGATAAAATTAATTAAAATTATAATAGTATGTACAGTCTCGAATTGATATCGAAAAAATCACAAACATTGGTATTGTGTTTAAAACTAGAATTAAGTAGTGGGTTTATGAGTTGTTCAACAAAAGAACTACAACTTTACAAGGTCACAATAAAATAAAAAGTATATTGTAGTTATATAAAAACGAAATTATGCTGGTGATTGTTGAAATATTGGCAGTGTTGATTAACCTGTTTATAGTTTTTAGCGCAGTTTACTTTTTGATTTTAAAAGATTTTGGTTGGCTTTTGTACAAGTAAATGAATTTGAACCCTTTACATTAATATTTTGACTGCACGGATAGCCGACTGGTATAGGTCACCACGCTAATTACCACTGCGCGACGTGCTGCGGGTTCGATCCCCGCATGAGACAAGCATTTTTGTGATCCACAAATGCTTGTTTCAAGTCTGGGTGTTCTTTGTGCATGTGATTTGAATGTTTGTAAAACCCCTGCGACACAAGGATTAAAATTCTTAGTGCGGGCGTCGTTTTTAAAAAAATAAATAAAATATTATTTCTTTTATGAACAACTCATAGGCCCAAATTACAAAAAAATATTTACAAACATCCTAAGCGCGTTACGAAGCGCAAACTAATTACATTTCGCTATACATACAGTAATACAAATGTAGGTTCGTAGTAACTCGTAGGTAATGCTTAATTTAATAGGAATCTCATATGAACACCAAGCTAAAGACTTAGTACTTCAATCTCATAAAAACGCCCACAATTGTAGATTTTTGCTAAAGTGTACCGAAAAAGACACGTTACAAGCCACTGGTCAAATTTTTATCATATGGAGGTCTCATACTCACCTAGGACTAGCATAATAATGATAATCTATTATATATATAAATCCAGTGTCACGATTTTTGTCCGGGATCAACTCCGGTACTGAACCGATATTAATCAAGTTTGCACACCGTGTGCAGTTTGATCCAACTTGAAAGATAGTATAGCTTACATCATAAATATAAAAAAAAATTGAGACCACGGGCAGAGCAGCGGAAAACAGCTAGTTTAATATAAAGAATAAACAATTGAAGCGGCGTCAGCCTTATGGCTAGGGCATCGGACTTGCGATCATGTCGTCGCGGGTTCGAATCCCACCTATCGCACTACCGACGTAACACGTCGTAACACAGGAATTTAGCTTAGCACGAGAGGTTATCAAGAATAGTAATATGTGACCCACATTGCTAGTAAGCTTAAAAAATAATACATACATTTTTTAATACCTATTTTTTCGAAAAAGAAAATAATTTTAGACAAAGAGGTCGGTGAACATACATAAAAAAATAATGGTACAGTCGAAAATAAAAAAATCTCCTTTTCTGCAGTAAGTTTATCAAATATATTTGAACGCAAAAGAGATTTGGTCAAGTTGTGTTGTTTAATAGTTTGAAAATTGCCTGTTGAAATTTGAGGGAATGTCCAATTGACAAAATACATTTGACCAGTGGCGAGGTTAGATATATTGTCAAAATACAAGACAAAATACACACGGTCTACAATGTTCAAAATTCCCGTACAATGTAAAGAGTTGGTCACCAATTTGCTGACGAAAAAATCTCAGTCTGAATATCAAATTTTGATCGAAACGAAAAGAAGAGATCTTTCTAAATTGCCAATCTTAAATACCAAAGTTTGCATTTAAAAATCTCAACGGAAAGATGGGATTTATCGTAAGCTATCAACATCCAATACATATACTATTTCGAACATTGGACCAGTGACTTAGGTAACTCATGAACGATAGTATTTTTTTTTAATTTTCTCTAAATGGTTGAGCAAATATTTCGTTCAGTAGCTGTTGGTACTCCTCAGAATTGTATAGATAGTCGTCATCATCAAGTAAACCAGTAGCATTATACCTGGAAGAGAATTTGTTAGTAATTTAACTTTTTAATACTTCAAGTCTAGAAAAAAATGTTAGTGAATAGTTTTATTTTTAATTGGACAGTTGTTCCTGAAGTGTCTTGGAGTCTTGTGTTCTATATCCTTACCTTGGCGTTTCTCTTTTTCTTCGAGAATTTAATTCCGATGCCACTTCTATGCATAGTACTATGAAATGATTATTGCAGGCATATCTGAAAATTATAACGAAACATAAATCTCATAAAAAAACATGTTGACAATCTCATAAAAAAATATTAACTTGCTCAATTCATACTATAAAGAACAGTTGAAGCGAATAAAGAGTTAATTATAAAAAAGAGAAAAAAATCTAAACGTGCGTTTTTTGAATGAAATAATATTTTTTTATATTTTTAATTTTAAATTGGGATGAATTTGATCCTAACTCAACCGGCGTTATCCTAAAATAGAGTATGGAATCAATATGTACGAAATTCATATCCATTTGACATAGTGAAAAGGTACGTCAATTGATACAAGGTACTGCAAACATGTCACCTGTTGTGTAAATAAAATGTATGCATCAAAATTCAGGGAATATTGGATTAAAAACATTTTACAAATAGCAGACAACTCCATCCAAATCTGTATCTGATACCTATCCAATACAAACTCTTTTTGTCCTAGAAATACCGGGAAATACTAATGAACGAAAAGTTCACGTAGGTCGTACTCGTAGAACAAAGATTAAACTAAAACGTATGGTTTTATAGATACCATGAGCAGAGCAGAAGTATAGTTCCTTCAAACATTAAGTTTAACTCAAGAAAATCTACAAATTTTATATCTAAATTACTGTTCGGCTGCTGTATCTTGGTGGGCCTGAAAAGACCCACTGATTATGTGAACTTGCTCACTCACACAAACTATCTTGTATGTCATTTCAGACTCGCCAAGACTCGACAAGACAAGACCTTAAAATTCATGTAAATCGACACCTGAAAATTACTTAAGACGCTTCTTCAATATCTTAAAACCTCATTAAATGTTAACTCTTATTATAAACCTTAATTATAGCCTTATAGCGATTCAATAAAAGGATTTTTGTGTACAAGGTTGTAGGTTCGTAACCATTACAGGCAATTGGAAAAAAAAATACCGATGTGACTTTTTCAAAGTTACACGTAGTTTCTTAATTATTCTAAGAAAATATAAAGGAAATCAGGGTTCGCCAACCCGCAAGGAGCGAGCGTAGTTATTAATATCGTATACTTTACCTCTCCTGTGCAAGTATTTTGTGGGTGTACAGTGATGAAGCCAGACCGCGGTTGGCTGGGTCTCCGTTTTGCCATTCCTCACAGAAACTGTCAGTTGCTCGTTCCCCGTTAGCACGAGATCCATGCCATATCACCTTTTGTGGCCTATGAAAAAGGAAAAAAAATTGAATACTATAATCACATCTCGATCATCATTATAGATGATCTTTAATTAAAAGGGAAGGAGATTATTGAGAAATTGGGGTTAGTCAATTTAATTTGAAACAAGGAGTATCCTCGGAAAGAGTAGGTACCTAATTTGATTTTTTGGAAATACTGATTTAAAAAACCAATCTAAAATAGATTTTGATGGTGGATATTTGGAAATTGAAAATGAAACATATTTCTGGAGCTCAAAAGTACAATATACCAAAATACTGCGTCTGAAACCGGGTCAATAGATTTAGTTTCAGTTTACATAGATTTCGACTCAAATAAACGCTAGGAAATTTGTTCGGTAACTGAGTAGATATGAATATGATGCAATTTGCGAGTTGATACAGTTTGGTTTGTGGTTACAATAGCAAACAATATTGTTCCTAATTCTCCTGTATTCTCAAATGCACGTGAGTGGTCGAATAATTATAATCAATCTTCCCGTTTTGAATAAAAGCAATTTATGCCTAGCGAGTTTCGACAAACGATTGAAAATAGTATAATTGACTGTCATTTGTTTAATATCAAGATAGTTGAATTTATGTTTCAAAGTAGAAGGTACAGAAATATAATTGCATCATCAATTCTTTTGTTTCTTTTTTGGTTATTTATTTAACTGCTTACCAATGTGTATCAGTGAGGACATTTCTTCCATTGAAGCTGTATATTCGGGATCCAGCTGCCATCCCGCCATTGCCATCAAACATGTCCGAAAACGACTTGAACAACACTTCTCCCTGAGTGTTCACGACGGGAAGGTGGCGGTCAGAGTAACGAACTATTGAGTTCAGATTTTGAATTCTGGAACACAATTTGTGTATAAATTTCGATATTTGCAAGGAATCGTGCTGCCTGAGATATTTGTATAAAAATAAATAACCCAGGCAAAGAATAAATTTTTGCTCCATCTAACAAAGTTGAGCTATTTAAGACTAGCTGTTTCCCGCAGCTCTTTCAATGCAAAGAAACAAACAAACAATCAAATCTTTGTAATATTAGTATTATTAGATGAAATCAGATCATCAATCTATCAATCATTATATCTAATCTCTGCCTTTTGGAACTTTGACTTCACCGTAGTCGGGTAAAAATCTGAAAGAACGTACATTCTGATAGCAATAACTTTATCGTTGCTATCGGGTATTCACTATCATAGACCTAATTTCGCTAATGCCAATTACTAATTACTCGATCTAATTTTCCACGTACTTGCTAGTGAGCAAAGCTCGGAATGTGCCTCTGTAGCCGGCGCGCCTGCCTTGTCTGTAGCACGCATAGTCGGCGCGGCGGATGCCATGCATGTTGCCAGATAGCGGCTCGTTCAGTGCCGCCAAGTGGAGCTAGAGGAAACAAGATCAACCATAGGACACCTAAGAATAGTGATCATAATTTTAAATTACCTCGAGCAGATAATTTTTAAAAGGCGAAGTTTAGAATTAAGTATGATTCTCGCACTCAGTGTGGTCCCCACACCTTATTGTTGTTTCGGATTTGTAAATTAATGAATACAACTGGTTTGTTCCTCATTTTCTTCACCTTTGCTAGCAGAGCATACTTAAAGACCAAGTAGTAGGTAAACACGTGGCCAGCTCAAAACATTTGGCTGCTCTTTGTATTTTTTAGATCTAGATTATAAATATATAAAGATAAATACATAGTATATTAGGATTTGCTGCCACAAATAAGGATCACAAAACTGATGACAATATCATGAATGACAAAGTTGCAGTTGAGTTTGTTTGAAGAGATGAGAATGAGTTTTTTTTTCTTCTTGCAGAAATACTTACACTGGGTCCTACAGCAGGTGAGCTTTCCACGAAGTTAGATATAGACGGCACGTGCACTAGGCTGGCAGCCGGCATGGGTGGCGACGCTGGTGCAGGCTTCTGATGCGCAGGCGCCGATTGCGTTACCAGAGACCCTAGCTGTTGGGAAGAGACAAATGTGTTTTATACAATGTAAAGATATAAAATCATTCTTTCATTAAATGCGGGTCTAATCACTCGTTCTTTCTTTTACTTGTTTTCATGTTGAGTATAACTTATTTCGACGACCTCCGTGGTGGATTGGCGTACCAGTTTTCTCGGGTCTGGGTGTTTGTGGTACCTTCACTGTCTCTAATTCCATAACGAGTGCTTTAGCTACTTACTTTGGATTCGGAGCAATCTATTTGTAGCTGTGCATTTTTTTTACTTCCTCTGATCTAATACATATAGTTGTACTTTTCTCGGTACGATGCCTCTATATTTTTCTTTTGGTCTTTTTATACCAAAATACATCAGAAAATTACGTTTGGAAACGTTCATATTTTATTCTATTTGTTTATTTTAAAACTGAAAGTAAACTTCTAACTCTATCCGTCGAAATAGATTTAACGAAAATCCAACGCTTAGCTTGAACAAAACTTACCAGTACGTATTGCCATCCGGAATTAACTTTGACAAACAAAGCTTGCTCTTCGACAACGTAAGCCAGGGCACCGACAGGGCTCGATGATGCGAGCTGCAAACAATATATTACTTAAAACAAATCCTAACGTAGACAAGCATTTTGGAAGAGTGAATGATTGATCGTTGTGCCTATGTAGAGCTCTGATAAAGGTGTCAATGTCAACCACTGAAATTCGTTTGTTCTTTTTCTAAAACTTACTAGAAATTTCGGTCCCACTAGTATTCTTGTTAATCCCTCGTGGTAAGCTAAACGCTTGTGCTACGAGTGGGGTCACGTTGGTAGTGCAATGGGTGGGATTCGAACCCGTGACCACATGATCGCAAGTCCGATGCCCTAGCCATTAGGCTACCGCCACTTAAATTACTTTATTAACAATTTTGATGACGTATGTTCGATGTCTTTTTCGAAAACGACTTGTACGTATCAGCCGCAGATTAATATGGAGATTTGAAAACCTCTCTTTGATTTTAAATCTCTCTGTCTAATTAGCAACATTGGAATGCTTGTAACTCGCTCAATATGTAAGTATTCAGTTTGCCGTTTTTAGAAATTAGATTTAATTTGGAGTATATTTTAGATATTTGAAACAAAAAATGTGAATTCTCTTTTGGAAAATAACATTTAAATGTGACATGCGAATATTGTGTTTTATTCATTTGTTTCGGTGCAGTAATTAGTGCTAATAAATTTTAAAGCATTTAAAATTACTTTCATCATTTCCTCAGTGGTTTGGAACACGGCAGCACCAGGGACTGACTTGTTAGAATCTTCAGTGTTCTGCGCTGCATGTGATAATGAAGGGTGAGAGTGAACTGGCCCTGAAAATAAAATAACCTTTAATTTGTCTATTCAAGGTAAAATGGCACGTAATCGGTAGGCTTAAAGTGCACTTTTTAATGAATGGCAATCGGTTAACATAAAGTTTGAATGAGATTTTTGCTCAATAACAAGTACGTTGTCTGATAAAAACTTTTATTATTAATATTATTATGTATGAAATAAAAAAATATTTATACATAAAAAAACCATATCCACAATTTTTTTTATATGTATAAATAATTTGGTTTTCATACATGATAATTATATTATCATTGTTTATGTAATAACTAAGTTTGTAAAAACATATTACAGTTTTATCTAGGCTAATTATCCCTTTATCAGTCGTTAAATAATCAGTTTTAAGCTTATGTACCTAGCGTCAGTAGCGTCAAAGGGCCAAAGGGCATTGTCTCAAGTAACAATATCACGCAAAACTTGAAAAAACAGAGATGTTTAACTACTTTGACCTTGACATTCTTTTATTTATCGCACTTAACGAATTAAATATAACTTTAGTGTAAGTTAGCGGAAAATTAATCTTATGTAAAAAGATATGACAACTAGCAGTTTCCCGCAGCTCCGCCTGAGGTCTAAATTTTTTTTATATTATTGAAATATAAAAAAAATAATCTATCCTATCTTTCAAGTTGGATCAAACTGTACACGGTGTGCATATTTGATTAAAATCGGTTAAGTAGATTAAGAGTCCATTCCGGACAAACAACGTGACGGGTAATTTATGTATATTAAGATGTCTGATAGGAAAACCCAATAAATTTCTGCTTTACTTTTTATTCAAATTGAAAATCAAAGACACTTTTCCGCGTCGACAGTCCCACGTCATTAATTTGTTAAATTTATTAAAGTTTTTGCAACCTGCTGTTAACTAAAATAATAATAATAGTTAATCAAATAATAAAAAAATATATATATTATTCTTTTTTGAAGTTCACGCGAATGTCAGACATTGAAATTTAATTTTGGTCACGGGCTGTGAGTCTGCCCGTGACCGTGACACCTGCAAAGGCGTCAAAACGTTTGGAACTAAAATCAAAATAAACAGCGATAGAATCCGTTTAAAAGTAGTTTTATTTCAGTGAAAATATTACATAAAATCGTTATTCTCTCTTGCTTCAGAAATGTTACCTACGTCATACTCTATCTCAAGTTTAGATAACTAGGCGATCGAACTCCTAAACTACATAACTTCGAGTAACTGATAAAGTTATCAACGTTTTAGTTCGTCACTGATTGGCCATTGTACACGACATTCAATTATTGTAATTTGAATTCACAATAATTGGCATTGTTCCATAGTTCACTGAACTTATACACCCACATTTATTTATACTATCGTGAGTTAACTTGTCCGTCTGTTTGTTTGTTATGTTTTTATAAATAAACTGTTAAATTGATTTTAATGAAACTTAGTAAGAAATAAGTTCACACTTTCAGAAATAAGATGGGGTTACTTAAAAAAGCGACTGTGGAAAAAAAATCATGTACGTCAAGTAGATTCATCTCTCAATGTATCGTCGTAAGTTAAGTTCTTGATAAAGATGAAAAAAATACTGACGTTTCTATTTTTTTATTTATTATTTAACTTAAGGACTAAACATATAGTCAAAAATCCTGCATTTGCATGTTTTTTTTAAAAAGCTTACTACCAATATGGATCGCACATTCTCTTGTATTCTTGTTAGCCTCTCGTGCTAACGTGATCGTGTCCAACCGGCAACCACACGATCTACCCCAGCCATTAGGATTCCGTCGCTTTTATAGAAACAGAATATTTGTATTTTATATAAATGAATATCTAATAACAATATCTTGGGACAACTCACTTGGCTATCTGATCCCAAACTAGGCAGAGCCTGTACTATGGTGACCAGACAACTGATAAACATACTTATATATTTCTTAATACATACATAGTATAGATAAATAATACCCAGACACAGAACAAATCGTGCTCATTACTCAAAGATTTGTCCTGAGTTGGAATCGCACCCACGACCTCCGGCTTAGCAGTCAGGGCCACTAACCAAAAAAGCAACAGGCCGGAAAAAAAAAGTATAGAATACTTACCGTGTCTATCTCTCTCCCTGTCCTTGATTTCCTTAAGAGCCTTCAGTTCGTCAAGAGGACTCTTAACGACTATTTCAAGCAGCAAGAAAAGAAGGAATATTTTTTTAATTAAAAAAAAAACAATTTTAGTGGTGAGTTCCAAAAATCTCAAAGAGCTAATCTCAACTTTACCTTAAGACTGAGTTAAGACTTAACAGTGACTTAAATTAAGTTGCATTTGTGTATTCGACCATTTATTCCTTTAAACAATGTGCATCAGAAATAACCGGCCATATTTAAAATACGGTTTCAACACAGCAATAGTAGAATCTTCGACCTCCGGTTGAGCAGTTGACTTCGCTAACCACTAGACCAAGAGGCCAGCCAATAGTGGTTCACTTTTATAATAATATATTAATTTATAAAACATCAAATTCTCTCACTTCCTTTCAAACAGTATCATTCGTTAAAAATAATCCTCAACTGTTTCCGAAGACTTCAGAAGGGTCCGAAAGAAGTCCACGGGATAATCAGAGATATTGTTTACATAATGCTAAAACAGCTCTCAGGAGTGAGAGTGTATTGTGCATGGCCCCAAAATTATACAACAAGGTACCAAAGTCATACAAAGATTTGATTATTAATAGTTAAAGCATGAAGAACTTTTTAGTAAATAAATGCAATTTAGTCTTTTTGTTATTTCTAGTTTGATTATTTTTAAAATAAATTTGATTATTATATTTAACTAGACTTTCAGAACAATGTTTAATTTAATTATTTTTATTAAATTAACTTTTTATGAAATTTTTGTGTGACGAATTATTATTATATAATTACTGTATTAAAATTTGTACGCCACTCTAGGTAAAACGTGTTGAAACTTTTTTTTTGTTATCATTCCAACCAGCCGAGCGATTCCGAAAATGACCAAACTCACCTCACCTCTCACACTCACTTCACTGCTTACATCACTTGTACTTTTCACCGTATTCTGAAACTGCACTCAAGTTCAAGTGATGTCGAAATCTCAGGTGAAAAGTTTAAAGGTGGGCTTAGACGGGTCTAGCTTTAGTAACATCAAATAAACCTTAATTTCGGAATACGAAATCTAGTTTTCACCGACGAATTCGCCGTGACTTTGTCTAATGTATTTTCGGAATCGACGGGCTGGTTGTGAACCTACACGTGTTTTTGACAAATAAATTAAATTTGAATAATATATTATTATTTATGAAATCGTATTTAAATAGGTATCCGACGATTTCACTAGCACCACAAAGTGCCAAGTGTTTACAATGAATTACGATTAACTCTAGGTACCTATTAATGACCATGAATTAAAAAAAAATGACCCTCAAGTTTAAGTATATTTAAATTAAAGATAAAATTTAACCAAATTAGAAACTCGTGTAAATTTTTATTTGATTACCGAGATATATATGTGTGAAATTTCTTTATTGTGTATTTATCTGATAGCACATTAAAATATTTTTAATTATTAAAATTCCCATTTTTAAACCCGGATTTCAAAGTGGAATTTTGAGCAAGCGTCACTACGCTTGCTCAAAATTCCACTTTGAAATTGACTGATTGAAATTGACCACTGTCAATGCTATGTCCTTCTCTATTTTGCTATTATATATGGGAAGAGGCCTGTACCCAGCAGCGGGACGCTTATAGGCCAGTATTATAACGTTATTGTTATTTATATTGCACGCCTCCTAAGCGTACTGTCAGTTTACGAACACCGAGTGATTTTCCAACTTAAAATTTCACTTTTTTTATTCTTTATTGCTTTTATAAGTGAATATAAATAGACAAATGTTGAGAAAAACACTATTTTTAACACTCATGATATTTTTAAATCTCTTTTTTTTAATATATTATTTGCGTATTTTGTATTACAACAATTAGCAGTCTTTTAATCTCTAGATTTAGGTATTATATAAACAGTAAAATAATTATGTTTTATTTTGAAAGAATATAATTATATATTCAAGTTCTATGCATAATTTAGTTCACGTTTAGTTCAGTTTATTCTAAGATACCTAACAGTTGCCTAACAGTAAGAAAAACTAAATCAAGGATATTAAATTTGTTCTTTTGACTTGTTACCTAACCAACATATGTATAGCGTACAATGCGACGCATAAAAAACTATATGTAATTACTTAGATAAAAATAGATCGATAATATTATGATGAGGTAATATTTTTCATGCTATTGGTCGAGGTGATAGTTTATATCATGTATAAAGAAAATACAGTACAATCACATTGTTTCTTGCATCCTACAATTTAAGCTTTTTATCTATAGAGATACCAAGAATGTTTGAGTTTTTTATTTCTGCACTTATACTGTTATTTCCAATCTTGGACGAGTTCTACTATTAATTCATATGCTTGTCGATCTCTGCTAGTGATACTTGATCCTTTTTTACGATAAAAACTCATGTCTATTGTAGGATATTCACAGACTAGTAAAGTGTGTGCACCGTTAAACTTACTTGGCCTTCCATAAAACTTAGTACTTCCATGCACAGGGTGCTCTTCAAAGTGGCTGATTCCTGGTTCTCCTTTAGGTCCCACTATAGAGACCCCGGGGGTCCCTGGAGGCCCAGGGGGTCCTGGTGGCCCTGGAGGTCCGGGAAGATACTGGACAGCTTCGGAAAGGGTTCCAGATGGGCCGGGAGGACCAGCAGGACCCGGTACTCCAGGCAAACCCGGTAGCCCATCGAAGCCACGGTCGCCTTTCTCGCCTTTAAACTGTTGAACAACATCGAAAAGTTAAAATTTGTAGATACTATTATTCTAAATATTATCATGTAAAATCTTCATTAAAATGATTAAAAAATAACCTTAAACATTAAGCGATAATATTTCATGTATGAATCACAATGATAGGTCAGACTTTTGTAGCGTATTATTCTTTAATTTATACTTAAAATAACTTTCTGTTTTAAATTCCTTTTGCATGCTAGCTAAAAAGTGTAAATAACTTAATATTTTCGTGAAAATTTTAAGTACACAGAATTTTCACGGTGCGCTGATCCTGATCCTGAGGTTGGCTAACGTTCTGTATAATTCATAAGTCAAAGATATAACCGCATAAACATGGTAAAGCGAGTTCCCTATAAAGTACAAAGTTGTAAGCTTACGGATGACACAGAAAATCTCAGTTTATGGCTACGCTGGGGTGGGAAGTTTGTTTTATGGGACAACTCCCTTTGGGATAATTTTGCTATAAAGAGGTTGAGGTTCAAAGTAAGAAACCCTTTTTCATGTACAAGAGATGCTTCTTAAAACAATGGTTGGATATTAAATGGTAATTTTGTCGGACGTTAGTGCGGCCTAACTAAAACATTAAAAAAATTCAGAGGCTCGTCAAAAAAAAAAAATTGAATTGGCGTTATCATGCGGTATCGAGAGTTTATCAAAATTATCGGCAGCAATAAATTATAATATAATTAAATATGTCGCAGTGACCCAGCGGTAACGGCACAAGTAGTCTCATCAAAACAACTTATCTGAATAATCTTTAACAAAAAATTACTTATAGCAAACATAATAAAAAACGATACAAAAGCATACCTATAGAGTCCACAATGATATTTCAAATTAATTGCGAAAATCTAAAAGTTTTTATAAATCCGGATCTTGCTTACAAATTTATCAATAAATACGCACGACACGCTCGTTTTGCCAGTAGTTTATAAACATGCTGTTAGCGTGTGGTGTGTATAAATTCGACGTTGTTTGAAATAAATAAATATAAGTAATATTAAAAACATGTTTGTGATATTAGTGTTAATTGCCTTAGTGAGTCTTTACTTATATGGAACTCGGACATTTAATTATTGGAAGAAAAGGGGCATCAAACATGATAAACCTTTACCCATATTTGGCACCAATTTGAAGCAGTTCATACAGCAGGCCAGCATGGCGATGATGGCTACAGATACATACAACAGGTATCCAGAAGAAAAAGTTGTCGGGTTCTTCAGAGGAACGGATCCAGAATTGGTAATACGAGACCCAGAAATTATAAAACGCATTCTTACAACCGACTTCCAACATTTCTATGCTAGAGGTTTACATCCTCACAAAACAGTAATAGAACCACTATTAAAAAATCTGTTCTTTGCTGATGGAGATTCTTGGCGTCTTATTAGGCAAAGGTTCACTCCCGCTTTCAGTTCTGGAAAATTGAAAGCCATGTTCCATATCATCACTGACAGAGCTGAAAAATTGCAAGTTATAACAGAAGAGGTGGTGGACAGAGAATTCTATGACGTCAGAGAACTCATGGCCAGATACACTACTGACTTTATTGGTGTGTGTGCCTTCGGTGTTGACATGGATTCCTTAACTGATGAAGACTCTCACTTTAGGAAGCTAGGTAAAAGAATTTTCGAACGGAGATTCAGAGATGCAACGGTTGCAGCATTGAAAATAATGTTTCCAGAACTGTTTAAAAACCTGCACTTTTTAGCACCTGAGTTGGAAATAAATATGAAGCATTTGGTCCAAACTGTGTTAAAAAATAGAAATTATAAGCCATCTGGTAGAAATGATTTCTTAGATTTAATGTTGGAACTTAAAGAGAAGGGAAAAATAATTGGGGAGTCAATCGAAAAGAAAAACGCAGACGGAACAGCTAGAATGGTGTATTTAGAAATGGATGATATGTTGATGACTGCTCAAGCGTTTCTTTTCTTTGGAGCTGGGTTTGAGACATCTTCTACTGCTTCAAGTTACACCTTACATCAATTAGCATTCCATCCGGAATATCAGGATAAAGTACAAAAAGAAATCGATCTCGTTTTGATGAAACATAATAATAAAATAACTTACGACGCTATCAAGGAAATGAAATATTTAGAAATGGCATTTTACGAGTCAATGCGGATGTATCCTTCAGTGGCATACTTGATCAGAATGTGTTGTGTGCCAGAATATACGATCCCAGAAATTAACTTGTCTATAACTAAAGACGTTAAAGTAGTGATTCCCATTCAAGCTATCCACAGAGACGAAAAGTATTTTAGAGAACCAAATAAGTTTGATCCTGAAAGGTTTGCTGATGGTGCTAAGGAAGATATAAAGAATTTCGTTTATTTACCATTTGGAGAAGGACCTCGAGCTTGTGTTGGTATGTTGTTTTATATTTTAATTGACGTCATGCAAGAATGCTTGAGATACCTATCGTCTATGTCCTATTTAATTGCTCGATATAGTGCGAAGAGTTATGAATTTTATGGTATTCAGTTTAATATAATGCAATAAAGCGTGAAGCAAGAACATTGTACCACTTTTTACGAACACTATTATTGTTTATCTAGAAAATAAGTGCAGAATGATCATATTTTATCATGTTTTATTTTTATTTTATCTTGAAATTTAAATGCTTCGTTGATGGTACGTGTTCAATAACATAACCTACGCAGAAAACTTGGTCCAGCTGGCCCCCTCGGTTAGCGCGTTAATATGTCTAAACAATGCATTTATAGTTAAAATCGAGGTCAGAAAACTGAGCTTATTACCTTTTCGGGGATAGCTAATAGAGATAAAAATAAACGAGTAACAAATAAAGCAAGTAAAAGCAATTTAAATACCTTGGCCACTTTATTGCTGACAACTTTAAGGACGATTTTGAAAGGGAGCGCAGGGCTCTGGCTGTTTGGGCGAACAAGCTGGTACGTAGGTTTGCTCGCTGTTCTAACGAAGTCAATATAACGTTTTTTTACTCGAGCATTTTATAGTCCAACGTGCCATCAGTGCCCATAGTATTCAATATATCAATGCCTCTAGGAAGCTAGGACAATTATTGCCCAAGCTAAAACAGATCGCGTCATTGCTGAGTAGGTTACTAGGAAATCGCAATAACCTTCTGAAAACAATTTCTTATAGGGCAGATGGAATGTCCATTAATGAGGTGCAATTGAAAAAACATTGTTCATAAGTTATTTTGTTGATAACATCTTAAAAATCGACCAACGTTGTCATACTCAATAAATTTATGTATATTCTAAACAAATTGTATAGGCCTTGGCCTCTAGTAATGTTAAAATCTTCAGAAGAAACTCATGTGTCATGTTCATTACAGGTGCAAGGTTAGGTCAAATGCAGTCAATGGCAGGATTAGCAGCCATTTTAGCAAAATACTGTGTGGAACCAGCGGTTTGCAGCGTAAAAGTACCATTGCCAGAACCGAGTGGTACCGTTTCAGAAGGATTTGTGGGTGGCCTTCCTTTGAAACTGAGACGACGAGGAAAGCTCTACAGTACCTAAATGATAACAAAACCTTGAAATACTTGTAAATTAACTTTATTGATAAGGTCCCTTATGTAAACTTAGAATTTTTAGTTATAAGTCTTGGACGGAAACTATTGTAGTGTAAGATCAATATTATGTATAATCAATTGCATTACTCAAATATACTCAGTGTAACCCAAGCTGCGTTTTACTCAACACGTCTCCCTAACGTCCCGCAATACATGGCGACCCTGCCATCGGTCTGCCTCGGGTGTGCACATTCCATAACCATATTCGGACTTTGCTAATAAGGACGTATGAACTAATAACAAAATGATGTACTTCGACATTGAACATAGTGCAAGTGACTTGTATTCAAATTTGTATCTCGGTTGTTCAAATTTTGTTTCCAATAACTTTCAAAATGGGCAGTTCGCAATCTCGTACTGAAGAAATCATATTGGCTCAAAACGCTGCGGGTGGCGCAGAAAACATTGCTCATTTGGAGACCTTGAAAAATCACGTTGGGGCCATTAATTACACATTGTTGGTGATCTGCGTCCTCCTGGCTTTGGGAGGAGTCTTCATTATTTGGCGCATTTACAAGAGGTGTCACGAGAGTCTGGTGGAACGACGAATAAATGAATTCGCATTGCAGCGTTATGCGAGTATCTTTCGACGAGAGCGCCGACAGGTAGAAAAAAGTGAATCAGTGTAATAAAGTGAGTAATTCCCCATATAAATGCGGTGGTGTCAGAGTGTCTATAATGTTACCGGTTCGCGTTATTCGGTCGTGACAAGCGCTAAATATATGTAATCCATCTGTACTCTAAGTGTAGCGCTCGAGGTCCTGAAACCAAATTAAGTTGCGTAAGTTATCTAATAAATATGTACCAGTTTTCCTATATTTATCTAACTCGTTTTTAGTATATGCATGTAATGGATATTTTGGAATGTCTTCATAAAGATTTGAAAGATATTAGAAGTTATTTGATAAAGATAGGGCCTAAACGCCGACAAGGGAGTATAAGTTTATCGAAATTAGCCGAAGCAGATAGCTTGTATAGTCAGTATACTTCACTAATAACTAATCTACAAACTGATATCAAAAAGTGTAGCGTTGACGAGAAATCTGTAGAGTTAATTAATAAATACAGTTCTGATTTTTTATGTTTATATAACGAGATTGTCGAGTTGTGTTCTAAAGGAAAGGAAAAAAGTAGCACAATGGAAAAGGAAACATTTTTTGAGTTAAAGGTCGCTCTGAGCCTCTTGCCAGTTATGAACGATGAGGATGACGTTACAAAAAATCTTATCGAAAGTATTGAGTATTACGATTCAATTTTAGAAAAACCAGGATGTAAGAAGAAATTAATAATGTTTGTTTTAAAAAATAGGCTTTCGCAAAGTGCCAAGTTAAAATTAAGTTCTGATTATAGTTCTATTGAGAGTCTAGTAAAGGATATGCGCCAGCAGCTGCTACCAAGAAAATCACCTACAGCCCTCCAGACCAAGCTGCAAAGGGCAACCCAGAAGGACAAGTCTGTAGCTGATTTTGGTAAGGAGATAAACGAATTATTTGTAGAGCTTACCATCTCTCAGGCCGAGGGCGACACTGCAAAACATAGCGTGCTAAAACCAATTAACGAGAAGTTCGCCATAAAACGGTTCGCCGACGGTCTGGGAAATGAACGTTTGAGCACTATTATTGCGGCGCGTAACTTCGCATCACTAAAAGATGCGATACAGGCAGCTCAGGACGAGGAGGTGTCCACATCAGCCGACTCGACAGGGGTTTTAGGTATGTATCAGGCTCAGGAATATAAGACAGATAGAATTCCGAATAGGTATTTTACGAAGCGAGGACGAAATAGCCGCCAGCGTGGATTTTATTCAAGGAACTCTTGGCGTGGACACTCAGCGAATCCACCACAACGTAATAACAACCAAGACTCATGGTCCAACACAAGACCGAACCGCCGAGGTAACCGTGGTCGAACTTTCACTAATAGGGGAAGAGGAAACTCAGGAGTCGAAAGTGCCAACATTATTGATGCCGAGGCAGACAACGAGCTGACGGAATCAGAGGGCCAGGTAGTAACAGAATCTCTTAATCATTTTTTTCGACCCTAACGTTATTTTTAGTTTCAATTCGCTGAATAAAGTTTCATTTGATACTGATTGTCATCATAACCATATTTGGCTGATAGATACAGGCGCATCAATTTCTGTTGTCAACTCCGACATGTTAGCTTGTTTAAAATTACCTCTCCATATAGAGAAGCTTAGAATTAAAGGAAAAGGCAGTGATTGATAAGGAAATACAAAAAATGTTAGATGACGGAATTATAGAAGAAAGTAGAAGTCCTTGGTCGAGTCCTCTATTACTAGTTCCTAAAAAACAAGATTCAAAGGGATTGAAAAAATGGCGAGTTGTAATAGATTATAGAAAATTAAATAACCAAATTCAAGACGATAAATTTCCGTTACCCAATGTTTGGGACATATTAGATTCATTATCCGGTTCTATGTACTTTACACATTTAGATCTTTATCAAGGATTTTATCAGGCCAAGTTACATCCCGACAGTAGACCTTATACAGCATTCACCACAAGTAAAAACCAGTATCAAATGACTAGATTACCTATGGGCTTAAAGACTAGTCCGAATGCATTTTCCCGTATGATGACCTTGGCGATGTCGGGCCTAAATTATGAAAAATGTTTGGAAGGAATTTAAATAATCATAATCAAAATTTAATTGATGTATTTACTCGCCTACGTAAAGTTAACTTGAAACTTAATCCTGAAAAGTGCAAATTCTTACAAAGAGAAATTTTATATTTGGGTCATGTTGTTTCGGAAAAGGGTATGCTACCTGACCCGCAAAAAACAAACGTAGTACAAAATTATCCTAGACCGCAAAATGCACAAGAAGTAAAACGTTTCGTTGCTTTTATAAACTACTACCGAAAATTTATCCCTAACTTTGCAGACTATGCTTATTCATTAAATAAACTTTGTTGTAAAAATGTGCCATTCGTATGGACGGATAATTGCGAAAATTCATTTCAATATTTAAAAAAAAGTTTAATAAGTCCACCAATACTACAGTATCCGAATTTTTCAGAAGGTAACACATTTATTTTGCAAACTGACGCGTCGGGGACAGCTATAGGATCAGTACTCTGCAACGGGGACGGTCGGCCGGTGGCCTATGCTAGTCGCAGTCTAAATGAAGCCGAAAGGCGATATCCAACTATTGAAAAAGAACTTCTTGCAATAGTGTGGAGTGTAAAATACTTCCGGCCTTATTTATATGGAAGGCAGTTTCGGATACAAACAGACCATCGACCATTAGTATATTTGTTCGGAATGCGGGACCCGTCTAGTAGGTTGCTTAAATTTCGGCTGCAGTTAGAAGAATATAATTATGTTATCGAATATTTGAAAGGAAGTAAAAATTCTGCGGCCGATGCGTTGTCGCGTATAACATTAAGCTCGGACGATTTAAAAAAGATCAGCGTATTAAATGTCATAACAAGAGCTCAAAGTAAACAAACAGCTTTAAATAAATCCTCGGATTTATCAAATAAAAATCCACCCGACGATGGTCCCTCTTGTTCTAGTTCCGAGCAGGCCAAAATAGTAGAAATTATTAAAAAACCCAAAAACTTTGTCGAATTATCTTTAACTACTGTTGCGGAATTAAATAAAATAAGTAATGAGACTCATCTAGAATATTCTGACTATTTTATTTACATGCCAAGTAAGTCAATTATTTACCTAAATCCAAGAGCTCGATCGTCATTTACGCGAGGCGGAATGATGAGACTTGCGATTGTTGTGTAAGCGAATAAACATTAATGAACTATGTATCATTAAAAATGAAAAGAACAAGGAGTTTGTTATAAATCTAGTAGAAACCATTAAAAATGATAGTCATTGGTCTGGTCCACGTATTTGTGTACTGAGAGGGGTACAAAAGGTTAATAATATCGACGATAGGCGCGTCATCCTTAATGACTTTCACTTATTACCTACAAGTGGGCATGCAGGTGTAAGGCGAATGTCTAATAATATTAAAAAATATTACTTCTGGCCGTGTATGGAGCGAGACGTAAGGGACTTCGTATCTAAGTGTGAACATTGTCAAAAACAAAAATATTCTGTAAATATTAAACAGCCAATGGTAGTAACAAGTACAGCAAACTCAGCATTTGAAAAAGTATATCTCGATTTAGTTGGGCCACTACCAAAAGATGACCACAATTATTGTTACATACTCACATTACAATGCGAGCTCACCAAATTCGTCGAGGCGTATCCCTTGCTCAATAAAGAAACGGTAAGCGTTGCAAGGTCATTTGTAAACAATTTTATCCTGCGATACGGCATCCCGAGAGCAATTGGCACCGACAGAGGAACCGAGTTCGTATCATCGACAATGGCGGAGGTATGTAGGCTTTTGAATATAAGTCATCTGACGTCAACAGCGTACCATCATGAAAGTCTAGGGGCGTTGGAGAATTCGCATAAACACTTAGGAAGTTATTTACGCATAAACTGTGGCAGTCATATCAGCTCATGGAGTGAATGGTTACCGTATTGGTGTTTTTCGTACAACAATACTGTACATTCGGAAACCAAGTATACGCCCCACGAGCTGGTATTCGGTAAGTTATGTAATATCCCAAGCAATTTGTGCACTGGCGTAGATCCTTTATACAACCTCAACAGTTACCCCCTAGAGTTGAAGTATAGGCTTCAAGTAGCACAGAGCGACGCAAAAAATAATTTGATTAAAAGCAAATTACAAAGGAAGCTTAGATATGATAAAGGCGTTAACTCGATTAGTTATAAAAAAGATAGCTACATTCTTTTAAAAAATCCTTCGGCTAATAAAATGCATAGTGTCTATATAGGGCCTTTTAAAGTTCTAGAAGACTTAGGTTGTAACGTTAAAATATTCAAAAATAATAAAGAGGACATTGTCCATAAAAACCGTACCAAACCTTATATTTCGTAACAATCTTGCATAGGAAGTATTGATGTTAATTTATAAGCACTCAGAATTTGTTCCTCTGTAAATCATTATTTTGTTATTAAAATAGGTTCCATATATGTATAACCATTGTATAATCGTTTTATTGTAATCGTGATAAATGTTATGAGTATAAGATATTATGTTTGTAAACAAACCTCGGGCTGCTAGTAAGTGCTACTGTAAGCAAATAAATGTACACACAGGAGAATTGGAATTGTTTAAAAATTATCGTAAGTTTAAATGTTCTTTTGAGAAAAAAAAACCAACGTATATCTGTGTTTTTTTTTTTTTGCGATGGAAGGTGTAGTGTAAGATCAATATTATGTATAATCAATTGCATTACTCAAATATACTCAGTGTAACCCAAGCTGCGTTTTACTCAACACGTCTCCCTAACGTCCCGCAATACACTATAATACGCGACGTGCTTCGTCAACAATAAATGTAAGATATTGGAAGACAACGTAGTTATAAGATTTTAAATATGTACAGTAAGTTAGATTTAACTTACACTTAAGATAATGAAAAAGATAAAATATTCTATATCATATCTATTAGAACTATTTGACTAAGTAGTTTGACATGAGGTCTTGGATTTCCATTGTTAAAATTCCATCCATTATTCAACAAAATAGCATTTTAATTTAATTTTAAATGTTCATTTGTTTTTTTACAAGACTGCGCCTGAAGAAGGGTTATGTTTTTCGAGAGAATGTTCTTATGTATGTAGGTATGTATGTCTATGTAGGTATGTATATATGTATAATTGTTTGGCACGCTCGTGGGAATTTAGTCTGAACGGACCACAGCTAATGGAGCGCGGTACTATCGGACGTAACCAAAATATTGTCTAAGCTCTAAGGGTCGGTAATAAAATTAATTTAAAGAGACAGTCGTTAACATTATGATATCTGCATAGTATCTTCGATAATGGTTGGCACGATTAGCGAAAAGTATGTGCAGTCCACATAGAAACTCATAATAATTAACTGATTGTTTAAAAAAAAATTTTTTTCACAAAACCTATCATATCGAAATATAGAGGTTTCGTAAATATATTGCAAAAAACTAAGCGACGTGTATGTTTACGAAAATAAAATGCTAACATAATAAATATAACTTTCCGACGTTAGATACTAATACATTATATTTTTTAAGTGGAAAAAAAGAAATAACAATATTGAGATTAATTCATTTTTATAATGTGGACAACATCACATACATTGGTTTGAATCCAAAGTAAGTAGCTAAAGCACTTGTGATACGGATTCGGAGACAAAGAAGGTACCACAAACACCCAGAACCGAGAAAATGTCGAAAAGTGTTTTTCTACATTGACCCGTCCGGGGATCGAACCCGGGACCTCAGACTGGCTGGCGACACCTTGAATACCGGTGTGTACGCCATTCGACCGCAGTGGTCGTAATTCATTTACACGAAGGCTAAAAATATAATGATTATTGTTGAAACAAAAAACCCGACCGCGTAAAAAAGATAGATAGGCACAAGTTGAAATTAACCATTTTTTTTTCTCGAATTTGAATGATCATAGTAGACAGTATTCACAAACGCATTCTTGTTTCTATTTTTTTTACACAGTCGGGTTATAATACCTTTTTTTTTAATTACAGTTTTCTGACTATTTAAATGCTCTTGTATACCTAATTGTTGCCGAGGGATTTATAGTTGTTCACAACCAACAAACTTCGTCATAATTCGATATGATCAAGATTATTATTACCTAAACAATACCATGAATACCTAAAAATGTTATCTTCTTAGGATTATTATCTGCTGTAATGACAATTATGCAATAATCCTTGTCCCTTTAATTATATAGCTTGGTTCTATAGATTTATAGTTTAATTTACTTTGTATCTCCGTTCATTTTGAACGATTTGGTCGTCCGTGTTTTGATGCTGACTATACGAGTGGAATTTTTAGGTCGACTGTTCTTTTGTATGATTATATTTACATAACAGCCCTGTTACGAGCGTGTTCTGAATTCAAAATGTGAACATGACCTTTTTCTGTTTACCTATATGCGACTCGCTTAAAAATAAAATCGATTGATTGAATTCAAACATTACTTTTCTGAGGTTTACGTGAATGTTAGACATTGAATTCATCTGCCTGGGTCCATGACATAGTCATGCAAAGGTGGTGAAACGCCGGATAATTAAAGGAAATAGACCGCGATAGAATCCGTTAAAAAGTAGTTTTATTTCAATTATAACCTTTTTAAATGTCTACAGTAATGCATATTATACTCAAAATTAGAATTTATTATAGTTATTAAAAGTGAAGAAAATATATATAAAGGTTAAGTAGAGGTAACACGGACAGCGGAGTCTTCATGTTAGGGTCCGTTTTACCCTTTTGGTACACAACCCTAAAAATTAGTTGACAACATTTATAAATAAGATAGTAAGTTTGTTTTTGTTACCAAAAATCGATATTAAATTTAATCCGCTACAATCTAACGTATTTAAGTAGGTACTTTCTTTTCACGTGCGTCATGTACTCTATACTATTTAAATCACATACCACAATCTTAATAATTTGCATTTAAAATTGATATTTAATCTATATCCGATAAATTTTGTTGACTTAAAATATTTAGAGCCAAGTGGGACCAATGGATCAATTCAACTAATTGATCGTTTGACGTCTTGAGTTCACAATGAAACAGCTTATTATTGACAGCAGATGGCATTCAACACCAATTAAAGTGACTCTCAATATCATAATGGGACATCTGTAACTGATAGTTAAGATACGCAGTCGTAGATTCTACAGCTACTCCTTGTCATGTTAACACTTTTAAATTAATATTTATTTCAAAGCAGTAAGGTTCATTTTTTCGTTTCATTCTTCGTTACTACTGTCATACAGTCCTTCATTATGTATTTATTTACCTGCAGACATGACGCTGTTCTTCAATTACGAATGTTTTTGATGTCGGCAATTCATGGCCAACTCAATTATACCTTGTTCGTCTTTTTTACTTAATACGTTTATAATAAAACAATTTGTAAAAATTGGAAATACAAGTTTTTGGTTCACGCAAAAACCATGGTTCATGCCAACATTCACTTCGCAGTTTTTTTTCCATAAAATACTAATTATTAAAAATTCTATACATGTATTATGCAGTGTCAATATCTGAATTATCAATATCAGTGATTAACGTAAGCTTAAAAGAAGATAACGTGTACATCGAATATCAACGAGTATTATCACATGTTCGCTAATACATATATCTTTAAATAAGCCTGACGTTCTCCTTTCGACAGTAGTGTATGTGTCGACTGCGTGTGGTGCGTACTAAGCTCCGGCGTGCATGCGATAAATAAAACAAAATGTTTTTGATATTAGTGATAATTGGGTTAGTGTCTCTTTATTTCTATGGAACTCGGACATTCGATTATTGGAAGAAAAGAGGCGTCAAACATGATAAACCATTGCCAGTGTTTGGAACCAACTTGAAACAGTTCATGCAGCAGGCCAGTATGGCAATGATGGCTACTGACACATACAACAGGTACCCGGAAGAAAAGGTCGTGGGATTTTTCAGAGGGACAGCTCCAGAATTAGTCATAAGAGACCCAGAAATAATCAAACGGATTCTTACAACCGACTTTCAATGCTTCTATGCTCGAGGTCTTAATCCGCATAAGACAGTAGTAGAGCCTCTACTCAGAAATATATTCTTTGCTGATGGAGACTCATGGCGTCTTATAAGACAGAGATTTACTCCCGCTTTCAGTACTGGAAAATTGAAAGCCATGTTCCATATCATCACTGACAGAGCTGAAAAATTGCAAGTAATTACAGAAGAGGTGGTCGACAGAGAATTCTATGACGTCAGAGAACTCATGGCCAGATATACTACTGACTTTATTGGTGTGTGTGCTTTCGGTATTGACATGGACTCCTTGACAGATGAAAACTCTCACTTTAGGAAACTGGGTAAAAGAATCTTTGAAAGAAAATTCAGAGACGCTATGGCAGGAGCTTTCAAAATCATGTTTCCAGAATTGTGCAAAAATATACATTTGTTAGCACCAGAGTTAGAAATAAATATGAAGCATTTGGTCCAAACTGTGTTGAAAAATAGAAATTATAAGCCATCTGGTAGAAATGATTTCATCGATTTGATGTTGGAACTTAGAGAGAAGGGTAAAATTATTGGAGAATCAATTGAAAAAAAGAATTCCGATGGGACACCTAAAATAGTTGATTTAGAAATGGATGATATGTTAATGACTGCTCAAGCATTTGTTTTCTTTGGAGCTGGGTTTGAGACATCTTCTACTGCTTCAAGTTACACGTTACACCGACTAGCGTTCCATCCTGAATTTCAGGAAAAAGTAAAGAAAGAAATTGACGTCGTTCTGGCGAAACATAACAATAAGATCACTTACGACGCTATTAAGGAGATGAAATATTTAGAAATGGCATTTTACGAGTCTATGCGAATGTATCCTTCAGTGGCATACTTGATCAGAATGTGTTGTGTGCCGGAATACACATTTCCAGAGATAGATTTAACCATTACTCAAGACACTAAAGTCATAATTCCTATTCAAGCTCTTCATAGAGAAGAAAGATATTTTAGAGAACCACATAAATTTGACCCTGAAAGATTTGTTGACGGCGCTAAGGAAGATATAAAGAATTTCGTTTATTTGCCTTTTGGAGAAGGACCCAGAGCTTGTGTTGGTAAGTTAAAGTGATTTCTACAATGAAATAAAAACTATTTTTTGCTTGTCTCATTCAATTAATTTAAAATAGGTACTATAGGTTATTTGAAGGATATTGGAAGAAAAAACGATTTGTGTCATCTTTGCGTAACCGGTCGTTTAAAAGTTCATTGAATAACTTTGAATACATTTACATTAACCGTATGAAATTATCATACATAATGCCTTTTCAGTTTCCCACAGAACAAGATTAGAAAAGAAACATTGATGACATGATAATTGATGTATTTTCCGTGTCCGGTCTAAACTTAATTTTTGCCGTGTTTTCTATTTTGTTTGCTTTTAAGTTTATTTTATAACAAATTAATCGCATGTAATATAAAAATTAATATTCTCAACGTTCGACTTTTGGATCATTTAGAAATAATTGTTCTTTTCAGGCGCAAGATTAGGTCAGATGCAGTCCATGGCTGGATTAGCGGCAGTTCTAGCAAAGTACTCCGTGGAGCCAGCAGCTTGCAGTGTACCATACCCCTTACCAGAACCGACTGGAATTGTATCAGAAGGTTTTATCGGAGGTCTGCCCTTAAAACTTAGGAGACGCGAGAAATTCTACACTGCATAATAGACACGAATGAAGTTTTATTAAGTAATTAATTAGAAACAGACTGAATATTGTATTTATTGAAAGTTTGTGATTTTATGTTAAGGGACATTTTATAATTTTTATGGTAAGAAGTCAAGGCCACGGCTTGGTGTCACGTTCCAACGGATTTTGCTTAGTTTATGGCCTTCATAAACTCGGTAATGTCCCTAATTTTTAGTTAAATATGACGCCAATTTTACATTATGTACATAGGTAGGTACTTGTGCAGTTGTGCAGCTTATAGCACAGTTGGTGCAAGTTAGTTTCATTGACCTATTCATTCCTAATGTTTTGTAAGCATAATTATATGAATAAATTACTTACCATTGAAACATCTAGCACGTTCACTCCAGGTTCACCTTTATCTCCTTTGGGACCAGGAGGCCCATGTGCCCCGGGGGGCCCTAAAGTCCCCGGTCGACCCTGCAATTACATACTGATTAAAATTTACATTCAGATTTATACTTGAAATTAGTTATGAGATAAGATCTATTTTATGTTACCACGGACAAGATAATGATAATGTTTAGTAATAATTAAATTAAATTATACTGAAATTTGAATTAACAATAATGAGTTTTAATGACAACCCATTCCTTTATTTTGCAAAAGTAAATCTAATAATGGAACAAAAACTTCATCCTTATCTGTTAAATAAATCTCGTGAACTCATAAACGACAACCTTGAAATGATATTACAAGTACACAATAAAATTATCATACAGTTAAAATGTTATATTTACCTACCTTAGAATTCTGAGCAGCCAGGAAAAAAAAACAAAACAATGAGTCATTTTTATGACCAAGTCAAATACAGGATATTTTTTTAAGGAGTGCATAATATCGTCCCCGTAGTTGGAAAACTAAATAACTCCGATTTTGGCGATTTTGACATTTCCCTATTTTCAAAACACCTAAAACATGCCGCATATTTGAGCCTAACAGACATTTTCGTATCTTATTCCGTTTCAAAATGGTAGCCATTTTTGTCGAACAGATGGAATAATAAATATCTTCAAACAAACACTATTTTTTTCAAGGAAAAATAAATAACTCTGTAAATAAATCAATAACTGTGGTCAATGATAAGTTAAAAATAAAATAAATTAAATAACATGAGTTGTTGATTTTTTCCTCAACTTATAAATTCTTTCACACAACTAACTATGTTCTAGGAAAACTAAATAACTCTATTTATTGAATTCTATGTACTGATATTTATTTTATATATTTTTTCCTACCATATGCTTGTTTGAATATCAATAATTTTGAGTTGTGGGAGAAGTTGATAACTCTTCTGCTTTCATTTGAATTTTGACTCTTAAGTTCAAGTATTAAGCTTACTTTTAGCTTGTCATACAAATGGTTTTAGATCGGTGTTTTTTTTTATACATTTTTTATAAGTTAAAGTAGATAATCAAATAGATAATAATTTGCAGCAGAAAAACATTAGTACCTATAGTAAAAAAATGGATTTTAGTTAACAATTAATTAATAATTATGTTTTGTTTTGTTTACCTACAAGGCAGTTTTGCTAACTAGGTGGTCAGATAGTTCTTAGGGGTAGTCCCGCATCACGTACCTAACTCTTGTTGTATGGCTGACATTATTACCTACAACGTAGATACCTAAGGGTGCGTCCCCATATGACGAACGAGCACAACACGTGGTCCGAGTGAACGGTTCTCTCTGAGTTAACGCGAAATATATCCGGTATACGAAATTATATCGTTTCATTACCCTGAACCGCCTACCAGAAGAAAGCAGTAACTCAAAATAGGGATTACTTATACGTTCTCAAACAACGTACTTTAATTCCCTAAAGTGGTGACCCCGAACTTAAGTTATACACGTGTAACGGTAATAGTGCAACGCAATCTCGTTTCCTGCAATGATGATGCAACCACACGTGTCATCGCAACCTACAGTGAAAACAGAAGACAAAGACAGTGATTTAGCTCAGATTACCATCAAGACACAGATTCCGGAATTCTGGACAGACCAGCCGCGACTATGGTTCGGACAATTCGAGGTCATAGTTGCAGACCAGAAAGGAGGTGAGAAAAAGCTATTTAACTTAGTGGTCGCAAAGCTGAGCAAAGACAATATACTACAGGTGTCTGACTTAGTACCGTATACAGCACTGAAACAACGGCTAATTAGTGTTTACGAAGAGTCGGACACACAGAGTATACGGAAACTATTAAAGGAAATCGATATAGAAGATCAGAAACCGTCGCGTGTTGACAATCAGCGAAGTTACCGACCTATAAAAGTTAGCAGAGCAAGCGGACAAGATCATGGAAACAGCAGAGACGAGCGACGCGATCTCAGAAGTCACTCCCAGCACCTCAACTTCGAGCACCGACTTATTAATAGCGGAAGTATCTAAACTCAGCAAGAGGATTGACGATATGCATAGAGATAAACAGAAGTGGAAGAAACCCTACAACACGCGATCTCGTTCACCGTCACCAGAGAGACGTAAATACAGTTCGTCGCAACAGCGGGACAGGAAGAGAGCAGCAGATTGGGTGTGCTTCTACCGTTTTCGATTCGGTAAATACGCGTCGAAATGTGTTCAACCATGTAGCTGGAATAGTGACACGGCGACTTCAGGTAAACGAGAGGCGGGAAACTAGCAGCGGTGCAGTCTACGGTGGACCACTGCATCGATATGTCAAACCACCGACTATGCATCAAGGACATCAACACGGGTATGCGTTTTCTAATAGACACTGGTGCAAATGTTTCTGTTTTGCCTTGTACCAAAAATTTGATTGAATTGTGAGTTTTATTTAAGTTCTGTTTTACTTACCTAATAACGAAATATATTTAGTTGAATTGAGTCCTTTTTTAAAGTTTTATAATGATTGTGTACCTTTGTTTTTTTTTTTGCGTTTTGATTATATTTTGGTTTGATACAAACTTATATTTTTTATTTCTAAATGATACCTATTTTAAGTTTTTCATTGTTTTGCTTACTACATAAGTACGTCTTTTATAATTAGGTATGTGTCTGTTTTGATTTGAAATAACACAAAGTAATTTGTTTTGTTAACTTGTTATAACTGGTGTTATTTTGTTTTTCTTTAAGTTTGTGGTAGAACAAGTATCTGATTACAATACACTTTTTCTAAATTTCATTGTTTTTTTTTATATCTTCCTTAATATAACTTTATAAATAACATAATAAAGCTTTTATTTTATATGAGACAATAATAGTTACAAAAAAATCAAAGTAATAATAACGTATAAACCAACTAAATTTAACATTTAAAAATATTACGACTTAGATAAATTCAATAACTGCATTTATTTCACAAAATTTTACACTACCAAATGTATTTAGCTTGTAGGAAAACTAAATAAGTAGCCGAAATAAGAAGCTAATTGTAGTAACGTTGTAATATCAGTTGTAGCAAAATTAAATAACTTGATTTTTTATTTGTTTTTTTATTATACTTAAAGATGGAGTTCAGTTTTTTGAAGATTAATATAAAAGGTAATCAGGTCCATAAAATTTAAAAGTACCGACAATAAAATTGTCTCACGTTTCTTAACAAATGTACATTAACTGAAAAAAAAACACTAAATCGCGTTTATCTCAGAACCGCAAAATCTGAGTTATTTAGTTTTCCAACTACGGGGACGATATATTCTACAAGGTGATAAGGTGCATAAAACTGAAAAGTTTTCCCCAAGGAACATAGGTCGAAATCTTAAAATTGAAAATGAAATATTCATACAAAGTGACAGGTCACATAAGTTTGTATGAAAAGTTGATTTTAAATTTTAAGATTTCGACCTATGTTCCTGAAGAAAGGTTGTTAAGTTTCATGCACCTGATTACCTCGTTGAATATACGCACTCCATAAAAAATAATCCTGTGTTAAAACTACAGTGAGCATGGAAAAGCCTTTAAATACCTAAGATCCCGTCTATAATAGATGTCACTTTGAACGTGCAAGTGTTAAAGCTCGATGTCGTTTTATGATTCGGGGGTCATTATCAATGGCCACAAACTCAACCTAATTTACAAAACGCGAATTAATTTTAAGATGTTCTTAAATATCTATCCGTCGCTACTTCTCACCTTATAGTGATAGAGACATTAGAGATTTAACAGCTTCAAACTGATTGATGTTTCAGTATTCGACCATTTGTCACATTTAGTCCTAATATTGATTGGCTTTTTAATATTCAGAGGTAATGATACAGACAAATAAATCTTTGGCATTCAAAATCTTACTTACAATCCATCCAGGTAAGCCAATGTCGCCTTTATCCCCTGGTCGGCCTGGTGGCCCAGGGGGTCCTTGATTCCCCAAAGTTCCTTTAGGTCCGGGTGGCCCTGGCCTCCCCCGCCTTCCTCGTACCCCTGCATCACCTTTGTCACCCTGTTATCAATATGAACGCTTAAAATAGTATCACCTAATTAACCTAGTTTATCACAATCCTAATCTTTATCTTATCTTTTTTTAATGAAATCTAAATTCTTTAGTATATTTGCTTCCTAATTTAATTTTGTTATACTTAAATAGGCATACAAACATATATTCGTGAACTGAATACAATCATTGTGTATTAGCATTTCTTAACCTTCAAATATTTTAATTACGTAGGTGAATTATTGTGAGGACAGTTTACTCCGTGAGGCAAAATAACAAATAAATTATATAGTAGTAATTCCTATTTATTCTATTTTTTCTAATCTAATTAGCGTCATAATAAAAAAACAAGATATATATAGAAATCATTTTAAAAAGCTTACCAGCAATTTGGGTCGCATTACTAGTATTCTTGTTAACCCCTCGTGGTAAGCTTAATGCTTGTTTTACGTGTGGGTTCACGTAGTGCAATGGTAGGGATTCGAACCCACACATGTCATGATCACATCCCGTGATCGCAAGTCCGATACCCTAGACATTAGGCTACCGCCGTTTACATTTGAATGACTTTATTTAGTCATTGAAGACAAGATTTTAAGGAAAAAATATGTAAAATCGATACACAAGATAACCAATCGTTTTAAATACCTTGATAGTGACGATATCAGATCCCGCCATCGTAACACTGATAGGTCCAGGTGGGCCCCGTTCTCCCCTCTCTCCCTTCAAGCCGGGGGGACCAGGTGGTCCTGAAACACCGGGCATTCCCGACGGTCCAATATCGCCGCGTTCACCCGCCTTGCCATCTTTACCGGGGTAACCTGGTGGTCCATCATTGCCTCCAGAGCCTTTTTCACCCTATTGATCAAATAGAGAAGTTAATTTGGAGAAAAAATGGATGGATCAAAAAGTACATATTTACATTTAAAAAGTCATTACATTTTTTTTTTTTTAATAAAGATTACTAGCAATGTGACGCACATTACTAGTAATCTCGTTAACCCCTCGTGCTAAGCTAAGATGCTTGTGTTACGAGTGGGTTCACGTCGGTAGTGTAAAGGGTGGGATTCGAACCCAACCACATGATCGCAAGTTCGACGCCCTAGCCATTAGGCTACCTTCGCTCTAAAATTGTTTTCTTTTTTGCGATCTTACACTTAAGTATGTGATTAACACTTACAATATTTACATAATTAGCCGATTAACATTATAATTTACATAAATTTTATACTCGACTTGTTTTGATCACTGAATATTTTTTTTCAATGCAATTAATGTAAATTTGTGGATATTTATTAAAGTAACACTATATAAATAAAAAAGTATTTAAATTTGAACCGAATTGAACCAAATAAACTTATATTTTTCAGGGTTCAATTTACTTTAGTCACTTAAAAAATAAACTTCAATATGGGTCAAATGAAACTTCATTCACAAAGACGACCACTTCAAAATATCTCTTTCAATTAAAAGTCACCTTACCACTTGATACTGACATCAATGAAAACAGAATTGTTCACAAATGCGCGCCAACGTAATTGGTATTTGAATAATAAATTCTAAACCTCACCTTTTCACCTTTGTCTCCTTTCAAGCCAGCCACAGCTTGCCTTTGTCCTATAAAAATAAATTGAGGGTAAATATGCGAACATTTTATACACCGCAGTGAAATAATTTATTTTTCACCTTTTGTATTAATCGTGCCTTCAGATTTAATTATTATTCATATAAATAATTATATTACTATTTTAATTATTTATATTTACAGTGGTGGTGGCCTAGCGGTTCAATGACCGGATTCGCATGCACATGGTTGCAGGTTCGAACCCAGGCAAGTACCAATGTGACTTTTTCAAAGTTATATGTACTTTCTTAATCAATCTAAGACATCATTGACAAACTGTGAAGGAAAACATCGTGAGGAAACCTGGATCCCAAAATATTGTAATCTGAAATCGCCAACCCGCAGTGAGCAAGCGTGGTGATCAATGCCTTTGCCCAGCAGTGGGACGTTTATAGGCCGGTAATAAATAATTATGAGTGATTTTCGTTTCAATTTTTATTGGCATATCGTGTCGTTTTATTGGCATTTTTCGAATCAACACAATAATACATGGTATTGATATTTACGTGAACAACTTATAAAAGTATAAAATTACACTTGTGGAACATATAAAATGAAATTAAAAATGCATTTTTCCCCTATTTATGTCAATTATTAATTCCGCGGGATGTGCGGCTTTAACAAGTCTTTGCCTTAACAATATACACAAATAATTTTTGCATTGAATAATTTTGTTTTGGCAGTAGAACCTAAAATAAGATATTGTATTAGATTGCATTATCTATACATACCAGCAGAAAGAAACTCGGCGTCATCAGGATTAAAAACACCAGACGTAGGTGGTCCTGGTGGGCCCGGCTCTCCTCTTTCACCTGGCAACAAAATGTTGAAACTGTTTTTGACATTTTTAGCGCAACTTTTAACTATTTTAAAAATCTTAGTTTAGTTTAGTTTTATAATAAGAATATAATTTGATAAATAATAATTATTTTTGTTACATTCTTGTCATATTTAGAAAAAAGTTAGCACGAAGAGGATATAAAACTACTTTTTAAACGGATTCTGTCGAGGCTTTTTTTTATTTTAGTTGCCGACATTTCAAGGCTTTTGCAGGTCACAAGGTCACGGGCAGATGGTGACCATGATACCTGCAAAGGTGTTAAAACCGCGATGAAATCCGTTTAAAAAATATCTACTTTTATTTCAACGAAGAGGGAATTTAGGTATATTGCATGATTGTAATAATAATGATATTTATATGTGAATCATAGGTAGTATCACAAATGTCTTATATTTAACATACAATACATAATGTCCACTATGTTCTACCACAAATTGTGGATTGTCTTTTAGTATAGTTTTATGCGACGCAAATTTAGTTTAATTTGAGTGATTGTCACTCGATGATTGTTTATTAAGTATAATTGAAACAAAAGCGTTTTCTGGTATTATAACTTTAAAATATGGAACGAAATAGATTCCAAAAGCTACGGATCTACATAGTTCGTTCCCGTACGTTTGGTATAACTTCAAATTTGATGGAGCGATTTCCATTCGACCTCGACAATCCAACTAGTAAAGGACAATTGGTATCTTTGCGTTAGATCAGCATTCAGAATTCGGGTTTCTAGTATCCGTGATAACCTTCCTAGATATTCTCGACGACTGACATTGACAGTATGACGTGATTCCCAACCGCTAAACATGATCTAATAAAATCGGTGTCGCTTTGAAATGATGGAACTACTCCCGAATACTCAATTTACAATCAAACGTTATAATATGTTGTATATCTGCCGCCGCTTCATATTTTAAGTTGACAGACACTAGATAAGAATAAATGGCGAAAAAAATACGGCGTTTGAGTATTCGGCTATTCATGTAGTAATGTTACCTTTTTCGCCTTTGTCTGCGGGTCTTCCAGTAGCGCCTGGTATGCCTGGTCTCCCATCCAGTCCAGGACTACCACGATCACCTTTATAACCTCGCTCTCCTTGAGGTCCAGGGTATCCCTACAAATTCATATAAAAAATTAATAGCCGTGTCGCAAAAAATCAATTACTTATCATCAAAACAAAAAAAAACAATTGATATTTGCACGAAGAAACTTAATAAGATTCATAAGTGTTTTATTGAACAATAGAAGCATTTAAATTTAATCCCAAAAAAGCACTATAAGCAACTGCAAGTTCCACTTACCCTGTCTCCTTTATGACCACCAATACCCGCTTGTCCCCTCTCTCCCTTTTGACCAGGAAATCCTCTTTCCCCTTGCGGTCCTATGGGCCCTGGTTGGCCCACGTCGCCCTTAGGTCCTGGAGCACCAGGTCTACCAAGAGCACCTCCATACGAACCAATTAAGGATTCCTGGGACATTTGCATATTACTTTATATTGAATCACAACTTAATACATAACTTCTTACAACATTTTTAATATTAATTTCGATTAACTAGTTTCAAAAACCAGCAGCAATAAGTGTTTTATGGTCTCCAAAATCAAAATTATCATTAATCGCATACATAATATGTATTGCTTCTATGTATTTGGAAAATAAACAAATCGGAAAGGAAAAAAAGTCCCAACAAGGGTCCACCAAAAGGAAGGCTCAAATTATTTTTTATGCAGACGATACACACGACAAAACTTTGCGAGAGGTTTTCAAATAAATTCCCTTATCTGGGTCTGTCGTCGGTATAAATCAAGAGTGAACAAGCCACTTTCACACTTTTGCCCAAGTTATTCGGAGTGGTTTGTTTGCTAAAGCGGGCACAATCGTTGCCTCCGAAAAGCAATTCGTTTTAGTCACAAACAAAGTGACTCGACATTGAAGGTAATCGGGAACCGAAGATCGATTCTTTGAAACTCTTTTTGTAAACGAGGTTTGTCATTTGGCAGTTCCAATATTTTGATGACTTAATACAATACAGTTGACGTAATAGAAAAATACAGAGGAATATAATCAGATAATCACTCTATCGCAAGTTACATTGTGTTCCATTTGGAATCCATAGACTGTTTTTTTGTTCTTATCTTTGCATAGGTAAGCAAAATTATAACATCTTTAGTGGTTTCTAGTTTATAGCTTAAAAAGCATTGATGGTAGCAATCTACTATTCCTAAAACTTACCTTGTATATTTGTCTAGGCTTCCAATTTGACTAAATTAATAGAAATGGATGGCATGAAAATGATAAAAATCACACACTGATTAGAACTTAGGCAATGAATCTACTTCTCAATAGCAAAGCTACTAAGATAGTTTTTAATACTCATAGAGCTTTAGATAGCAATACACATTTTAATTATTTAAATTTATTATTCCATTTAAAATTATTACACGAATAAAAACAAGTTGCCGATTTTAAGGAATAATTAAAAGATTCATAATTATAATTTATTTGCAAATATTTATAAGTTGGGTTTTTTGTTATAATCAGCAACTAGTACTCAGTTATTCAAACAAGGCTCATAATGGCTTGAGAAGCAGAATACTATTATATATAATACTTACGTCAAAGTTACTATAATCTGAAGACCCTGGCGGTCCCGGAGGACCAGGTGGGCCAGGGACACCTGCTCTTCCATCGACCCCTGCCTCACCTTTGGGACCAGCTGGCCCTTCCGCGCCTCTGGAACCAACATCACCTCGGTCTCCTTTATCTCCTCGCGGACCAACTGGACCACGTTCACCTGGCGTGCCCGGTTGACCCTGTAAGATTTATTAACTTAGTTTTATTAAGCTACAAAGCTTTGATATCGCAGCATTAAAGTGCAAGTCAGATCCATATTAGGTCAAGAAAACTTGCCACTGCATAACCCTAATCCGAACTTAGCTTTTTTGGTCAGCTCACGGAAAAACATCCAATAGGGATGTGGACTAGGAATGAAAAGTAAAAATCAATTTGCCCGTAAGTTAGATAATAAAAAATACTAGATACATTTTTTAGAGTTTTACTGTATAACTTAAATTCACTCTAAGTAGATATTTGTTTAAAAAAAACTCATTTATAATAAACTAGAACTGAATCATCTGAATGTAATATAATGCTTGGGTTTTTAATGACAGTTTTGTAGAACGCTCTCAAAGGTCAATAGTTTTTCTAATCCAATATAAGCACTAATTAAATTTATTAAAATCGTTTTTCTAGTACATACTGGTAACCCAGGTGAGCCAGTTCGTCCATCCGCACCAGTGATACCTGGGGGACCAGGAGGACCTTTGAGTTCTGGAGCCGTTTGCAGAAGCGCCAGAATAGTGCTGGAGTTGCAGCCACACTGTCCGAGCGATGCGTAGTTCTCCCCAAATATCTGCTGCTGAAGAATATGATTCTGAATATGTATTTTGAGTAAGTACTTAAATATACAAGAAAACCGTAACACCAAACCATTACAAACAGAAAATATCGAAAGCCTTTTAAGAAACCATTGAATCTAAAGCAATGAAAATCCCATTATTTTTCATTAATGTGACAGTGTTAAAAAGTAAAATAGCAAAGGAGAACATCGAGTACAAACTTGATTTTGAAGAACCCGAAAAGTCTAATAATACAGAAACAATCAGGATTGAACTACGGATATCGAGAGTCTTAAGAAATACTTCGGAGACCCTTTATTGAACCCTTAAAATTTGTTTCAACCTTTCACTGCTTTTGTATTTCTTGTCTTCTTTGTGAACCGCGTTTACATCACTAACTGGGTTGTAAAATGAGTAAAAGGTTTTGGATAATATTTTCTAAGCATCAATTAGCAGTGGTGCTTGTATTGATCATGGCACACTGTATGTCCTTCGAATGAAATGGTCAACCAAATGGGGCATCGTGCCAAATTCTGCACAGGAATGTGGTTCCAATTGAATTAGTTGAAATACTATAGATACATTTACACATTTAATCGTGGTCATGTGCGGTTCAGTCGAATGCGGCTAACGACCGGGTGTAATCCAAGCATAATGGCTGTGATTATTTTTATCGAGTAACAACCCTCGCCTATTGTGTAGTGTTTGTTGACCAAGTTGGCGTATTCTGGTCGGTTTGCAAAGGACCCGGATCTCATTAGGGTTGTCAGGCATTATCTCTCATTATGCAAAACTCATTTAGCCGGAAACATTTTCACATAATAGAGGTTCATTTTACAGGATAGTTTGTTTTGCTGATTTTAATCCATTTAAGTAAATAAACAAAGCAACGCTTTTAAATTGTTTCTGTTAGTGGCTGAGAAGTAAAGTGTTATTATTTTTGTTATGTACCTTTAAGCTTCCAGTTCCGATAACTTTTGTTATTTCTGATACATTTAAATACTAACCTTGATTGTGCTCCTCTGTGACGATTCCAAAGAGGTGCAAGAAAAGAGAAATTACAATTTAGACAATAATTATGAAAAAAATAAACAACTATAACGTTAATTAAATAATTAGGTACGACAGATTATAAAATAAGGGGTAAGAATGTAATTAGTCCTCAAGAAATTAAAAGAAACAAATGAGGAAATAAAATATGTATTGTTAAATTTGATCAGTAAACTTCGTTACATTGACGATTCGAAGCAAAACCTCTCGGATAGCGAATCAATTGAATCGATATTGTCAAATCGAATGTAGGACGGGCGCCAAGAGCATAATAAACTTTGTTACGACTTTAACGGGCAGAACGTTCCAATTTAGTCGCCAATATTGAATGTTCCACTGTATCCTCTATTAATATATGGAATATCTTATTTTATGTGAACGCAGGATTATAATTGGACGGCTGAGAACTCGTATTAATATACCACAAAAATACGATGCTGTGTAGTTGAAAAGATGATTTGGACAGGTATCATAATTATATACCACGTTCCTTTCTACATCACCCTAAGGTTCATCACACCTATCAAACTGGCACAGAATGCTTTCTGGCAGTCGTTTTAAGCTGGATTTTACAACTTTTATTCCTAGTAAGTATATTCTTCGAATAAATATTGTTTTTTTTTTCATATTGTATAGGTATAGTAGGACTTTGGTAAAATCAGCCCTAAATCCGATTATGTACACTTTGTATAAAGCATTAAATAAATAAATAAATGATTAAGGGATTTTACTTACTATACTTTGTATATATTTTCTGTACTATATTATTTTGTTGTATTTGTTGATTATTCAAGACTCTTGTTGAAAACTGAAGTTAATTCCGATAATTTAATAAAATCATAACAATTTCTCGTTATTGTTTTGAAAAAACCTTTAAGTAATATTTGCAATTTCTTCTTCATTTCAAAAATCAAAGGAATATGATTTTTTAATAGAAAATATTTATTTTTAGTACCACATTTTAAATTCAGCAACGTAAATTCATTTCAAAACACTATCGCAGGAAAAAAAACTCACAAATTCGCATTCATTTTATACAGTGAGTCTCAAGTGACCGAGGATAATGTAAAAAGTTGGATTTCAATAGGCTATTCAAGTTCATGTTAGATACAACTACGCTTTGTGACCACCGAGGTAGGTAGAGATAGTACTATTATGTTTATAGCGTGTGGTACATGTGATAAGAGGTCATAATAAACTGAGTCGCTGTTAAATGTACCTACTGTACTGCATTCTTCTGCGTAGCCTTTTTCCCAAGCTATGTTGGGGTCGGCTTCCAGTCTTACCGGATTTAGCTGAATGCCGTATTTTACATGGAGCGACTGCCTATCTGACCTCCACAACCTAGGTTACTAGGTATTAGGTTAGGGACTAGCGCGACTTAACCTTTATTATCGGTCAAACTGTACGGCTTAAACTTAGCCAAGAGCCCCTCGGGGTTAGTACTGCATTATGAATGAGTAAATGGACAAGTATTTTACGAATGTACATAAATAATAAATAAATAAATGAATAAATAAATGTGGACAACATCACATACATTGCTCGGATTCCAAAGTAAGTAGCACTTGTGTTATGGAATCAGAGACAACGAAGGTACCACAAACACCCAGACCCGAGACAATGTAGAAAAGTGTTTTTCTACATTGACCCATCCGGGGATCGAACCCGGGAACTCAGAGCTGGCGACACCTTGAAAACCGGTGTGTACGCCACTCGACCACGGAGGTCGTCAAAATGTTAGCTTATAAAGGGGTATTTTAATGACAACAAAAATTTTTTTTCATCTTCGATTTTGGAAGAGGTTTCGATGCAAATTGAATGAACGTCACATAGAGACGAGGAAAGATAAAGGCAGAAAATAAATAAAAACTAAATCATTTCAAAGTGTGAAAGTAAAAATATGGAAAACGATAGATTATAATACTTATGTATTTTTTTAAGTAGACATGTAAGAAGGATATTGGTGCAGCTAACAACAACTACTTTCTTAAGACCACTTAGTTATACGAATCTTATCCTGGACAACGACAACTAATTCCTTAATACTTTAATTTAAAGATTAAAATTTTCGCTCACTCATTTATTGATAAGCAGTGTTATCTTAGTGTAATCCGGAATCGCCAATCAACTGTTATAATTAATGGTATTTTATAGAAAAACATTTTAAAACTTCAATAGCTTCGGTAAGTTTATTATTACGAACTCTCTCCTTGTGCCTCGGTTCTGTTAAACCGTTGGCTTTGACTGGCTCCATTGGCTAATCAAGAGAAACTGATAAAGCAATGTAGGAATAAAAATTATCTTACTTGTGTCTGTGACGCAAACTGCTTTTATGATTAAAATAATTTACACTAAAAAGCAGTACTCAAATCGCTATCCATATCATTCCATATGGCTTTTCGCAATTAAACGAATCCGCTTGATTTTGTCGTTTTGAATGTGAACTATTTATTAATTTTCACCAACTACAAGCTCGTCTCTCCTTCTTGTCATCTGCTTAGCCTAACACAGTATTCCAATCTAATACTGGTTTTTAGAATTGTAAAACGGGGCCAATGACTTAACGGGCTTTCCAAGGCACGGAGAGGTCTCGATATGTGTACAAATGTTCACCCATCCACGGCCCAACCATGGCAAGCGTGGCTTGATATTTAATATCGGTCAAACCGTGCAGATTACACTTAGCCACGCGAGCCCCTTTTTCACAAACTTATCTCTCATTGGTGAAACTTAGCAGGTAGACCTCATGCCAGAATAGTGATCCTGACTCTTCGATCTCGAAAATTGTAACTAGAAACGATAGGTATAGGATACAATTTTCTACACGCTATCTGGGGGCGAAGATAATATTTCCATTTTCACATTATTCGTTCGCTAACTACGTTGACTTCCACCATATCCAAGGTTTACTTGCTCACCTTCCAGGGAGGAAAGTGAAGACCGCAGGCTAAGAGAACAATGCGGTATAGAGTTTGATATGAGATTAAGTCCTGCTTTTATTGAAAAGATAGCGAAGCCTTCTATTAACTTTTGTATCTACATAAAGCTGTTTGCCGAGGTAGGTTTATCAGACTTTTTTTACACTAATATGGTGGCGAATAGCTTCGTAACGTGATCAGTAGGGTAAGACGACCACAGGACTTCATTAAAAAATCCCTTTCAATAACGAGAGTTGCTTCTACGTAAAAATACAAATTCTCAGCTTTATTTTAGGTTTTTGTGAAACCAAAATTTGATTTTTAACACTGAATTAGTCATTTTAAATGCCCATACCCAGAGCTAGATTAATTTATTATTAAAACATTATGAAATAGGTGCTTATACACTAATCGTAATCATGTGACTACGAATTCAATTATAGTCTAACTCATGCTGTACCGTAGCTATCTGTGGAAACCTGTAATTGGCTTTACGAGTATCTTTTCTATCCTTATTGATTTTTCACATTTTGTGTAGCTATTGGTTTTCCTTATTATAAATAAATAAAAGACGACTACACAACAAAAAGAAGATAATATAATATATATTAATTAAATCGTCAAGCAAGAGTTATATCTACTTAACTTCTACACTACATACATTCTCTACTGACTATAAAAAAGATTACAACAAACTCCCCCCTTTTAAATTCGTTTAACAATGAACGTTATAAAGTATACTTACATCATCTCCAGAGCCAGATATTTCCGCGACCACTCCCGGAGTACCAGAGGGACCTGCAGGCCCTGGAGGTCCAGGGGGACCTGGTGGACCTCTGATAGACTCTCCTGGAGCACCCTGTATGCAGAGTAAACTAATGAGACCCGATTCAGTAATTAAAGCGTGTTCAAAATTAGTGTTATGTTTGTTAACATCGGTTTTAGTTGGTATTCGAGTGATTTTATTCAGATGTATACTATAAAGTAAAATATTCTATAGAAAAAAACAATATTTTTGCGTTTAACATGGATTTTATCTACTTTAGTTGTCAGTTAAGGAAACTGGTTTATCTACCTTTTTTGTAGTGTCTATTATTATAATTGCCAAGTTTAAGTTCTTAACTCTTAACTTAACTTAAGATAAATAATATTTAATTCTGTGCTACTTGCTGTACTAATATTGAATTTGTTTCACAATAAATATCATCGTATTAACGTTATATTTTTATAGCCTAAAATGAGGTTAATTTTAACTATGTTGGTTCCTAAATACATGAACTACACGAATTTGTAACATATTCATATAATTTAAATTCTTTTAAAAAGTTATGTATTTGCAAAATATAATACAGTGAAACATAAAACTTTTTATTTGACTCTTTTTTTATTTGAGATCGATTTAATCAATCGATCGAATCGATTAAAATATTTGTTCCTTCGGCAAATATATTGAAGATCTAAATTGTATGTAAATGTTTTATCATACGACATATTAAAATAAGGGTGTGCAAAGCCTTTCAATATTAAGGGTTGTGACAGTTAACACATTGTTATGAGTCACGTAATGGCTCTTGATATCGTCTTATTTTCTGTGAATGTCACTTAGATTTTCTGTGATTTTTTTCGAGTATTTTTTCAAATACGTATAATTTCAGATACGTAATACCTATGTTATTTTTTTTTTATAACAACTGCTATTTAAACATTCTGTTCAACAATACAAAAATGTTTAAATTCAGTGCGGCTGTGTATTTGAGTTGAATCTGACTTTCTTTTAAAATCATCCCATTTTTTTTATTACCTTTTTTTTACTACCAGTAATTTATTAATGCGATTTTATACACACTTAATACTAAACTATATTAATTAAACAAAACTAAAACTAAAATGTTTATGTAGTAACTTTATGTTTTTAAATATTGTTACGTGGTTACGAATTTGACATTTCAATCAACGCCTTTATTTCACTTGTCGTATACCTTTAAGGTATTTCAATTCTCGTCTACCATGCACAAAACAAAAATACAGTGTAAACTGCCTATCCTAGTCCGTAGATCATTTTCTACCACATAATAAACATAAATAGTAGAATATAATACCAGTTGAACCCTAATGCGGTGCGTATAGCCATAGGTACATATAGTATGTATGGAAGCATGTATGGCACAGAGGGGACGCCATAAATCGTATGGGAAACAATACACGACCCCCTTTTGTTTGTCTACTGTGCTACCTATCACATATTTGTATATAATAAATGGTTATACTGTTCGGGTATTTGGAATTTTAATGGCATTTTAAATGTACGGGAAATTTTAAACGCTTTTCATGTTTCGTGTGGCATGTGGCGTGTCGTTTAGCAACCCCTCTGCGTAAATATATACAGGATTAATTTAAAAGGAGTGCGTATATTAAACGAAGTAATCAGGTGCATAAATAAAAATTAATAGTTTAAAACTAAAAACACGCTGTACTTAATCGTGGTCAAAGTTCATTACAAGACCTTTCTAACAAGTCCAAACACTATGAATGCTAGTGCCTATCTTCCGGCTTCATCATCAGACCTTGAAACCTAATCATGGTCAATGTTCATTACAAGACCTTTCTAACAAGTCCAAACACGGCTATGACACGATCATCCTTAACGAAGTTCCAGTTCATATCTTCCGGCTCCATCATCAGATCAGCTCGACAGTACCATATTATTGTATTGTCATCAAAATCACATACAACTGCCAATTTTCATAACGCTACGATCTTTAAAAGGTGGTTAAATTAGTTTTCTTAGATTTGACTACATAGTTACATACATACAGGTCGACCTAATAAAAGCGTGTTAAAAAGAACCACTTTTCCCACGAAACAGGTCGAAATCTTAAAATTCTAAATCATCTTTTCATACAAACATAAGTCACGTGACCCGTCACTTTGTATGAAAAGTTCATTTTCCATTTTAAGATTTCGACTTATTATGTTACTTGAGGAAAGTTGTTCAGTTTTATGCATTTGATTACCTCGTTGAATATAGGCACTCCTTTTAAATTAGTCCTGTATAGCTATCTGATCTTTTATGTTTTATTCAATAAAATTGAAAATCTTGCCCTTGGTCCTCGTTCGCCTTTTTCTCCTTTCAGTCGTAACATGTATCCTGAAAAATAGAAAATAATTGAGAGATTTCATTTCATTCATAGAAATCTTGATTAAGTTTCATAACGACCTGTTGTGAAAAATATTTTATCTACTCAGGCAATAGCGCCCTTTGATTAATATTTACAAGATACAGTATGCTACTTTCTTACACACAAGACTAAAATGGAATTAGAAATAACGAGCTGTATCTGCAATTATTTTTTTAACTTCACTTTACAGGGTTAGATAACGCTTTATCGATTTGCTCAAGTATTAAAAATATTAAAATAATTGCGACTAATTTGCAGCCAAAAAGCAAACCAGTAGTGGCTAAGTTAAATCAAGCTTTATCAAATTACGAAATATTATGTTCTAATTTCACGAGAGGAACAAAGCTAGGTAAGTTGTAAAGACCAGAACATTACAACTTTGGCTTCAGTATTGGTCTTCAATGGTTGTTCTGACTGCAGTTCTGGTTTAGACAGGTTTAACCTGCTCAAATCGCGGTCGAATCCGAAATTTATACCCGTTGTACTTTGGTCGAGTATAATACTGGTTTATAATAGAGATATTTTGTTGCACTGTAAGCTCATAATTGCCTTGATTGATATTCGGATCAAAAGACCCCACATTTTTTGATAAAAAGAGGACGGTAGACAAAGAATAGCTCAATCTCATTTATGAATCCCGTGGCAACATACAAAATTTAAAAAGGAACATGTATTTGGTTTTTGGCAGTGAAGTCTTAAACCGAATACGAGTGATCAAATTCAAGTTTAAACTTGTGTTTAATGGTTCTTTAGGTACTGGAATCTAATTTAATTGGTTTTGCATTTTTTTTATAGGTACTTGCTAGGTTGACGTTGAAAAGGCCGGTAACTTATTTATTAATTATTATTAAAACATGAGTTTCAGGCTTTTGTTCTTCACGTGTTTTTTGCTATAACTCCATGAGTATTGTAATTACCTGTACCGTCCAAGCCAGGTGGTGGGGGAGGGAATGGAGGTATGGTGCCGTACCTCCCGGAGCCTTCAGCATCGCCTTCCTCTTGGTCGACCTGCATTTAACAACTTATTACAGAAATATGAAATATTGGTTGTATTCGAGATCACAAAACCGATGCTGTTAACATTTATGTTAGTCGTGAAATCAGGTCTTAAAAAAAGTGTCTGAATCAATAGACGTTACATGTGGAAAATAAAATGAATTAGGCGCTGGTACCTAATAAAAAAAAACTCCATGAGGTGGAGTGGAGTGGAGTCTCACTTTTATAACTATGTTTTTTTTATCTTTACTTAACAAAAAAAAAAAACAAATGTTAATAAAAAGAAACAATGTAAAATATATTTGCTAAAATGGATATAAGATTTCAGTTAATCCAAAGTTCGAAATATTAAAATCTCATTTGTTCAAGACGGACAAAATGTTCGTTCGCTATACGTATATAAAATCACGGACACCTCCTTTTAGTAATACCCTGATTACACAGGATAGAGGGTGTTCAAATATTCACAATGTAACCCTGCAATTAGTGACGGGGTAGTGTGCTGAGTCAACACGAATATTTGTCTCTGAATAATGCAGGAGAATAGGGTTAGGATGTTAGTAAATATTGTAGGTGTGCAGCTCACCCGTATTATTAAAGCTTGCGTTTTTATATACGTGATTAGGTGCTAACGGCGGGTGTAATTAGATAGAAGCTGGTTAATTGTAGTAGCTGTAGCAAAGTTCAATGACAAACAGAATAAATACCTATGGATACTAAAATACCGTAATGGAAAGTATTTTGCCAACCGTAACCTAGAATTTTAAATTCGTGTTGAAAAATTACTTCTACAGAAAGAAAAATCGATTAAGGATGTGTTTTTTTTATTTAAATTAGTTCAGAATAGTAAGAAAAACTTATATGAAATCAAGACTTTTTAAAGGCACACGTAGGTAGTTTTTTGCCTAAAACTTCGGAACGAAGACAGTTGTCTTATCCAACTCACACATACCAGTAATCATATCCTATAAATTGTCAACTACCACCTAGTTACGCGAATTACACGAACTCTTTGACTATGTACAAGGAGCGTAGTTACTTATTCTGCAAACACGCGAGTCGTTAGCGAGTGATAGTGGTACACAAGTGTTTGCGAACAAAGGGTTCGAGGAAGTTTGTACTTATGAGCGTTACTGGATATGTAGACTGGTTTGATTACTGAATCAGAGTGGAAAGTCGCGTTTGTGCGACGACCGTGACTCGGGTTGAATTAATTGGCTGGAAATGATACACGAATTTTGTGCATCGATTATTTTGGTATCGAGCGCTAACTCGATAGGAATTAATATTAATTAAAAATCGAAAATTTTATGGTATTTTTGTTTTTATTTAAAACTAGCCGCCCGGACAGACTTCGTTCTGTCAAAAGTAAATTAATTAAGGTAATTCCCGAGTTTAGGAACAGTTTTTTTTTATTTATGTTTTACACCTTTTAAACCTTCCCTGGACTTCCACAAACATTTCAAGATCAAATTCAGCCAAATCGGTCAAGCCGTTTTCATGCTATGTCGTGACAACGGAAAACGGGTTTCATTTTTATATATACATATAGATTATAGCATATGAAAGGTAGGGTTGGCTATTTTAGTCACATCGTAGATGAATATTTCAATCGATGTAAAGGATAAATATTGTTACGAAATAGGAATCGTAAATCAAAATTTACAAAGCTGTGCTAGTGTGCTGTGATTTATCAGAAGTTGATATCTAATGCTGAGTGTAAACACGACAACATGATGCCGTTTCACTTGACAATGTGACATCGATACCTACGATTAGGGTGCGGTTTCAGTGTTCTAGGAACCGGTAGCGGTGAAAATGCTCTATAAGAATGTGGTTTGTGAGACACATAATACTTAAAACAATAGAATATTAACACCGTTCTTTTGTTTCATAATAATACCGGCCTATAAATGTCCCACTGGCACAGGCCCCTTTCCATATAGAGAAGGAACGAGCATTGATCACCACGCGGCCCAATGCGGGTTGGTATTTCAGATTCCAATTTTTGGAAGCCAGGTTTCCTCACGATGTTTTCCTTCACCGATAGTCAATGATGTCTTAGAATAATTAAGAAAGTACATATAACTTTGAAAAAGTCTCATTGGTACTTGCCTGTAGTGGGTTCGAACCTGCAAGCTTGTGCACGAAATTCGTTCATTGAACCACTAGGCCACCACAACACTTCATGAAATAGCTTTCAATTTGATAAACAATATTTACCATTACCTAAACGGACGTAACAAACATTTTTATTTACAAAAAGAATTAATTAAAGGCGACTTGTTTTCATTTTATTATGTAACTATTTAATTTTAATTGCCAAGAACATAATTATTATTATTATTTTAATTAATCTTACTTAGCCCACCTTTTACTTTCACTTTTTTTTTATATCGCGTCTCCTATCACTATGTTCTCTACCTTCTTGATTGCAATCCAATGTTCCGCTACCGAGTTTGTTTACGATATGACTGTTTGTGCTTCACAGTGTCAACGTACAACCGAGGTTAGAAATCATCCGATCTAGATCGTCGAACGTCAACTAGATATTCTAGTACGTACTATGTATTTGGTGTTTCCATGTTTGGATGTACAGTATTATGTAACTGTTATAATTATGTTTATTTATTTAATATAAATAGATCATTGAATATAGATGAGTGTGTGAGTTTTGATGCCTAGAATTGTTTTCGGAAGTTTAGCTACAAAAAAAATTATACGAAATTACAGTATTTATATCGTATTTTTTGAAGGCCTTTTAAATTGGTTATGAGACTGTGAAATCCAAATAAAATTATTCTTAAATTACGAATTTAATATTAAAGTAAATTATACTTTCCCCCCTTTGTGTCTCCTCTCTTAATAAAGAGAAAGCACTTGTCCACAGGCAAACAATAAAACAGTTTATTAGACCACTGTACCAAAAATGTTTCAATTTTTTGTGTTCCATAATTAAATAAATAAGTAAATGACTAATTTCGGAATTAAATAGTTCTGTTACTTACTTGGAAAAATATTTTTATTAAAACTGGTATGAATATTTAATCACTTCGTAATAAATCTTCTTAAATTACATTTGAATATCGTATTGTTTGTTTTTACTTCCAATTAGAATTTAAAAGTGATATTCCCAAAGGCATTAAGGCCGAATATGAATCCCTTAAAGTGTCCATTATCTATCTATATTAATAATTTCGTTCAGGGGTACGGTAGACTCGATCGAAACCTTATATGAATAACATAACATGAAAAAATATTGATTTCGAGTCGACAACATATATCCGCAAAATTCAGATTATGGAGAATTTTGTTAAATTCTAATGGCACTGACAAACAAAAAAACCGCAGTCGCCATCTTAGGTAATTAATAAGGCCGCGTTCCGTAACAGATAATTCTGCTTCGAAGTGATTCAAGGAGTTTATTATCATACAACCTCCTTGAAGTGATTACAGTGCTGACAAGGCGTATGACAGTTGCATGATAGTTGAGACCAGATATTTAATTGATAAAGTATTTATGTAGATCTAATTAGTGCTAACTGGGCCTACTGATTAAATCAAAGTGCTTTTTAAAATAAAACTTACACAAAAGCTGTGTGTTAATTCGGCAAGTGAACATTGAACACACAACTAAATGTATGATATTATAAATACATACATACATAGATAGATTTGACGACCTCCGTGGTCGAGTGGCGTACACACCGGTTTTCAAGGTGTCGCCAGCTCCGAGGTCCCGGGTTCGATCCCCGGACGGGTCAATATAGAAAAACACTTTTCTACATTGTCTCGGGTCTGGGTGTTTGTGGTACCTTCGTTGTCTCCGATTCCATAACACAAGTGCTTTAGCTACTTACTTTGGATTCGGAGCAATGTATGTGATGTTGTCCACATTTATTATTATTTATTATAGGTTTAAGATAAAATTATCACTGCCTCTACCTTCATGTTATTTTTCGAATACAACTTATTCTTGTCGTCTCTGCATCACCCTATGGTTGACTGGTAGAGAAGGCCTCTGGCATTAACTCCGCCATTGTACATTGTATAAGAAATATTTAATAAATAAATCAATAAAGGGTAGCGTCAATTATAATAGCTTATTTATTTATTTACTTATTTATTTATTTATCCATTATAATTTAATTTCCGTAAAATATACGTATAACATTTTTTTATTTAATTTAAATTCAATTATCATTTTCGGTTTTCGGGAATGTCAAATGCATATCAAATTTTATTTCTTATTTAAATTTTACTACGTAAAATGCTGATATTTAAAGGTGTTTACACTATATTGTATCGGTAGCTCTTACTTCTGTATTTTCTAAAATATTCGAAAAACTGTTTTATGAATCTATAACTTATTTCTTAAATAAATAATTATAACATCCTTTGCAATGAGCAGAAATGTTACAGAAAAAATAAAAAAAACCTAATGGTAATTTACGACTTGCTACATAACATAATGATGAATATCGACAACTAAACTCTAGTTTGTTCCAAAAAAAGGTTCGGTTCATATTAAATAGTTTTTAATTAATTATTAAATGGTGAATTAGTAAGGACATCACAATCACACCGTGTTATAGAGCTGTTAGTGATAAGCGATAAGTATAACAGTAATCACCAAATAATTGTCTATGTCAATCTCATCGCCGTCGCCGGATTCCTGTCAAAATATTCAAGATAATAATTTTGTTTTAAGGGAACGAAATATGTATCTTTGATTTAAAAAGTTAAGTTTCTTAACTGATTGACCTCTGAGGTAGGTCTAAAATTTTTGATCTAAAATCAGTCTGAAGTTTAAGTTTAAAAGATCATGATTTTTTAAAGTAGTTTTGTGTGTAATTTTACAATTCAATGTAAATCTAAGTTGATTGTCTAAAATTGAAAAGTTTTTTTATCATTTTTTAGAGTTAAATGTCTCATGGTGAAATATCCAGAATAATCCAGATCGAATCACAATGAATTTTGAATAGCGTATTACGTCTATTATAATTTGGGAGAAGCTAAGTTAGCTTTACTTAACATACCAGTCTAAACATGATACATGAAATTGAAATATAAATAAGTTGAACCAACTTACCTCAAAAGTGTTGACACACTGCACTTCAGCTTGAGTCGGTGATCCATACAACTTGAGTTCTTGAAACGCACCCTGTACCACGAGAAATGTTAACAGTCGACTCAACACCGATTTCATATCGACTGACAGTTTATCGATCGCTTCGCTGCTTCACACTCACGCATTATAGTACCGGCACTTTCTAAGGGTTATCGAATTTAAAATCAATAAGGAAATATGGAGATGCAAGTGTTTGAACAACTGTCACTATATTTTTTGTTATGGAGATAAAAAAAGTTATGTAAGTTAGTATAATATTTTTATACTAAAAAGATTTCAACCGGTTTTTAGATAGGTACTAAAAAATATTAAACTATTTAGGTATTTTTCTTTCCTCTCTTAAACAAAAATACAAAGATGCGTTGAATAGAATATTCACTTTGTCCTACAATTTTTGCTAACTCTGATGTGACGTCACGACTCCTGGTCTTTAAAACGCTTGATTTTTGTATTTTATTTAATAAAAAGAAAAATGCGTGACAAATATTTTTCATGATCTAAAACACGGACGTCTTTTTCTTCTTATCGTTTCGATAAACGGACGTATTTTTTTGTATCGGATTTATACCTTTATAACTTTGAAATTTCTGTATTAGTTTTATGTTTAAATTATCTTTCTACGATGTGTAAATCTAGACAAAACAACTCAACCGTAATCCTAATTTTCTAATTGATTCTACATTATCAATTTTAGCAAAGTAATTAAAAGAAATAATTGTATTGAAAAAGCACTTAGTTATTTTGAAGTCCACCATTTCACTTCAATTGAAATTAAAACTTAAAGTTGTTTTCAATTTTAAGTGAACTATGAAAGTTGAACTAGCCAATTAATTCTTAATTAGCGTGCAATAAAGTGAAAAATTGTTTAAGAAACTTTACAAGAAAATAAATCACTATTTATTTAACAAAAGATCCGCCATCATGTTGATCTATGTTCGACACTCAGGTTTTTTTAACTAATAAGGTTAGCACGTGTATTTAGTTTTTTTATGTAGTAAATAAACATCACATTAAGTAACATCACAATAAAGTTCACATTACGCCACCAAAGTTTAAAAATAAAATGTCGAAGACGCGCTTACGCATGCGGCCGGGCACATGCACCGCGATGCACTAAATTGAAAACAGAGCAGCCTATAGGATAAGGGTATGCTCTCGTTCCAGCCTGTTGTTAATTTCACTGACTAAAATATTTACTATTTAGTAATACTAATTATTAACTTCATGTTTTCGAATCGTGTTTGTGAATCAGATAAGTAAACCGTAGAAAGAAAGCTATCGAACAAAAAAATATGGTGTAAACAAATCTACATAGTAATAATGATGAGGATTTAAAATGTAGAACGCCGTTTTTCATAATAATATAAATTTAAACACATTATAAATATATTTTTTTTAATTTTCTTTCGCTTTCCAATGCTCAATAGTTCACAGGCTTTGATCCAGATTCAAGGTCCACCATTAAAACCACATAAATGTGAGAAATATGATAAATTTAATTCACGATAATTGAGTAATATCTACTTACATGATAACTTTGATCTATATATATAAAAATGAAACCCGTTTTCCGTTGTCATGGCATCACGCGTGAACGGCTGGACCAATTTCGTTCATTCTTTTTTTGTCGTGTTGTTTATTATTAGGAGAAGGTTCTTATGGAGAAAAAAAAATAAAAAAGTTGCGCGAAAATTTTAAAAAAATTAAAGAAAATGATATTTTTTTTTTTTTATCTAGCCTATGTTGTCCCACTTCTGGGCAAAGGCCTCCCCCAAGTCCTTCCATTTAACCTTATCCCGCGCCACCTCTTCCTGGGCCGGCCTCGGCGGCGCCGTCCATCTGTTGGCTCCCATTGCGTAGAGACCTTCGCCCAACGGTCATCATGCATACGGCTGACGTGTCCCGCCCAATCCCACTTCAGCCTGGCAGCCTTTTTGCCAACGTCATATATCCCACTTCTGGAACGCAGCGTGGTGTTCCGAATTCGGTCTTTTCTCTTAACCTTTATAGCCTTTGACATATCTGTTAGTTATTTGACATGACAACGTCTGTCAGGTCAGCTAGTTAAAGAATAAAATCTTAAATTCAAATTTTATAAGTCATTTTAATGTGTTTTCGAATGTAATAAGGAAAAGTAAAAACTTAAAAAGGAATAATTGGGTAAGAATAACGTACGGCTCTATAACAAATAAAACAGACAATCGAGTTATATTCGGTATCAATTAACTTACTCTTTTAAAATTATATTTCAACGTATATACTCGTAATTATTCTTCCTAGAATTTTTTAACTGAGCTTGTTAACTGAAACAAATATCTTCCATTCAACCAAATAAATAACAGAAATAACGCAAACGACCTACATACAGTTTTTGTTATAAAACTGAAAATATAAAACCTTTTTGGTTTCATGTTTTTCAGTACAAATTGATAGTGGCTTTCCATTTTGCTGAGCACAAAAACTTGTATAAAATATAAAAATAACTCTCGTATCTAGTATGCGTACCTACATTTAAAAAGCAGTTGAAATCTCTACATTTAATGGGAATTATGTAGAGGTATGACTGTTATAAGATCGTTTAACCTAGTGGCGAAAAATCTACGAAGTGATATTCCGGCCTCAGCCCTATTTTCCCATCTATTAATTAATTTATCGAAACATTAAAATTAATAAGTAATTGTGAATTTTAAGAGCTTATTATCTTATACAATAGCAATTCAGAATCTTAGCACGCTCAACTAGGCGTCGTCGGGAATACGGCCAATTGTATCAAGTTTTGTGTATTTTTTGGAATTAATTGGAAATATTTTTATTCCACGACTAGCTGTGACCCGCGCTTTCACCCACGTAAGGAGTTCCCGTTCCTGATTTACATTAACACACGCAATTTCAAACTTTAAAATTTAAACAATAGCTTGTTTTAATATTTTTTGTATAAAAACTTTGTCCTGACAATATCGTAAACAATAAAAAAGGAATCATCCAATTTGTTGCAGTCGTTCAAAAGTTATGCGGTTAGAAGCTTTTCATGTTATACTAGATATTCGTCCATATCGTTGAATAAAAATCTTATCAATTAATTCCAAATAATACACAAAACTCGATACAATTGGTCGTATTCCCGACGCCTAGGTGCCGAAATTCATAACGCTAGAACTAGCGTTCTATTCAGCTTCACATCTCTTTGTCAAAGCACTACTAAGTTCTGTTCACGGGTAGCGCGATCTAATTACTGCTGCTTGTCAGAATTGAAGTGTGAACGTCTTATTCTGAAGTCAAGCGACATATTTACGAGTGAAAATGTTTTAAATGGCTTTATTTAGAAATTGTTGCAAAAGGAATGAGAAAACATAAATATTTTCCAAACTTAGAAAATATGCAATGTTTTCTTAATTTATCCGAATGTAACACAATTACAATTATTAGTATTTATTTTAAATTATTAAACCCCAAATTTTACTAATAGTAATTTAGTCTAATTACATATTAAAAACTTAATAAATCATAATGTCATAAATTTATTTAAAAGCATGCGCCAGAAGTAAATTAAATAAAATTTTATTGTAAAATGTAATTTCTTACGTCTTATTGTAAATGAATTATAAAGTTTCATAGGAAATAATAAACTGAATAGTTGAATAACACTGCGAGCTGTTAGCACGTGATAATATTAAAATTTGTACTTTCCAATTTTACACAGTAATCTTATTATGATAAGGTGACCTTAAATGTGTTGTTCTGTTTATAATAATGTTTGTACCAACTAATAGGGCTCAAGTTTTACTTCACAAATTGTTTGGGCCTACTAAAAGCTTATGAGATTAATGCTGAGCGTTTGCTCCTAATTAAAACAAATTTTTTTCAAAAGACAATGAATTTAAAATAGGTTTAATTAATTAACTATTTTATTAAACATTTTTCAAATCGATCTTATTTCAAAAAATATTTGAATATTAAAGAAGCATATTTGTTATGAGACTTGGTATTTCACCAGAGGAAAAATAACTGGTGAAATTGCTATGGTAACGTACGAATGCAGTTCATTTCAAATGTCCAAGTATATGGCAATAGAATAGGCTTTAACACACAATAAAGCAAGTAATGTAGAGCATTCCTTATTCTGTATGTCGCATGCGACTTTAATGATCCCATTTCTCTAGCACTTTGAGAATAGCACCCCGTTAGCTAATAGAACATTAAAGCTTTGTGCTTCTAAAGTTCTATCTAGTGTGTCTATTGGTGTTAATTAAATGCTCACAAATTGCCACCAACAACGAAAACATACGTCTTGTTTTTGTTTAGACTGGCTTCGTCTTAGCTGTTTCCACTTATAACGTTTGGAAACAACAAGAGCAAATTATAAAGTTTACCACTTTAGAATAAAAAAAATAAAAAAATTGAAATCCTGATTAAGAACCTAATAAATAAATGCAGACTAAAAGAACTATCCTTTTCGATAGGAAATTGAATTAAATAGGATTAATCACTTCGCTTTCTGCTACACAAAATTAGTTTTTATGCTATATCAATATTATTTCAAAAATCTAATTTATTTACATCTATTTAAGGTTCAGATCTTAGGTTAGGAAATACTTAACTTAATTATTACCGCGAAGTTTATTACACGGACAAAGGCACAAAATAAACGCTCAGAAAAATCTATACAATAAAAGAACAAAATGTTGATCCCCAAAATGTTTTTAATTAAAAATACTGCGGACCAACAGTGAGTTTGTCGAGTTCACCTCGATTTTCATGACACGAAGCCAGGAGTAAAAGTAATTCCCAGTTGCGGGAATTTTATTTTAGGTCTATCTACATGTGTTGGTTAAACACATTTTTTTGCAACCATTCCAATGGGCATGAGATCGGATAGCGATGAGGAATCGTGTCAATGAAAATAAAAAGTAAATATATAGGATACGCCGGCAAAGTTGCTCTGCTTTAAAAGATTAGATATATTATGCTAGAGCGCAATACAACTGACGCCATGGCAAATATTGTTATGAATACCTTATTAAACGACTGAAATGAATACTTATCGATGTGGAAATTCCTGTGGAAATATTACTTTTGGAAAATATGCCTGATAGAGACAGATGTATAGTAATAATTATGGCTAAGGGCCGGTTTTCCATCGACAGATAACTTTTATTTGAGGAATAAAATTGACGTTTGGGAGTTCTTGTATGAAAAATCTACCAAATTTTCAAATTCATTTCTTGAATAAAATTATCTGGCGATTGGAAAATCTGCCATAAGTTATATAAATTATTTAATCTTTATGACCCATTTCATTACATACTTATAAATAAGTTATCTGTAGAAACAATAACACAAACAGTTTAATATAAACTGACAACAATCCACCGTACTTCCATTTCTCTCATAACTTGTGAATAGTTACCACATTTAAATAAAACTAGGCCATTTCTATAGCGCTGTCTATGCCTTTGTTGAGTCTGTCTCTTGTGCAGGTAATAGCATAAAGCCTGGTATGAATAGGAGCTTACAATCGCAGGCAGCCTGGAGGAACCTCGCATTTTCTATTGAGGTATGTGCTCTTGTTGATTGGAATACTACAGAAAATATTATTGGCATATTGTTGCATCAATAAAAAACAAATGAATTACAAAAAAATATTTTAAATTACTCATTTAGATTTTTCACGCTTCCTGTATCTAAAGTTCTAAACCCTACAAGAAGTTTTCATCAGAATAAAAATTCCGATGAAAACTTCTTACGAACCATAATCGGTAGTTCAAAAATAGAAAAAAGCATGTCATTCTAATTTCAAATTTAAAAGTATACCTTAATGTCATAAAAAATGTTAACATTCACAAGCTTTCATACACAGTGAGGTCAAATGTTAACCCTTTTATCGTGTGTTCGGCATCTAATGAAAAATGACTGGCTGGAACATACCCCGGCGATAATAGAATGCCCCGAATAATGACTGAGTGACCCCTTCTCGCGAAAACACAAATTATTTCACCAAGATGATTTATTAGGGCCTTAACGGATTTGGGCAGCATCGGATAAAATTGTCACAGTGGTAGGCACGTGTAAATAAAATTAATAGCCCCGCATAAAACATTTTTAGTTGAAGGGATATATTTTTTAAGTTCGTATGACGCAGGTGGGATGGTAAAAGAAAAAATTACCTTTGATTTATGTGTGCAGCAAGATAAATGCAGAAAAATAAAAGTTGGAAATGTAATCCCATTTTTGGCACGTGTAACGGTTGGGCAATGAACACTAAGGTTCTGCTTAGTCCATATATCATCCCAAATACTACGTAAATAATGGAGGCTTCATCTAAATTCTTCTGCAGTTTTAATTTTGAAATATTGCTGTTTAGAGAATTGGGTTTTTTTGTAAATTATGATGTAGAAATAATTCTTATAGTGTTGTTAAAAAATAGAATATTTATAACATCATTTACAAAACAGTCAAACACACTAGGTAACGAAAATAATTTATTTTTAATTATTTTAGAGTAAAACACACGCAAACAGAAAAAACATCATAATATTATAAAAAAAAAACTTTAAATATTACTATTTCTAACAAGGACAACCTGGAGTCTATAAAGATGGCATATATTTTCTCAAGCATGGCATGGGTGCTGGTATTCCCAAAAATGCGACACTAAAACGTCTAGAAAGACCGAAAAGCCCTTTGAAACCGCCTACAGTTTTTCGGACCGCATATAGCCACCAAATTGTTATGACCAGTATGGAGCGACACGATAGCGGGTAGTTACTGAACTAGGTTCGGCGATGTGAGACAATCCCGGGTAATGACACGTCGTATCCCCTAGATTGTTGTAGTAATGGACGTTATGAAGGACTCGCATGAAGGAGTACATACAAGAGATCATGGAATTATGTTGGATATGGGTTGGATGAAAATTTACGTAACGATATTGCTCGTCAGTTGTTTTTTTAAATGTTCTATGCAATGGACGCTAATGTCAGCCCCCTTAGACAAGGTAGATTTCTACAATCGTTAACGCTGATCGAATCGCTCAAATGTATGAATGTGACAAGTCTAAGTCACGTGACTAATCGAAGAGAAATGTCATTTCTATATCATCATCGTTAACGCTTGTAGAATTAATGTACCTTGTCTAAGAGGTCAGGTAATTTTGAAAAATGCTTAGCATTTTTCAATGGATGCTCAAGTCACTGTCATACTTATTCATATTTGACTGGATAAATTACAAGCGAACAGAAGGTAGCTAATTATTTGTACCACAATTAATTAAATACTGATTTGGTTCCCTTACATCTATTATATTTTTTTTTTCAATTGAACCTCCAGACATTGTCTTGTTTGACTGGTTAAGTTATGAGCGAACAGAAAGACAAATGTATGTACTTATGTATTTGTCCCAAAATTGATCCCTTAAATCTATGTTATTTATGCTTTTGCTTTTATTACTAATAATGATCAGGGGTCATTCTCTTTCAATTCTTCTCAAACAAAACATATCAAACAGATAAATAGTCCAAGAACCCCGGGTCGTTATATCTTTTTGTGTTCTGTCGGCGGGTAGTGTCAGTAATTCAGTATGTTTAAGATCATTTAACAATTTTTTTACTTAAAAGACCAAGAAATACAGTAAGTCGAAAGAGATAACGCGTGTCTTAACTGAACACGTAACAACACGTAAACTACTTGGACTTTGTGAATAAGTACCCAGTACATGAAATAACTACAACTAGACACTCGCAGTTGTGCATTTCACTGCAAAATATAACATTACCGTAGAACTAAAGTTACATGTCGGACGTGACGTGACGGACGGACGCAAGGAGGCCGAGATTGAATAGGCGCTATCTTTCCTTAACCATTTCGGAAGACATGCGAACGCCATTAATTTTATAGGCCGTCGGCAGATCCCACCCATTACGTCACAGGTAACCAATAAATACAGACCCATAACTCTTCCTTAACACAAAACACACATGGCTCTAAGTTATTTGGTAGAGTGTAATAACGTTGTAACATAAAAGTGCGGTCATTCCGGTAAGAGCCGGTTTTACTGAAGGCTTTTCCGATTCTGATTGTAACGATTTATCGCGAATATTGCCGTTTATCCGGTTAAATAGGACTTAACTATTATTGCTACAAATTAACGATTAGTTGATGTGATTTAGGGCAAATCGCTGTGAAACGTGCCATGGTTAGAAAATTAATTGAGCCTATAAAAACCAATGGATGTGTAAATTAGAATTCCAATTGCGATTAGTATTGAGTTTCCAGATAAATCCAGGTTAGTATTACTTGTTAAATAATATAAATAACTTGACTCTGCATTCTTACAGGCTGTTTATAAATAACATCTTTAACAATAAATTAAAGCTTTCTCTTATAAGCAAATGCTACTATAGTATAAACGAATATCTAAATGACTAGCTTCTGCCCGCGACTTCGTCTGCGTGGACTTCAGAATTGTATCTAAATCTTCGCTTGTTAACAATTTTTAATCTTCCCACGGGAACATAGCATAGGTGTCGTGCATACCAAATCTGTCTTAAAGCTGTCTGCCTGCGGCTTAGCTCGTAAACAATAAAATTGTCGGGAAATAACGTACTCATGCATTTTTCTTTTAAAGCTTGACGTTTCGGCCGGGCCACACTGTCCGTGGTCGCAAGCAGACTCAGTAGCAGTATGTATTAGTTAATTCCAGTGACGTAATTTTATTAAATAGATTTGAATTCTCCCAGCACTATGTTTGAAGATCATTAATGAATTTTGTAAGGAAAACTCATAATAGGTACTTAGATGCAAGTAGTAGTAAGTATAAACACACCTTTTTCCTCAACTGACAACATTAAAATCATATAACAATAATACAACTGTATTTATTTACTGCCAAAGTATTATTATTTATTTCTTTATTTAAAAAAAACGACTCCCCCACTAAGGAATTTAATCCTTGTGTCGTGGGGGTTTCACAAACATTCAAATCACATGCACGAAGAACATCCAGACTTGGAACAAGCATTTGAGGATCACACAAATGCTTGTTCCATGCGGTGATCGAACCCGCAACACGTCGCGCACACTATACTCGGCTATCTGTGCAGTGAAAATAAATGTTTTCTTAAAAGATAATCTCTTAGAACTAGTCTAATTACTCACATTACCAATCTGCACGACGTGAGGTGCCGATTTCGTCTGACTGTACTTCTCTGCTAATGCGTAGTGATGTTCCTTCTTCTGATCAAATAGTCCAAGAGTCGATATCACAGCCAAAATGATACCCAACACCATTAGCGTGAACAACGAAAAAATGCAGCACTTTGATTTTCTTGATACCACCATCGCCATTTTTTTAATAGTTTATTTCACTTTACACAAAGTCTTTGGCACAAATCAGTCTTTTATTTTTTTCCTTTGTATTTTATACTATTCTTTTTGTATTGTAGCTTTATTAAATGCTCAAGTAATTGGACCACTATATTATATAATATGTGTGAAATATATAGGGTAGGACGAATAGATTCATTGTCACGGAATTCTTTCGAGTTCCACTGGAGGTAGCTCTTTCAATTTTTTTATTGTTTTTAGCAAAAATATGTGACTATAAATTAGTTAATGGTGGGTACAGTAATTAATAATTCATGAATCTATTTCTTTCGTTTATTAGGTACCTAAAAGAACATTGATATCACTTGTTAATATCTCTATTGCCTTGAGCTAAATGTGTTTATAATACTTTACCGAGTAAAATGGATTTTGGAGGTCAAAACAGTTGCTTCACGTAATTACGGTACTCGGCAAAATCTGGTAAGACTGAAAGCCAACCCTACATAGTTTGGGTAAAGGCTACGTTTAATGAAATGGATTTATCACTATTTTTTCATATATTTCTCCACAGGATGATGAGAGGAAGTGTTGATTTTATCGAGCTCAAAAAAAAGTTATGTATAATTGTTGATATACCTATTCTTACACTAGCTTTTGCTCGCGGCTCCGTCCGTGTCGGTTATCGTAGCAAATTATAGCCTATAGCCTTCCTCAATAAGTGGGCTATCTAACAGTGAAAGAATTATTTAAATCGGACCAGTAGTTCCTGAGATTAGCGCGTTCAAACAAACAAATAAACAAACAAACAAACTCTTCAGCTTTATAATATTAGCACAGTCTTTAAATCAATATTAGTATAGATAATAAATAATTCAATTCCATTTAAAAAGCTTTTGTTCGTTAGCAGAAATGTACAAAAACTCCCATTAATTGTCTCTATTTAAATACCAAATCTATACTTAACCTAAATATCTACCTACTGATAGCATGACATACTTGTCTATTGCTATTAAACAGGTGCACATCTAAGCTACCAGAAGTCTGTACTTAACATACCTACAAGAGATAATTCACAGCCGTTCAATGCATTAATAACATTCCTGATCTCGTGCTAATTCCCTTGTTAATCCATTCACACTACATAAGCTAAATGTACGTGTGTTTATATGTTACCTTGAGGCATCTAGTTGTAGTTACCTATAGGTAGGTCATATTATGCTACTGTATATTATTTATGTTTTTCTGTATAGAATTGGATCATGATCATCATTCATATTTAGTTCTACAGTGAAGCGGTATTCGGAGAACATGAAGTTATTTGGAACGAACATTCATTTCGAACTGTTTTTTTTTTTACGGTAAATTTATCCGTTCACTTGATATTAACGTTTAATACCAAAATACTAGCTTTTGCTCGCAGATCTGCCCGAGTGGGTATCAGCTTTGTCGATAAATGAGCTATGTAACACTAAAACTATTTTTGAAATCAGACCAGTTGTTCCTGTGATTACCGCGTTTAACCAATACAACAAATCAAAATCTTCAGCTCTACATATTAGTAAATTACCCATCTATAAATAAGAACCATATATATTTTGACCTAATTTATGTATATCAGTACTTGATTCTCAACGAACAGGGTTGTATTACTTCAAACACGAAAACCTCATTAGATACTTGGTAATTAAATGCTCGTAGCGGACAGTTCGAGCCAATCAGCGTCCTTCAGTTGAAACAGAAAGTTGATCAAGGTAGCGATTACAAAGGACTTGTTGAACACAATTATGACCTATTTCAGTCGTTGACAGGCATTCAGGGCGGTCTACAAAGCCATTCAGAGTATCACTGCACTTGGATGTCAACGGCGCGGCGGCGGGAATCAATGGCGACAAGACGGAATGAAAAGCTGTGAGGCAAATGCGGGTCTGACATGGGTTAGCTACAACGTACTATTAAGATCGTAAAGAATACGTATTCGCTGACGTAATTGGTTAACATGTTGCTTATATTAAATTTCTTAGATGAAACGTAGGTACCTACTGGCCAGAATACGGTATTATTACTATTACTTATAGACGCTTGAAATAAACTATACCATCTGAACATTTAATAAAGGTAAAAACTAATTCGCACCTTTTGAGGAGTGGCCATTTGTCGCAACATCAAAATTTTATCATTAGACTTTTGGTGGTCTGTGGTTGACTTGTTGCAACATTATACACAATGTAAAATTTGATGGAATACCTAATTGTAACAAGTGGCAGTGTTCAAATTTAGATAAAAAAATTCTTTTTTAATATAATTTGAAAACATAAATAAACATTTTCGCCTACTCTAAACTACTAGAAACATGTTAGAAATAAGTCTTCAATTCAACGCATATTAAAGTAACAAAGCGCCTACTAAAATCTAAAAGGCAATTTATTATTCCATCAGTGTTACATAGATAAAGTGTAAGGCGCTTAGCTGTTGCTTAGCGCTGCATAACAAATTGACAACGTAGTTTAATATTCAATTTGTTATCTTAGACCGAAGAAGAGAGGAAGTGTCGTTCGGCCGTCGTAGTGATTAGACGTGTACAACTTTTTACCTGCCTAATTAAATACCTTATTATAATAGTAACAACGAAAAGTGTTTCTTCAAGTTATTGTGATAGAACTCAAATCTCAGTGATCGACATCAACATCTTTTGCTTCGAGTAAGCCACGAGTAAACGAGAGTTCCGACAGGCGTCCTGCTCACTCAGCGTATCGTGCGACGTAGATTGACAACTACATACCTGCGTCACCGTAAAATAAGAATAAGGATGAGTTCACAACGTACACCGCCTAGCGGTTTTAGCGTAAGCGGTAGCGGAAGCAGTTCGTCGCCCGATTTACTAGCTCTTCAAGCCGAAGATCGATTTGTCACTAGCAGATATAAAAGGAAACAACCTGAATTAGAGCTCGGAATCAGGGAGGAAATAACGGAATTTCGGACTGAGATTATGAAATTCCTCAAGGACTTCAGCCTAAAGCAGAGTGAAAATTCGAACAAGCTATGTCAAGAATTAACTGAGGTAAAAAATGAGTTAAAAAGTATAAAATGTACAACAGAAACCTTGAACTCAGAACAAAGTAAAATAAAAATAGAATTAGAAAAACTTAAAACTCAAAACTCGAAATATGAAAACCAAATCAAAGCCCTCGAAAGTGACCTAACCAATCTTAAGGCTCAACAAAATCCCTCGCTTACAAATCTGCCGCAACGCGACTATGAAGCCATGGCCTTAGAATTCCAAGACCGGGCGCAGCGACAGCAAAACATAATAATTATCGGAATACCCGAAACTAACAATAAAAACTTGGATGTAAGACGTGAGTATGACAATAATCAAATACTTACATTGATTAAAAGCTTTTATAAGGATTGTCCCACACCAATGAAATGTATGCGACTCGGCAAATACAATTCCGACAAAAATCGCCATCTTAAGGTATGTTTCGAAAACAAAGACACAGTTTTGCACATTCTACGGAACAAATCAAAACTCGTCTCCGATAGTGTACGCATATACTCGGACCAAACACCTATGCAAATGAAACTTTTAAAAGATCTTCGTGATGAATTATCGCGTCGAAAGGAAAATGGTGAGCAAGATTTGATAATTAAGTTTGATAAAGGAACACCGAAAATTACTAAGATTACCTCAAAAAACTATCAATGAGTCATACTTCACGGCCTACGAACATCGAAACCTCAGAAGTTGAAAACTTAACCTATCAACATGTATTTACGTACCAGGCTATACACACATCTGCCTCGTCATTAAGACTATTTTATACCAATATTCGCAGCTTAGTTAAAACGGGTAAACTAGATGAATTGAAATGCATACTTAAATCATTTAACCAATTAATACACATTGTTTTACTTACCGAAACATGGATAAAAAACAAAACGGAAGCCGAACTACTTGAAATACCGAATTATACACACGTTTACAATATTCGGACAGATGGTATCGGTGGTGGTGTTTCTATGTATGTACACAAAAATATCAAATTTACCGTGAAGGAAGATCGCTACGTACATGGAAATAATTTTCTATTTATCCAGTTAGAAAAACTCTTGCTGACAGTTGGCGTCATTTATAAACCACCTAATACAAACGTAAAACAATTCCACCAATCGTTCTCGACGCTTTTAGAAAAAACGAGACAAAAAGCAATAATATTTGGTGACTTTAACATCGATTTACTGCAAAATGAACGCAAAACCACAGACTATACGAACATGATCCAAGAATCAGGCTACCTAATTATAAATAATATTCAAGAGGAGTATGCAACACGACAAACAGCAAATACAAAAAGCATTATTGATCATGTTTGTACAAATATTAATGATGCTAGCATACACATGGCACTAGTTGAGTCTACTTTATCTGATCATAATCAAATATACATAGGAATTAAAAAATATAAACAATCACTACTGCATAAAAAGCATTATCAAGCAATCAACTATAAGGAACTTTGTGACAATGTGCAAAAGGGAAATCTACCACAGGGAGACAATAGCTACAACACACTTGAATCATACATAAAAGAGCATATTGAACATGCTAAGATTTCTAAAACTAAAATTCTTAATTTACCTCAGAAGGACTGGATTAATAAGTCTATAATTAACAACATTGCTGAAAGGAATCAACTATGGCATAATTATCTAATAGACCCAAACAGCGAACTATTAAAATCCAAGGTAACAGCTGCAAAGGATAAAGTAAAAAAGACGATATGCAAAGAAAAGAAGAAATACTATTATGATGCTTTTGATAAATGCAAAAAAAACCCCAAGAAGATGTGGAAACTCATAAATACTTTAGCTAAAAATAAAATAACATGTAACTGTGCTCCCCCAAAGTTAATTGTAAATAATACTATAATATCAAATGGTACAGAAATTTGTAACAGTTTTAATCATTATTTTGCGACAATCGGTTCTATATTAGCCCATAACATACAAACAAACCAACCTTACACTGCAAACACAAACACACACCATACTCTATATATAACTAAGGATAGTCAGAGCCCTAATCTATCGGAACTCGATCCTTGTTCCGAAGACGAAATCAATAAAATTATAGATAATTTAGACAATAACGCCAGTTGTGGCATAGACGGTATAACCACAAAGGCTCTGAAGTGTATCGGACACCAAATTGCTAATAATCTTGCGAACTGTATTAACGAATGTCTGAAAAATGGTGTTTTCCCAGACAGTCTTAAGATAGCCAAGGTGACCCCTATTTATAAAGCTGGAACGAAAACTGATCCCGGCAATTACCGGCCTATTTCAGTGTTGCCTGTCATTTCAAAAATATTTGAAAAGGTATTATATACACGCCTATTGGATTACTTAAAAGAAATAGATTTTTTATATGAACATCAGTATGGATTTAGACCACATTCTAATACACTTGCAGCAACAATAGATTTAGTAACTAAAATCAAAAATAATATTGACAAAAAGCAACTAGTTTTAGGTATTTTCATCGATCTCAAAAAAGCTTTTGACGCGATTAGTCATTCTATACTATTACAGAAGCTAAAAAGCATTGGAATCACTGCCAAAGCCTACAAAATATTCGAGTCTTATCTCACAAACAGACGTCAGATAGTAAAAATTGATAATTTTGAAAGCACACCTGCAGAAATAGTATTCGGAGTACCGCAGGGATCAGTATTAGGCCCACTGCTTTTCTTAATTTATATAAATAATATAAGTAATATTGGTTTAGCGGGACATATCTCACTGTACGCAGACGATACATGTCTTTTTTATTTTGGTAACTCCATACTTAAGGTTATTGCTGAAGCACAACAAGACCTTCATATCGTAAATGCGTGGCTAAAGCGAAACTTATTAACTATTAATGTAAACAAAACTGCATACATTATATTTTCTCCTAAAAACAAAAAGATTCCTGATTTCCCTCCTCTTGTGGTGGATGGCCAGCAGCTTTTAAGATCAAACCATGAGAAATATTTAGGCCTGATCTTGGATAGTAGGCTTACATTTAGACCACACATTGATTACTTAAGAAAGAAATTGATACCGTTAACTGGAGCTCTGCGAAATATCGCTAAATGTGTGCCATTTCATTTACGTTACACGATTTATAACACACTCATCAAACCGCACTTGGACTATTTAATTCAAGTATGGGGACAAGCTGCTATTTCACATCTACATGACCTACAGGTATCTCAAAATAAGGCAATTAAAACTCTATTCAATTACAATTACTTAACACCTACAAAAGAACTTTATGTTAAAACTAAACTATTTAACCTACAAAAATTATACACATACCACACATGCATACTAATTAAAAAAATTCTAATGAACAAAATACACTCACAAATCACTTTTAAACGTAAAACATACCACTACTACGCTAGGAATAGGGATAGTATAGAACTACCCACAGTAAGAACTTTATACGGAAGAAGAACTATTCAGTTTGAGGGAGCGCAGATTTATAATAAATTACCAAAAGAAATAAGGGATTCTTCATCTATTAATATGTTTAAAAATAGGTTAAAGTTGTACTTGGATAACCAACAATAATGTACTCGATTGTTCGAACGACAAATAACATTAACTTAAGTTTTTTTTTAAGCTAAGTTTCTCATAATTAAGTGAACTATGTATGTTCTTTTTGAGAAATAAATTTCTTTAAACCGAAGATGACTAGTAAGCCTTTAACAAGCGATAAGTATAGATTATTATCAAAGTTAATAAGAGCTTAGTTACAAAAGTTATTGAGGCAGAAATTTACTATTGCTGACTTAGTTAGTTTTTCTATTGCTCTAGGTGCGCTTATTTTTTTCCAAGAAGTCCGATGAAGCAGTCAAAGCCTAAGTGCGTCAGAGCACTACAAAAATGCTAGCACATTTTCATTTATCTTCTAGAAAGTACAAGAATTTTAATTAATGTTTTTTGAAGTGAAAACATTTTTTAGCGGCGCTGTGCGCTTTTTGGGATGGGTACAAAATGTTAAACTTCCGTCAGGACCTTGCATCAACACCTGACCTGATCGAAAATACCTAAGACGTGGCGCAGGGCGCTTCCGCGAGTGTACGTGTTTGTTTGTACTACAGCCTGCTACGCGCATCCACTGATGGTGACTGCTGATGGCTCGACCGTCCGACCGAATTCATGTGCTTAAAATATGAAAATTGTACAAAGTGCGTCTATTAATGCTATTTTATTTGCTATTTTTTACTTCGGCCGGTACTCGTGGAGTGCAAGCCATTGTTTAACGTTCTAAGACGTTGCTTGGTTTGTGAGAAGGTAATCTATATATATAAAACTCTTCCGTTACTGACTGACTGACAGACAACGCACAGCCGAAACTACTGATCGTAAAGAGCTGAAATTTGGCATGTGTGTTTGTTGGGAGGAGTAGGCTACCACTAAGAGAGGGTTTCCAGAAATTCCCCCCCAAAGGGGAGAAAAGGGTGGTAATTTAATAAACGGTGGTACACGCGGACGAAGTCGCGAGCAAAAGCTAGTTCTTGATGTAAACCTTTTACACATCAGTTGACGATCTTCTGTTATCTAGAATTATTGAATCGACGATTCGATTTGAAATACTGTGCCAATGTTTAATCTTCACGATCTGTGATAAGAAGTAGGTAATCGATTCTCTATCTTCCCACGCGAGTTTTATATCGAAAGAAATTAATAATGGAACGATACTTATCGATACATATATTATATTTTTATATTATAGGCTGTTTATACTTTTCTCGAGTTATGAAAATGTCAACGTTATTTTAACTGCATATAGGGTTCCGTTATAGTTGTTATACTTCTACTTCTTTGAAGGTTGTACGAATAGATTCTTTTTAAATGCCATTTTTTATTAGAATACAGTTTATATTGTTTCATTAAAGAGCGAAATATGTAACAATAAAATAATATGAAAGTATATTTATCTTTTAAGAGCTGTCATTTGAAATCAATTTCTACTGCTTAGAACGCTACGGTTTTCGCCGCGTTAACCAACATCCAGGAGCTGCGGGCATTAGCTAGTTCAGTTTGAAGAACTTAATACTTATTAGTTAAAAAATACACTGGCACTAACACTAGTATCAAGGTTAGAACTTCTGACCGATCTGCGCCTATTTGATAGTGGGAATTGCCTTTAAAAAATCTTTAAATACTATTAACAATCAACGGTCCACTCAGTTATGGAATTAGAGACAACGAAGGTATCACAAACACCCAGACCCGAGACGATGTAGAAAGTGTTTTTTCGGCCCGTCCGGGGATCGAACCTGAAACCCCCGAGCTGGCGACACCTTGAAACCGATGTGTACGCCACACGACCACGGATGTCGTTGAGTTTATATATATACGAATTTATATATATGAGGGAGTAGTTTCTTTTTTTTTAGGCTCACAAGTGTCCCTACATTCTCAGCCATTTTGCAAAGTGATTGATCAGCACTTACAGTATTGACGCAAAGGGACCCACTTGGGTGTTCTGAGAAAAACTGGATTCTAGTCCAAAAACAAAGTAAAATAATTGCAAATATTAACAATATCAAAGTAAAGAAAATAAATATTCTGGTCCTAGTAATTTACGTTTTAGTGTATTGATGTTAGTATGTCGAAGATTATGAGATCTACGCAGGTCTATAATTAAGGATACGCCTTTTATAAGATGAGTCGATTAAAATAAAAAATTGTCACAAAAATGACAGTGTTTTTTTTTACGGCTAAACTTATTTGGAACTATGAATTGTAGAGTTAATTAAAGGGACATTGAAAATGATAATATATAAGATAATGAATTGATATTTTTTTTACTGCACAATTGCACATAAAATTGTGAAAATAATGTGGCATCTTGAACATAATTTTTAATTTTCTCGTTCGATACAAAACATTTAAATACTAAAAGGTTACACTGGCCATACCACCGAGACGGTTTTAATCCAATCCTCAATAAAAAAAAACTGATTTTAGTCCAACTTAAAGGTTTAAACTTTAAAAGCTCTGAATTTTCAGAATCCATTAATAAATAAAATGGTAACATTTTCAGTTTAATAAAAGATAAGATAAATTGTATTAGATTGTTAAATAGTGTAATAAAGAGACTATCTTTAGGGAATATTATAAACTACAATTATATTACATATTTTTGAAGCAATATCACGGTCATATACGTCACAGGTAAATTCTAGTAATTTAATATAACCCAAAGAGATATATCACTAGTAGAAATACCTCTTACATTTTAAGTTGAACTTTTTGAACTAAATTAACTCACACAGCTATTGAAATAGAGTTGAAAATACTAAGAATTTAGAATTTTCTATACTTGTAGGCTATCGAAAAGAAACAATATACGTCGAAGCTGCTGTCAAAATGAGCAAGAGCATAAGAATAAAGGAAATAATGTGACAGAATGAATACAAAGTTACGAACGTTTATTAAATTCACATATGAAAATGATTTGATATATATATATAAATCATATATATATATCAAACCATATTCATATATATATTTCATAAACAGCAGTCTGAATAAGAAGGTTATAATTCTTAGAAACGGCGAACGACAGCTTTTTGTCGATACAAGAGTAGACTTTTAAAGAGTAGCTCTTTTAGCTATTAGGCCTAACATACAATTAAAAAAAAAATCTTTATGTTTAAGTTTTGGTTACAACAAATCAACACTTAAGAAAATTATTAACGGCTTAAAACAATATACACGCACGAACTATCACATCGACTTTAAGATAAAGATCCCCAGTACTGAAACTGAAGCAATTCATTTCTATAAGAAGGATAATACCATTTTTAAGAATTGTACTTGTTATTATTTTTCTTTGAGCTCACTGGAGTCGACGTCCCATTCCCAAAATTATACTAGAAATAGAAATAGAACGAAAAGAAAACAATCAAATAAGTATCAATAGTTACATTAAGAGAACTGTATGAGTTACGAGAAATCAGAATCTACCTTCAAGTCACAAACACTTTTCACGCAAAAATCACTTCATAATTCGGGAGCGCGTAATACGGTATTCGCGTGCACGCGACGCGGCTCCGTTCTCAAGCTACTAAAATCTTGGAGCATCAGCTGTTCACATCGATATCACTGGCGTCGTCTCGTCTCCCAATCTGACCTCGTTGTCTGGAAGCCTAGTTTCTGTAACCGATGAATTACATGACGCAGAAACTGTTATGTAACCCCATGGAGGTTGATACTTGCGATGGGAAATTTTTGGCAAGGATTCGTTCATTACGATGCTTTTGACTCTTTGGTTGGTAATCGTTTTATAGATCTGTTCGGATAGTTGTTAATGCCGTGTAAATAATATAAGAAAACTAGGTACCTCACGGACTTCTATATAAAGCTTCATTTGATACTTATCCATCGCTATTTATATTTGCATGGATAAGATCTTTATGGTCTTAGGTATATAACATTTATTTGGGACTTGATATTGGGCGGTTTGGTTTTGAAAGGCGTTAGAAGCACAATGATACCTGACGACAGCCTACAGAAATACGTATTTTACTGAATTAGTCTAGACTGTTTAACATATTATAATACTACAGTACAAAACAGTGGCGCCGGTCAGTCCAAGGTTTGAAGAAAATCTTGTGGTTCTCTTTGTATAAATTACCGATTATTTTTTACGGTTAAGTTTTGAGTCTTTTATGGTCTCACTCTGGATTCTGTTAAACAACAAAACTATTTATTCTTAACATGCTTAGAAAAGCATAGCTTAAGTATGTATAGATTTTGTTTTATCTTTCAAAGAGCATTTTTACACCAAATCAGTCTTGAAGATCTTTCTGTAATAGATGTATCATCAAAAGCTGCATGTTAATCATCGTCTAAGAACTATTCATACATCTTATTTACTTGATATTAAATTATGCCCGTATTCAGATATGAATAACCCAATTATTTGCTAACTAAAAGTAGTGAAAAAACGGGGCGCACTAAAAAGAATTGTATTTATTACCTATATAGCCATATAATATTATTTTGCCCGCAGGTTTTACAATTTTACATTATTGTTGTAACTTAATCTTATATTCTATTTACAATACAGCTGCGTGAATTTACAACGATGTGGTCAAACATTCAATTACCGCCCATATCGTAAAATAGTTAGAATACGCGCCGCTAGGGGCGCTGACAGCGGTTTGTTTACGTGCGTTTCATGGCGGCAGTAAACAAGTGCTAGCTCGGTCGTTGTTCTAACTTAATATATGTGTATGTATACCTACATAATTTACATTTTAGATTATTATACAAAGAAAAAGCAGTAAGATCAATACTTTCCATAACCCATGATATATAATCATCTAATCTAACACGCGGTTTACAAAGAAAAAGATCTTCGGAATTGTCAAAAGAAATTGTGTAAAATACGAAATAACATACTCAGGTTTGCTTTTTCTACTATATTGAATTTCTGAACTTATCGTATTTGCTATGTATGGGTGGCGATAAATATGCTTCATCTACCTTAAATTTAATGCCTTAAATTTTTTGAGGTTTTTGGAATTTCGACATGGTATTGTAAAATTGAGAGGGATTTTTATTTTAACTGTTTTGAATATTATCATCAATAGCGCCATCTAGTCTGCTTATTCATGCACACTATTTTTTCGTACGACTTTGAATAAGCGTTCTTGAGTAGGTGTTGATAAACATAAACTTATCACAAATGTTTTCAGTAACATCAATCAAAGTTTACCAGGTTTACGTACTAACATTCTATTTTAACGATTCCAATCTCGGAGTAACATTCGCAGATTGTTGTTTTCTCGTATTCCCCGCAGTACAGCGACTAGTCAATAGTCCAGGCGCCGTTCAGTCTGCAGAACTGACCCAGTTATCTCAGAATACCGCAGTGTGCCGACTAGGTACTTGCTACACGTTTTTACAGGACAGCACATTCCAGTTTATTTATCTACCGCAAATTAAAAGTTTCAAAAGATACTGCTTTTTTCGCTATAAAAATGCGAATTGCGTACATTTGATGTTGTAAAGTTTTATTTGCGCTTTTAACTCTGGTGTAAATCTATTGCAAACGTGTAGGTGAGCTTTTATTGTTCCAAGAAGGTATTAGTTTGTTTACTGATAAAACTATACATCGTGCAGAATGTCTGTACAGTTTTTGATATAATTTAAATATAGGGCTTGCTATATTGACTAAATTCATAATGGCTGAATTGATCACAAATGAATCTGTTGGTAAATGAAATCTCGGCTATGATTGTCTGATTAAAATACTAACAACAGAACAGAGAATGGAGTTTGACAGCTGATTGACAAGGTTTTGTGTTGACTAGCCCTTCAGGAGTGGGGGTGAATATTCCAAACTTGAAGTAAATTTTCATATCATTATACATATATTATAAAACAAAGTCCTCAGCCGCGTATGTCTGTCTGTTTTCAATAAACTCAATAACTGTGGCTCCGATTTACATGCTGTTTTCACCAAATTATAAATAAAATGATTTATTTTGCGTTTAGGACTTTTACACGTCACTTTTTTCATCATAATTATCACCAATCGCTATACGGATTTTTGAAGAAGGGTTGGTATATAATTTGTCAAGTTTTTATATACATTAGCTAATAGATAAAGATATTTGTTGGTAGTTGTGGGAACGGAATCAAAATTTAATGATTACATTATGTCGCGATAATCGTGCAGGCGAATCGGCGGGCATCAGCTAGTCTTAAAAATGCCTAAGGGTAAATAATACCTATGTTAGTTATTTCTAATATCTCACTGGTATTATGAATGTACCATGGTAATACCAGCCTTTAAAGAGAAACTTTGAACTATTTTAAGCCAAAATCGATAGACCGATTCCAATTTGATTTGGCTCCTCATTACCTTTGCATTATCCAGTGTAGACTAATGCTAGGTTTTATTCTGTGTGCCTTAAATAACTATCTTTGAGTTCGTTTTTTTAACGGAAGCGTTTTAAGTTAACTTTATTTGAATCCGCACTTGTCTAGTTAGCCAATTAAATGAAAATTGGCTTACACATGTGCGATTAATTAATGCACTCCTAATTTACAATTCAAATTACGAACGTAACTGTCATTTCAATTTTCGCTCGAGTCACGTGACCGTCATGGCGGTATCGCATCGGCGTGTCACGCGCATTCGGTTAACGTCACTCTACGTCACTCAAACGTCAATATGACACATGCACTATGTCACTATAACTATGTACTATATATTACGTGCGCGCCGCGCAGCCGACCGATCTAGACTGAGATGTAATCCACTTCTCTCGCTATACACTTGCCAAAATATACGTGAAGGATAAAAACGCCATTGTATCACAAACTACGGTACATTAAATTAGGACGAAGTTCGAACGAGGATGGACTTGTTAAGGTAACAAGTTTTGGTGCGTTGTCTTTATTTTTGGGCGGGATAAAGTGCCTAGTTGGGTTGATTATGTACAGGGGAAACGAAGGTGGCAGTTATTTTACGATACTAATAAAAAGAGTTTCAACAAATTCAATTATCATATAAAGCAGTATTTGATGTTTAATCAAGCGAATATAATAATGAAAATAATTTGGAGTTATGGTAGAAATTTTAGATATTGAAAGTTTACGGTTGCGCGAGCAGAATTTGGAATCCAAAAGTTGTGCCGAAAAGTTCTTCAGTCTCCGACGAGTCAGTGTTAGTTCAAATCACCCAGAGATCAAAACCAACTGTCTATAAAGTTTATACTGGAGTAGATAGTAAAAGTTTTCTAGTTATTGCATTGAGTTATGACAAAACTTTCATACAATTCATACTGATGTGTGATATGATAAGTTGGTTGTAAACTTTAATCAAATTGACTTGATCAGATACTTTTATGTTTGGCATAATAAGATTACACATAAGTGTAAGAATAGCGACTTCAGTTGTAGAAAAGTACTGGATTTTGACATTCTTAAAAAATAAGAAATAAAAATGTTGATGTATAACCAAGTAATAAGGTACCACTTGACGGATATCCCATACAAATTACATAAATTAAATTTCCAGAAATTTTGGAACGTAACAGAAAATCCAAAAACAAGGAACAAAAACACACATTCAATTAAGAATATCTTCTTCTTGAAGTTATCAAAAAATAGTGTACATTTTAAGTCTCTGTGAAGAAAAAAGCAGTTTTACTTTGTACTGAGTTCACGTATCTACATTTTCTGTATTCAACCGAGACTTTCAGAAAGGACAATTACATACTAAAGACTTTTCTTTGGCAAAAAGAGTTTTAGTTGCAGTGTAAGAATCGTTTAAAAGGTTTCTATGGAGTTTATAGTGTATCGTACCATTTAAGTCGACTAAAAGTTTATGTGTATACTTACCCACTATAAAAATCTTTCAGTAGCTGCTTTAGTGTTTAGGTTATTGGATATAAATATTAGGAAATAATTATGTTTCCTTTTTTGAAGTGAAAACTTTTAAAGCGGCGCTGTGCACTTTTGGGATGGGTACAAAATGTTAAACTCGCGTCAGGGGTCACGTGACTGATCCTAAGACGCGGTGCAGGGCTCTTGCGCAAGTGTCAGATGTCATCCTATAAAACTGCATCTATTAATGCTATTTTTATTTGCTAGTTTTCACTTCTGCCGGCACTCACGCTGTTTTTGATTTCTAAAAATGTGATTCAGGCGAGTTTTTTAAATGTTATTTACGAAAATAGTCATTCATATTATAGCTGACAGTTTAGGAGTACTCTGCTTAACTTTGACCTTTTATAGGTGCTTTTAAATAGTTTGGATGGTAAATGGAAATAGTTCTGATTGTATTATCCCAAACTTAATTTAATTGTAACTCACTTTTATGTGTTTAGATTTAGGGTACGAAAAGGATGGAAATTTAATTATCTCATAATCTCTCTGAGTAGTGTGGCTCATGTGTTCCGCAGTCGGCTTTGTACACTACGCTAAAGTTCCGGTCGATTGATCATTTATTTCAGGAAAAACAAGAATGAAAATAAACGGAAATAGAACAGGAAGACGAATTGTTTATATCCTAAAGTGATGAGTGAGAGAGAGAATGAGACACGAGACTTGATTTGATTCTCATCAAATCAAGTCTCGTGTCTCTTTATAACATACATTTTAAAAAATTCGAAAGTAATTATCAAGAACACCTATATCAAAGAGCTGCTAGTAGGTACTCCATGGTTTACTTGTAACGGCCGGTTGAATATTTTTTCGTGAACTGAAAATTCAGATACAAACTTTTTGAAAACCAGGTAAAGTTCAAAATATTTCAACTACGGAAAATTTAAGCCAGCCGCCTAACATTTCCGTGAAAGCGACATTTTTCCTGAAAACCAACGTCACCTCTGATATTTTAGCGGTGTGTAAAGCAATCTCCTGGGCCGTCCGGTTAGATGGGATTGAATACACAACGAGGGGCGAGCCCGAATGATTAAAGTAAACACGTCATCACCTTGTGAAGGACCACGCTGATTGTGGCCTGAAATTTTTATAACGTTTGGGCAAGACTTCTTTTTTCGAGTAGTAAATATTTTATTCATGGCCTAATTAAACTATAACGCTAAAAGCTGCTCGATGTTCAATAATTTTATTCATTATTGAAATGTGTTAAAACAAGAAAGGTCACGGAGTTATAGAGCATACATCACAAAAAATATACGGGTATTTCATGCGGAATAAAACTTACGGTGGAATATATAAATTGTAAGGAAATATAACCTTCCTTATATGGCGCAGTCATGTGCAATGTACCTATAATTTTAAATTAATTTGTTTTTGACCTTTATACAGTACCTTGAGAGACACCAAGAAAAATATTATATGTATAAATTCATAAAATATCACTGGTAACTTAAAAGACTCCTGATAGATTGATACATTGTGACTGTTTCGGTAAGAACAATTTAAACCAATTTAAACCCACGGTAAGACTTTGGTTTAAATTATGTGAACAAGGGCAATCTTTAGTACTATTAATATAAATGTAGATCAAACGTCAATGTTCAAAATATTTACATTGATTCATAGCTCTTCACAAGAACACTATTTTAGTCACCTCTGTTACAATCCAAAAATACACTTTCAATCTGTTTCGATTGTGATTCCGAAGTAAGTCATCCGAAACTATTGTGGTGCCTGTTCCCGATTCTACGTAATGCATCACTTTAAGAAGAGACTCTAGTCATATGTTCTGAGCATGTGCAAGTTTATTACAATGTTACGGACCCAGGCTAAGTTTAAGGTGTTTGTACGACGGATAGCAATCTTGCACAAGTTCCACCAATACTAGGTTATGCTGTGAGGGTAGTTAATTACTTCCAAACTGGTGGATGTGCATTGTAGTTATAATGGAGTGAGTGCTAAGCTTTAGTAACAGTGTCGGTATTGGGTAAAGTGAAGATTTGCTAGTTTCTACATTGTAAATATAATACGAAAGTCTTGCGAAATTGTGAAGTTTGAAATAGTATAATTTTAAATTCATAATAATTATCGTTTCAGATAGGAAAGTCTATCTGGTAATATAAATAATGCCAAAATCGGTATTTTATAAAGTAAAGATAAAAATAATCCATTACCTTAAAAAGTAGACCATCGAAAGTAAATCTGCTAAAAAAAATATTTGGTCTAAGTCGTATGGAATCTCAAACTCAACCCTATAAAGATTTGCTTACAACGATCTTAGTAACGTTAAAATGTTTAGTTTTGTTCATGATCACATAGCAAACGGTTAACCAAAGCTTGAACAAGCCATCACGTGGAACGAAACGTAATGTTGGTCAATATTGTATTTGCTTGGCTTGTTTGATCTGTTATGCACTGCTACTAGGCATCTACGTGACTCGGTCTGCGAATTATGAGCTACGTGCAAATTGCCACTCATTTTCTAAATGTGCCCGCGTGAACTACTGGCATAAAGGAATTAAGCTGCACTGGGGTGTATTTTACTTCAATTTTTATTCAAATCTGTTTAGACTGCGGGTTAATAGAGTTAGTAAATTTTGAACTGAAAATTCGTTTCGACGTGGTGGTATGTCGGTACTTTTTACATTTTATAGTGGTATCGCCTTTTGACTTGAACTCGGTTCGTTTTTTGTTGTCAATGTAATGTTTTCATTAAACCCAGAGCTAAGTTTTTATAGAAGAAAAATTATCACATTTTAGTGATATATACCTACTTATACCTATTGTTAATGTGATGACTAAGATACGAGAATTTATTTTAACTAAGAAGCGGCGGCAGCCTATGTCGTCGGATTTGCAGCGACGTGAACCCACTCGTAACACAGGCAATTTAACTTAGCACGAGCGGTTAATAAGAATACTAGTAATATGCGACCCACATTGCTAAAATCTTAGAAAAAAATACTTTTTTATTGTTGTTTGTTGTTTCGGAGATTAGTAGGTGTCTCTGAATAGTGGATTTAAACACTATTATAAAAAAAGGCAAATAAATTTGTTTAAAAAATGTTGTTGGCTGCTGGACCAGACTTATTTAGTACTTATCATACCTAATTATTGTTATGTTTAAGGATAAAACTTTAATTGAAATATCGTTTAATTAGATGGTTCCAAATGCTTGCAATGGTTGCTTTTGTGCTGAAAACATGAAGTGATCATGAAAGCATGTAACATAGACTAAAATATTACCAGGCCATTTCAAAGCATATTCATACCGTTACTATACGAAACAGCTTATTCAAACTATATAATAAAATATCATTCAACATTCCAAATGCACCTGGTTTTAGCATTTATATCGAGGTTAAAAACGATAGTGGATACAAAGCAAACATCGCACTCTCCCCAGTAACGATACACAGGCGGCTTCAATGAGACCACAGATTAGATAACACATGGAGTGGGTAGATAAGTACCTATCTACATTTTTACATTTAGCAAAAATGCATGTGGGGACTTAATGAAGTTTGGCTGTTAATCCTCATACATATCCTCATATATTTGATTCTTTAATTTCTTCTTTGAAGTATTTTTTTTGGCTAAAGTTTTTTTAAGTATCTTGACTATAATACCATATATTATATAAAAGGTATACATATGAAAGGTATTTGACAGGCAAATTACATACTTAACCTAAGTATTTTGTTTGCCTAAAATATGAAAATATCGTTCCGAAAAGATACAGATAAAATAATTTATGAGATACGAGAACGATAAAATTGTTCTTGCATGTAAACTGTGCACAGTCCATTTATTTACTACTCGATGGCATTCTCCATATAACGTCAACAGCTTTACGCGTCTACAACTATAACATTTTCTATAAGAAAAATAAAATATCGACCTTATTCCATTAAGATAGAGCCCTAATTCAATGTGGTGGTGTGTTCTTAACTGCAATACAAGCTGAATGTGTTGTTCCTATGTGTGTAGTGTTGTAAATTGAGTGCGTCTGAGTGTTCAGGTGGTAGTTTTGTATGGGAGATATAAGAGTAGACTTGCAACTTTAAAAAAAGAACATATTGTGATAGTCGCAAAACACTTTATTTAATTTTTTTATATACATTTTTATTTACATATAATAATATGTAAGAGCAGTTTAACTGATTTCATATTGATTTAATATAAGTACCTTTGCCTGAATTGAGTATCAATTTGTTTAAAAGTTTGAAAATCCATACGTTGAAAATCTTGTTTTTTAATTTATTTGATAAGTACTCAATGTACATAAATATATTACATAAATTAGTTTACCAGTAAAAGTAAATAAAGTTTTTGTCATAGTTTTTTACTATTAGTCTTTCAGCAACAAAAATGAGAATTTAACTTATTGATATAGGTATTTTTTATGCGATTAATCGCAATACTGCTCAACTATATTCACCGAGGGAACTCCCAGCTTTCGTCGGAAGATACACCACACAAAGTATCGAATATTCGATTCAGACAGCGTTATAACGAAGTGCGGCTCGGCTGGTGTTAAAAGGTTTTCCGAATCATCTCGCGCCTCCCTTTGACTTTTTGAGGTTTTTGTTACGTTTCAAGTGCTTTAGATGTTTTGAACCGGCAAAAAGGAAGGCATGAATAAATACATTTTTGGTATCGGCGGATTCGTGTTAAGTTTAGTAAAGCTAAATAGTCAAAGCTACATGAAAAGTTGTTTTTATTTATCTTCGCATAAAACGCCTGTTAGAGCGAAAATTGGTGTTTTGTATTGTTTCGAACACATACCTTAACTTATTCCTGCACGGTAATTTTAGTAAAAGTTTATTGAAATACACATCTTCATATGGTTTCGGGTTCGAATCCCACCCATTACACTACCGACGTGAACCCACTCGTAACACAAACATCTTAGCTAAGCACGAGGGGTTCACGAGATTACTAGTTATGTGCGACCCACATTGCTAGAAATCTGAAAAAAAAAACTTATTACATAAGTAATTTCCCCAATCCCAATTGCCTCGGCCAATCTCAATTGATATCCACCCCAGGAGATAATATCTCCATATTAGTATTATTAAGTGTACAAGTGTGTGCGCCTACAACGTTGCACTCTCTATTCCATCTATCGACTGATGGGACGACTGACCGACACGACCGGAGAATGATCAGATGCAGGATGCACGTCCTTTCCGGGGGTGTTAATACCGCCACACTTCCTGACTCCGAGCGGTTCCGAGTATATCTAAGCAGAAAACCCAGTAACTATTAATTAACCCAGTAAAAATAATTTTTAGCCCGACCCGAGATTCGAATCCGAAAACCTCGTGCACGGCAGTCGCGCTTGCGACCACGTCGGTCTAGTGACCAACGAGGCATTCAATTACATTACTAATCAAGAGATGGAACCACTGTTAACGTTAACGTCCAATTGAAATCATAGATGGCGCTACGGTATTCATATTATTCATGAACCAACATTGTAGGACGCGAGAAATGAAATCCTCTGTTTACAAATCGCATACGGCAATGTAAAATTCAACCTAGTTGATAATACACGCGAATTCGTGAAAACGTTTCATATGGAATATGCATGCATTTGAAATGTCTGAAAATGCGGGTCAGAATATTCTACGTACCAAAATGTAGTTTTCCATTTAACCCTTCGCATAATTCCTTCAGGATGAAAATAATAAATTAGAATTATTCGAATTTGGTTACTGGCCTGATTCTTTTTACATGGTCCCATGATACCTAGTTACAGTAAGAGAAAATTTGTTCCTGTGCAATTCTCTTGTACCAGGCCAATTTTAAATTCAAGCGAAAGTAAGAAAATGCTTATTAGAACGTTCCCAGGTCTTAATTTTTATTTCACCCTGAGCTAATAATGGGCTGTAATATATTTTCCCGCTTAAAACCAACCTCATGACTATGTAACAAGACTAAAGCTTTTCAGTTTTACCCCAAATGCAGACTGCGATCCGAAATTAAAGTAACAGAAGGTTTATTTCCTACAAACCAAGGGTCTACTTTTTAAAATTATATTTTTCTTTTAACAAGGCAATTAAGGTATAAGAAATATTTATCATTTGTTTTTAAATACAAATAGCAGTAGTACCTACTTCTCTTTTCTTAAAACTCCTTTTCTTCTTCGTACCTTATTTTCCTTTGTGATTGCAGCAATGAATATTTTTCTTCCATTCATCCATTTCCTCTTAGTACCCATCACAAAATCCCGAAGTCAATCTTACTTTAGCTATCAATCTTTAGCAGTCTATGGCACAGTTTCAAAGAACATGCATTTCTGTATAATTATAGTTTTTAATGTATCATCATCAAGTAGTTTTTTAAACTTATATTACTGTTAAAAAATCTGTCCAATTGTTTTTATCTGATACTGATTTTTTTTTCTAATCTCGAATTAGTCGGTAATATTTTGTCACTGTTCCTTCTGTACCTTTCTGTGTTTTATCACGGCTGAGTGGCTTAGCTCTGGGCGGTTAACGGGCACCTCTCGCATTCACTTGCAGTACATATTTGACTAGTCAAACTACAGAGATGTCTTGAATGGCTTTCTTAGTCTTGGATTTCTTTTTAAGAAAAACGTTAAAAAGAAAAAGCACACTCAACTATAAATTACGTTTATTCTGAAGTTTATGAAGATTATAAAGGAAGAGTTGCAATTATACGTTAAAGATATGTGGATATATTGATTAACAAAAGTCATGTATCCACAAAATATTATCTTTTTAAAGATAATGTTTTTACATTTTTATGGTTATTGACATTCCTATAATGATTAAGCTTATTAGAAAAAAACATTGTTACCTAGAAACTTTACTGTGAATTTTTACTTTTCATATATAGTCATAAAGTAAGAACTCCAGTAGCAAAAGTATCATCTAAAGATCATGGTGCACATAAAGATTAGTAGTTAATAGCTCAAACTGACAAGAACAGCAGTAAAATATGTTCCTCAATTGACCTGGCCGTCTCAAAGTCAACAGCTAAAATACTCAATGTCTATTTAATTCAGAATAACGTGGGAATTAACTATCAAAAGCCATTTGTAATTAGGCCATGTGAGACAAAAGTACTGCTGACCCAATACCGTCGAACAAAGCGAAACTATTTCACTAGTTAGAATAGGTCTTCTAGAAAATAATGATGTTTATCATGAAATAGTTCCAAAATAACTAAATTTTGCGTATTATCGTTGGAGCCTTAGTTTAGTTAGTTCCCTTGGTTTTCTCTATATTCCAATAACTAACATATTTTTAGTCTTAATTCCATACTTAAAATACATCTAACTATATTTTTTCAAAAGGTAAAGGTAAAGTAAAGGGACCGCTGGAACGAAAATTTAGTCCCAGTGACTGATGTTCGGTCTTAATACATCCTTTATAGGAAACAATCTGTCATGCGATGAAAAACAAAATAGCAAGAGGGAAATTTTTGTACTGCAATAATTTTGTTGTCAGATTGTTGAGGCATGAGCATTCAATAAACCAAAGGTTGGTATGTTCAAAATATTTTTGAGTACCAGCAGTAAGCTTCAAATTCATAATGATCCGGATATCAGAAAAATCTTTGAATCTATCTTCGAACCCTCAAAACTCTTCAGAACTATACCAGGAAAATATTAAAAAATAAGTAAGTAGAAGCGGTTTTACGGGTGCATTCATGCGAAATAAAAGCGTTCGCGCGTACGAAAGTCACCCGAGGTAGCTGAATACCTACCAGCCTTATATACGCTGAATTAATCTTTGAGAGGATTTCAAAAGGAACTTTTCAGTGTAGGTTTTAAAGCTAGTGCGAGATTTTGATGACTTCGTTTTTGTTGGTGCGTTATTTATTTAAAGGGATTTTAAGGATAACCTTTGACTTTTGTTTAAGTATTATCGGTATACTGCTGCAATTTTGAAACGTAAAATTTGATAAAAATGCTACTAGTACAATTTTGTAGGGCATAGAACGAAAGGTTAGATAATAATAATGATATATTTTAGAATTACTCAAATAGGTTTCTGCTACAACCTAATGGAACACTTTTCAGGTTAATTTTAGTAAACTACTTACACCGTAGCTCCAAACAAAATCATTTGCATGTGGGTACTTTATTATTCAATCCTGAATAAATTCTAAAAATCCAATTTCTAATATCAGCATGGTAAAAATGTTAATATTGGCAACTGGTAAAATAAAAATAAACGGCATTGATGCAATAGCGTCATAAAATATTTGATCCGGACACCCAAATTCGAATTTTGAAATATTGATGCTCCAGTAAAAATGTGGCACTATCCGTTTTAAATATTTGACAACGGTAGATAAATGTGTGTTTGTGATAAATCTATGACGTCATGTAATAACTCATATAAAACAACATGCATTTAGTCTGTTCGGTATCATTGCTCCAACTAATTTACAATCCGATTACTAGTATTAATACTATTCCCATCATTTAGAATTACTCAAATAGTGGTGCTGATTCCTATACCATTGCTGTCTTTTACCAACATAAAGCGTGAAAAAAGGTTGGCAACAGAATATAACAACTAACTTAGTAATGTCAAAAAAGTTTTCGCTTTGAACATCACAGTGTTTTTAGAGCACAAGTTTTTACTTGTGGGCAAATTTGTATGAGAATTTAGTCATAACTAAATTTGACGGTTCTAATTTTCGTCTGTCCTTTTCTAAATATGTACAAGAAATAAATATAGTGATTGACTAAGATTAGTTTAGTACGTGTTTAACAGAATCGAGGCCAGTATTCTTCTACGACCTGCTAACTTCTTATGGATCACTTTTCATGTTATTTTTAGTATAGCACCTATACCAGAGCAGCTCCAAACAGAATCATTTGCATGTGGGTACTTTATAAGCTTTTGAATCCTGTATATGTTTTTGTTTATTTTAAGTATTTCTATCTTGTAGCACTCATTTTGTAGGTATAAAATTCGGCTCCCAATACATAGTGTAGTTCTGTAGAAATATACTTACTCACTTTCAGTAAAAATATTGAGTTAATAGTTTGTCTTACCTACATTAATCTTCTAAAAGACATCTACTTACATAAAACATAATAATTGCCACCACCTGAAGTTTTTGAGGTATTTACGGTTATTCTCAAATCCGTTTGCAAACTACAGCAGTAAACACTAAGTTATGAAACTTGCACGATGCAAGCGACATCTGTAAACTAAACTGCTAGATTTGATATGCAAACGTGGCCTCACACAGCCAAACTTTTCGACTAAGTTTGGCTACCTGGGAATTTCTTAGGGCTGCCGCGTGTTGTGTAGGAATTTTTAAACATATATATCATATCCATTGGAAATATTATGATAACAATAGTTAACAGAAACTGTTTCAAATTACTAATTGATGTATCTGAAGAGGCATTTCCTTTAAAAGATCCTAAAATCTCTTTTCTGTCTATATTCTAAATAGTGCAAGTACTTTACAGTACGGTATTGAAATAAAACTACTTTTAAACGGATTCTTTCGCGGTTTATTTTTTATTTATTTCCCGGCGTTTCGATGCCTTTGCAGGTGTCATGGTCACGGGTAGACTGAGGTGGTATTTGTCTGGATATGAGATGTTACTTTACAGTATAATCCCGTTCATTATCAAGCGTTGACCATGAAATCCATGGACCTGACCGGCCTTCGAGATTATTGTTAAAAAACCCTGACAACCCTAATAACGATAAGTTGGACGGTTATGACCAAGACGTGGTTTGAAGAAAAACAAAAACCCACGCACCACGTTCAGAAGTTTTATCTTAAACCACATGCAGTGGGATAGCTAATGGGATCAGATTAAACTGGATGAAACTGCAATAGAAACTTAATAGTTGGACACTTCCAGTAGAAGTAGTAACTTGTTGTTGTTGAGTATATAATAATAATAGAGATGTAAGTCTTATTTTTTTGTTGATGTTTGGTTTCTGGAAGAATGGGCATTCTTGGTATACAGGATTATTTTAAAAGGTGTGCGTATATCCTACGAGGTAATCAGGTGCATAAAACTGAACCACTATCCCCAAGGAACATGGTCAAAATCTTAAAAATGAAATTTTCATACAAAGTGACAGATCGAGTGACTTATGTTGGTATGAAAAGTTGATATTTAATTTTAAGATTTCAGCCTATGTTCCTCGGGAAAAATTGTAAAGTTTTATGCACCTGATTACCTCGTAGGATATCCGCACTTCTATCTATCTATACATATAATAAAACAGTAAAAAAACTGTGTCTGTACATTGAATATATTAAAAAAAAAATTATTGAGGGGGGTTTACAAACACTTATAGAGCACGAATCCAAAAAAAAAAATCTGTCTGTTTGTCTGTATGTCTGTTTGTCTGTATGTCTGTTTGTCTGTTTGTCTGTTTGTTTGTACACGCTAATCTTCGGAACTACTGGACGGATTTGAATGTTTTTTTTTTGTTGTATAGGTATTAAGTCTGGGCAACATATAGGCTATAATTTATCTTGGAAATTTGAACACCTGATGCAGAACCGCAACAGACCAGCTAAACTATAAGAGATACAAAAATGGTACCATAGCAAAAATTGTTCCACGTGATGAGCATTTTCTGCTGAGAGAATAAATTTGAAGATCTGGAACACCTGATGTGGAAGTCCAAGAGCCCGGGTACACCATACCATATATAGGAATAACGTCTTAGCAAGAGTTGTTCAGCCTGATGAGCACTCTCTGTTGACGTATAAAAATTGAAGATCTGGAACACCTGTTGTGAAAGTCCAAGAGCCCGGCTACACCATAACACATATAGGAATGACGTCTTATCAAGAGTTGTTCAGCCTGATGAGCACTCTCTGTTGACGTATAAAAATTGAAGATCTGGAACACCTATTGTGGAACTCCAAGAGCCCGGCTACACCATAACACATATAGGAATGACGTCTTAGCAAGAGTTGTTCAGCCTGATGAGCACTCTCTGTTGACGTATAAAAATTGAAGATCTGGAACACCTATTGTGGAACTCCAAGAGCCCGGCTACACCATAACACATATAGGAATGACGTCTTAGCAAGAGTTGTTCAGCCTGATGAGCACTCTCTGTTTTCGTATAAAAATTGAAGATCTGGAACACTTATTGTGGAACTCCAAGAGCCCGGCTACACCATAACACATATAGGAATGACGTCTTAGCAAGAGTTGTTCAGCCTGATGAGCACTCTCTGTTGGCGTATAAAAATTGAAGATCTGGAACACCTGTAAGTTGTCGAACTCCAAGAGCCCGGCTACACCATAACACATATAGGAATGACGTCTCAGCAGAATTGTTCAGCCTGATGAGCACTCTCTGTTGACGTATAAAAATTGAAGATCTGGAACACCTGTAAGTTGTCGAACTCCAAGAGCCCGGCTACACCATAACACATATAGGAATGACGTCTTAGCAAAAGAGGTTCGGTCTGATGGGCATTCCCTGTTGACTTATAAAAATCGAAGATTTGAAACATCTGACTTGGAAATCAAAGCTATCACTAATTTCACTGTATAATTTTAAAATAACATAACCTTTCGGACTGATTTTGGATGACGATGGTATATCATTTATATTTCGACTCTACTGGCCAAAACTCCCAATTTTTTTTTAATTTTTTTTATCGAATATATTATATGCCTTCGGGCTTATGTTATTTGAGCGTTTAATTTACTTTGCAGTCACTTAGATTTTAATTGATCAGGTATTTTCACAATAAAACTATAACCATGATGAAAGAGGTCAAATCTTTCCCAATGTTCCAAAGGAGCTAAATAGGCTAAATAATAAAAAGGATTGAGGATCATAAGATCCCAAGAATCTACTGAAGAGCGTCAAGAGAGACTTGATGCTGTTCGAGAAGATCAGGCTGCAACTCGCTCCGTGGAAACCTCTTCGGATCGCGAAGCACGCCTGCATTCTCATCGTATTTACGTATCTACATCCAGGTCTGACCGCTGATCGTGAGCAAAAGTTCTGATGGGCATTTCCTGCTAATTTACAAATATGAAAGATCTGGAGGGTCTCGAATCGTCTCGCGCATCACATTGTTTTCCCGTCCCCGGGCTCTGAGAATTTGACATCAGACGTTTCAGATCTTTTATTTTGACGACCCTGTTGTTGCTGGCATAAGCAACAGGATCCGCGTACGAAGTTGCGGGCAGAAGCTAGTTTAAAATAAACCTGTATACTACAGTTAATAAGTAATCAGATTAGGTTTCTACAATTGAATTACAAAGAAAAGTAGCAGAGAGCTCTTAATATCGTAATCGTTGTTACAAGTCTTAAAACCAACCAACGTCACATACAATCTTATTATAGATATTTTCCAAAAAATATCCTAAAAAGTTGTGGCAGACGTCGAGCTTACATTTAATTCTTATAAGTCTGACTGGCAAAGGAAAAGGCAAAAAATTTTATTTAATGCCAATGATTCGATTCCGAATTGCGCAAACTTTCGCATGATTAATCGTTGAAAAATAATCCAATGTACACAAAAGGGATCTGAAACATTCAGGAACATAACTGGGTTGGAATTTCGGGTGTACTATAGCTTAACTCGGTCACTCAGTGTTCTGCAGTTTATGCGAACAGAAGCGAAAGAATAAATATTATTAGCATTGGGTTTCAATAACAGAATCAGTTCTTATTGAAGAGCCCAGTGACATGTCCTTGTAGCCCTTATGCTACAGAAAAAAAAAACAGAAAAAAAGCAGATGCAATGAAAACTACTGACATTGATTGATTATTTCCAAACTAAATAAATATAAGCTTTGAATTTTCATAATATTCATATTAATTCTAATAAAGCTTGAAGTTTATCAAGGCCTCATCGCATAAACCTTGAAATATGAACGGTCTTTATAATAGAACTGGAAAACAGAGCGAAAACGCATTACCATTTTGTATGGTCATCAAATTAAAATGTCAGAAGTAATTTCTCGGCTTTGTTCTCCCAACGGCAAAGCAGTATGTCACGTGCATTGTTAACCCAAAACTTAGCCTCAGAATTTTGTTTATCTGTCTCCAGTAAAGGCAGCTTTGTTTACAAAGGCATGATAAAATGGGGACGCATTGCCCCCTGTTACAACCTTTTTTGGGTTGTTTGTAGTGAAGACTTTCGGCCAGATATTATTATATTTATGTGTTTCTTTGATATTTCATTGTGATATAGATATTTATCAGTAGGATACCAGATACATATCGAAGTAATATTTATTAGGCTTAAAACTCCAAACTTGCACATAATTATACCATTAGTATAATAGTATGTAGGTATAGCTGCGTCATATTCAGCAGCTTCATTATATAATGTATTTTTTTTTACATTTTTACTTTGTAACCCTAAAATGAATTCGTACCTCAATAAACTTCCATGACACGGGTCAAAAACTTGCTTTCTCTGCTAGATTTTGGCAAACACACAAACAGCTTTTACACATCTCCGTATTTGCCGTTTTAGTAAGGTTAAAAACCGAATCATCACAAAAAATACAATGTCCTTTCCCCTGTCACGTTTTCTTGTCTACTCTGACATTATTTGCTCTATCTCAGCAGTTTTTGTGAAAAGATTTTCTATTATTTTATTTTGGTATAATTGCCGAAATACTCGGTTTCGAAAAGATATTATGTAAATATCTTTTCAAAATCGAGTATCATAAGTAGAAGTGACTAATAGTTTCATCCACTTAATGTATTGTTTTGTTCAGTGCCTCGTAGTAGTTAGCTATGCATAAGACTAGACAGCTCATTCATATAGGGTCTGACCACAGCGTAAAAACAAACTTCATAGGCTGTGTTGTGGTGCTGTTACTAAAAGGGTATATCCAAAAAGGACAAAAAACACATTATGTAGGTATATTCGGACAGTATTATAACCAAAAAGGTTTTAGTCCTTTGTATACATAAAATAAAATTGATAATTGTATTTTTAAACGTTGTTTACACGATAAATATTGTTTCAGAATCGCAACTCTATTATTTATTCAAATGCCTCTGTGTTCATTTATTCTAAGTGGTTAGAAATACATAATTGCTTGTTTTAATCCCCTCTCTGTCATATTTTCATTATCACTAAAAGCTCTTAGTTTATAAATAATTATGTTGTAGAGGAGGATTATAATACTTGAAAGTATGGTTCGTGTCTTTAATAAAGCGTTGTATCTTGTCTTTACTTTGAATTGTAACTTAAAATAAAAAGATTTACTAAAACAGTTACGTTCACGTCTAAAGCTAAATATTCTTTTTATGGCTTCGAAGTTCGTGAAGTTTTATAATTATTTCCAACATCAGCTTTTTTAAAACCGATTGTCCTAGCTTAAAGAAAAACAAAACAAAAGAAAGCTTAAGGTAAACAAATAAAACATTTTACAGTATTTCCTCTCAAATTCTTCTTAAGATTTTTTGTTTCTCCAGCATTTTCTACTCATAGGATCGATAATTACATAAACAACTTGGTGCAGTAGGATTAGAAACTTTTTTACTCCGCGTTACTTCAAGTTAATAGAAAAGTTTCAATGGTATTGCCACTAAGGGATCTTTGTACCCAACTGTTGCAAAGTGAGGGTTGTTTTAAACGGATTTTTAAACGTATTAAAACTTTTTTATTGGTTGTAAACTGCCAGTATTATTTTTAACGTACGTAAAGATATTTTTAAGAAAAATAACAAATATTTAAATATATTTTTTTAAATCCCTTTTTAAGATGCGGACGTTCGATAAACTGTCAATCGTGTACTTACATCTAAAAACATCGTTATAATAGAAAATAATAATATAATATCTATAATTAGATATACTTACGTGAAAAGCCCCTCGAATCAAAGGACCAGCTTGACCCACGTACAAAGTCGAAGCTGAATCGAAGACCAGTTCCAATGGATTCCTCTTCACAACAACGGTATCAAACTCGTGGCAATTCAGGAACAGCGTGACGTTTTCAGTTGTAACCCTCAAAGCGAACCTACTCCATTTCTTCGCAAAAGATGGAACAACAAATGAAGCTATTGTTTGAGATAACGCATAAATATTAGCATCAGTATACAGTAGAGATATATTTGTTAAACCAGGTCCAGATGGAATCAATTGTACCCCTAACTGTACCACAGTTTCTAAAGGGTTCACAACAGAGAATAAGAATCCGCCATCTTTATTTGCCGGTCTTACTGTAGCTGTTATAGAGTATTCTGCGTAAAGTTTCTCTGGCATGAACAGTCGGTATGGGGACTTAATATCAGATCCAGGCATCAGACCGTAAGCCGGAAACCCATCAAGACCTTCGTCGAAATATTGCGTTTTCGGATTACTGAACGGTACTCCAATTGCGTGCAGCAGGTCGTACTCCGGAATATCTGAAAAAACAGAAATATCTTGTTAAGAAATCTCATATAAAAATGTCGTGGCAGTGTTCGTTATCAAATTTCTCCGAAACGGCTTTTTATACACATACGAGATAAGGTTGGCCATCTTCAAAGTATGACAAAACACCGTTTGCTGGGTTTCTATGTTTTTTTATTTATTGCATGAAACAATTAGTAAGATAGATTTAAAACTATATACTTAGATGAAACTAAAACTAACAAAAAGCAATCAAAATTTTCATTTATTTTATTTGATCACTTAAAAATTGTTTCCTTTGAAAATTCTGTGGGGTGGTGCAGTCGTTAAATGCAACTAAGTAAATTTATACTCCGACTCTCTCAGGCTGAGTGGCTTTAATATGGATTTCTAGGACGATAATCGTTATTCCAATGACATAAAAGTTATATGGCTGTTAAATTTCAAACCTAAAACCTCAAATGTCAATAAACTGCGACTTTTCGATATTACCATTAATAATCAGCCTATTTTGTTAAAGTATAGATACTAGGAATTATATATTTTGTTGATGAAATAAAATGTTTAGTACTATTATTATCCATTTATTTTGACATGGTGACAATGGGGCCAAACGAGAAGCACCAGCTTTCAAATGAAAAAAGAATCATCAATACATCATCATAGGTACACCCAGTAGAAAGTTTGAGGAAATAAACATAAAAAAAAAATTATTGAACTGCGAATCTAGCACCTCCTCCTTTTGGAAGTCAGTTAAAAAACTATGTCGATCTGAAAAGATACATACATAAACATAATAAATTATTTTCTACATTTTGTTTACAGACGACCTACTATATAAAATTGTCCTACTACTTCATTCGTCGGTAGAAATGATTAAAAAAAAAAACATGCGTGCGTACAAAGTACACATGTCAGAAGTGAAACTTCTTTGGCGAACTAATTTATAAATCTTGTTTATATTTATACAAATCTAAAACTTTAAATTTCCAAGATTAAGAGGAAGGGAAAAAGGAAGATAGGTTAGGAATTTAATTGTCATTAAAATAAAAAAAGGTTTGAAAATTAATGTAAATTATAAATTTAATTTTTTCAATTTATTTCTTCAATATTTACATTGTTTGACATAACGTTTATCTAAAATAAATAAAAATAAGTATTGTTACAATAATTAACAATAGCGAGATACACAATTTGTAAAACAGTAACTATTATGCAAATGCGCTTCGTCTATGGTCTCACATGCAAAAATTCTAGATTGAGATTGAGACGAATACATGTAATTTCATATAGAGAAATGTCCTCCATCTTGGATCAGGAACTTTTGCGCGATAGACATTTCCGCGAAAGCTTGACCTCATTTTTATTTTTAGTGACCTCGCAAATCTTAAAAATGACTTATCACAAAAAAATGCATATTTTTCTCGGTGCCATCTTGGATTCTAATTTCGACCCCATAATCGTTTTTAGCGACCTCGGGTACTATGAAAATGACACCCATGATGAAAAAAATGCATATTTTTCTCGGCGCCATCTTGGATTCTAATTTCGACCCCATAATCGTTTTTAGCGACCTCGGGTACCATGAAAATGACACCCATGATGAAAAAAATGCATATTTTTCTCGGCGCCATCTTGGATTCTAATTTCGACCCCATAATCGTTTTTAGCGACCTCGGGTACCATGAAAATGACACCCATGATGAAAAAAATGCATATTTTTCTCGGCGCCATCTTGGATTCTAATTTCGACCCCATAATCGTTTTTAGCGACCTCGGGTGCCATGAAAATGACACCCATGATGAAAAAAATGCATATTTTTCTCGGCGCCATCTTGGATTCTAATTTCGACCCCATAATCGTTTTTAGCGACCTCGGGTACCATGAAAATGACACCCATGATGAAAAAAATGCATATTTTTCTCGGCGCCATCTTGGATTCTAATTTCGACCCCATAATCGTTTTTAGCGACTTCGGGTACCATGAAAATGACACACATGATGAAAAATTTACAAATTGTCGTCGGCGCCATCTTGGGTTTTAATTTGGAACCCATAATCGTTTTTAGCGACCTTGGGAACCATGAAAATGACACCGATGACGAAAAATTTGCAAAATTTCCTCGGCGCCATCTTGGGTTTTAATTTCGACCCCATAATCGTTTAAGCGACCTCGGGAATCATGAAAATGACACCCATGACGAAAAATTTGCAAATTGTCGTCGACGCCATCTTGGTTTCTTGGCACCCATTTTAATAAAATTATTATATTTATTAAAACTAATAGAACTAAACTAACACCAGATAGCCCTGAAAGTTAGCTCCCGAGCTACTAACATGGTAATGTATGCAGCTCGGGAGCGCCCTTCCCCCGTCTCGCCCCTCGCACCCCGCACGATTGCCCTGTCTAGACGTCTTCGTCGAACGACTGTATGATGTTAAGACTGTGATAGCACTATGCGTGATACGACGTTCGCTCTGTCTCACTTTTTCTCTCAATCTTTCTCACTCGCTTGCTATACTCTCACTCCACGGCTAGTTGCTCATGCTACGTTCGCCCTGTCTTACTCTCTCTCAATCGGTCTCGATCATGAAGGTATAGATGAAAACCTTCATGGTCTCGATCACTCTCTCTCTCTTTTCTGACACTTCCGTTCAAAGACATTGTAATGTATTCTACTACTTCCGTTGCATACCGGCGTGACGTTTCATCTGTAAAAATTTTACCCTCATGCGCCAAAAGAAGTTTCACTTCAAAACATTTTCATTTTAAAAACTCGAAACCCGCATCCTGTTTTTAATTCAACCACCATTTAGAATTGCAACCTGTAGTAGACTCTTAGGGGAAGTGGCGTCCTGAAAACTGTAAGCGTTACTTTAGAATCATTTAAAAATACCAGAGTTAAGGGCCTAAAACACACTACACATACAGTTGTGGCGGCCTAGCGGTTCAATTGACCGGATTCGCATGCACATGGTTGCGGGTTCGAACCCAAGCAATTACTAATGTGACTTTTTCAAAGTTACATAATTATTATTAATTATTGTACTTACTTAATTTTTTCTAAGACACCATTGACAAAACGGTGAAAGAAAAGATCGTGAGGAAACCTGCATTCCAAAATTTGGAATCTTATATCGCCAATCCGCAATAAGCCAGCGTGGTGATCATCCTTCTCTATATTGAAAGAGGCCTGTGCCCAACAGTGGGACATATAAAAGCCGTTATTATAATGCCCTGAAAAAGAAACTAGTAGAGGCTAGTTTTGTTGCAATTGCAGTATGAAGTGTCGATCGGTCGATCGATCTAATGAGTTTCCATTAAAGTTGGGTGACTATTCTTAGATACAGGCGATTATAGTTTCTAGAGTCTAGACAATGCAATCAAGGCGCGACGATTTGCATTAATTTTGTAGTTCGTAATCGGTTTTGTGTTTCTTATACGTAATATCCTTTAACTGTTGTATTACGGTATCTATATAAACGTTTAGTCTAGGAATAGCGTCTAAAAAGTAAATTAGAATACTTTTTTTTGTTTCTCTCAATCTAGGAATGTGGGTCGCACCTTAATCATATTCTCGTTAACCCCTCATGCTAAGCTCAATGCTTGTGTTACGAGTGGATTCACGTCGGTACTCACTGATCGCAAGTCCGACGCCCTAGCCAATATACTACTGTCGCTTCGACTCTTTTACTTTGATATGTTATATAATGTGATTCAGTACATTTGAATTTATAACCATAATAATATGAATTTCACATAAGATATAGCGATATGCTCTGAAAATTATTATACTACTGCGGCAACACATAAACATAGAAATTATAATATAGTATCAATAGCTAAAGACGAGCGAAGCAATCTCGGTTATAAATAATTTCTGCTCTGCACATTACCTTATGCATTTTGAAAGAACGATCTTCGTAATGTTTCCGAAGAAGCCCTTTACAACGTAGCCCTAAATAATTCAGATTCCTCCACAAGCCGAGTGTACTGTGTACATGCAAAATATTTTCCGGAAATTTCTAGTCCACTTCACAGAAGTCAGAACAAAATATTCGTAACGCGTTGCAAGGAACACAGTCATAACACAAATACTTTAGACTACTTTATGAATACCATATTAGGAATGTTTTCTAACCAAATATTATGGTCTGGTTTATAAGCAAAAACAATTTAGTCATCATGATCTGAAGGAATGGAGAAATATTAGGAGTCAAAGTCAAAGTATTTATTGCATTCATGGTAGATAGGTTCTTATATAAAAGTAATATTCTAGGTTACACATAATAGATAGTTACTAAAATTAATTTCTTATTTCATACTGTCAATAATTTACTTTTTTTATTTTTAAATTCCATTTGTACACCTAAACGGTAAGAACATGATGGTCTAACTGTTATATTTCCATCTCCAATGTGCATTTTATGTATTATTGATGTACACATGTTTTATACAAATAAAATATCTTTATCTTTAAACCCTGCTAGGGCACAGCAAAAATTGGGTAGAATGGTTATAATAACAGGTATTCACTTGTTATTTTTATATCAATCAATCAACTCAGCCTATCGCGGCCCACTGCTGAACCTTTAGATCCCCGTGGATGTCGTAAGAGCACACAACACCCGGTCCTCCGTTTGAAGGCTGTGTTGAGCTTCGCAATCATCAAGGTATTTGCCCTAGTCACCACGCTGGGCAAGGGTTGGTGACCGTATTCTATTTTCAGTTAAGGAGAACGCTGCTGCCCATTCTCTTTGTTTTTGTATCACTTAGTCGCCTCTTACGACACCCACGGGGAGAGAGGGGAGGTTCAATACTATGCCGAAAATCCACCGCATATTTTTATATCAATTACAGAAATTATCCTACATCTACAGAAGTCAGTGACTTTTAAACAAATGTCTTAACAAGAGTCGGGACCTCGAAAACAAAGTTAAACAAGAATGGAAATCATATAATTAAAGTATTATATATCTTAAGGTAACTTGAGGTCACCGAACAGAGGCAAGTTTTAAATGTTACTTTCAAGTTTACACAAGTGTCCCTTGAAGTCAAATATAACTTCAGTAATCGAAATAAAAACTTCTTATTACTGAATATTATTAAAAACTTATATTTATTAATTTGTGATGTAATTAAAACGTCTTCTGCACTGAGTATTAAAAAAATGTATTGATAACCATGTCACTTATCTAGCTTGTTCATAAACTCTGGAAAAAGTTTTTTTTCACAACTATGGATCGAATTAACCTTGGTTTACAGGGATACTACCGAGAAAATTTAATATTATCGGGACACAAAAAGTCACACATGGACTTTATTTCCCACTACCTAGAAACCAAATTTTATCAAAATAGGTCCAGCTGTTCGAGAGAGAAGAAGTTTCAAACAAACACACACGTGTGTATGTTTGTTTGTGTGTACACATGTGTTTATATTAAAAAAATGTGAGAATATTAAATATATTCTTATTAAAAACATAAGTGACAAATTGTTTGAAGCAAGAAGAGGCTGTAAAAACCGTCCGTTCAGTACCGTCATTACAATAGGCCTACAATAATATTATAACATCTTTTAGGTAGGGTAATCTTATCCGGAATTCTTCATTAAGCAACATTAGAAAACATCACAAATGTTACCTAGTAAACAAATTGTAAATAAGTCTTGCAACAAACGGTAAGATTAATGAGTCAATGCATGCGACGCGCGTAACTCGCATACATAGTTCCATATATTTGCATGCCTCTTGCTGCTTCCTGTCGCATCCCCACTATATGTTCCCGAGAGAACCTTGCTCTTTATGTTAATAAGTGAACGGACAGATTGGGGGCAAACTTTATTTCAACTGCATTTTTTTAACTTCTTGAATTGTTTTACAGTACAATACCGAATTACGATTGGAAGATTAGATTGCCTAAAAATATCAAGATAAGATGATAGATGCCTTCGATAGTATCTTTTTTTACCCGACTAGGGTGAAGCCAAAAGGAATGGTAGCGATTATGGCAGTCTTTGTATCTATTTTTGTATACCCCTCTGATGAACGAATTTAAATGAATGAGGTGTCAATGCATTTACCTTTGAATGCTTGACGTTTCGGCCGAGTTACACTGGCCTGGGTAAATGCATGAGTTCGCGTTAATTCCCGTGACGTGATAGTTTTAAAGCCAATATTTCTCTACAATTTTCATAGGTCCAACACAATTTCCTAAGCCCAAGAGGTTTCCTTGCGATACCGAACGTCAAACCTTTGTAAAATGTTTCGATTTGATATAGCCGCCTAATACTCTTTCAATTTGTTGCGATATAGAATTCCTCGGGGTTAGTAGAGAATGCTATTATGTCATAAGAGCTATTTGTTGTAGCTATTCGATCAAAATTGCTGCTTCAACTAAGTCCATCCTTCGATACATCATAACTTAGTTGGAATTATTTTCTACTTGTTTAAACACTTATATTAACATTCATATTAAGGGCCATTCTTATTATCTATATATGAAAGTTTTTTATTTTATTTATTTTGAGCCCGAACTGTCCCACTGTAGGGCTAAGCCCTTTCTTCCTTCCACATTCCTCTCTCAAGGGCCAATTGAACAAGGAGTGGCCACTCCTTGTTAAAGGCGTCCAATTTGTCCGTCCATCTCCGCCTGGATCTTAAACGTGGCCGTCGTCTTTTGGGGAACCATACCTATTGATAATGATTTTAAATTAAAGCTTTGTATAATACTGGCCTATAAACGTCCTACTGCTGGGCACAGGCTTTTTGCTATATAGGAATGAGCATTGATCCCCACCCTTGCTCATTGTTGGTTGACAATTTCAGATTCCAATTTTTGGACACCTGTTTTCCGTCACCGTTGGTCAATGATGTTTAAGAATAATTCAGAAAGCACATAATAACTTTGAAAAAGTCACATCTATACTTGCCTGGGTTCGAACCTGCATATACATGCGAATCCGTTTATTGAACCGCTATGCTACCACGACGAAAGCTTGTTAACGAGCACAAAAACATAAAACAATCATTAAAATAGAACAGAAATCTCGTCTAACCCATTTCAAACTGTCACCAACGTAACGACGAGCAATACACTCGAATCATGTTCATAGGAACCGCACAACTATCGCACGGAGTACACTTAAACATAAAATTAAATACTCTACTATATTCCACGAAGCAAGGCACTTTTCATACGAATTGTTTGAAACGCCGAGACAATTAACGCTCGACGATTTTCTCCGCTTTGTATAGTAAATGGCGCAGTTAAAACGATTGCGGTTCTCAGAATAGGGATGAGCATTTCAAACGACGCAATATAGGTTTATCATCGGCATGTAATTACGAAGCATGTGTCTACATTTTGTACTACTTTTGGGGTGGGGTATGTGAAGTAAAAATTCGTAAAACGGAACGCAACACAAACAGGATCAATTATTTTGATTGGTGGATTGAGGTCACGCGCCAACACGTGAAAAACTATATGACTGTTTGTATTTTCTTCGTAGATTTGATATTTTAGGCTTTTATGCTTTAATGTTATTAATTTTTAACCGACTGCAAAAGAAGGAGGTTCTCAATTTCCTACTGAATCTTCTTCTGCCTAGCCTTTTCCCTAGCTATGTTGGGGTTGGCTTCCAATCTTACTGGATTTTGCTGAGTACTATATTTTACATGGAGCGACTGCCTATCTGACCTTCACAGGCCATTTTACTGGGTAATACAGTATCCCATAGTAAGACTGGTTTTCAGAATCGACTGTCTAAGATCACCGTATCAATTTCTTACTGAATATCTCTGATAATTTGGAATATATAATTTAAAAAATCACACGCATGTATTCACACTGTTAAAAGTCACTTCAATTCAATGAGTAGGTAGAGGTCCCATATAAATTGCCTGAAAAAAATAGTTTGGTTTCTAAATCGAATTATTGGAATATGTTACTAAGAATGTCAAACGAAAGGAGTACCTTATACTTTTGTGCAAATTGAACTGGGTTTTTAACATTCATATTAACGTTCAGTAGCTGAAAAATTCGCCGCTGTATCAACGTTAGGTAGAATTATGACTGTTCTGTAAGTCTTTCATGATGATAGTATTCACTATATAGTAATTTTTTACACACAATTATAATACTAGGTATCACTATTACAGAGAAATCAAAGGAATTATCATAGAAGGTCTATTCATCGCAAAAATTACGGGAACATCCTGTGTTGAACCCATTTTCTATAGAACCGAAACTAACCGCCGCGCCGCCGCCGTAATAGCAATAGGGATTGAACATAATGGATGGATGGTATTGGCTATTCGATAGTTTGGCTAGATGGTTTTAGATTTTAGTCCCAGTCCAGTCTAGACAGCTTTGATTAAGAGATGAGTAGATGACTTAGAATTAGAATTAAACATAAATGCACGGATCGCCGAGTGGTATAGGTCACCACACTAATTAACACATGCACGACGTGCTGTGGGTTCGATCCCCGCATGGGACAAGCATTTGTGTCATCCGCAAATGCTGTCTTTGTGCATGTGATTCGAATGTTTGTGAAACCCCCGCGACACAAGAATTAAATACCTTAACCCCTCGTGCTAAGCTAAATTACCTGTGTTACTAGTTATTTCACGTCGGTAGTGTAATGGGTGGGATTCGAACAGACGTCCACATGATCGCAAATCCAACGCCCTAGCCATAAAGATACAGCCGTTTATATTTGTGTTTGTAAATTATGTAAACTATAATGAATGATTTATGGCTTGATAATTAAAAACAATATTAGGTTTTGCGGCTAATGATTCCATCAAATAAATGAATAACATTTGGAGGTTAATTCGAGACATACGATAAGCTATGATTGAAGTCGTCTTCAAATTATTATTTTTTATTATTTGTGTTGTGTTTATGTTAACGTTCTTAAGACGAACATCACTAATAATAAGTTCTAAATGTACCAAATCTTCTTTGGAATTTTAAGTCGAATATACAAATTACGAATGTCGCAATCAAAGTAGGAAAAATATTATATTATTAGTTAAGTCAGCTTTATCTTAAGTTCTAAATTTCTGATGACCGTAACTACCGTACCTAATGAATACCAAACGGTTTTAATAAAGTTATTAATTTGAAAATTCATGTTTTTGTGTATTTGCTGTGGCGTTTTATCGCCTTTGTTATGATTTATTGATGAATTAGGCGTTTCAATGAAGTGCCTTTTAAATATTTATGAGATTTTAAGCAATGAGCGATGGGGACCGAGTGTTCAATTTCCCCTTTCATGTTTATATTTTTTTGTGATTGATTGAGATTTTTTCATTAGCAAAAGGTATACGCTTAATGTTTTTGTTTAAAATAGTAGGTCTGGTTCAGGGTATATGCAGATTGTATATTTATAAAAAAACGTTCTGTTGGTGTGGTTGACTCCAAAACTCGAGTCAGAATATAAGTCGAGTAAACTTTTACTTTTACTTGGTGGCCTAGCCGTTCAAAGATTGGATTCGCATGCACATGGTTGCAGGTTCAAACCCGGGCAAGTACCAAAGAATTTTTCAAAGTCAATATGTACTTTCTTAATCATTCTAAGACATCATTGACAAACGGTAAAGGAAAACATCGTGAGGAAACCTGGATTCCGCAAATTGGAATCTGCAATCTTCAACACCCAATGAGCAAGCGTGGTGATCAATGCTCATTCCTTCTCTACATGGGAAGAGGCCTGTGCCCAGCAGTGGGACGTTTATAGGCCGATATTATAAACTGTTACTGATACAAAATACCCATTTGTAGTGTATACGGCTAGCATTTACTTAACCAGGTTATTCGCTAATATTTTATTACTATTGGCTGTTAATTACGTTTACGAGTATGCTAATGTTTAACAGTGGTCGGATATTAGTTAAAATTATGTGTTGAATACTAATTAGATATTAATTATAAACAATATGCGTAGCTTTCTCGTCGAAATTCTAGTAATAACTATAAGGTTTTAATATGAATTTAGTAGATAATCAAATGCTGGATTGATGACGCATACGACGTTAATTGTGTAACACATTAGTTTCACGTACTTACCATAAAATTTTTGTCTAAGCCTCGGGCATAAAATATTTTAAAAAACAGTGTTGATGGGTTTATTATAGTGCGCTCAGCAATTTCTTCCAGATAACAATTGACGGATTAGCATATTAAATATTAAAAAGATGGGTGTCAGATGTGGAAAATCTAGCGTCGCTTAGCAGTTACTAAAATGTTATTTTTGACTAAGCATACAGGCCTATAAATGTAAAAGGCCTCTTCCAGCGTTGATCATCACGCTGGCTCACTGCAGGTAGGCGATTTCAGATTCCAATTATTGGATTCCAGGTTTCCTCACGATGTTTTTCTTCACCGTTTGTTAGGTGTCTTAGAATAATTAAGAATATACTTATAATTTTGAAAAAGTCACATTTTAACGTGCCTGGGTTGAATCTGCAACCACAACATTTTTGAACTTATATGTCGGTATATTATAGTGTTGTGTTTGTGCGTTTGTTGATTACCTTGGACACTAAGCATCCAAATAAAAAATAGGTTCAAAATGATATGCTCAGTAAAGTGTGTTTACCAGTTTGGAATTTGGATCCAAAAAGTCCATCGTTGGCGGTGCACAGCGAAGACAGGAGCAGAACCAGGAACCATTGATACCTGTAATAAGAAATATACATTATGAGTATATTATTTTAATTAAAACTACCACAAAATGATATAAGCATAGGTATTTATTACATTGAATTATAATTATTTCTTGAAACACCACCACCTCTGTGGCATCTCGCTTCCACAAAAGCAACAGGCCTGCTTTAAGACCTAGTACCTTATTGCTAATTAAGTCTTGTTTGATGGGCCTGTTGGTCTAGTGGTTAGTGACCTTGACTGCTAAGCCGGAGGTCGTGGGTTCGATTCCCAGCCAAGAAGAATCTTTGTGTGATGAGCACGATCATTTGTTCTGTGTCTGGGTGTAATTTATCTATCATTTATGTATGTATTTAGAACTATATAAGTATGTTAATCAGTTATCTGATCACCATAGTACAGGCTCTGCCTAATTTGGGATCAGATGGCCGTGTGTGAGTTGTCCCAAGATATTATTATTATTTCTGATTAAGGAGGCACAAATTTTTAAAACGAAAACTCGATTTGAATATTAATTTCATTTGAAATCTGAAAGTAGCCAGTTTAAGTACCTATAGTTATTATTTTTATTTGAACGCTGAGTTTCCTCTTTCGCCAACATTCGCCCATTTCCCTCTTAATAAAACTGTCAATATTCGACGCTTGTTTTTCGTCGACGATTTTATAACAAACTGGTCATTAGTCTCCATGAATGGCTGAATCCCAAATATTGGATGAATATCTCTCTATGTAGGAACATTAATCTTTCAATACAGTTCGTTCAATAAATAATCTGTCAAAAGGGCCAATTCGCTTCTGGAAACAAACTTGGACGATTTAAGGAACGTTGAATTTCCAATTAGATCCATTTATACGTACATTTGAAACGGGAAGAAAAAGTGTGTATTTGCAATTCAGATCGCGTTTGAACGGTTCGACTGAAGAGAACCTTAATTGATACGAATATTGGCATTGAGTCGAGGATAGTTTACGCTTTTTAATTTCACTGAACCATCATTTAGACCGTTGTTGCCGTGGGGTTGCGGCATAGAATAATACCCCCCTCTCTCTCTACCCGTGGGTGTCGTAAGAGGTGACTAAGGGATATAGATACAAGGAGAATGGGCAGCAGCGTTTTCCTAAAGAACAAATACGAAAATGCGATCACTAACACAAACCAGTGTGGTGACTAGGGCAACAAAAAGCCCATAATTGCGCACCATAACACAGGCCCCACATTTCCCGTTAGTCCCACTGTGGAACACAGAACTTGGAAGCCTATGTTCAGCAGTGGTCCACGATATTGATCATTTAGGCAAAAAAGCCACTAAACCCAAGCCTAGTAACAAAATACGTCTTTATAAAACAATAAAACTCATTAAAGTTTTTTAGAACAGCATTATAACGATATCTTAAATTAATGAATCAAATTAATGACTAACCTGCCATAAATAACCTAAATGATCATGCCTTTCGAAATGAAACAAAGAGCTATAAACGTAAATTATAATTACTACGTGCTGGGTGTATCGCACATCATAAATTAATTTCTTTAGATTTCAACCCACGTGTACCAATATGAATAGGCAAGCTTTGAACATAATTTCTATTGCAGAAGCTTAGTAGATTTATCATCAATACGTAAATATCGAATGGGTATGATCTATTGCCACACCTTTGCTTCCTTCAAGCCGTTTCTTATAATTTGCGTGGGAATAACATTAATCTATTCTCGACTCAACTTACCGTAATTCAAGACATGTCGCAGTAATCATTATTTTATTTCTCAATCGAGTTTCTCAGGCTTTTGCAACGAACAATATATAAGACATTAATTTGCAATTCAATTACACGATGATAATCTTTGACCTACCATTTAATTCTATAATCAATACTTATCAAACTGCAGGCACGGTATTTAAGCCCAATTACTGAGATACCGAGTTCAATGACAGGTTGTATGCCAATTATTACAAATGCTACTTTTATTGAAATTTATCTGTTTTCGATTCAACGGTTAGTTAGCCCGAGTTTACGATGTTAACATTGATTTTCAAGCCCGTTTTACCAAATAAGGCCGATATAATAGTTCTTAATTGTATGCAAAATTATTTAATCTTACACATACAAAAACTGAAAACTAAAAAGAGAGTCCTATTTTCCTTTCAATTTAATCATAATCATGTGCAATAAGCACATGATTATGATTTAATAATTCAGAGTGTTTCTCGGTCTGTTTCAAAATACCTATAACATATTTTACGAACGTATGTCTGTCAGGCATGGACAACAAGACACATAACTTTATGTGAGTCAAAGGGCGCCTCTAAATCGTGATTACGTTCATAACCATGTTTTCAATCAACACAGAACTGGCAAAATTATGCAATTTATCATTACATAATTCTTTATGCTTAGTGCGAGTTTGTTTTACGTTAACGTGATCGACACGTTTATGACGTTCGGAGCTCCGATTGGCCAAGCTCCAAGCTCACACCAATCAGAGAGCCAAACGCGGTAAACGCCTCGATCGAGTTAAACGTAAAAAATCTCACATTAGGCACTCTGACTCTAACAAACATTTTATAGTCATGAAGTTTATCATGAATATCATGAATTAAGTCACTAATCAGCTTAATCCGTTCGCTCGTATCTTCAAACAAAACAACTGAAATACGCTGATTAACAAAAGTAGCTCAAACAAAATTTGCTCATATCATAAATATGAACTCCCCGTTTCAACTGAAGACCAACTTATTCGCAAAACAACGAGCAATTCGCTTGTTAAAGCAAAAGAAAACTTCATCTAGATATAGTTTTTAGGATTCCGTACCCAAAGAGTGAAAACGGACTGATGGACCCTATTATTACTAAACCACCGCTGATTGTACGTCCATTAGCAGAGTCCAAATTTTCACAGACTGTAATAGTATATTTCTAATGCCACTATTACACCACGACAATGGATCTCAAAATGGCGCCATGAAAGTAAAAAAGGATTGCATTTGTTTACAAATTATACTATATTTATTTAAACTTCACGTATATATACATGTTTTTATTTGTTTTTTATTTAAAAAGAACCACGCCTGCACTAAGGAACTTAATCTGGTGTCGCGGGGGTTTCACAAACGTTCAAATCACATGCACAAAGAACACCCAGACTTGGAACAAGTATCTGTGGATCACACAAATGCTTGTCCCTTGCGGGGATCGAACCCGCAGCTAGTCGCGCACAGACCAATATTATATTTTATAATTTATAAATAAATATTTCCAAACTAAACTATGTACACACCTAAAACTAATCTAAAATCATTAAAGGAGTATTAATTTTACTTTCCGATGATGAGAAAATCATATAAAACCATTTTAAACGACTTCTATCGATTTATTTTGATTTTAGTTCAGGACTTTTCAATTTCAACGCCTTTGCAGGTCTCATGGTCACGGGCAGACTGATTGCTAGCGTTTTAATTTCTTGTACAATTGTACGGAACCCATCACGTCGGGCTTGCACACTACTTTCATAGTATTGTTTGCATTGAACCTAAAGTATGTGTTTGTTAATAAATGTGAGGCAAGTGCCCCTTTGAACTGAGGCCCTAATAAAGTCTCGATTTTATTCGAAGCATAAGTTGCGTATCGCTCGGAATTTAATATGACAAGTTTTACTGGTGATATTGCGCTTTTGAATTTGTTCTTGTTATCTAAATAATTGTGTTGTTGTTTGATACTTGATATTAAGTGTATATTTAAAATAGAGGCTCATAAATTGATGTGCAATAATAAATTGACGTAATTGTTTATCTTGTATGGAAAATAAGCGAATTTTAATGCTTATCTTATTAGACAACATTACATTTAGTCCAAACTTTGATGGGCCTGTTGGTCTAGTGGTTAGTGACCCTGACTGCTAAGCCGGAGGTCGTGGGTTCGATTCCCACCCAGGACAAATCTTTGTGTGATGAGCACGATCATTTGTTCTGTGTCTGGGTGTTATTTATCTATAATATGTATGTATTTAGAAATATATAAGTATGTTTATCAGTTGTCTGGTTACCATAGTACAGGCTCTGCCTAGTTTGGGATCAGATGACCGTGTGTGAGATTGTCCCAAGATATTATTATTAGATATTAAGATATTATTAAACGTTTTTAAGACAGTGATTGTCTAGTTAGTCAAGACTCCCGAATTCTGAAACGAAAATTAACTTTAAGATGCCCTTAAATGTCTATCGGTCGCACATGACACTTAACGACACCTTCAAACTGATTGACGTTTCAGTATTCCGTCAAGACTGACGACTGACAATGATGACGTACGCGTAGTGTACGAATTAGCTTGTGACATTCACGCTGAATATTACATGGTAACTCGTACCCTGTACGCTGAATGATTCAGCGCGGTGTAAAAGCTAGCGTGTCTAGAAGTCAGTAAAAAACGAATAAGTCGCGACTAAATATCACGTCATAAGTGCGTTTTGACCATTTTCAAAATATTTTAAATGATTAGATATTGCGTCGTGGTGGCCTAGCGGTTCATTGAACGGATTTTCGAGCACAAGTTTGCAGGTTCGAACCCACTACAGGCAAGTACCAATATGACTTTTAAAAGTTTAAAATTTCTTAATTATTCTAAGACATTGACAATCGGTGAAGAAAAACATTGTAAGGAAACCTGGAATCCAAAAATTTTTATCGGAAATCGCCATCCCGCAGTAAGCCAGAGTGCTGATTAAAGCTCGTTCCTTCTATATATAAAAAGAGGCCTGTGCCCAGCTGTGGGACATTTATAGGTCAGTATTACCTACATTATAATTATATTGAAACGCAATACAGCAATCTCTAAAGCGCAGGATACATACTTTTTCTAACCTCCGAGGTTGAGTGGCGTATACACTAGTGTTCAAGGTGTCGCCAGCTCTGAGGTCCCGGGTTCGATCCCCGGACGGATCAATGTAGAAAATCACTTTTCGACATTGTCTCGGGTCTGGGTGTTTGTGGTACCTTCGTTGTCTCTGATTCCATAACAAAAGTGCGTTAGCAAAGTAAGTAGTAACTTTGGATTTGGAGCAATGAATGTGATGTTGTACCATTTAATTAAAAACAAACTTATGAAAGGTCATTATTAAGTAGTTCTATTAATAAAGTAGTGCGTGGGAAGTGTTAGTTTGTTATTACATAAAGTGTATATTATTACAGGGACGTGAACCTCTCGAGTAATTACTTACAAGTCATTTTGTAAGGTACGTGGGCGAACAACTGTGATAATTACGAAAGCGGTGAGGATGTGTTTGTTTACCGACTTTTGCCCTTATACCATTATGACAATTAAGTCGGGACAAAGGCTAAATGTAAGCCGTACGGCTTGACTGATATAAAGGTCAAACCACGCTCGCCGCGGTTGGTTGGTGGATGGGTGACGATTTATAATTAAACCGAGACCTCAGAAACCACTTTAAGCCGGTCCCGACTGTCATATGTTGATCTTTGGCAATGGCTAAGTCATTATTAATCTGAAAATCAGTGTTATCATAATAATAATATCTTGGGACAGCTCACAGACGGCCATCTGATTCCAAACTAGGCAGAGTCTGTATGGCAACCAGACAACTGTTAAACGTACTTACCTATATATTTCTAAATACATAATATATATTATAGATATATAACACCCTAATATAGTATACTGTGTTACCAAATAAAATGGGTGGTGGAAATCAGATAGGCAGTAATTCATATAAAACACGGTATTTAGCTGAATCCGGTGAGACTGGAAAACCGACCCCAACATAGCTAGGGAAATATTCTAGGCAGAAGAATTAAGTTGGGACAAATAGAGTATGATAACAATGTGTTTGTACATGTTTTGGGTGTTTATATCTTAAAATTAAGTCAGTGCCATCTAAGCTTGCTAGACTGTGGAATGTTGCAAATGTATTTCTGAATGGCTTCGATAAATGAAAAAGGTAAGCTGGTCCGTTTCTCTTTGCGCTCTTTTAATTCTGTTTTTTTTTTACAACAGTTTTCCTACTAATATTATTATTATAAATGTGGATGTTTAGATGTTTGTTACTCAAACACGCAAAAACGGCTGAACGGATTTGGATGAAATTTTATACCGATTCCTTAAGTAGTTCCCGAGGGAAAATTGAAAATTGTTAACGAACTAAGACAGCAGACAGCTTTGAAATTAGGCAATTTTCTCTATTACAGCGCAAGCTACAACGTGGGTGAAAATTTAAAATTACTTTCACATTCTTCATTCGTTCAGTTAGTCCACGCAGACGAAGTCGCGGGCAGAAGCTAGTTTTCTATCAATAAAATTTCTTCTTCAGATTTTACTTCGTTCGTACATATGTCAACATCCTTATTTGATTTACTTACACTTTATTTTTCACTGAGTGAGTTTGTGCGGTTCAATTTATCATCTACAACGTCTAGATTAACACGCAATTTTCGCAAATTTTCATCAGCTAATGTTACGAGTATGATACTTTAATCGGTCAAAACTTTGATAAGAAAATAATATTTATTGCAAGGAGATAAGGTTGCTTTTCATAATTTGTATTGCTTTATACTTGTAGACTACTTAAGCTTGTTTCGGTAGAATACCGTGTGGGTTGCAGTACTACGAGTACTACGAGTAGTCGCTCGGCACTGCAATGTACTGCAATCGGACGATATTTGTCGCAACTTCTAAATTAGGCTTAAAAGGCATCGTGAGAAAGAATAATATTTTTTTATTATTTAATAAATGTTTTACATATTAATAATACAAGTTTATTATAAGCAATTTCCTTCAATAAATGCAGATCGATAATTTGTAATTAATAGATAATTAGATTACCAAGTTCTAAAGAGAGATTCTATAAAAAGAGATTCTAATGCATTGAGAACCTCATTTTTGAAGTCGGTTAATAACACGCAATTTGGAATATGGAAATTACTGAATACAATTTAACTAAAGTTCCGTTTTGATAATTGCACTTGAGTGCATATTAACACAAATTTAAATTGATTTTGATAATTTGATTTAAATTCATTGAGTTGAGTATCAACATATTTCTCTCATTTGTATAATGTAATTAAAGTAACATTTGATTTGAGATATCTCCGCTACACAACCGTATCAATTTATGTTAATTTGATTAGTTTATATGACTATACTATGTTTGTAGCATGATTCCCTTTATTAGGAAACCTCAAGCTACCAATGTAGCCCAGAAAACTAAAGTATGCAGGGTGATTTATATATATATATATATATATACACCTGCAACCCCGCAGGAGTAGATCATTAAAATCTTATGCAACAATGTTTGTTCTACGACTTTTGATAATTCTTTAGACATTTTTTTCGTACTAAACAAAATAATTTATACAGATTGGATTTGAGACTATTTTTGTGACAAATAGATATACTGATACTTTGTCATTTTATAAATGTGAAAGTCTGTTTTTATATTTTCACGCAAAAATATCGAAACGGATTACAATGATATTTGACATGGAGGTAGTTAATAGTCCTATGAATTGCCCTGTACCAATGTTTCGGATAAATATAGGTAGGTATGTTTAAGACGTTTCTATAAACAATTTATTTAAGTTATATTTTATGTTATAATGATTGTGTATATTATGTTTCTATAGTCCTTTGAACGTAGTAACAGGGATATTGTATTTGCTTAGACAACTGTATTCGCTTGGAATTCATAATAAATTCATCATATCAAATATCCTAAGGGTACAAGCACCCAAAACAACCCTTTAGCGAAACAATGACGGGACGTTTATAATACAACAGAATTCGCATAATCTCGTTATCAACGCATTGTTCTATCCTAACATCGGAGATACGGGACCATTCTGTACTGAATGGACCTTGAATCACGGAAATGGTCCGAATTAATTATCACGAAGGAACAAAGTCTCGAGGACCAATCCATCACGAGGGACGGACAGAGGTCTAATTTGTACACTATTCAAAATGGAAAACAATTAAATGGGGAATTTTCTAGCGCTTTTAGAAATTAGTAGTTGGCATTTGAAGATAAGGTTGCATTTCGTCGGATTGAGATAAGAATAAATGATTTTGCTGGTAATGAGATCAGTCGTTTTTCTTTAAACAACACAAGTAAAGTAAATCCCACCAAAACATTTATTTCAAATTGAAAGCCAAGTTCAATATACACGATATCGTGGCTGTCGACATCGCCGACATAATATTTAAGATAATACACGGCACCTGCGTCGCCAGATCTCTTTTTTTGAACTTGGCTTGACATGCTGCCTGCTGCGTTACCACGTTTTAAGTTTTTGATAATAGAATACTTTCTCCCGTTTTCTTGTGTGACATTTTCTGACGGTGCACTACAGTCGTGACGTAGTTGGCAATTAGAGATGTCAATAAAAGTCACATCGTGTTTCTCCTAAGCATAATAGAGATAGCAGCGTCAGTTAATTAATTTATCGATACATTGATGGCGGGCGCAGCACACATTTTAAATGGGACTATCTCTGCATACTAGGTTAATAGCTACAAATTGTCGTTACGAACTCGTGTAACCAAATATATCGTGTTTCGTTACGCTCTATATACTACGTTGATATGATGATGATATTAGGAGAAAAGGACTAGTTGTCTTTATGAAAATGCCTTCCTAATACACATTAAGAAACTGTTTACATAGGTAAGAAGTTACTTAATGGGTAGACATAGTTTCAGATTAACACTACAGTTCTTAGCTAGATTACTCGATGTTTTGTTGAATATTGGTGAGTCTATTTTACTCGATAATTTTTGCCACCCCTAAGTAAAATGAGAATAGCTCAAAGGAGACAATTACATATGAAACGCGTGCAGTTGTAGAAAAATTTCATTACACCATTTGCAAATACATAAAACTAAAACTACCTTTGTAAAGCTATACAGTTATGGGAGATACTACATTACACTCTGTTAATAATTCTATTAATATTGAGCTAAAGCAAATTGAGGTGGAAGTAAGCATAAATGCACAAACATTTCGGACATTAATAATTGAAATTACTCAAATATGGACTACAGCCCACACATGTCCATACACTGCGTCTATACTTGAAATATGTTCACATGGTTTACACTGCTACAGATTATGTCAATTGTACCGTCAGTAAATCAATTCTGTATCAATGTGAACCGACAATATGTAATCTAGGATACAGTGTCCGCCAATGATATTATAAGTAAAAAGGTGTAGATAGGTTACCTACACAAAATTCGATCTTCAAAAACGGCACACTAACTCACACATAAATAACTGAATATTGCAAAGCACACTACATTACGATTAGACGTCAAGGTAGGATGGCATGATTCGATTATCGCAAGCAAAAAAGAGACAAATGTAATTGGCGACATAAATAAATCAGAAATGACATTTTAGTGTCGCTTGCTGAGCGCCTATAACCTATCTTCACCTTTTTACTTATAATATCATTGGTGTCCGCCATTAATTTCGCGTTCGCGTGTCAATTGTTTTATTATTCACTTGTACACCAAGAATAAGGATATACATAATATAAACACGCGAAATAGACATAAGTTATGCGTGACTTCACACAGGCTGCATAGGGTACACAACTCATTTGTGGGGCTTGGTATTCGGCTTTACAATAAACTTCCTGTTAGTTTACTAGAGTTGCCCTTTAACTCATTTAAATCCACAATTAAAAGTAAGCTGTGTGAAAAGGCCTATTATACAATTAACGACTATTTAAACGATAAACATAGTTGGCATTCGCGATAGACACAAGACGGTTCCATGTGGAATGTTAATTTGTATTAATTATGTTTTGCTTTATAACCATGTTTTTATTTTATTTGATAGGCATACACTTTGTATGTAACAACGTTTGTTACCTTTTTTTGTTTTATATTTAATACGATTATGCGTATCTATATATAATTTATATCCAAATTATTACTTTTTCCTTTTACATCTTGGAATGTATAATTATATTAACTATAAAATTTAATTTCGTAAACATGTAATGGGATTGTGCACTTAATCAGTGTTTGAGGTTTCTCATTCAGCGTCATATTTTTTTTTTTTTCTTAACTACCGGCAACAGTTTCGTCATGCTCCCTTAGTCGTCACTGCCTGTGGTGGCGTCTTGGGTCGGGTCACCTCCTTCCCTCAAATATGGCGAGGGAGGTGATGGCTGACCCTTGCGTCATACTCGTGAACGGGTGCTGCTTTCGGTGACTGGTCGTTCTGTTGACCTTGGTTTCTGTAGTTTACTTTACCTAAATTTTTTATTTCAGAGAGATACTTATGAACCTCAAGCAGTTGATTACTTGGCATGTTCCCTAAATTATTTATATTTTTTATATTGTAAAGACAGTGTGCTGCTGGGGAGTTTGTTGCGCCGTTTCTTCTCCCCGGCTAGAGCACTTAGGAAGCGGTGGGGTGGGCGAATCAGGGTGCTGTCTGTGTTGATGACATTCAAAAAGTGCTACATGGTAGCCTAATTTGAATAAATGATTTTGAATTTGAGAATTTCTTTTGTTTTGTTTTTTCATCCTTAGAAAGTGTCTTTTAATTGACTCATTTTAAATAAACGATATTTTGTTCGCTTGATAGCCTAGTCTTTCTCGATAAATAACCTATCTGGCACTGATATATTTTTCTCAAAACGGCCAGTAGTTCCTGAGATAAGTGCGTTCAACCAAGCAAAGATACAAACTCATCAACGACACCTGCAAAGGTGTGGAAACGTCCACCGTTTAAAAAGTTGTTTTATTTCAAACTTATCACATTGATGTAATTACTAGCAGACTGCCCCAGCTTTACACGGGTAACACAGTAATCAATTCTAATTTTGTACATAAATATTCTTGAATCATTCTATCGAATTGCTGAAAACTGTATTAAAATCTGTTGCGTAATCTAAGCGTATAGCAAGAGCGATATTCGTATAGATTTCGACTTTGAAATTTTTATAGGATTTAAATGAAGGTGGTGGTTTATATAGACCGTATTTGGTACTAAGTAATCTTATGCCTAGCAGTGGTTTGAACAAAGCTGATGCTGTTTTTTATTTTAATGGTCGTGTTGCGTGTAGTACAAACCGAACAGACTGTAAATAAATTAATGACGTAATTTGCGTCCACATTCGGAAAGACGCGCCTAACGTGGGGACATTTTCAAAGCTTAAACTAAAACAAGTATTTGTAGAACATAGAGACCACAAACTCAAAGTCGCTCAGCGAGCTATGAAGCGAGCTATGCTCGAAGTTTCTTTAATCAAGAATATGATATGATGAGGATATCCGGAGAAGAACCGGAGTGGCCGAAGTAGCAGTGGGCCGGTCATGACTGTCGAGGGACTGATGCGAGTTGGAGCTGACGATTCTTTTAGTGGAGATCGCGAATCAGCAAACGTAGTGTAAGACTCTCCCCAGCCAGGTGGACCGATGACCAGAAAAAGGTAACTGGGTAGAACTGGATGCGGAAGGCAGAGGACCTGGTGTTGTGGCGCAATTTGGGAGAGGCCTATGTCCAGCAGTGGACTGCGATAGGCTGAGTTGATAGAGTTACCATAATGTATATACGTATAAATTATCCCGTTATTAAAACAACCTTTTGAATTGAATACTCGACTAATGTACCAATCGTATCGTTTGATGAACGTGAATGAACTTACGGCCTTTTTATTTCTTATGTAATTCATATTCACCATTCGATCGCCTGCTGATTAGATTTTTATACAATATTATCGCAACACACGCTGTGTCGTACATAAAAATCATTAACGATTTCACTCATTGTTATGAATTCCGTAACAAATCATCCAAAGAGTATTAATAGCCCTTAAGGTGAAAGTTCAAGTTTTCGATTCGAGTACCTTTGTAACATTATTTATTATATTGGCCCTACAGCAGTTACCATTGTGGATTATGGCCCTAATTCCCACTGACCTTTGGCAGACATGTAATTATGGAACGTTTTGCGGAAAGGAATAAAGTTCTTGTTTGTAGTCTGATTGGGTGCTTATGATGGTCGTTATTGGTGTAACTGTGTTATTGGCGTTGCTTTGTACTGGAATCATGAATTAAGTTATATTATAATAGATATATTTTGAAACTTTGAAGCTTCAACTTCTAGATTGATCGTTTGACTGCACGGATAGCCGAGTAGTATAGGTCACCACGCTAATGACCACTGTGCGCGACGTGCTGCGGGTTCGATCCCCGCATGGGACAAGCATTTGTGTGATCCACAAATGCTTGTTCCAATTCTGGGTGTTCTTTGTGCTTGTGATTTGAATGTTTGTAAAACCCCCGCAACACAAGGGTTAAATTCCTTAGTGCAGTCGTCGTCAATTAAAACAAAAAAAAACTTTGCAGCTTAAACTTCTAGATTGATCGTTGTAAGTGGAGTAATACGCGGTCTTCTGAAAGTAACATGATCTATGATCATGATATAGATGATGTTATTTTACGGTACATTATATAATTATTTAAATAAGTTACACACATCAAACTAAATAATTATGCAGGACACATCAACAAAGTTGATGGTGTGCGTGAAATCAACAAGTGTACAATGTGAAAAATCTGCTGTCCACGCACACATTCGCAATTTCTTATCACTTTAACTTTGTAGCTGTACGCTGTAGCCCTGCCATTACAATTTACTTTTTTTGTGTACAAGTTAAGGTCTAAATCTACATGATTATGTATTTGTAATATAAATCACAGATCGCAGTCCCGATAGGTTTAGATTAAGACGTGTTTTACCAAGTCTACAAGTACTTACCTAGAAACATTTGACTATTGAGTTGGGTCTGAACAATCAACCAATTAACATAGTAATTCTGTATAAACTTTTTGATTGATTTACAACCATTTAACTAATCATTTGCGAACACACGTCGGTCATAAATTAACTTGGGACTTGGCCCGCTACCTTCAAACGTATTCATAGTCACGCATTGATGTTATCAGACCCTTGATTCAGAGACCTCATTCAAATAAAATAACGGGTGAATAAAAAGTTATTGTGAATGGCTATGAATAGTATCCTGTAATTATGTGACTGTCTTTATGGACGTTTTGTACGGAATTTTAATAAATTCGTTCATCTGTGAAGTTTAAATACAACAAACACTATTGAACGTAAACCAACGTAAACAGACATTACTGCTGATGACGCTTGATTAAAAATATTTTCAATAATTTTGATCCTTTTTTTCCATCGCGTATATATCAATAATTTCCTGATTACAAATATTTTTATTGTTCTTGATGTTATAGTTGCCGACAGATGTTAAGCATTTCCTAGTTTTTTCTAACCGATGATATTTGAAATACTCAAATTATTGTTAAAATTATTTCTGTAATAGGTATAGAGCAAAATCGATACATCTGTATAAAAACATCTAATTAAAACATCTATACTAATACTATAAAGAAGAAAGATTTGATTGTTTGTTTGCATTGAATAGGCTCCAAATCTACTGAACCGATTGGAAAAAATATTTTACTGTTGGGAAGCTATACTATCCACGGTGATGTGCGCTATACGACATTAAAAAAAGTATTGAGACCGCAGGCTAAGCTGCGGGAAACAGCTAGTCTAACAATAAAAACATTCAAATATCAAAGTCTTAGGCATTTCCGGAACTTAAGGTCCACCAGCTTAGTTTTTTATTTATTATTTATTTATAACAATCTTACCTACACTATCATTACATATGTATGATCCAATGCGACAGAGTGGCCTTACTAACTAAATCCTAAATCGACACCTTATACCTAGTTAAAAATATCTTAATCTAAATAACGTATTACATATTATTATAGTGTAACTTTTGCGAATTCAGTCAAGTTGCACCACAATACATCAACCCTCCCATGAACCTCATTCGGCACGCGTATGGCTCTAGTTAAATCGTCCCAATCAATGCCAACGTTAGACATGAAACAATGTCTGTTTAGCATACAAATACTTCAAATATTTATGTCCCAATAATCAAATAGATATTTCTAAGGTTTATCGTGAGAAATGTTCTGGGCTTGGCGTCAAACACGTGTGTCAAAAGGTCACTTACCGAGATCCTGGTTTGATCTTGGTATGCGTACATTGGAATTGTATTAAAGTATTTGTTGCTATTAATTCTAGGACCATTTTAGTTGATACGTAAGGTTTTATAGCATGAAATTCAAATAACACGGTAAACACATAATATACAAATAACGGGACAATTATATGGTGTGGATAATAGAATTTCATGTAAAAAGTTTTGAATTCACAAGATATCGTTACTTCTTTCTATCTGAAGAAGTAATGAAAATCATAAGAATATATAGAGGATTAAATAAAAAAGTAACCTTAAAAAAATTAAGGTCACTGATCCTCCGTATAGTAATTATTATATTGGATCTGCCTTGTAAAAACAAGGATCATCCAACATAATATTTTGTCGTCAAATTGCAGTCAAGGATGTCGACTGTTTTTCAAAGGCTATGGCTCTGCTTCTAGCAGGAACCCGAGCATATGCTGAGTGACGAACGTTTTGCACTGACGCATTTTCTATTTCTTACTTAGTATTTTTTGACTTTATATACCTACATGAGTCGTATTTTTTGTCGCAAATAAACGTTTTTTCTTTAATTGCATCGGCACTTGAAGTGATGTTTCACAGTTGATTAACTAATATTTCTGGTGATTAGTATTTGAGAAACCGGAGTTTACTTTTTTATTTAGTGCTATCAGAAAACCGAGTGGAAATACTATTTAACTTAAAAGAAAAAAATGCTATCTAAATGAAATAGAATCGTGCCAAAAAAATCGACTTAAAAAAAGGCTTTTACGTGTTTCACTAAAAGTCAATTGTAACAGTCGTCACGTACAACCCTAATAGCTAGCAGTTCACATTATTACAAGAGACAATGTCTGCTTTGCATTTACAATAGTCCTAAGAATTTAGTGCGTTTTGATATGGCTCCACCATAAGATAGAGTCTGGCCACGCTAACTCTGCAGTGCAATAAACGGGCAACCCCAAAAAGTATTTTATATTTTAATACTTTACCAAGAAAATATCAGAATATAAACAAAACAAAATAACTTGGCTAAAATAAAAAAAAACAACTACCTACTATCAAATTAGTTTTTCGTAGTATAGACGGTGTTACCATCCATAGATTTTCAAATTCAATAAATTTCTTACTTCTGCAGAGTTAGCGTGGCCAGACTCTAATACTAAGATGTATGGGATACATGTTCTATGGTAAACATTGTGACCTATGACGGAAATAATGTAATCTATATCTATATATCGGCCTGTTGGTTTAGTGGTTAGTGACCCTGACTGCTAAGCCGGAGGTCGTGGGTTCGATTTCCGCCCACGACAAATCTTTGTGTGATGAGCACGATCATTTAATTTTGTTCTGTGTCTGGGTGTCTTATTTCTATTTATCTACAATATGTCTTATCTCTATTTATCTACAATATGTATGTATTGAAATATATAATTATGTTTATCAGTTGTTTGGTTACTATTGTACAGGCTCTGCCTAGTTTGGGATCAGATGGCCGTGTCTGAGCTGTCCCAAGAAATTTATTAATATTTATTTATAAACAAATTCGGGTTTATTAGAACATTTATAACTCTGGTGGACCGGAGTTATAGTGTTATAATATTAGTCTGTAGTATAATAGTAGTATAAGTTCATGATCCCTAAAAATAAATATGTTTACGGGAACGGGGTTCGCGCGAGTGAAACCGCGGGGCTAAACTAGTAATATTATTATTTCGCTTTAAATATGGGTACAGACAGATGAAAACAATTTGTCAAATAATAAGTCTGACTAAGGTTTTATTGATGTCACAAATAAACTATATTTGAATGCAGCAAATAATTTATTTAGACTTGAATATTCTGTTTACAAGATTGAAAATATAGCTTTTTGAGAAATACATTATTTTTACCGGGTTATATGGGTTGTGGAGCTCAGGTAAACGGTGAGACGGTGACTCCATATAAAATACAATCCCAAGAAATCCGGTAAGACTGGAAGCCGACTTCAACACGAAAAGGCTTAGCAGAAGAGCAGTGAGTTTGTATAATCAACGTTAACACCGTTTTTAGAACCCAAATTTATGTCTATATACTGTATTTCCTTGCCCAGGGTTCAAACTTCGCATTATTACTTCATTGTAAATATTAGTATAACTTGACCGATATTTGTTCCCGATCAGGTTTGTATTTATAATATGTACGTGAATAACAAGGAATCTGTGCAGTACTGAATATAAATCGTAAATTAAATGCTTCCGCGATAGTATAAATCTACGTACAGACATTTACATATTAGGCCAATGTGTCGATTTATCAGAATATCCATATACATATTTATTGTTCGGCTTGTTCTACAAACTAAATAAACTGATATTATCTTTACTAATATTATGAAAAGGCGTGCCTCAAAACGCTGCTCATTTAAAATGGGACAGCGCTGGACATCTCTGCCACATGCCAAATAGGCAATTGGTGGCGCAGGATTGGCGCCCTACAACAACTGAACGGGCCCGCGGCAGACCACGGAAGATATATAGTGGGCATCCAGTTCGTCTTGCCTATTGGCGGGAGGAGGTGAGGGACCGGGATCGCTGTAAGGAATGGAGAGTGGTTTGCCCAGCAGTAGGCTACAAGCTAGATATAATAATAGTAAATTAATATACTAATTTATAAAACTGAAGAAATTGTTTCTTTGTTTCCAATTATCCATTAAATAGCATATTTTATCGAGAAAGCCTATTGGCAAGTTTTGGCCGCAATAACAGATTCGCCCACTGGGGCGAAGCCACGAACTAGAGCTAGTTTGATATATGACTGTAACAGCTTTACTCATAGGGGCCTTATTCTCTAAGTCCAAGCAACTTACATTGTAACGTGTAGGGTTAAGAGAGGCGTTTTCTCTTTCGACTTACGATCTTTAGAAGTAAAAAATCTGATAAATGATCTAAACCGTATAACTAACACTCTACCCGGTGACTCTCAGAACTCAAAAAGATTTGGCGATTTGGTAGTTAAACTATAATCTGCGTTATGTCACGTTATGTTGTGTTTGGACGTAGAGAATAACCCCCAGCTCACTATTTGAGATCCCTGACTAGTATGTTTCACAAAAGTTTAATTTATAAATTAAACAAATTATTTGCTCAAAAAAGTGAGGTAGAATAAAAAAAGGGCGAAAATTTGTCGTACTATGGACCTTGAAGTTGATGTTGGTAAAATATAGTCCTACAAATGAAGTAGAAAGTGCGCGTCGGAATCGCCCACTGCGGGTTCTGTACAAAGACTATATTTTTATGATTTATTTACAAATGTTTAGATTTAGGTTTTTCCTGTACTTGACAAATTTCATAGTTCTGAATATAACCTATGCATTTTGAGAGTGGAGAAATATAAGTTCATTGCGCTCCGTATCTTTCTGATTTTAACGATAGCCCTAAATTTCTTTTAATTTCAACTCGACACCACGCGTTTCCGAGATACCTAAAAGGTCTTGACAGACAGACGTGCGGATGGACGGACGGATAGACAGACGTACAACAAAGTGATCTTATAAAGGTTCTGTTTTTCCTTTTGAAGTACGCAGTACCCTAATCCTAAATCATATTTTAGCAGTCAGATTAATAGAGCGTTTTACTGCAAACGTCAAAATACCATAGAATGTAGAGCAATAGTTTGGTTATTTTATTAGTGAAATTCTAAAACGGTAATATTGTATTTTACTCTACGATAGGTACTCAAAACATTTTAAGAAATCAAAACACGCACGCACTTATTACGAGCATAGATAGAGATAGATGTCCAGCCCATAATACCCACAGCTGGGCAAAAGCCTCTTCCCATATAGAGAAGGAAATCATTATTATTACTCGACATACATGTAGTCCCGCAATTTCTTTATAATGATCTAAATTTTCGGAAGACATTAGGAAGAAAAATAATACTTAGTATTATTCAACTAATGCCCTACAGGTTAGACAAGGGATCATGATGCAATAATTAATCCACGATGAAAAAAGAGAAACATAAAATTGACAGCTCTAATTACATTTACAAGGAGAAAAGCACAATTCCTGTCAAAATTGTTCGTTAAAGTCGTTGAGTTGTATTTCTCTGATGATTAATTACATTAAATACCGAAGGGTGGCATCAATTTGCCACACCTTGAGCGCCAGTCTTGTGCCTAAAGGTCCGTAAGTCAACCATTACTGATTTGACGTTTTAATTGTTATTTACGTTTACACAGATAATTATTATATAAGTCTACAAAAGATGATTTAAGGTTAACCGTTGGCTTACAGTTTAAATCGTAAGATCTTCTTATGTGACCAGCACGGACAGTGTTCAACACTTGATACTGATTTTATTTAAAGTATGGTTTACACGAGTGCTGGCTGGCAGCCTCAATAGCCTAGCGCTGGTTTGGTATTGGCTTCGTGTGGACTCTAAAGCCAGGTCAGCACTGGCAGCCATTTCACGGTCCATGCCAGCATTGGCAGCCAATTCACAGAGCGTTGGTTAATTGTTGACTGGCAGCCAGCATATTGAATTCGTGTAAAACAGTCATAAAATTAAGAAAATTAAATTGAGACAAATACATAAGTAAGTAAGTAACTTATTTGTTTCAATTTCTTCTTCTTCTTCTTGTTCCTGCTCTTATACCATTCTTTATTTGTTTCAATTTATGACTTAAATTAAGAATAAATTTTTATATTTGAAAAAAAAACATAATAATTGATAGGTATAGAATGGGTGATAAAATTTAATTTGTTTTCTTTTAAAACTTTTGAAATCCCTATGGTAATTTTTCAAGACACCAACTTAGAAGGAAAGCATCGATTTCAAAGAATATCTTACCTTAAAGTTTTTAGATCACCAAAAGATCGACATCAAAGTAAATAGTTTACTTTCAGCTCAAAATCTAGGCCTGGAAGACGGTAGCTTATGCACTGAACCAATCAGGTCATCTCAATACCAAATCCAGTCTAATTCCCTTCCAGTTAAGCCAATAAACATAGTGTTGCTGTCAATTACCCAAGAATTGATTGACGCTCGCTTAGACATACCGTCCAACATAACTTGGGCACATAACTGCGTAGATTGATTGAATTATTGCTTGTACCTACGCAACTGGTGCATATTTTATTTGCGGCCACTAAAACGTAGACCATTTTAATTCCATCATACTTCAATGGAACAGGCTTCTTAATTCCAAGATTATGAAGAATTTCTAAATGAAATTGCGATTGAACTTTCGTGCTCTCACTGTTGAACTCGTTTTTTTTTTCATTTATGCGTTTACTAGTATTATCAAAGTATAAATATATGGGGTGTAATGTATAACGGATATAATTAAAAGTTCCTATCGAAGAATAGCTATCTACACACCTACCGCACTACCTACACAATACATTTAAAACCTTTTTTTTTGGGGTGAAACGCTATTGCCTTCAACCCACGCTGAGGGCACAGCGTGGGGATTTGTCGGACTTGCACCGACTAAAAACACTCCGATCTCGTCCTTGCCTTTGCTGGAGCCGCGGGATCACTTACTAAAGCTCTGCGCAACTGCAGCAGGATATATTTAACACTTGCATAAATGTAAATACCTATGCTACCAATACAAATTCTGATTCTTATTACACAAGTCTCGATTTCAAGTTAAATAATAAACGCAATAAAATAATTGGAATCAAAATATCTTTTCTTCTTTTCAGTTACGCTTTGACTTTTTATTGTTGCGAACAGCTTACTTATCAAGATGATCAGCATCCGATCGAGAAGCCGAGTAGTCGATTTAATAGCCCCGCAATTTAGTATTGAGCAATAACCAAACATTGCAATAATAAGGTCCATTTCAATAGTGTTTTCCAATATATTTCTTAGTTCGCTGAAAATAGAACATATTTTTCTTTACCTTTCTTACTTAGTACTTACATAGATACAAATCGAAGTTAATTGGCTACTGAATAGAGCTCATTATAAAATCATTTTTCCAAAGACTTGAATGGTCTTAATTGAGTGTTTCGTTTACTTAGAGAATTGAAGCTAGTTGTGTTATTTGAAATTCGAATAAAGCACTCATTTGTTTACGTTTCTCAGTTCTTCATTAAGAAAGGGTTTTTGGAGAACATTTCACAATGTTTTTCTAAAATGTTTTGTTAATTTACTGAGTTTTGAAAGGCCGTGAGAATAACAATGATGTCAGCATCTTTTGTACCATAAATTAATACTTAACACTGTGTGAATAACCCGTTGTCACTTTCGCTTTTAGTCTGTGGGCGGGTGTGGTCTCGATAAAAAACTCTTTTATAGATATAAATCGTTTTGAAACGAAGGTATTAAAAGGCTATTACAAAAGCTGGGTAAATGGTGTCCAATTATTTTGTAGTTATAAAAAAAAATTGAAATATAGCGACCAGATTGGCCGAGTCATTAAGTGACCGCTGTGGTTTGTGGGTTTTGTTCCCGTCCGGGACAATTTATAAAGTCTTATTTTTAGGCATATTTCACAAAAAATAAGCGTGGCTTAAAGAAGTTCAGGCTTTGATTATTCATGACTTTTTAAATATAAACCTATTAAATTATTAAAATCAAAGGGTAAACAAGGAGTAGGTACTTGAAACTCTCTGTATAACTACAAAAGTAGTTCTACAACACTTTACTAGTGTTGTGAACGAACATCTTTATTTATTTATGGCAAGCTATGCTGTGAAAAATTTCTTCTTCGTAAATGTATGTCATTGAAAACTTTGGAAGTCGTGATTACATTACAAATCTGACCACCAATCTTACCATAGCCAGTAAAAAGGCTTGTGGAGGCCATCGGTGAAGTCAGATTGGGAGTGGTTCGATGTAAAATGCGGTATCCAGCTGGATTCGGTACAACTGGAACCCAACCCTCACAAAACTTGGGAAAGGCTAGGCAGCAGAGGGTAAAACGCAAAACAAAATTGGAAATTAAGAAATTAGTATCATAAAACTTTACTGTTCTTGTATGATTCAAGTGGATATTTTCCCAGCATTACATACACGGTAATAGCAGTCCATTAAAATTTTGCAATAGTCATTTAAAAGCTAATGGTCGATTAGTTAGCACTTAGCACAGGTTATAGGTTGCTCATTAGAACCTATTTTATTGACATGTAATGCCACAGAAAACAAGTAATTCTAGGATCACACCTACAAGTCGTATTCTAATAAAAATGTACAATTTGATCATAATTATTAACGTGTGTTTTTGATGCCAAAATAAGTATAGGTACAGTCACGAGCATTAATATATTATTACTAGCTGTACCCGCGACGTTGTTCGCGTTGAAAAGTGTATTTATTGCCGTCAATAACTGAAAGTGAAATAACTAAAGTGGCCGTGGTGCCCTAGCGGTTAAATGACCGGATTCGTATGAACAGGGGTTCAAACCCGGGCAAGTACCAATGTGACCTTTTCAAAGTTACGTGTACTTTCTAAATTATTGTAAGACACTATTGACAAACGGTGAAGGAAAACCAAAAAATTAAGATCTGAAATAATTGCCAGCCCGCATTGAGTTAGCATGGTGATCAATACTCGTTTCGTTTTTATATGGGTGGAGGCCTATGCCCATATAAATGCAATACATGTTATAGGCGGGTATAGCTGAGAAGTGTCTCGACACCATAACAGAGTAGCGTCGCAACGCCATTGTAGAAAGGCGCCGCGACGCCACATTACAACGGAATCGCGACACCAAAGCTAACGGGCGTCGTTACTCTATTTTATAGCTGAGTGGTCACGACGCTTTAGTTGTATGACATCGCAACGCCATAGTTGATAGGCGTCGCGACGCCATAGATGGGAGGCGTTGTGTAGCCATATTAGAGCGGCGTTACAACACCATAGCTGGGAGGCGTTTAAATCGCTACAATTGCGAGGCGTCGCAACGCTACAATTGAGTGGCGTCACTACGCTATAGCTAAAAGGCGTCATAGCACCATAGAAGAGCCGCGTCGCTACGCTATAGCTGAAGCGTCGTGCGGGTATAGTTGAGCGGTATTGCGACTTCGTAGCGGCGTGGCGCACGGCTACTGGAGTCGACTGTTATTCTAAAATTCGCCCTCTACCCCTCCGTCTATCTCCGAAAATAATTGTGAACTAATTCAATAGTTTTTATAGAGTAGGTAAGTCTTCGAGGTGGTTTCATATGTATACATTTCAATCAATCAATTTAGTAGTTTTGTTGTTAAATCAAAACAACTGGAAAATGTAACCAAAAATGACATATCGGCTAACGAAAAGGATCATGATCCATGAAAGACGACGAAGACGCATGATCTGCAAGCGATGGGGGATGGAAAGCAGCGAAGTAGTGAATCATGCAACCGGGACGGGGGTCAACTGACTGTCTTGTCAAAATGCAAACTCATATGGCTTAGGTGTGTTGTAACACACCCAGCACAAATCTGCCTCTTAACTCTGAGGATAGGCTTCGATCTTGTTTTAGATTGATTATAATTATCAGTAGAGTGACAGCATGCAGGTTTTCCGGTGTCCACTCAAGTGCACTGTATAAAATTCCCTAATTGTTCTCAGACTGAAAGAAAGAAAATGCATTTACTTGCGCCACTTGCGACGCAAAAAATACAAAAGAAAAACTAACTTCTACAATAATTTACAAAATGTTAGAGGTAATAATTATGCGTCTCATCCGTGCGGAACATCTGCTTGTTGATTTGGTGGTTGAGACTGAGTGTGACCAGCAAGAGTATCGTTGAGGTTGGAATCCAGTGTCGGGTCAAAAATTAAGTATTGGTTTGAGACAGGCAGGCTAAAACTAATACTTATTATTTCAATGTCCAACGCCTCCGATAGTATGTAAAACTGTTGGTTCCGACCGTCAAAAATTATCTTTGGTCATTGCTATTGCTTTACCCGTGCTTCCAAAATATACCGAATTACGCAGTAAAATGGATTGTGTAGGTCAGACAGAAATACGAACATACGACATCGACGGAGCTTGGTATACATTCAATTTTGAAGGTACCATTTAATGCTAAAGCTGAACAAAAACAGAAATCTGGTCCATTAATTGACAGAAGAAGCTGTGAATTTTAGTAAATCGTCTCTAATAATTTCGTAAAGAAAGTAAAAACAATTGCCCTAAGCAAAAGTTAGCGCCGGCGCTGTAAACCGTATATTTATTGGTCCCATAGTTTTTCAGCTTGCCATCGGACACTTGTCACAAACAGCAAAAGAAAGATATGGGTAAAAGAAAGGTAAATTTAATTTAATTTTATTATTTTTATCCAAGAAATATTACAGATTAACAGAAGAAAACGTGAGAACAATAATAGGTATCAATAACGACCAATAGGTAAACTACGTTAAACCTCATTTTTTTTTAGGGACAAAAATGATATTTGATTGAAAAGACAACAGCGAAAAGTTTTAAAAATATGATTTTTAACTAAAAGACACAAAAAGAGTTAGCTCGACTGAGATTCGAACTTGGAGTATCAAAATATTTGAACTTGTAAAAGAAACTGGATTATAAAAGAAAAAAAGGGCGCCGTCACACCTGGATTTGAACTTGCAGCAAGAACATTCATTTCCAATCGTTCCACCACCGAGTTGTTTTCACTACAGCTAATTTTCCTAAAAAGTGACTCATACTTCAATCAGATCTGGTCGTTATAGTAACGTAGTTTTTGCCATGGTTACTTGGTTGTTTACATTTTGACAGCGGGCAAATTAATTTTGTAAACAATTATCGATTTTCCCTCGGGAATTTCTTAAGGAATCGAGATAAAAGGTAGCCTATGTTTTTTTCCATGTCAAAGGCTACATGCATACCAAATTTCAACCAAATCGGTCCAGTCGTTTTTGCGTGAAAGAGTAACAAACATCCACACATCCATTCTCACAAACTTTCACATTTATAATATTAGTAGGATGTATAACACATAGCGAAATTGTAAAACAATAATTTAGCAGGAACTCGCCATCAATTCAGCTTTAAATCATTTAACAACATAAAATTATAAGTTCTAAAATCATGTAACTATATATTTTTGAGTTTCAACAAAAACTTCTCGCTAAATAAGTTTTTCAATTTCGCTATGTGTATAAATATTTATGCTCGTGACTGTACCTATCGAAAACAGTGTTTCAATAGCAACGGTAACAACGAAAATGTACTTTATTGCTTGGACATAAAGACCATATCAACAAATAATTATGTAAATAATCCAAAAAGCTGTTGACTTTACGTGTGGCACGGGCAATTTCGGACACAATTTTATTTATCAGCGTATTTCGCAGTAAGGTTCATTTTGTCAGTTTATTTTTACCGATGACGATTGCACAAATTAAGTTCCTATATAAGTTCAAATTAGTTGGGATGTAGTTTAAGAGCGCCCAGTCAGCGTTCCAATATCTGATATTTATCTATAATTGAGTGGCAATGATGTAATTTTATTTCTAGAAATTCTCACGTTCAATCTCGGTAACACTGATTGTAACGATAATAATTGTAATTGGTAAGATAGTTGCTTCATAGCTAGAATTATAACATTATTTTGTAATAGTGTAACTGCAAGGGCCAAGAAATATAAGTAGAATAATGTATTCTTGAAATGATATTAGCCACAAAGATGTCCGAAAAGCTGTGATAATCCTTACTCGAAAGTAACTTGTCTGTGTGTTAGGCAATCATGCCTAAACTAGGTACTGATCGGAATTAAATGAAATTTGATACAGATATAGTCTAGACCCTGAGAATAAAGAACATAGGCTACTCCTTGCCGCGATAACCAACACTCACACGGGCGGAGTCGCGGGCTACGGCTAGTATTATAAAAAGGCATGTACCCTATACTTACTATGCAATACTAAACAAGTGTGTCTAACTTTATAAATTTAACGGGCGCCATCTGAAGGTTTCCAAGTTTTCCAAGGTTTCCAGGGAAAAAAAATGGTGTCAGTATATGAGTATCTCTTTTCCATCGTATAGTATTTAAAGGAAAAGTGCCTATTTTTCGTCTAAAAACATTAGTTTATTGAGTTATATAGGATGTGTTTCTTCCTATATAACTCAATAAAGTAATGTAAAAAAATATTAAACCAAAAAAAATAATACATACAAATGAAACAATAAAAAATACTAATATTTACTTAACCTCTGAACTGCGGCCAACGGACATACACCACAGTAGCTCAGTAAACAAAATCCTAAACTGATAAAGCTTGAAGCACAAACGTCAAAACTAACCATCGACGTTCTCATGAATTATTAAACGGGACATTTCCCGACAGGGTAACAAAAAACAGGGAAATGTCACCTTTCCCTGTCACCCCCCTGGGAGCGATACATACAGGGTACTTGTCTCAAGACATTTGCGTAAATTGTGACCATAAAAACCCGGTCAAGTGCGAAGTTTGCTTGTTCTCTGAGGTTTCTTTGAATATTGTAGTTTATTTGGCTCTAAACTACATTTTTCCGTTGTAAGTCTTCAGATTTACATATTTCTACTTATTTAGCGAAAGTTTTTTATAAACTGATATCGACAATAACGTAGCTGTACACATTTATATAAAGCAAACTCATTTTGTTTCGATATTGAGATAGACTCATGGTAGCACATGTTTAAACCTTAGTGGTTTTTATGGTTACTATTTCACCTAGATAATCATGTAATCTTTGTATAAATGATAAATAAATAAATAAAATAAAAAAAGATGAAATATTTTTATTTACTGCTGATGATGATAAATTTTAAACAACTTTTTAAATAATATTGGAAGAGGCCTAGAAGTACCTACTCACGTTTGGTTGTTTCTTAAAAGTGTTGTGAATGTATGTTTGTGTTATCGGCAAATTGACAGGTGTAACACAGTAAACATTCAATAAAGAAGTTTCAAAACAAACTACATCGTAACTCTATCAAAATATTGGCTTGCTGAAAATAAAATTTTTGCTTGTAAAATAGTATCTACGTAACAGCTTCATGAAATTCAGGCTTTTGGGTGTATCCTGCAGTTAAAAATACATTGTTTAAAATTAAAAACATTTTTTGAATTTATTAAAAATAGTGGACTATTTCTGCCCAACTCATATACAGGATTAATTTAAAAGGAGTGCGTATATTTTAAGAGGTAATCAGGCGCATAAACCTGAATAATTTTCCCCAATAAACATAGGTCGAAATCTTAAAATTAAAAATATAATTTTCATACAGTGTCAGATCACGTGACATAAGTTTGTACGAAAAGTTGATTTTCAATTTTAAGATTTCTACCTACCTACCATGGGAAAAGTTCTTCAATTTTATGTACCTGATTTCCTAGTAGAAAATACGCATTCCATTTAAATTAATCCTGTATACCTAATATTTGGTAGTAATACCTAGTATACTTAATACCTAATGTCTATGCTAATGCCTAATGTACAAACTCATTAAGGCATGAAAAAAAATCAAGTAACAAAGTAATCTTCAGACCACATTTTAAATTGTAACTCTCAAGAACAAGTCAATTTAGTATTCAAAAAGTTTATGAACTTATTCATATTTGTACCCGACACGTCAACCATTTCAAAATAAAGACAAGGCAACGTTTTACGAACAATGCCTTTTAACATTTTATTTCTTTTTTTTGGCATCGGTATGCAAGTGTTGTGTGCATAAAAATGAGTTTGTTACTCCAAACATTTTGTTGTTACCGATCTGTATTGTATTGCATTCAATTCTTTGAGAATAAAGTTTTAATATTCTTGAAGGAACTTCCGTTGCTCTTTTGAGATGAAGACGTCTCGATAAACGAAGGTATTTCGCTAAAGGACAGGATCGTTCGTATAAAATACAATTGAATTCTTTGTTCCACACGCAATCAAATACAAGTGGAAATAAAATAAAAATATGGTAGGTATATTTTTTTTGAAATAAAATATTTTTTTCAATATGCGTATTAGATACACATATTGTTATACTTATATATCTAATATTGTAAAGCTTGTTGGTTGGTAACGAGCTAATCTCAGGAAAAAATGGTCTGATTAAAAAAAATGTTTCGTGTTAGATTTTTACCATGATAACCAACCGCGATTTATAGGTAGGTATTTTGAGTACATAATTCTACTTCCCAAAAATTACGATTACAGTCAGTAGATGGCAATATGTGCAGCCCCAGTCCTCATTTGTTTTCCCGAATAATATTTAACACATCGTGCACTTTTCTCTTTAAAATCATATAACAGTACGTTTTTGTTGCCCGCAGAAATTATTATCCGCTATACTCTTTGTGTTATGAATGGCATAAAAATTAACATGAAATTCGGTCCATTCATTACGTTCCCGAGAGAAGCTCGTCAAAATTTTGCTTGTGTAATTTAAAATCAATAATAAATGTATTTAAATATCGTCCAATAAGCGTTCTGTACAAAATGTATGTAGATTAATCTGTGCACTGTTTAAGTTAACAAAAGATTTCAATCAGTTGTACAATGCTTTGGTCCGTTGTTTCGTCATTTACGTGAAAATCGGTGCACGTGTGGGCTCCAGTTGAAACGGAGCGAGAAATGAACGGGTAATGCTTTGGCTTATCTGGCATTTACGCTGAAGTTTGCAGAATGCCAAGAAAATGTGAAACCCGTTTCCTACAGGGTTATAATAATAAATTTTAACCACACAAGTGAATTTCACAAAATGAGTTTTGGTACGCGGTAACGTCCTAATTACTATATTAAAATTTACTATATAGCGGTAATTCATAATTTTTGATAATCGTACTAATATTATAAATGTGAAAGTGTGGATGTTTGTTACTCAATCACGCAAAAACGGCTGAACGGATTTGGATGAAATTTGGCATGCATGTAGCCTTTGACATGGAAAATAACATAGGCTACCTTTTATCCCGATTCCTTAAGTAGTTCCCGAGGGAAAATTGATAAATTTTTACGAGCTAAGCCTCGGACAGTCAGCTTATAAATTTGGTATTTTTCTTTATTACAGCGCAAACTATAACACGGGTGAAAATTTTATTCATTACATTCATATTTTTCATTTCTTTTTGGACCCAATTCTGATTCTCCACGCAAAAGAAGTCGCGGGCAGAAGCTTATGTGAAACATAATAAATAATAAAAACACAGTTTTTTTTATTATTAACATTTTAATTTTAAATACTTTTTCATGTTTGCAATTTCACGTTTTATGTGCTTCATTTTAAGTCACGAAACTTATTTTTCGCTCGTCGATTGTTCTTTTGAATTGACTGAAAACAAAAGCAGTTTATCTCATACAAAACTGAGCAAAACAGCTACCGTTTCATTTCACAGCGAGTCTCATCTCATGAAAATCGTACAAATTATGGAGCTCATAGTGCGACCAGTCATGTGGTACAAGATTGCAGGTACACGTTGAAATTCCATTTTCTCTTTGTGAATTATTCCGTTGCTCCTCGCTATGGTCAATTACATACATAAGGACGTTTCTGAAACTGTCAAATTGTGAATGCGTGAGAACGTTTTTTATTTTTATTGTTTCAGTTTAAGTTTTCTGTAACTGGAAAAACATTTATGAATAACTAGCTTCTGTCCGCGACTTCGTCTGCGTGGACTTCAGAATTGGGTCCAAAAAGAAATGAAAAATGTAAAAATAATGAATAATGGAATACCATTTTCACCCGTGTTATAGCTGTATTAATAGCTGTAATAGAGAAAAATACCAAAGCAATAACAGATTTGACTGTTCTGATTTAACTAATAAAATATGTTATACTGTACCTAGAACTGTTATCCAGCGTGGGGTGCGCGCATCTCGTCTGTTTTTTACTGAGTCATGTAAAACGAATGCCGGGGTGCGTGTACCTCTTCGCCGTATTGTGGACATGTACAACTCGCATTTCACAGAACTTGACATATTCCATGAATCCAATAATCATTTTAAAACGAAAGCAGTTAAACTCTTATCTGAGAATGTACTAATACAATATAATAGAATAATGTTAATCAGTTGCGGATATTGTTACCCCCTTTTTTTTTTTTTTGTTACTTATTTTATCTTGTTTTTTTTTTCTGTAATGTGTTTTCAAACTTTATCTTTTTCTTTCTTTTGTTAACTTGTGGACAATGGTATGGGTTGCATGATTGTTAACTTAGTTTTAAAGATTTAGTTGATATGTCTTATTGTGTAACTGTTTTTGTCCCTAAATAAATAAATAAATAAATAAATAAATAAATACCAAATTTCAAAGCTGTCTGCCCACGGCTTTAGCTCGTAAACAATTTTCAATTTTCCCTCGGGAACTACTTAAGGAATCGGGATAAAAGGTAGCCTATGTTCTTCTCCATGTCAAAGGCTATATGCATGCCAAATTTCATCCAAATCCGTTCAGCCGTTTTTGCGTGATAGAGTAACAAACATCCAAACATCTAAACATCCACACTTTCACATTTATAATATTAGTAGGATTGGCTAGCTAAAAAGCTTGAGCACTTACCGTTATACCTACCTAAACTGGGAATATCAATGATACCAAAAACTACTTTTATAAATACGTCATAGTAAGAGGTATATCATACCAATTTGTTTTATAAAAGCGTCATAATTTGAATACATTCATAGCTACACAAAGTCTTTATACCTCATAAATATATAGCACACTGCTCTAATTATGTCACAGGAAAATTCTGCTTGAAAATAGCTGAAGTTATTTTACAGTCTTCTCGCTACACATTAATTTTAAAGCCATTGATATGGTCGTACTCGAGAAACTAAGCTCATGCTTACTTACCGCTTTAGTGAATTCGCGAGCTAATTGGCTTAGGACTGGGAGAGGTGCCATAAATTTCCGTTAGAGGCGCCACCGTCGCAGCGGCCGAACGACTTGAATAATAATACGTAAAATCGGATTCTAAATATTGGTCTGCGAAGCAAAGTATTTTATATATATTAATTTTGTAAAGCTGAAGAGTTTGTTTGAACGAGCTAATCTCAGGCACTACTGGGCCGATCTGAAAAATGATTTCAGTGTTACATAGCCCATTTAACGAGGTTTTTTGTCGTAATAAAGGACGCCTACGCGGGCGGAGCCGCGAGGAAAAGCTATATGATATGAACATACGTAAGTGGTACCGTCGTTGTATGTTGGATCTTCTGAGAAAATAGCTGCGGTTTCATACCGAACATGTAAAAATATCGGCTGTGGTCTGTGTTTGACCACTTACAAGCATTTACGTAAAATAACCTTTAGTGAGATTATTTTTGTTTAGTAAATTCCTATGATTTTGTCCGTCTCATAAATCATATTTGATAATTAACAAAAAATAGAAGATAGGTATCATCTTTTGACATCAATCGATCAAGCTGTAGAAAAAACTTAAGTTTTATATTAATACTCGATACTCGAGGGGACTTACTCAATAATTATAAATTCCGAAAAATGTTGACAACCAGTTTAAAAATGTATACTGTCAAGTAATTATGCAACACGAGTAACTTACGAAACCTTAAGACAATAGACAACTTAAAAAAAAAAAAGCTTGCACTAAAAAAACGTTCCCCAAAATTGCCTCTGCAGTAAAACCAATGACTTCTACATTATGTTGCTAACCGTTACCCATTTACATCGCGTTCCTAATTTACATCGTAATTAGTTGTAAATCACTCATAGGAAACAACGAACCAATTACTGTTACTTTCTTCGTACGTAAATGTTGAGAACGTGCTCTCAACAGAATTTCAAAGGCTTACTTAGCGTTTAAAATAAACTTTGAGTACGCACTGCTATGTTATCCGCAATTAAATTTAACTAGCTTTCACCTACTTCGTTTGGGGAAGGAAAATTGATTTCGATATAACTGATTGCATTGTATTGGCATTTTACTTTTTGATATAATTATTTATTCATTTTAGCACAATGTTATTGTATAAAAAAGGACTTAATGTCTGAAGGCATTAACTACTAGTCCAATTTATTGAAGTATAGTTTTTGTAATGATAAAGACAATATATCACCAAACAAGATCATGATTACAATATTTTTACGATCATATCTTAAAGACTAAAATAATGTTGACAGCGTTTAAATTACCAATCATTTTTTTATGAAAATAGTAGATATTTTTTAATAAAAATTCTTAAGTCCAAACTTTTTATTTGTGAAGTTTTGAAAACTCTTAAAAGGTCAGAGGTTCCAAATATTAATTAAGAATTTAAAAAATAATACTTAAGCTTATGAGTCATCTAAGGATTAAAATATGTAAAGGCTGATTTTTCCATCATCAGGTAATTTTCTTCCCGGAATAAATTTTAAACTCCAGTTGGTTCATACAAAACTGTCAAACGTTGATTTTATTCCTCGAATAAAAGTTATCTGGCGATGTGAAAATCAGCCCTAAGATAAACAATAGGACCCTAATAATGACAGGGCTATTTATTCAACTTTTACGTTTTTTTATCAATATATTTGATAATTATGAAGATTTTTTAACCTGATATACCTACCTATATTCTTAATTACATTACAATTATGTTGTCAGGTTATGATAAATCTGTTACATTAAAAGTTCAATGAAACCAGAACATAATCGTTCCATTGTTTAAAACGTAAGAATATTACTACCAATTTAAGTAGACCCTTCGATCTTCATTCAATTCATTCATTACACACATTCATCATAAGCATTTGTTATTGGTTTTGTTCGTCCCAATCTTAATGTTAGCTTACGACCCCAAACCATTGCTAGACAGACTTCCAAGCTTCAAGACATTAATAAGTGGGTTACATTATGAGCTTGTACGAGTACCTACATATAGAAAGTTTATATGGACTAAATAAATACCTCAATAATGATGAATTTGATGGGCCTAAAATTGGTCTAGTGGTTAGTGACCTTGACTACGAAACCGGAGGTGGGGGGTTTTGATTCTTACCCAGGACAAATAATTTGTTCTTTCTGGGTGTATTTTTTATATCTATTGTATGTATTTAGAAATGTATAAGTATGTTTATCAGTTGCTCGGTTACCATAGTAGCTCTGCCTAGTTTGGGGTCGTACTATGCGAGTTGAATAACTTCACAATTATAAGAAGGTGCAATTTTTTTCTTTTCAAATAGAATAGAGTATCGAAAGAAAGAAAGAAAATTTATTTGCCGTTGAACATTAAAAATACGCCAAATAGAGATTTTAAAGTACTAGCTAAAAGCGGTTGGTACTGAAAAGGAAACTAATGCTTTTGACCATTGGAACATTAACGTGTTTAGTTTTACGATTCGGGTACGTAGGTACTACTACAAATAATTTTAATGGAACTCTCAGGGTTAATTTAAAAGGAGTGCGTATATTTAACGAAGTAATCAGGTGCATAAAACTGAATCACTAACCCCAAGGATATTTTTTTTATGGAGTGCGTTACTCAACGAGGTAATCAGTTGTATAAAACTGAACAATTTTTCCATAGAAATACAAACATAAGACTCGTGACCTTCGTGAAATTTCATTTTCCATTTTAAGATTTCGACCTATGTTACTTAGGGAAAGTAGTTCAGTTTTATGCACCTGATTACCTCGTTGAATATACGCACTCCATAAAAAGAATCCTGTATACTTCGGTAATTTAATCTATAGCATTTTATTAACGAAGCCCCAGTATTGAAAGAAAGAAAAAAATATTTTTCGCATGAAACCTGTACGAGACCAAAAAGACCTATTTCAGCACAATACTACGACATGAAACGTCGCAGCGCTGGTATTCTGATATTGCTTAATCATTTGCTCATTGCACTAAAAACATTATTTTAATTAAAGCTAGATTTTGCCCGCTGTTCCCCCTTCGTGGGGTTTGATAATCCTGCAATAAAGAGACCTATGTCCTTTCTTAGGATCCAAGCTTACCTCATTAAGATTTATCAAAATCGGTTCAGTAGTTTACCCGTAAAAGCGTAACAGAGAGACAAATATAGTTTCGCTTTTAAAATATGAGTGTGGAATTGTGGATAGGTAGATATCGGACAGTCAACTCCTTTCTGTAAACAAGTTAAACTATAGCAACAGATGGATCTAGCTACATTAGTCACGATACAATGTTTCAACAACTATTTTGAGAACCCCTTCCAAGTAAACTTACGATGAATTTAATTAAAATTTACATTTAGTCAAAGAGCTTTACAATTTATTCTTCGCAGCTGAGAGAGGATGATGTTATAAAGGAAAATGTATTTCTAAACATAGGTTATGTATTTTACTACTAAACAGAAATTGTTAATTCCTAGATAAATTAAATCATCTTACATTTAATTTTCTGTGGTCTTTTTTACTGTATATATCAGTTCAAAAAGGTTAACGCAAAAGCTATATATCCATATTTCAAGCTGTAGCCATTATCAATATCGAGCAAAAAAAAACATTTTTGTTGTATGGGAGCCCCGTGTATTGATTTCATTTTGCTTTTTAGTATTTTTTTTCTGTAATTGTTGTCATTGAGGCAACAGAAATACATCATCGGTGTAAATTTCAACTGTCTAACTATCACGGTTCATGAGATACAGCCTGGTGACAGACGAACCAATTTTCTTTATCTCGTAAACGTGTAGAGGTAACGAGTTGAGATTAAAACATTAATTTAAATATAGTCACTTGAAGCCGGGAAAAGAAAGAAGTAGGTACGTGAAATTCATATAAAATTCGTTGGCGTATATAAATCTCATCGAATATACAGTAAATTCACCTCTAAATTTCCGTTGTACTAAAGGTCAACCAATATTGGTTATACGTTGCCGCATAGAATCACGTTCTAGTGTTGTCTGATCAAACTTTTGATCAAATGTTTGAGCAGGTGTCTGCTATATATCTAATTATCGATGCTGTATATTTGATATTAGTGTTAGTAACGTAACATTTGTTCTGTTACAAGAATAATTAAAATTTATGGCTGTCGTAAGAGACAATTATAAAATTCGAATGCAATTTTTATTATTGTATTTTTTTCAGATGAAACATAAACAAAAGAATTTATTATTATCCTAAATGAGAGTTTTTATTGTTTAAAAAGATTTATTAATAATAACTATTTTTTTAACTTATTAAAACTAACTTATTACAGATTCAATGTCAGACTGCAAAAGGGGGGAGATTCTAAATTCGGCTATATTTTATTAGTATCTGTGTTACGCGATATCACACACCGTAAACATTAAAGATCAAACATTAAAATTCCATTCAAATTTAATCGAAATCTAATCTGTATCAAAATAATTAAAAAGTTTACCAAGAAGGTGAAACAGAAATTCCTATCTTCTGCCTTGCCTTTTCCCAAGCTATGCTGGGGTCGGCTTCCAGTCTTAACGGATTTAGCTGAATACTATATTTTACATGGACCGACTGGAAACAGAAATTCCTATATTTCCTGAAATATTTTTTTCTTTAAAGTCAATTCTTTTTATATTCATTTGTTATCAATTATGCTTTTTGTTGTTTGTATATTTTAGGTCATTGACCGATATAGTAATTATAATGAAACTCAACTGAGCCCATTGTTTGCGTACAACACACATCTGTAATTACCAGCTAAGTGGGTGCAAATCGCACGCACGATCTAAATGCATATTATTATGCTGATCTGTATGGCTGAGTAATCCAACTTAATTAAATTACTGAACAGTTTAGAATTAGGGAATGGCTTTTAGTTTATACATAACGGTGTTAGTTTTAGGAAGTTCACGTATTGGTAGATATGTCCAGGGATCATTTTCCATGCATAAAATATATTTGGTAACTGCACGGAAATAAATATAATTATAATAATCACTTCTATTTAAAAAACAAATCGGGTTATTCCATCACACAAAAGAAAAGGAAGGCCTTTGCCCTGCAGTGGGACAGTTCAGGCTCAAAATAAATAGTAAATAAAAATAATTCTATCACACAGAAGACTTGTAATCCGGCCGTCCCATATTCCTTTTTTAAATAATAAAAGTAAAAATAAATCCATTTAAAGTTATCAATAATTTTCCGAACCGATAACTTATTTGTTTACATTCCAAACCAAGAGGAATGTAGGAAAAAAAAAAGTTAACACGCTTTGATTAAATATAGGATTTGCACGTATGAGATTGACTGCTCAAATACGGTCGGTTGCTTACAAAAATATTAGCTAGCTATTACCGGCTGCTTGGGTGCTGTAGTGTTAATATATCAGTCAACAAAATAAAAAATATATTTGATAAAAAAGAAAACATTTTAGTAAAAATAGATGTGCATTTAGGCAGGGGTAAACATAAATTCTACGCAAGTACGAACCTACTTTAATCAAACTTATATTATTATGCGTCGATTAATTTAATGACGACAAAAAATAGACACAATATGTTTGTTGTATAGCAGCATAACTCAAAACAACTTGACTGTAATTTTATTCAGATCACGAGTAGGAAGAGAGACTTATTAAAATGTTCAGCCTACATACCATTTCTTTCAACACTAAAGTTCAAACAATTAACCTCCACGCAACATAGTACAAAGAATTCGTTACCAAAGCTAAATACAGTACAGTGCAATTCTAACTTAATGGCGGATGTAATGTGCGGTACACACTGCGCAGTACCTCGCCCCGCACCCCTGCTGGTCCATGAATTTGTTACTGCGCAGTTTTATTGTTTTTTATTGTTGGTCCAACTTCTGAAGAAGTGCTGAGTTTGCGGTCCTACCCAAACAACTGTGTCCGATCTCTATTCTCATCGGGCGAACCCACGACCGCCGGGTCTCAAGGGATTGGCAGGGTCCCTGGTGCTCAACATCCTTTCCGCAAAACCCTCCTGGCGCCCTTGCATAGCAGATATATAAGTCTATTTAAGTATCTAAGTATCGTAAGTCGCTAAGTATCGAGTTGTAATAATAAGAACGTCATCGAACGCCTCAATCACCCTAGGTTAAGTTTTCATGTGTCTAGTAATAAGCATCTAGTACAATAAATCATGTTATATCGCGATTAAGGTCTTTCAATGGTGAACCACCCAAAGAGAACGTAACAATGCTCACAGGCCAGTAAGTTTAAATCGTACTGTACATACAAGGCAAAAAGTCCTCGCAAAAGACACACAACAACTGTACTGTCTACAAATGCCAGGTGTCCCGACCGTTTGAAGTACATCAGTCTGGACTAGAGATCACATACTTGTAATTATCCGTAGTAATGAATAGCACACATCAATCCATCTACGCACTCATTAAACATCTAAATCTGCACGCATGTATTTTAATCTCTATCTCCATAAAACAATGAGTCTTCGTTAAAATAATTGGCTCAATGAAAAATCTTCAGCGAAACAACCCACACTTCTTGATTAGCAGAACGTACAAACAAGAAAGGCTAAAGTATTTAGGGGCGTATATAGAACTGTTGCTTTAACAGCAGTGGGTTGCTTAATATTCATAATTAAAATGAATTCGAGATATTCGTACATTGCCGCAATTGTTAAAAGGCATGAAGGATGATTTCGTGCAAGTATGTATCTTTAACAATTTATATATCACAAAAGAAACATATTACGAATGAGATATTCATATATTTTTTTTATGTAGCCGAGTGGTATAGGTCACCATGCTAATGACCACTGTGCGCAACGTGCTGCGGGTTCGATCCCCGCATGGGAGGTGGGTAAGTATAGTGTGTGATCCACAAATGCTTGTTCCAAGTCTGGGTGTTCTTTGTGCATGTAATTAGAATCTTTGTGAAACCCCTGCGACACAAGGATTACATTCGTTAGTGTGGGCGTCGTTTTATAAAAAAAAAATCCAATGTTATAAGAATCTGTACCTAAGTGCCAGTTATATATACGGTACCTATTATGTTGAAACAAGTAACGGCTTATTTTTTACAGGAGACCAATGTCAAAACAAATGAAGATATTTTACATACAGATAATTATTATATATCATCCTTCTGTGTAAATACTTTCCTTTGCCAAATCGTTCTTTATTCTTAGTACAACTCGCAAAATACTTTTTACTGCCGGCGTGTACTAAGTCAAAGGCTTAATTATAATTCTCATTCAAATTATCACTGTTGAATCTGAAAACAACAAAAATAAAAATTAAATTACATTCCATGATTCGCGAGACTGAACAAACTCATTTGATCTTTTTACGCAGCGTTTCTTGATTATATCTGTAGGGCGTTTACAAAGAGTGCACTGTGTGTATGCAGTGTGAAATGTCGAGACAAATTAGAGGCAGCTGCAAAGTGGCTGGTTGATTGGCGAGAGAACATTTAGATTTATGATTAAAGTGTGTGAGTAATAACGGCTGACTTTAGATCATCTTTTAAACTGATTTTTATTCGTTTTGTTTGTTTTACTGGACCATGTTAGAGCTTGTTTGTTTTAATAAAGTTGTTCTTAATTAGCAGAATATAAATAGGACTCGTGCTTTTTATTTTACCATTGCAGTTACACGATTACGGCGAAGTAAAAGGCAGGATTATTTATTTTATAATTATGCAGAGGATACCAGCGTGTTCCAATAAATTTGTCTTTGTTTTTTTATTATATGATATGTATACAAGGTGCTACAAAAATGTCTGGTCATAATATTAAAATGTTGCTCTTGCCAATAGGAATGGACAACAAAGAAAAAATTGTTATTCCAAAAAAAATTTTGGACACCCCTTTAAACTTTATGATGTCCTGTTCATAATTTCGTTTGATAAGACAAATATTGAGAATGTTTCTTTTGCAGAAATTGTTAATTTTTATTGACTGAAACGGTATTCCAAATGTCATCGGTCGACTTTTAGCACTACAGTCCGATTTTATACATAAAAAAAAACGTACATATAAGAGTTCACGACGAGTAAATTTCTGATTAACATTGTTTTTTTATTCAAAAACTTTTTAGTCTAGTTTAACCTTCATAATTTAATTGGTGTGTAATGACATTCTGTATACCATTGATAAGGCATTAACCGCTCTATAATCATATTATAGTACAGAGAAACAAGAACAAACAAACCTTTCTCGCTCTGTCTGTCTCAAAGCAATTAAGGGATTACCAGTAGAATAGCCAAGAGCGTTCTATGCGTTAATATTACAGATTACCGTATCATTAATCTGTCCTTAAAGCTCTTTAATAAGATAGTCTCACAATTGTATAATAACGGCCTATTAGGAAATGTTCACTGATGATTAATTAATTATACTAACACAGACACAGAGTTCTGCTGGCAGACAAATGTATATGACATATTAAAACAATTGAAGAAACAATATTAAAAATATAATAAATAATAAAAACAACAATTTATTATTTCTAAAATGGGAAAATAAGCGACACATCTGTGCGAAACGGTCATTGCTCATTTAAATTTTGTGCAGAGATTCATTTTTGTTTTATTTCTTTTATCCTGCTGATTTCTGAAAATACCAGTCGGAGTGCTAATCTTTGTGCTATTGATAGTCTGATTCACGAAAAAAAGTATGGGCTAGTTATTAATAGCTTTAGTTTTCGAATAATAATTAGGTTACCAACAAAACATGAAAATCCCTTGAAACAAAACAGACGGACGAAATCGCGGAGAAAGCTATGGTATAAATATCTTAAAAATACCCTATATATTATATAAACAAATAACGTACATTTTTAGAATTGATAGACAGTAGACAACCGAATACAAAATAAATCACTATTCGACAATATCAGTTCTTTTACATTTCCCAGTTACACAATGTGCATAAAACGTATTTGGAAAAGAAAACGCAAAAATTCTAAGAAGGCAGCGGATTGAGATGTAAATCAATGTTCCTTTGTAGCGCCCGTCAACGCGTTTCAATTGTGACAGCACTATTCCGACTTTGAAATCTAAAAAGTCGTATATCCTTAAGTCAAATTCAAGTTAAACACTCAATTTTGGACCTTGTGTCGCAGATAAAAGAACAGGAATTCGAGTTACTTAAATTACCAATCATAAATTGGTGTATGATAGTTATTATTTTTCAATTATTTTAAGTTGGAAATTACTGAAGTATGTATTAGAACTTACGCTGTTTCGGATCTGCAGCTCTGTACTTATTTAATTCCCTTTAGGGATTTGCCTTCCACGGTGACATCCATTTTGAAAAAGGACGTATTTTCCTTGTAAATTGCATTTGTTTACAGTTTTGTGTAGTGTTGTATTTGAACGATATTATTGTATAGATGTTAATTCGACTGTGAATGCTTTAGCTATTACTTGGAGGGGATTATTCTGAAAGCTGTGAACAGAACCTACAGGCAGAAATTCCTGGGTTACATGTACCTACCTAAGTAGATGTTATCGTAAATACACAATAATGTCGTTTCGGATTTCGTGTTTCTGAATAATTATGTTATATTATTTCCTTTCAAAAAGTATGGTTTCGACATAAGTATAGTATATGTAAAAATAAACGGCAATCAAATTGTTAAATGATTATTTTAAAATTTTATTTCTATTTTTTTAATTTTTTTTTATATGTACTTTATGTGGTTTCGCTATTGCTATATCATCTATACTGTAGGTTTACCGTATATACCTATCTAAAATATGAAGTAAAGGGCATCAGGGTTTTTAAATATACTTTTAATTTTATGTACGTGTCCGCTCCGTAACAGCAGTAAATTTTCAAATTAGAATTGTAATTCAAACTTTTATAACGACAGAACTTGACAATGTTACAATTTTAAGCAAAATTACACGATTTATGATCGGTACCAAAATTAAATCTCTATCACTATTGAAAGTAAATATTTTAAAATTATTGTTAACCTTTCAGTCCTGTATATTATTTTTATGCAGAAACTCTCATCTCAATAAAAAAAGTATTTCTCAATAGTAAAACTGTAAGTAAACCATAAAAAGAAAAGTACAAAACGTTTAAAGGGATTTGAAATAGATATCGATTATCATTTTTTAATATTATATCGATAAATATATTGAAAACTTCTATTAGTACAAAATACAACAAAAGACGAACGATCCCAAAACAATTAACACCGTGACCCGACACTATCAATGTTTTCAATATTAATCATTAATAAACTGATATGGATAGAGCTTCTATTGACGTTGGCCTTCCCTAATGGACTGTCACACACATGCCCCTATTGTTTCAGTATAATAGCGACACATGAAATTACCTGTCTTTCATACAGAGTATAGTGACATATTATAAATTACGAAAACAATGGTTGCGTCACAAAGGGTCCTGAATTTTGTGCTGTGCGTAACAGCTAACTGGCGTCTGCGGTTGCCTTTGATTTTGATGTTTATAATTACGTGTGGGATTCGTTTGTTTACTAACTTAATAATAACCTGCTATGTTCCGGAATTTTCAATGCTCAGTTGTGTAATTTGTGCGTTAATATTTCTGCAAAATATCAAGAGATATCATTCATAACTTGCCTATTGCGGCTTCATGAGAAAAGAATACATACTTTTTCAAACCCCTTGGTTTAAGGCGTTGTTTGACATCCACGGCACCCACGGACCTACTACGCATGAATCATAACAAACGTTAACAAGTAGACAGATGCAGCCATCCTATGATGAATATCGTGCCCGCTACTGCTGATCAAGTTCGATATTATTATGTTCAGAGTTTTAAACTATACAGGATGTTAATTTTTCGCTTTTCAGCCACTTCGATTAGAAGATGTGCAAAATTAAAAAAAATCTTTGGATGTAGTATTAATTCTTTAAAAAATAAAAAAAGTTTCCCGTAAGCATGACTTGCTTAGCCGGTATTTAGAGAAGGGACCCAGATGGCTTTAAAAAATCCACCCTATTTATTGCGTAATAGAGTAAAACAATATTCGCAGTTGTAAGAGCATAAGACGAGATATTTGAAAACAAATGCAACAAAGATCAGAAATGACACTGATTTGTGGCTCGCTCTAACCGATCCTCTTTAAATGGTAATGTTCAGTACACGACCCTTTGTTTTACGGTTCTCGTGGAGTCAATAGTGCATTATGAATCACACTTGAGCCATAGAGTAAAGAAATGAATTGCGATTGTATGTGCAAAGAGCAATCTTATATGGTGTCATTTCAAAAGACTGACTCTATTTGAAACAGTATAGAAGACTTGCTGTATACTAAGAGTCTTAACAGACTAGATTTTAAATTCAATCAAATCAGCCTATCGTGGCATCCAATCTGACCCAGCTACCTTTTTCAGGTTATCCGTCCATCTGAGTCCTTAATTTTTTATTCGGACAATATATATTATCTATCGATGTACCAAGGATGTACCTGTGTTTTCAATGCTTACGCAAAATCTTGTTGGTGTTCTAAGAGTCACCGGGTAGTGTTAGTTACGTAGTTACTATTACTAATCTGTTGTATTATAATTAGTGTATACGTTTTAGACCATTTAAATCAATTAAACTCATACCTACCGCTTAATGTACGTTTATATACGATATTAATGTATATTCTGAACATGTCTGACCTGTTCCAAACTCGATTAAAGCTTTCAATCATAAGTCTTTACCATAGTCGTGACCAAACTACGCGTGAACGTTCAACCAAAATGTGTTGACATGTTTCCAAAATATATTGCTAAATTTAAATGATTATGAAAGTTTTATGGAATAAATATTAATGTTAAGTTGTAACAATAAAGTGAATTCTCATGAGAAAGTCTACAGATCAATATGCCGCCTACACTTTTCGTGGGTGTTACCAAATGTTGATATAGGATTATAACAACTGGAAATGTGACTGGGTCTCTGTAATTCGTTATAAACAGTGCCTACAATCACCAATCAGTATAGTTATAGATCAATTACTTTATTAATTTTTTTTTGAAGATAATTATACTACAGAAGGCGCGTTTTGAAAAAAATATGTGAGAGAAATTTTAAGATGTGCGCGCATAATTTAACTCAAAACTTGTTGATTAATGGTAAGAATATATAGTTGATTGAGAATAATGATAAATATAATTCCATTCCATTCACTTCATCCATTGAATATAAATTATATGGCCATCCATTATCAGTTTTTGAATTAAATTTAATAAGAAAAATGTACAACCGTGCCAATTTTTTAAATAGTTTTTAGTGTCACCTGAGGAAACATTTCTTCTGAATAGAAGGAATATTTAAATGGTTAGAACTTTTTCGAATTATTTCTGGATTCAGGAGTTAATGTGCTTGTGGCTATTTCTCTTATCGGCGCCGACTCTTTAATAATAGGCACTACTTTCTGCATCGACAGTACCCAATAATTTCCAGTAGATACGTTCCAAATTTAGTCTGAACCACTTTTAGGTTTTATTTGTTTTTCCGGAGCATGAAAATGCCTCGAAATTTATTTTCTAATTATATATGGATTTAAGGGCCAAAGAAGATGGCATGGTGGGGCACGTGGCTATATCTCTTACCGGCGCCGACGCTGTAATATTACTACTTAACTACTACTTTCTGCATCGACAAATTTATCATTACCCAATAATTTCCAGTAGATACGTTCCAAATTTAGTCTGAACCACTTTTATTATTTATTTTTCTGCCACATTAGCCACTAACATAAATCTTACGCTAAATTTAATTCCACAACCATTTTTGCTGAAGCGTTACAAAATCCATTAATATTGTAGCTGTCCAAGTTAAAATCATGTGTTTCCCTTTGCCTTGCAAATTTGGATACATTCTGCGCAAACGCAGCTGACGCAGATTTATCAGTTCTTGGTATTCACGGGACATTGTATTGTAAATCACACAATCTTGTGTGAAATTCCCTTAAAGTAAATCTTAGGAGCTGTAACCATTTTCAGAGGAGAAAACAATGGTAGATGTTGGTTTTAAGTGTTGTTATTTATTTTGAAAATGTGTTATTCATGGTACAGTTTAATACTCATTCAATTATTTCATCTTCATTCTATTGTTTTGTTTATTTATTAATAACATTTTTAGTACGGCTACACCAGCCGCTTACACTACTAAATATACAGGCACGAACAAAAACAAACACAAATATAAAATATACATTGGAATATATTTTTTTCCTTTTGTTATTGTTTGAAATAAATTGTCATTATATTTTTGTAAATTACTAACTGTAGGTAGAGCAAAATTTAATTGGTCCCAAACAGGTTTAAATTAGCAATATTACCCGTCAATTTAATTATTTATACTTGCATTTGGTTGTGCGCATTCCAATCCACTACATATTGTACACAGAGTATGAAAACTTTATAACACTTCTACTGCTTTACCTTTCCACAGCTATTTTGACGGCTTCCAATTTTACCGGATTGGTGGAATAGTCTATTCTAAATACCTTAAACTTCTTTCTAACAAAGATTTATTATTTCTACAAACCATAATAACATCTGTGAACTTCGTAATATTATCGGAAATTAAAAAGTAATAAATCAATAAACCTCACATACCTTTTCAGATTAGATCAAGACGTTCCTTCTAATTGCATGTAATAATAATAAAACTATTTATAGTCAGTTTTTAATGCAAACGGTGCATTGAAGATGCCGACTGTATACTTTTATCTTTTAATAGAAATATTAATACTGTTTAGCACCGGTTGTAAAACCTTAATAAAATTACTGCTAATTATGTTAATTATAAAAGCTTACTGTTGGTGGTCAGTAAACACATCAGTATTAATATGCAGTGTATTTTATTTTTGTATTTTAGATTTAGTCAAAGGCGCGTATTATTACTATTTTTACTTTTGAGCCCAATTGTCCCAATGCAGGGTTAAATGGCAAATTAAGCAGAAAAACTTGTCAGTTACTACATCAAGCATAATAGTACCTACCTAGTAGTAGTAGTATTAATTGACTGTATGGATAGCTGAGTGGTATAGGTCACCACGCTAATTATCACTGTGCGCGACGTGCGGAAGGTTGGATCCCCGCACGGGACAAGCATTTGTGTGATCCACAGATACTTGTTCCAAGTCTGGGTGTTCTTTGTGCATAAGAAAAAAAAAGTACCGAAGTCATGGGATGAGAATTAACCATCGTGAAAACTATATCTTGGTAGCTGTGTATGTTCTCTGCTTCAATTGATCAGGCCATGACGTGACTCAATTAAAACTAGTTATCATTTGTTTTTCAAGTTCGCAGCGAAAATACTTCTAAAAGACAATAGTCTGAAATCGAAATGAAGTTTAAACATCATGATATATCGACACAGTACATTATGATATATGACGGTACGTGTGCACGAAGTGGCTAGACAGAATTGTCTCCGCGAACCTATGGCAGGTCGTTCATCAACTTAAGACAATAAAACATGAACCGAAGTGGGTATTGCGAGCGGACGATTATCCGATTCTGCTGGTCACGGTACATTAGTCCTTATAAATCATGTTGTGATAGTGTTGTTTGTACAAGCTAATCGAATGGTGATTATAATGATGGCTCTTCCGCAAAATATAGATAGTCATAATTATCGATAAAATCGGGTCGACAGTTTATCTATCTATGCAAATATTTTAACGTACAAGGTTTTGCATAAAAATTTCGTTATAGAGAGTTGGGAACAATTCTCCATTATCTTGCTTTCAGAACCGAATGTAACTAAAAAGAAATTTACCTTTATCAATGCAAATAAGAAATTTCAATAGACAGCTCATTTTATTTCCTAATAGTCACTTACTAATACTTCTTTTAACTAATACAGGAGGATCGAATCGATCAAATATCCGCCCCTTACAAAATGTAACCCCTTGACCCTTAATTCAGAAGTATCACTCAACTATAACACCAAATAGATTGTTCCATTCAAGATCAATTTAGATTAATAATTGCTTCGATTGAAAATCGATTCAATACCACACTATCATTAAACTGCTTAACATTATTGAAACTGTACATTTGTTTAAGATTGTAACTTTGTTTACGATCTTTAGTAGGTACTTTATGCGTTTGCGTGCACAATATGATAGTGTCAATAATGCTTACAAATCTAGGTTTCCAGACCATTGTAGTTTATATCAGGTTATCTTAATATTTCTATTGCTCGAGCGCCAGTCAGCTGATACGATCAAGATACGATCGTCTATTGTCTTAAGATTTCATCATCGTACAATACTCATTCTGTTATAGCACATTAATTACAATATTAGTAGCTAGCGCTATGTTTAAGTACGGAATTGTTTAATAGTAAAGAAAATGTTTGTTTACCTATAATGCCGAAGTCGTTTGTTAATTACTCTTTCAAAATTGTTTACAATTCGTGATTTCAATTTAGTAAGTACGTATCAGACTAGCTTTTGCCAAACAAAATACCCCAAATTGATCATTTAAAATTTTAAATACATTTCTAAATTCGGAACAATGCTAACATTGAACAATACAATAAAACTCTTCAAATCAATAGTAACGAAATTGTTATTTTCGGAATATTTCCAACATTACACTCAATTAAACATTGTTAAAATCAATCGGATTGTTTAGGACCGATCTCTATACAATAGCTTTTGTCTTCGAAGGGTGAATTGCTCCTGTCTATTACGTTACATTCTGAAAGTTCCCAAAGTTCTGAATAGAGTTCTTAGTTAATTTCGGCACAAATAGACTTGCCCGAAATTATCTTGGAACCACTTTCAACGGTTCATTTAGTCATACATATTGATTGAGTTTCGTAAATGTGTTCGGGAATTTTGTGGCAAAGTTCTTCTGTTTTGTGGAGGCGTGAGGTTATTGTTACATGGAAATAGTTTTGATGAGATTGGGCAGTCAGCAAGGATGGTAGTGAGGTTGGGTGCACCGTAACGGAGATTTAGCAATCCAGTGAGACTCTATTATAAATACATGAACAATAATACATACATTCTCGAAACAGACATGCACCTAGAATCATTAGATTAGTTTAACGTTTCCTGAGTGCCTTCTTGAGGTTTATAAGAAATAAAAACATTTTGATTTGATTTGAGTTGAGTCAGAAGTTAGGTTTGAAGATATTTGTCTATCCTTATAAAAGCAAAGTCAGGTTTTTTACAACATTTATAACTCGAGAAAGGGTGGACCATTTTTAAGTGATTTGTTGAATTCGTCTCCGACTTTAATAGCGGAATAAAAAAACAATTTAAAAATAATTATTGATATGGAAACGGGGACCACTTACGAGGGTGAAACCGCGGGGCACTGCTAGTTCTCCAAAAAAACACTTTCATATTCTGTAATAATAAAATATGTGGGGGCAATGGTACATCCCTGCCAAACCCTTTACGCAACGCAGTCGCTGATACATAATTAACGACTAAAAGAATGAAAGGTGAGTATAATTACCACAATTTTTCCAGCACTAGTCATCCATCATTAACAACAAACCAACAGAAAAAAACGTGTGCGAAAAACATTTTGGCCGATACATTCCATTCGCAACTGAACCTAATTACTTAGATCGTCTTAGTGCTGGTTCAGGGCCGAGCTAATTGGATGCCTGTTAATTAGTTCTGGAAATCTCCGTAACAGACTCGTTCCTTTGCTAATTAGAATAATAGCTACATTGCCAATTAAATGCGTTTGCCATAAATAGTTTTGACTTGTACAGTAGCTAGCTTTCTCACCTTTGATCTTAAGCTATGTCTATGAAGAATGCGATTGATATTCATAATGATCGGATTATCATCATAGGATAATGTAGAAACAACTTTTGTTATTTCATTTATAAAGAAACTAACTTTTGTCCACGGTTTTGTTAGCGCGTAGGTATAGGTAAGTAAAGGAAGGTATAATAAATATACCCAATGTAACTAATGATGAAGAAGCCAAAAAATGGTGAAAGATTTTTTGAAACCGGTCTAGTCGCTTATGTTCATTTGTTACCAAAATACAAATCTTTTCTTTTTTTAATATGGAAGGACTTGGGGGAGGCCTTTGCCCAGAAATGGGACAGCATAGGCTAGTAAAAAAAATATATATATGAGTATAGAAGTATTGATTATTTATAATGAAATTAACAAGTACAAATCCAAAGAGGCACAGAAAGATTTACATTGAAATCTCAATTTAAACAGAGTCCTCAGAAATTATTTAATCCAGTGACAATATTAGGTACAGCTTTACCCGTTTCATAAGCTATTCAAAAATGTGAAGTATATATATTTAAATAGAGTCCTTTTTATGAGAGAAAATAAGACCTGCAAAATGCAAGAGATACGCCTTTTCCAAACAATGTGGTTGCTCTTGGAATAATGCTACCGTAGTCAGGAAATTACGTAATTTCGCGAAAAGCAAAGTTTGATAGCATTATGGTCACGTATTTTCTAGAACTCACTGGAACAAAGTTGGATAACTAGGACATCTGGCAGTTGTAATTGATATGCCAAGTTTGAGTGATTATAACATATCTTTTCTTCTATTTTCTAGTGTGAGAGGTTTTTGGTGAGAATAAGCCATCTGTTAGCGGTTCCGTGTTTGGGAACAAAATTATAATTCGAGATGTATTATTTCTTGCGATGTAGGATATAGAATTATTATTTCACTATTTGTAACTTTTTTTGCATACTATACATCACAGAGTACATTTGCTATGCATTTTATTTTTTCAAGTAGTCACTCTATAATGTTATCATGATTGTTTTTATCAACAAACTATTTTCTATTTTTGGACCTTTTTCCGAGAAATACAATAGTCATAGAATTTTGCTCTTTTAGTATAAAACCTTTACATGTTTTACGAATATAAGCAGAGGTAATATAGAACCCAATCAGCTAAAAGCGTTGCAAATATCTCTTGTAGTTCCAAAGAAGAAACAACGACAACTTTTATCGGAGGCATAAACACTTGGTGCATGTTACGTTGCATGCTGTAAACGGTCACAGGTGCACTTTCCACTACTCAGAGCTTCACACTCACGTTAAATTTCATTACAAATGCGTGCTTCCTCTCGAGTTAGTTCCACTTGTTTACTGAGCTCTACGTGTAAAGTAGGTGGAACTGACCACGGCCACGGAATTTAAATGAATTCATTTTGATTATGTCTGCATGTTTTTGAATTATTCTGTGAAATATGAAATTGTTTTAGAGCTTGTGTGATGGTTTGAATTACGAGTTTTAATTATTATTACCTTCAGAGCTGTGGTCCTCTTTGGTATATATTGGTAGACTGCACGGATAGCCGAGTGGTATAGGTCACCACGCTAATTACCACTGTGTGCGACGTGCTGCGAGTTCGAACCCCGCATGAAACAAGCATTTGCGTGATCCACAAATGCTTGTTCCAAATCTGGGTGTTCTTTTGCATATGATTTGAATGTTTGTGAAACCCCCGCGACACAAGGATTCAATTATTACCTATATAATATTCTATTATTATATTCAAATATCCATAGTGCGGGTTTCGGTTCATAAAAAAAAATATTCCCTTCTTTTTAGGTAACCAATACGATCAAGTCATATCCATAAACTAAGGTATGGTGTAAAGATTTCGTGTGATATTTGACCCGCTTCGTCTCCGTATATGATATTCGTATAACATCATTATAGCAAGACCATACGACGAAAATAGTAGCAGTTGATCAATACACAATATACTTTGTTCGATTAAGTACCTGTCGTGTAAGAATAAAATAATTATTCTATCCCACAAAATCTAATGACAATAAAACCGTTTTGTATACTTTATATTAGGTTCCTTAGGTGTGATATTAGCGTCTAGTCAATCAAACCGTTGATACTGGCTGTATTCCAAAAACAGTTTCGGTGTAAAACAATAGCAGCACGTAGAAAAAGTTCGTGATACCGGAACACGAGTCGGAAATGTTGACAAGAGTCACGCGACAAGACAACTGTTACCGACGTGCTGCAGGTAGATAGTGGTCATGCGGGCTCAATTGTTCAAAACTTCCTTTATTTTTCCTATTTTTTTGGACAAATTGAAGGTCGATTACAAATAGTATTTTAAATTCATAGAACTCAATTTATTCGACATACGAATGATGATACTTTCACTCCCAAATTGACAAATGATCATAATGCAGTTTGTAGATATACATGGATTTACAGATTTTGATACTATCCGAATTATATAAATAGCACTGTTGATGATCGAGGGAAACTTGGTTGATCATTAATAAAATGTTTTCAATGCAGGAATCCAAAGCAATGAAGCGATAGGCTTAAGATTTAATTACAATTAAAAGTAATACTGACGCAGATAATGAAATTGTTCAGAAGTCAAAGTTACTACAGTGAAGAGGATGAGATGAACCTATTCATGGAATTTGGATAGAAGTTATCATAACTAGGGCTCGGGTGTCTAATTAGTTAAGCTCGAATAACTATGAAGTTCGTAAACTTTGTAGGTGTCGGTAACTGAAGAATTGTTGCTCTAATTTATTATATTCTCTTGGTCGTAGGATTTATCGGTTCCTGTTTTTTTTTCTGACTTTTATAAATTCTTTTCAAAAGTATTAAGAAATTTGCTTATAAATACGTAGTTTTTTGAAATCGCTCGCACATCACTAGTATTCTTGTTAACCTCTTGTACTTAGCTAAATTGCTTATATCACGAGTAGATTCACGTCGGTAGTTCGAATCCCACCCATAGCGGTGGGATTCAAACCAGCAACCACATGATCCGAAGTCCAATGCCCTCACCACTCGGCTATCGCCTTTACAAATTAATCATCATTTGCGTAACTTAACCCATATTTACTAGTGATGTAATTCCGTTTCCTTAGTCTCCGTTCATATTTATCTCCGTTCTTACTTCTCAATTGTTCATGTTATCATGTGTTGGTCTTCTCTCTCTCTCTCTCTCAGTTTAAAATTTGTTTCTATTTCATCTTTCTCATCGACTTAACGTCAACACGTTTCATCTGCCTATAATGCACATCTTTGAAGAATCGTATCTTCAACAACACCAAATGGTCAGCGCATAACATGAAATAGTTCTTTCATCACAGCGCCTCTACAACGCGTTATGTTGTAATACACACGATTTCTAATAATAAGCTCGACGACGTTTTTATTGCATTACTCCTTCATTCAACAGAGTTTATTTTACCTCATAAGGGCGTTGAAATCATTTCTGATTGGTCGGTTATAGTGTTGAAAAATGTTATTATATAATTACTAGCTGTTGCCCGCGGCTTCGCTCGCGCGTAAAGTATTATAGAAACGTCTTGCCGGAAACATTGATTGAATCATAACAAAACTTAATACTTTTCTTCAGTCATTGACGTTTCGCGAAAATATTGTTTTTGAAACTTTTTTATGATAAACTCTTTGTTATGTGTTCTTTCTTTAAAAATTATCATAGTGTGCGAGCGTTCCAGAATCAGTGAGTCAGTGAGTCAGTGAGTCAGTGAGTGACGTGGGCTTTTATAATAGAGATGAAATAAGCTGTGATTGTAGCTATTTTGTTTACTTATGTTGCACTGATTGCTTTATATGATTGCTACAAATTCATTGGTTATAGTTCAATTAATTTATCTTCAATGTCCATAAACTGTTTTCTATTCTAATAACGTAAATTAAATGTACTTTGCCTTGGGTTTGATTGAGCTATAAAGTTTATAATGCGGTCACGGTTCACAGTTATACCAGCCCTTTTAAGGAATCAATTCACCTGTTCACCGAACAAATTACGAGTAGGTACAGTTTTAATGGGTGATTCATTAAACACGTTCGAGATTCCCTGTTAAAGATATATTCGCAATATTTTACACTTGTAACAAACATTCCTATTACTACTTAAGACGTTCTTAGAGATTTATGACTTGTACAAACTGCGTCGCCCGACGCATCCTCAGCCCTTATTACGTCAACTCAAGGTTCAATATCGTTGTAATAAATTAAGTTAATAGTACGTATAATGCAGGCTTAGTTTTAATACGCTTACTTGGCTGCCGACATTGGTTACGTTGTCACACCAAGATAAATGGGCCACAGACGTTTATATAAACTGACGACTTCGTCACGAGCGCTTGAATTATTGGATGACAACTGGTTTTGTGGACAGTTGAGCCACTGGTGTTAACTTTGTTTTATTGTTTGTTTATGTGATCGTAAAACTATTGGCATAACTACAGGTACGTGCACAAAAGTAAATAGGAATATAGGTTAATAGCATGTTAAGTCGCTAACTAGTTTTACTTTGACGTTGTTCTGAGTCTATTTTATATTACTTGAGTAACACCGGTTGTAATAAATCATATTGAAATTCAAAACATTAATAATAATATAATAATATAATAATATCTTGGGACAGCTCACACACGGCCATCTGATCCCAAACTAAGCAGAGCCTGTAGCAACCAGACAACTGATAAACTTATTGATTTATTCTGGGTGGGAAGCGAACCCACGACCTCCGGCTTAGCAGTCAGGGTCACCAGCCACTAGACCAACAGACCAGTCAAATAATAAATTTTTTATACAATGACCTAATTTCGAAAATACTGTAAGAGATGGTATTAATATATAATTAACTGCAATTAATGTAGGTTTAAACATAAGATATTACGTTTTAAATATTAAGCCAGAATTTATATATTTTCAGAATTCACATTCTAATTGACATCAAAAATCGAAAATTATTAATTGTGCGTCTAAAATTAAATACTGGATTTAAGTCATTACATAAAAATACGCACTAAAGGACTACAAAATACAGAAGATTTTTTTGTGTTTTCACAAGTATCAAACTATATTGGTGTGTGCTATATGAACTATTGTGAACAAGTGTAAGTTTCTCTAATAAACGTGTCAAGTTACAGTGAAGTATACATAGACATAAGTTGATGGATCGCTTTTTACTAGCGCTATTAAACTCGCTTTAATTGACACTTACTCGCAAGGTACTGTTATCGAATTAATGGACACTTAATTTTCGATTATATAATAAGCTGTTATAACTGTTGAGGTAAGACAATTAACACCTATAGACGATCACCGATTGAAGAGATAATCTGTACTAATAGTATTAAGAGGAAAGATTTGTTGTATCTTTGTTTTTTTTTTGTAATGAATAAACTTAAAAAGTACTGGACCGATTTTAATATTGCTTTCACCATTAGAATGCTTGGTATCTACTAATTTATCGTCCAATTTTAGGGTAACATAAGATTAAAAACCTTAGGTTCAATTATAATTAAAAAAAATACTAATTAGAAATGTAAAAAAATATAAATAATATTGCTTTAAATGTTTACAGATAAAAATATTTTTGATTTGGAAAAGTAAAAATATTAATTAGAAATTCATTTTTTTTATAAAATGGCTTGTAGGAAGACGCATTTTCAATATGTAATCTATTCCAATAACCTACATGATTAGACTAAAACTTACCATTCGCAGGTGTATAGTGAAAACAACTGTAAGTTATCAAAAAGCTATCGCACCTGCATCAAATTATATGTTAGCATGCGTAGATTAGCGATCACTGATTGGATAAGGTGCGTAGATAAAATAAAAATATTTAAATTTTGATGTCAATGTGAGAGGTTTTAGTTTATCTTAATGTCAATATCTTCAGTTTAGAGGTTATGTAATTTATAGAATGATGTTTAGCATGTGAATATTTTATCTAACTAACTATTTAATATTTAAAAAGTATTAAATAGTTTTTTATTTCTTTACGTATCAATTTATTTTTGTTACAGGTACATAAATTAGATTGCCTCATTTAAGAACAAATAATAATTAATTATTATTATACATACAACATTCAACAAATAAATTTTTCGACGCAAGTACCTATAGTCTTTTTACGTCCGAATGTGCCTGAAAAAGCCTACCTATTTTTTTTCAAGGTAATCAGTATCTAATTACATGGAACGCAGAAATATAAATAAAACTGATATAATATAATTAAATAATATAATAATTATATAACATAATATTGTATTATTATATTATTTAACGTTTATAAAAAAAAATATCTTGGGACATCTCACACACGGTCGTCGGATCCCAAACTAGGCAAACATTCTACCTACCTGTATAGTTTGCATGAAACTTAACGGTGACGGTGACTCAACATATTTGTCCTACTTGAAATTTAAGTAGCGTTTGTTAGACTCTGTTTAATTGCAGTGCAAGTGAAGCTTGCGTTCTGCCCTCGGGCTTCTTAATGACCTATAACCCTTCGGACTTTCTCAACTTGCAGGAATATTAGCTTTAAGTACAAAATTGCTATTAGCTTCGGCCATTGGCAAGTACAAAGTAGGTAGTGCAAGTGTGCAAACGTGGTATTATGGTTATTTTATCATCGGCTAATAATTGAGGCCACTCATTTTAAATTACTATTATAGCTAACAAATAATCTAATCTACAAAATTATAACATATTAATTCTTAGAAAACATAAAACAACTAACCGTTCTAGTCATTGCACCTTCCGAAATATTCTCAATCGTAAGTTACCCTTTAAACGGAAGTATTTCATTTTATTCCTGTGCACCAATGATATTATAAGTAAAAAGGTGTAGATAGGTTATAGGCGCTCAGCAAGCGACACGTTAAAATGTGGCTAACTAGCCACATTTTAACGTAAGGTAAAATGTCATTTCTGATTTATTTATGTCGCCAATTACATTTGTCTCTTTTTTGCTTGCGATAATCGAATCATGCCATCCTACCTTGACGTCTAATCGTAATGTAGTGTGCTTTGCAATATTCAGTTATTTATGTGTGAGTTAGTGTGCCGTTTTTGAAGATCGAATTTTGTGTAGGTAACCTATCTACACCTTTTTACTTATAATATCATTGCTGTGCACCATTCCTCTTAAACTATTGTCTAGCGTAGGTGTATCGTGGGCAGGCATTTATCGTAGCTATTATTTCAAAACGGGCCGATAATAATAATTAATTGCCTTTCAATCTTACATATATTTAATGTTCCATTACAATGTAAAATCAAATGTTCTTCTATTCATTTGTAATTTGATCGTTAATGCGTTGGTTTGTTTGTTTATGATTATTTTGTTTGATGTGTTATTTTGAGTTATTTGTTACAGCTTTATTTAATTTTATTGGTATCGTAAAAAATTACGGTTTTTTTTTATTGTGGTCTTATGCGGTCCACAAACAAATACAAACGCAATATTTCTAAGAGCATTACTAGATAAAAGGCACAACCAACATTTTCATATTTTCGTCGGTACAAAGCTCAAAAATCTATTTCATCTTATGTCAAACCAATCAGAACTTTTAAAAACTTATATCACAGACTTTACAAATATATAAAACTAACTGTAACCCGCGACTCCGGCCGTGTGGGTGTCGGTTATCGCGACGAAAAGCCTTTTTCCTTTCTAACGCTCTAGATAATCTCTGTACTAAATTTCATTGGATTCGGTCAAGTAGTTTAGGCTTAGTTGCGTAACACGCAGACAGACAGAGTTACTTTCGCATTTATAATAAATAGTAAGGATTAATTACTAAAACTTTAATATAATAAAACTTTTATAAGAATAAATAATAATTATAGGTTATTTCCAAACACGGGTAGGGCCTCGATCATTCAAATCATAAAGATCTAGTTACTTACTTCTAATCCGAATAAGTCACGCTCGTAAAATTGTTAATACCTATGTATCGTTTCCTGTTATTTGTTATCGTATTATTGTAATCACATGTAATGAGCGAATTATTTAACATTTTATTATTTGTTCCTGTGTCTAAATCAAACGAACAATACTTTTTTTTTATGCTACTGAACGTCAAAAAGATATCTAATTATAGAAAAGAAAGCTATTATATTTTTTATGGTGTAGCTTAATTAAGAAATTTAAAGTCCTCAATCCAATAGGCAGGAGAAGAAACAATTGTTTGTTGTTTTGTTTTTGTTATATTATAAAAACTAAAAAAAATTAAGTACGTATAATATGAACTTTAATAGTAACCTATAGATATTATTCTGGATAAAATAAAACAACTGCACCTAAACTTGTTCAATGTAATTTCGATTTTCATGCTCATGTAATACCTTACAGACTCGTTTGTTCTATTTGTGGGTGATTAGAACTCCGTTTGTCCTGTACTGGCCTACCATACCCCTACAACTCACTGATTGACCTTATTGACCTAATTTCGTCCATGTCACTGAACCTATCCTGTTATTAAGCCGGAAACAGTTTTGGTTCCGTATACTTTGTAGATTAACAGCCAATGAAACGGTTCAAATGAGCGGGTTCATTTCCGTGTTTTAATCATGCAAATATTTATGTTGATGAACCACAAGATTCGATTACAAATTTTATGATTAAAAAATTTGTTACACACACAATTTACACACAAACTTATACTTATATGTACCTATATCTTTGAATATCTGCCATGGGCTAAACCACTTACGCATTTCAGCCAATGAATGTCTACTCATAGTCTTATGCTTTCTTGGAATCGCCTGATACCAGTAACAATTTTACTAAACAGTTGAAAAAAAACTCGAAATAGCGAATAGACACATTTCAAAAAAAGTTAACAAGGTACAAAGTTTTGAGTAAACAAAGGCTATGAGAACTCCTTGCAATGATATAAAACCTCTGTTCTTCTACATTTATATATTTGCGTATATTTGGTAGGTCTGAGAATAGACCATATTTAGAAAGAGATATTTAAATGGAGAGAAAGAGAATATAACTATTTTATCATCCCTGGGTGATAAGGGTGGCCCTCTCCAGAATTTTTGATATGGCTAAACAACATTTGTCGAGGAACAAATATGCTAACGAACTTTTGTTCCTACATTCTATAGTAACCGACCAATCCTTTAACGAAACATTTTATCAGGTATACCTTCACAAATTTCGTCACCACCAATTATCAGCTGATTGTCTGTCGGTCACGTTTCACTATAATTGACATTATACTGTCCCAAGCCGATTTAACATTATCCGTGTAACACTAATTAATAATTACGTCACCAGAATGCCCGAAGCTCCGGACATTCCCGGTACAGTAAACCCCCCGATGCAGTTGGTTGAATTAATAAGTCGTACTCGCAGTTTGGAAATTCTCGTTGATATCCACTGGGAATAGGTAGGGTTAATTATACATTGTAGCTGTCCGTGTTGGATATTTGAATGTTGAATTTTGCAGAGATTATGAAAGTATTTTATTTTGCTGCTTTAGTAAACGTTTCTGATTATTTTACGAGTTAAGTATCTTAGCAGTAGTAAATAACTGCATCATAAACATTTTTTTCTATATAAATATAATTATATGTTACAATCTTATTTATGGCGATAATCCGTCATCAGAAAACAATACATGAGTTTAAATATATGTACTATAGATTACAATTTATTAGGTTATTATTTGTACCTTCCGCACTTTATTATTTGCTTTGAGTGTACATTAAACACGTTTTACTCACTATTTCAACAAATTCAAAACCACAACACTGTTTTATTCGAATAAACAATTGATGCCATTGATGACCCAATTAATAATAATACTTTAAACTACAAAATAAATAGAGTTGCTTTCTTTTACAAGAATGTTACACATTGAAATAAAATAACTAGTAAAACGGATTCAATGAAGGTGACGAGTAGTCTGCCCGTGACCATGGGATCTGCAAAGGTGTAGGAACGTTGGGAACTAAAATCAAAATTAACCGCGACAGATCCGTTTAAAAAGTAGTTTTATTTCTAATATAGTGTTTTTTATACATGACCGCTTGCATAGACAGGCGTGTTCTTACGAAAAGTTGTCACGACACTTTTTGCTATGAGTTGTAAGCTATTGTAAGCTGTGCGGCGTGCGCATGTTTCTCTGTCTGTCTGTCTGTCTTATTACCTAAAAATTTTAATATTATTAATAATAAATTATTATTTATAATTTATAATAAATTATTATTTATAATTTATAATAAATTATTATTTATAATTTATAATAAATTATTATTTATAATTTATATTATTTATAATTTATTATAACTTAAAAAAAATAAAATTTTATTACAATTCCTTCACTAATTAATCGAAAGGAACTTCTTTCCATCCGGGTGTCCCTTGACACCTCTCAAAGTTTTTTATTTTTACATTTCCTAGAGAACCCTAATAGGATCACTTTGTTGTCCATCTGTCTATTCCATTGCTCCACTTTTCTATAGTTTGGATATATAAGAGATCTAGGTAAGATAGAATTGTTTGATATAATTATTATAGTTACGACTAAAAGTCGCACGTGTGAACAGCGCGAGTTCAAGCTTGCGATCGACTAGACTGTCAGGATGTGTCAATAGGCTTGTTACAAATTGTAGGCAGACTGACAACCTGGTTAATTCGGGTTTCTATTGTTCTCGGGCAATGTGTTTCAGACATACAATAACATAGTATTGATGTATGTTTCCGTAGAATATGTCAATCTAAAATTATTGAATGTAATTAAGATTGTAATTAGGGGTTAGATGGCGCAACCCGAAGGATGAGGCGGAGCAGTTCCGTGGCCTACGCAGAATTGGTTGAGAAAAGTTTAAAGGAAAATACGTTCCTGCGGGTAAAGACGGGTATTATACACGAAAACTATCCTGTTGAAGTACGTTATATATTAGTGATAACCATATGGTAATATTTCAGTTTTTCGACCACGGAGGTCGTCAAACATTGCTTGCCCGCTATATTTTAAAGATTTTTATACTGTGCTAACAGCAATAACTTTACAAATATATGGACTATCCATACCTACACTTGGCGTGTGTATACCTATACTACTACGGGCCCAAAATATGCCCGCCTTTAAAAGGCTTGAAATTGTTAGAGCAACATGGGCAGGTATCCATATCGACATGTAACCAACATAAATCTGTTATTATTAATTCATATTTCATATTTTAAAGCAGTATACACTAAAACATAACGAGCTCTAGAGGCTGTAAATTTCAATTTTCTTTCTCACCATGAAATTACATAACAGGTAACAAGAGAAAGAATATATATTTATAAATCCATATCGATTTAACTGATATTTGTTTAATTAATCAAGGAACATCAACATTTATTTGGGCATCTCCTGTTGTTTCCGTACTCTAAGGCTGACAGTGACAGCTCCCTGCCCTGATGTACAAATCCTAAGCTCAAATCTCACCAGTCTTGAACGTCTAGTGGGATTAATTTATTTGTGAGTTTCCTAATATCCTCCCAATCAATACAATGAATATATCAGACAACTGTATATTAAAACAAAATAGTAGTCGCAGTGCAAAACAGTTTTTTATAGGTTGTTGCACACTTTTATCTCTTTCAACTCTGCTCTCAGATTGCCTTAAAATCCGCAGCATTTTCAGTGATGTTTTGATAATACATGCTGTTAATTGACACACATATTTTTCATCCAGGCCAAAGAATAAATGAAGGAGTAACTGCCTCCTCTCTGGGAATTAAGTTATTCAATAGCAAATGTTGGTACTGGTGAACAAAGAGGACGCTCAAATGCCAATTTCCCTGTCCGTGATAGCTGGAGGTGCTGCGGGATCTTTGACAAGAGCTATATCACAACCTCTCGACGTTCTGAACATAAGATTTCAACTGCAATTAGAACCTATAAAACATGGATCCAAATATAGTTCAATAATACAAGCCTATACCTGTATAGTTAAAGAAGAAGGCATTTCCACATTATGGAGTGGTCATATCCCGGCACAGGTATTGTCAATATCATATGCAATCCTACAGTTTTCTGTATTTGAAAAAATAACTCAAGTAAGTCGAAGCTCCGATCTACAGTTTTACTACAAGCATCGACACTGGGTACATTTTTGTAGTGGTTCTGTTGCTGCTTCAGTGGCTACAATTGCATCTTTTCCTTTTGATACGGTAAGAACTAGGCTAGTAGCAGAACAGAAGACGCAAAGGGCATACAGAGGCTTCTTAGATGCGTTTATATCAATGGTAAAGAAAGAGGGGCCATTAGCCCTGTTTAAGGGTTTGGTACCTACGCTTGGGCAGATTGCACCACACACTGGCATACAATTTGCTGTTTACAAGCTTTTTACTCAAAATATATTCAACAAAATGAATTACTTCCATAGAACTTCATCAACAAGCGTGCAATCAACATTAGGAGCTAATTTGATTGCTGGTTCAATAGCGGGATGTGTAGCAAAGACTATAACTTACCCTTTCGACTTGTTAAAAAAGAGGTTGCAAATACAAGGTTTTCAACAGCACAGGAGTGGTTTTGGAAAGCAAATTTACTGCAATGGTCTATTACACTGTATAAAGATAACTATCACTGAGGAAGGTTTCCTAGCACTTTACAAGGGGTATGGACCTAGTATGATCAAGGCTATCCTGGTCTCCGCACTGCACTTTGCAGTTTACGATGAAGTAAAACATATGCTTTTAAAAATTAAACAATGATATTACTACGTAATTATAGAGATCCCTATTATTCTTACTATTAGTTTTTATTAGCCAGCTCGACAATGACGTGTAGGTAGGTACTAATAATTTTACTTAAAAGATTAGCAATTGGTTATAATGTATCATTTTATGATGAATTAAACGAATATAATATATTACGAATGTTGTTTGTTTTACACATCATAAATAATGAATAAGAAATTTCATAATGATTAAAATATACTTAATAGAAATCGTTTTTTTTTCCTGTATATTTATATCACACATCATTACTGTATTAGTATTTCGTTATATATAATTATTATGTCACATTACGATGCTATTAGAAAATTAATTAAATTTGATTATTATAAAAATAAACAAATAACTGTAAGAAAAACGTAATCTATCGAAGATTAGATTATTCTTAATGACATTCTCTTCAAATCCTGATCAATTTTGATAATAGCTACCGAATTTCAGAGGACATACTCGTAAGCGACCCAGTGAGCCTTAAGTGTCCAAATCGTTCGCGCTCCAAAGCTCCTAAATGAGTGGATCGATATTGATGAATGAAGTGTCAAACGTGTCCAGCGGGAGACACTCAATGTATAGGTTTTGGGACGAACACTGTAGTAGCTTCAAGCTGACTCATCAATTATGCTTAGGTAGCGTTTCAGAGTTTATTTTGTCTGACAAGTCGTCAATTTTTGATGAGAGAAACACAGTTATAAATCTGTTATTATATACAAAAAGGTAATAGATTACAAATATAATAAAAAATAAGCTTCTCAAAAAACATAACTTATCAAATTTGCTAGGCAAAACATATCTTTCCTTCGACTTTTTGTTTCTGCTTACTCGACTGCTTCAGAATAAGGGTTATTTAATCTATAAAATAAGATAGCGAAAAATAATATAATAAGATTTTTGTTCACTAACAAGAGTTGCCTCATTATAGTAAAATTAATACGTACACCAGAGTTTGACTGTATTATACTTTAACGAAATGAATATGTACCTACACCTGATTTTAAGTTGAATATAATACCTAATCCTAAGAGAATAAATACCCAACACTAACATCGATGGTCAAATCCTATCTGTTTTTTTCCAAGCTCAACAATCTTCAAAAAAATTTAGTGTATAATCGCATTACACATGACATAAACTAAAACCTTCAACAGCACACATCTCAAAACACGTGTAACTGACCTCACCTAAAATTCTCAAGAATAAAAAAAGTGATTCTTTTTAATCTGTGACAAACGATATGTTACAAAAACGCGGCTCGTATTGTCACCAAGCCAACCGGAAACGCGGCATCCAACACATAAATCAATGCGTGTGTAACACCTTTATAGTAAGCTGTATCAATTATGGGAAGGACCTATTGGGGATTTTTATTGAACATAAATGTGTTGGTAGCCTTAGTACGCTGTCCTACATACTTCGTCGTAAATTTGAAGCTATAAATAATCTGAGCGTTGCTGTGTAGGCATTGTTCTATTTTTCTGAAAGAAGGGTTTATGATCTCACTATAACTAAGGTGCAGCCTAAACATTTTTGTTATCCAAAAACTGAATAGTAACGTTTTATAATGATATAATTTGAAGCAAAATTCAAGTGGAGATTACTTTCCGCGGTTGAAAAAAAATCGAAACCATTTTTGTTTGCTGGCTAACATTTCATTCAACTAAATCAATCAGAAAATTAGGTTATCCTTAGCTAAAAAGGGTAGCCGCGCGCCACGTTCTTGGTAAACGATAGTGGTCTTTATTTCATGTAGATAAAGATTCTTATTGAAATTTGCTCACCCTACCCTTGCCGGCAACTGCTATCCGGACGGTGTGATTTAGCCTTGCTATATCATCAAAAACAAATAACGTCATACGCACGGACTCGCATACCATGTCGACAAAAACGCACTTACAATACGATTTAAATGATCAGTATTGCGCAATAGGTGTAACATGATGCACTATCAATCAAAACTATAATTACTTATCTGCTAATTAACTAGCTGCGCCCCACGGTGTTACCCGCGGCTCATCAGCTGACTCAATTTTTCGGGATAAAAAGTAGCCTCTGTTAATTTAGGATGTCAGCTACCTCCATACCAAATTACATCGAAACTGGCCAAGCAGTTCGAGCGTGCAGAGGTAACAAACACACACACACACACACATACACACACACACATACACACACACATACTCACAAACTTTCGCCAATAATACTCGTATTAGTGTGATTATTATACAACAATAGATGTAGCATAAAGGTAAATGACCGGAGCGTCGTACCCAAAAGTCTTTAGCCTTGACCAATTTGTTCGAGTATGACCTTGACTGATAATTTGAGGACAAACTTTTGTTTCTTTCTGTTTATTTGGCTCTCGACTATGGACAGTCATTACGTTATTAAATCGACTTTCGTAAAATACAGTCGTCAACGAAAAGTACTGTTTTACTTCTACGTTTCAAATCAAGTATCCAATTCATTTGGGGCATCGTAGCTCCATTTATGGCTATTGTCGTTAGATCGATTTATGTTTTTATGAATAATATAATAACACCGTGTTACTGGAACATTACTGAAAAAAAAATGCATAAATTTTGCTGTACAAATTAATTAATTTTTATTATTAGAGAACATTCTATGAATGAAATAGTTAAATATTTCGATATAAATAGTATCTTGTTCCGTCCCATCCTTTGTCGTCTTGTCTCGTAAGATCAACTTGAATGATAATAATATGTCATTATACGTTGCTAACCGCCACTTTACTATGGCGCCTCTTTGATAAATAGTTGACGGAGTGAATCATTAATATGTGATGTCTTGTGGCTAACCACGAGTCTTTCTCATACTTGAATGACTTGAAAAATTAAGTATTCAAAGCGATTTCAATATTATAATAATAATAATAATACTGGCCTATAAACGTCCCACTGCTGGGCACAGGCCTCTTCCCATATAGAGAAGGAATGAGCATTGATGGTGATCATGTTCATTGCGGGTTGGGTTCATTGACGCTTGCTCATTGCGGGTTGGCGATTTCAGATTCCAATTTTTGTAAATCCAGGTTTCCTCACGATGTTTTCCTTCACCGTTTGTCAATAGTGTCTTAGAATAATTAAGAAAGTACATATAACTTTGAAAAAGTCACATTGGTACTTGCCTGGGTTCGAACCTGCAACCATGTGCATGCGAATCCGTTCATTGAACCGCTAGGCCACCATGACACTTTTTCCACTGTTTTAAATTTCAATATTAATTGTGAAATTTAAAACAGTGGAAGTTATCATGGTCCAATATGTGGGTGTGTAAATAGACGTTCAATGTTGATAATCTAAGGCATGTAAAGCGTTTCTCCGTTCATACTTATATAGGTACTACAACAGAACCGAAAGTTCTTTAGCACGCCCACCGCTAGAATGCTTCATAAACTTCATTAATTATAGTATCAAAATAATTGCTACGCATAGAAATGTTCCAAAATATTTCTAATCTTGAATATGTTATCAATTATTCGTCGGTTCCCGGCGGCAAAAAAAAACAGATTAGTTACACTACAAATATAAACACCCACACCTCCCTAAATCTCTCTCATTCAATAACTTTTATCTTGTCTGTATTTATTTAGGCTTATGTGCATCATTATCGATAGTATCGATTACACAGTTAGTATCGATAAATCAAACGAATTTTTATTCAAACAAACACAGCATTTCGAATATTCTTAAAGTATCGATTATCGATTACAATCATCAATGTATAAAAAGGCGCTGATTGAAAAATTACCGACAAGATAATCGAGGAGAGCGCATTAAATCATTCGATTGTTACCGATATTTTAAATCGATTCTAACTTTGGTTACTGATCAATCGATTTCGTAACTTTCTAATGTCATTGGAATTTTTTATTAAGCAATGTGTAATGAGTGTAATGAAGAGTAAAGAGATTTTAAGTGTTGTAGATAAAGTGATTGATTTAGTGAGCTACTTGATATGCAAACGTGATAAGATGTTCAATGACGATAATTAATAATTATTTACATAGGAACTGCACCTTAATATCTAATTAGCTATCAACTGTAGTACAGTACGTTTTAATAGCTTCGTTATGTAAAGAGTGTTTGATTAGGATATATGATATGATTTTGGTTATCTATGATTAGAATTTTTAATGATATATAATGTAATCCGTTGACACATATTGAGATGAGATAATTGTATGTTTGGGATGTGATTACATGGAGAAAAATCTAACTTAATGCTTGAACTAATAGGATACATTTTAAAACGTTTTCAAGGTTTAATGTTCACCAAAGTTGTGAACGTCGATGACTTCTTTTTATTTATTTATCAATAAATGGCCAAACTGTACAGACAATTTGTTTGCAATAACAGCGCTTTCTTAGACATAAAAATTGTGTTCACTTATTCTTTAATTACTTACATTATACTTACAGCCTAAAATAATGAAGTTACATTTTATGTCATTTAATAAAAAAAAAACTTATAATACAATATGAATCTGCAACACTTGTATCTACATTTAGAGCTGCCGATATGAAATTATCTTTTAACAGAAAACAATAAATGAGATCGAGATGAGATGAGATCGCGCAGCGTGCATATTCGCAATTTTTTTTGAAATCCTATTTTTTTTTTGTTTTATGGTGTAACAAATAAACTCCATTCAAAATGTCATATCTAAAATAATTATAAGGATAGTAAGATACCACCCACCACCACAGCGTCAGCTCATGATTTAGGACTCCTATTGAGTCCGAAACTAGACGCACGATTCCGAGATGCGCTTAAGTAAACTATTGAATCTTTAAATCATTATTTAATAATAAAATTACGTCACGGGAATTAACGCGAACTCATGCATTTACCTTTAAGTCTTGACGTTTCGGCCGGGTTACACTGGCCGTGGTCGCAAGAAGACAGTCTGCTTGCGACCACGGCCAGTGTAACCCGGCCGAAACGTCAAGCCTTAAAAGGTAAATGCATGAATTCGCGTTGATTCCCGTGACGTAATTTTATTAAAATCATGCAACGCGATAGTTTTAAAGTTTACATTATGAAATAGTCTCACAAAAAAATATACTAAGATGAATGTTCATTGAGTAACTATTCATAGTATAAACACCATTTATTTTAATTTAAAATGTAAACTCACAGAGCCGTACTTACAAAGGCTTATCACGAGTATGTGATCAGTTCTACACAAACAAGGATTGGATACGATACCGACCAAATTGTGGGATCCGAATGACAGCATTTACAGGGCTACACTGCATTCGGCACGCTATTGTACGCATCCATTGTAATCTGTGAAAGCCCGAATAGGATTCCTTGATCTTATAAATACAAGGTATAGTCAATTTACATATTGTATAGATAGGATAGGGTTGGTCTAATTTTTAAATAACTATCGATAACTGAGGTAAGTAGTTCCTATTTTTTTATTCAGATCCTTGCGTGTTCATCACCAATTATAAGTCTGTCAGGATTATTTTTGCATAAGAGGATAATTGTTAAAATATAAATTCTACTGTTATGTTGACAAAATAAAAAAAAGCAGGCTGCTAGGTTGAATCCAATTTTCTCAAACGGTCGTCAATATTTGCTTTACCATTATTGCTTAATTATTTTTACACATTATCGCATGTGTTAGCGAATATTTGTAATTAAATACAAATTGTAGAAGGAAAAACTTAAACATCAGGCAGGACTCGAACCTGCGACCACTGGCTTGACGCGCCAGTCGCTTTACCAACTAAGCTACCGAGGTCACTGCCTGGAAGTTCAAATTTCTCCTTCTACTTATGACGTCTTTATAGGGCGACGTATGCGACATCTAGTGAACCTACCTTACGGTTGGCCTCACCGACTCTGATTAACAATGTGTTAATTTAGAAGTCCGAGAGATGACGCTGGCCCAATACTTATTATTGTTTAATTATTTTTACACATTATCGCATGTGTTAGCGAATATTTGTAATTAAATACAAATTGTAGAAGGAAAAACTTAAACCTCAGGCAGGACTCGAACCTGCGACCACTGGCTTGACGCGCCAGTCGCTTTACCAACTAAGCTACCGAGGTCACTGCCTGGAAGTTCAAATTTCTCCTTCTACTTATGACGTCTTTATAGGGCGACGTATGCGAATGCGTATGTTAATCAGAGTCGGTGAGGCCAACCGTAAGGTAGGTTCACTAGATGTCGCATACGTCGCCCTATAAAGACGTCATAAGTAGAAGGAGAAATTTGAACTTCCAGGCAGTGACCTCGGTAGCTTAGTTAGTAAAGCGACTGGCGCGTCAAGCCAGTGGTCGCAGGTTCGAGTCCTGCCTGAGGTTTAAGTTTTTCCTTCTACAATTTGTATTTAATTTGCTTTACCACTTAAAATTGAGGTTCTCTTACCAACTTAATCACTACTGTACTAGTATACCTAACCGAAGTCACTAAACTAAAAAAAAGAACTTAAATCTCCCCTAAGCTGTCACAAAAGTCAACTGTATAGCTATACGATACTGACAATATTATGTAATAGGACGTTTGTAACAAATCCATCGAGTTCCAAATTCATTTAAAAACAAAAGAATGACAAGAAGCATCATTCTGTCTCGTGGAGTCGGTGTCTCGGATTTCATTGCACACTAAAACAATTATAGAGTTACATGAAAACGTGTCAGTTATTTTTATTCCGTATGAATGCGTTCACATTTGTACGGACTGATAAAACTAGACAGTTTACAAGATTTAACTAGACAGTACAAGTCCCCAAGATACAAGCGTGAGTTGAGTTCGGGGACCGAAACCAAAACTAGAATGCCTTAAAGAATTACCTAGTACTATTTAAAGTTAAGGTAAACATTAAAAGCAATTTTATTCTTATTCTAGTATATTTTACAAGTAGCATTCCCAAGTACCTACTTTACAATTAAGCCTGTAATCAGCTAGGATAATCCCGAGTTTCTTAAAAGGTGATAACAGAAAAGTTAGCTTATCAGGTCAGATGTAAAGAAAATCCGAGGAGTAGCGGCTTAGAATAGAATTCCCACCCTCCCTACCGTGACTATCGTAAAAAGCCACTAAGAGATGTAGAAACAAGGGAATGGGCAGCAGTGGTCTCCAAAAGAACGATTACAGAACTGCGGTCACCAACCGGCTTGCCTAACGGGTGACTAGGAAATCAAACACCCCATGATTGCGCACCATAACACCAAGCCAGATGGACCGAAGATCTGAAAAAGTCAACTGGTTCAAACTGAGGACGGAGGACCGTGTGTTGTGGTACAACTTGGGAGAAGCTGGCCAGCAGCGGACCGCGATTGGCTGAGTTGATTTTATTGATGTAAGTAGATTCCGCTCTACTAGATTAATTTTACGTTTTGAAAGTACCTGAAAAGGCATAAAAAAACACAAATACGTTGTTTTGTTACTGAGCTTCTATGGCCAGAATCGGCCACTCTCTGACTCGTCTCTGGCTTCATCAGCAGACCAGCTCAAAAGTACCATAATGTTGTGTTTTCACCAAACGTATATCCTACAAGTCGGCATTTCATCTTACGCGGATTTCAAGGAGTAAAAAAGCTTGCAAGTTTTTTTTACCAGCGAGGAGGGTCCTCCATCATTACTTATGTATTTTATTTTTTCTTAACCCCTCACGCTTATCTACATTGTTGATTTGACTTAAACATACATACCAAAGCTTTTAATGAAACTGCTTTAAATAATAAAACACTTAATTTTCTTCATCAAGAGTCGAATCGATTACTTACTCCAAGTTGTATTTAAAGATACTTTCAAACAAAATATAGCTCTTGACAACAGTAATGATGACGGTCGCATAAATTACAACCGTGAAATAATCAGCTGGGATATTAATACCAATCTGTTGGGAAATTAAAAGTTCTCGCGCCTCGTCATCTCGCTTAAAATTGGGGCATCTGCTTTAATAACGAATACAAAAACGCGGAATACATTAGTCATTAATTGTACCAGACAATAACTACAAAGTAATGTCCATTATTATCTATGTTTGTCTATCAAACGAAAATTAAAATAATTTTAATGGAAAATATTCGTCTTCGTTGAACCACGTAATAGGTGACGAATTTGTACCTACTGAATTTTCGCTGACGAAACATCTTAGGATTATCAGAGTACTCAAAAAAACTGTGCTGCATCTACAACTTAATGATATTTTTTCTGAGATAACGATAAATATCACTGTTAGATACCATGAGATTTTGAACTAGTCTTTATTATTCGAATTTACAAGTTCTCACTAGCCAGTCCTAATATAAGTTGCGTTATATTCGCAAATCTTACGGCTAATATTGCTGTGCATAAGGACTCTATTAATACAGCAATATCGAGTAGGTAATATATGCGGAACATTATGAGGCAATTACGCGATGTAATTCCAGTTTCCACAGTCTGAACCGTGGTTTAAACTTGTCATACAATGTCGAGAGTTCGAACGCCTCTCGTATGCCGTTTGTCGTTTTTCATTATTGAGAGAAGCTTTATCGTGAAAATAAAACCTATCGATTAAGGATTATGTATTTTAAAACTATATCCCACATTCAGGTTTTTGGATTAAAAGTTCACGTACTATGTGAATTGGAATGAGGTGATATTTTGCACAAAACTTGCAATAAATGAAGTTCTTTTTTATAAAGATTTGAAAGTGATACTACCAATCCAATAAAATTATCGAAAAAAGCGACAGGGTTTTACATTTGTAGGTTGTCTGGAAGAGTTCACAATTAGTAGTAAAGCAGTTCACAGTTAGACCGCCCATTTCATTGTACCCATAATGTATTTTGTTTTTCTGTAAACTTGTGGTGTACAATAAAGAGTTATTATTATTACTTTCACATAGGTCGGAAAACAATATAATGGCTATGTGATTTTAAGCTTATTAATAGTCATATTCACTTCAGTCCCTTTTACAAACGCGGCAACGCTTCAAAAAACAAATTCGACTGAAAATATAATACAATACGGTCCATTGTTACGAACCAAAGTGAGTCATTGTGGTACGCGGCTGTGTGAAAAGTACTTTACATCGAAAACGGTTTTGCAGTTTTACGATACGTCCTCGAGAATCGAGAGGAAGGCGTTTTCAAATAATTTATACATTTTGCAGTAAGGAAACTGTTAGCGAAAATTATGGTACTCTTTCTCGAGGTTAAACGTATAGGTTGCTTTGTGAGAAACCATATGAAGTGTGTTTAAAAGCTTTTGTAAGATTTCTAAGCAGGAAGATTGTGGAGCAACTTGTGATCCGGTCTTCAACGCTATTGAATCCGGGCGAGCGGATTCGAACTCCGGATATATTGGTAACACTAAATTTCGAAAGCAATTCGAGGAATCCTTGCGGATTTGGTCCGTGTTCCTGATTCTTAACACTGGATTTTAGAGCTCTTCCTGTATATAGATGGCGCTTTAAATTTTATTTACTGTATTGTTTTATAGGTGCAGCGCAAGTGCCTTAATTGTGAGTTTTATTCATTTATTTAAGGTTCACCCACAGCACATACATATACATACATAAACTTAATCATACGGTGATATTCTAATATATAATGCCAATTATAGGTAAACACATTTTTTTTTTTTAAAGGTTTACTATAAATGTGGGTCGCACATTACTAGTAATCTCGTTAACCCCTCGTGCTAAGCTAAGATGCTTGTGTTACGAGTGGGTTCACGTCGGTAGTGTAATGGGTGGGGTTCCAACCCGCAACCACATGATCGCAAGTCCGACGCCCTAGCCATTAGGCTACCGCCGCCGCCGCAAAATTGACAACAAAGACGCCAGAGTACCGCTTAGTTGCAAACTTAAGTCTAGGTGTACAATCAAAATTTTGTTACGAAGAAAAGAAAATTAAATAGAGAGTTTTAACTTGATATAAAAAAAATGCTGGTAGCCTATCGCAGCCAAATACCAAAGTCATTTACAATCTTAATTATTCTTCTCAAAGTAAGTCATTTATAGACCGGGATTATATTAAAAAAAGTAAGTGGCTTAATTGATCAACAGTGATTCAGTTCACACATTCAACCTTTTGTATTCAAGGTATGAATGCAAAAGGTCTTTTCATTTTAGTGTCAGCGCTTTTTAATGATATAATTAATCTACCTTTAAACAGCCATGTTTTTTATACAGTTGTTGAAAGGATCAAAATATTTCAAACTTCTAACTGTATTTATGATCTCTCCTTTCATTCAACCTCAATCAAAAACAGTACAAAGACTACGACAACGTTAGATCTTCACAATATGTTGGTACATAAGCTATGAAGTCGCAACAAATCTCCTAGTGGAGCTACTATACAATCGTACTACATAACAAAACACTTTACCGACTTTCTTTAAAATTCTCGACACAATTTCTATCGTAAGGTTGTAACAAACGTAGCCGGGACACCTCTCGAGTCGATTGTATTGCCCCTTGTAACAAAAAACTGAGCTTCACATAGCGACATTGTTATTGCAAAAGTTTGCCCACACTATATCGTTGGATGTTGTTTGGATGACAATCGTTAAATATCGGTGAAGATTTTGAGTGGGCAAAATGAGTTATTTTCTGTTATTAATTTAAGTGTTTTATTATATATATATTTTTTTTAATAATATCCTACTATGTAGCAATGTGTGACGCGCATTACTAGTATCCTTGTTAACTCTTCGTACTAAGTTTCGATTGTGTTACGAGTCGTGCAATGCTGGGGTTTGAACCCGCAAACACATGATCGCAAGGCCGATGCCCTAGCCTAGCTGCGCTTTAAATTGATTATGTAATAAACTTATTCTTGTTTTTAATCTTAGCTGATTCGACGGTTACTTGTCTTTAGGAAATTAAAAAGTACTCTGTGTTCGGGAACTTGGGAATTTCGTTTCTTATTGCTGTTTGGTTTACCTTTAGAGCACTTGAATTTATTTTAATTATCTACCAACCAAATAGTACCTATTAAAATTGTTTGTAGGTGTTGCCTCTGGATATGTCTTAGATTGGACAAAGTCTTAGGTATTAAGTATAGTACTATTAGTTCAACAATATTTTTCTAACAAGCAACTACGTACTAGGTTAAAATGTTACGGACTTTATTTAATATAAGAACGCTTAAATTCTAAGAGCTGAAACTTTCGAAATTCAACTCAACCTTTTATAGTTAGAGTCGATTTTACTCCGACATTTAATACGCAATATGATACAAAAACATATTTTCAAACGGTAGAGCATCGAACTACAACTTGAACGGTTATAGGTCACCAGGAGATTGCTTCGCTTATCTTATTGATACAGAAACATTTTTCTACTGAAGATAATGGCCAGCTGCAGTTTACAGTCTAGGTTTTAATACTAGTAAGTATAAAACTTTCCTTGAAGTGTTTTGTGCTTAAGAGAAATTTTATAAAAGGAACTCTTTAAACATTTAAGCATGAATTGTTTCATAAAATATATAATTTTTCGCAGTATTTTGTTCAGGTAATAGGAAGTAGATTTGAAGTGAATTTGTACTTACAGATACGTGTGGCTGCGTTGTGTTTTTCTCAATCTGAAAAGGAAAACAAAATATAAATAATAGATACTGACAGTTACATAAACGGTGGTGGTTGTTTGATTTCAAATAAAGAAGTGATACACTGATATAATAAAGAAGAATGATTTGTAATTTTGTGTGTATGTTTGTAATGAATAAACTCTAAAACTACAGAGCCGATTTCAAAAAACTTTTCACCATTAAAAAGCTACATTCACCCTGAGTAAAATCGGCTATATTTTTTACAAAAAAAATTATGTACCGCCGCCGGGCGGAGTCATGGAAACAGCTAGTATGAGATAAAATGAATTTTATTGATAAGCTTTATTCCTATTTGCGATGGTGTTAAAAAGTTCTACAGAACTGTTGATATTTGAATAAAATGTTTATTTTAATAAAAATTCTGAATATATCCATATCATTGAATCTAGTAGAATAAAATTTATTTGCTTGAATTCGAGTTGTACAGATCTTATAAATTATTACAGTTCTTCATATTTCGCCTACTCTCAATAATTCGGTATGCAAAAACAATGAAATAAAATCAGAATGAGACTAGTAATCGAAACAAGTTCAGTACTAGTTATGCTTTCTCTTTCAGATTAATTGTCGGATAACTTCAGTATGACGAGGCTACCTATTTCAGGGAACCTATTTTTCAGCAATCTCTCGTAAAATATTAGCAATATGTTTCGAAAACCAACACGTAACATAAATAGGGTTCAGGGTTATAAAACACGCTACAAACGAGCACTTGAAAGCATTAAAATAATATCCAACCTGTTCTAACCCTGCAAACGCTGACGGTGGAGTGAGAGCAATAAACGGGTACTCGCAAATAGCTCGTTACACTCCAAATGAGATTGAAAACGAGCAACACGGCAAATATTAGCGTAACACCGTTTAAATACTGTATTTGGTTGACATTGTACACGATTGTATACAATGATGAGCAATCAGTGTGATCGCATTTATTTCTCTTGATAGGTAAATGAGGGTTAAAGTCACGTACAGATAATATGTTTAAAACGAGTATTTGTACTGTGATTAAAATTAACAAAATGTAGCTGAGTTCATAATTTTCTATTTATATTTTCCTAATGCGGTTTTTTTTTTACTTTTACGCGATAAACATGTTTATGATGTTCGTCGTTCTGATGGGTCCGCACCAAGCTCTTAACCAATGAAAAAGCCAGAAACGTGTCGTTTGCGTATGCGTAAAAATACTTCGTATTGGGCATTTAAGCTAACCAAATACGGATACTAATACAAACACTTAATACTGCATCGACCGCCGGTATTTTGTACAGTCACGAGCATAAATATGTATACACATAGCGAAATTGTAAAACAATAATTTAACAGGAACTCACCATCAATTAAACTTTTAATCATATAACAACATAAAATTATGACAGTTCTCAAATCATGTATATATTTTTGAGTTTCAACAAAAATTTCTCGTTAAATATGTGTACACATATTTTATGCTCGTGATTGTACATAACCCAATATAAGTTATTTAACTTAGCGCAGTATCTGCTTCTGATACTATTATTGCCCGAGATATAAGTTAATCTCTCTCCAATTATAAGTTTTATATTCTGTGGTCGCAAACGTATCATTTCGTATCACAAAAAATGTCGCGGTGGCCTAGCGGTTCAATGACCGGATTCGTATGCACATGGTTGCAGGTTCAAACCCAGGCCAGTACCAATATGACGTTTTCAGAGTAATTTGTACTTTCTTAATAATCTTAAGACACCATTGAAAAGCGATGAAGGAAAACATCGTGAGGTAGCCTGCATTCCAAAAATTCCAATCTGAAATCGCCAACCCGCAATGAGCCATCGTGGTGTTCAATGTTTATTCCTTCTCTGTATGGGTAGAGGCCTGTGTCCAACAGTGGGACATTTAATTTTATAGGCCGGTATTATAATGATGATGTAGATAAGTATTTTATCGTCCATTCCCGCATTTGTTTCTTAGATCCAAGATCACTTTGTGGAGATAGTGATCGATGCATAGCACACCTCGCATTTATTCCCTACAGAATAAAGAATAAAACCTCGGAGGTGTAAACTTTCGAACGAAACCAATAAAATTCCCTCACAGTTTATTAATGCGCCACTGCAAACTGTAATGCATTGAATCTAAGATTGCTGCCGATGTTACACGTTCACACACAAGTGTATAAGTTTTCGTGAATGTGTGAGAATTTGGAGCTTGAAAATTTTGCTGAACTGAAATTTTGAAGATTCAATTATTTATTGTTAAAAATGATTATGATAATATTATTTACTAGCTGTTGCCCGCGGCTTCGCTCGCGCGTAAAGTAAAGAGTAGTATTAAAGGTAGATGTATTCTGTGATTTTCAAAGTAAGGAGAATGTATAAAATTTTTCATCTAATATTATGGCGTTAAAATAATAATAAAAGTAAAGTAAGTAGCAAAAGCATTTGTGTTATGGAATCGGAGACAAAAAAGGTACCATAAACACCCAGACTCCAGACTATGTATAAAAGTGATTTTCTACATGGACCCGTCCGGGGATCGAACCTGGAACCTTAGAGCTGGCGACACCTTAAAAACCGGAGTGAACGCCACTCGACCACGGGAGTCGTCATTATAGATATGTCTTAGATGGTCATGATCTTATCTATTTATCTTTTCATCTGTCTATCATTGAAAATACCGAAAAATCCATATTCCCATAAAAACTTACAACCCCTATTTTACCCCCTTAGGGGGTAGATTTCTAAAATCTCGGAAATACATCTTATTTATTTCTAACTAATAGCCCTTGTATGAAATTGAATGTGTCTATCTTTGAAAACGACACAATTCATATGCCTACAAACTTCCAACCCCTTTTTCACCCTCTTAGGGAGATGATTTTTAAAATCGCTGAAATACATCTTTATTTATTTCTATTCAGAAACCCGTATACGATATTAATTTCATGTGTCTATCATTGAAAATACCGAACTTCCCATACAAACTTTCCACCCCTATTTCACCCCCTTAGGGGATAGATTTCCAAAAGAAAAGTAGCCTATAGCCTACCTCAATAAGTGGACTATCTAACAGTGAAATAATTTTTCAAATCGGACCCGTACTTCCTGAGTTTAGCGCGTTCAAACAAACAAACTCTTCAGCTTTATAATATATAATATATATAAAGTATAGATAAATAATAATTATAGTATCTTAGCCGTGTCACAGATTAATAAATAGTTACTTGGCTGTGTGCAGCGCCCCTTATTGAACTCCACTGCGGATGACGTAACCTACGACAAACTTATTATTTGCGGTTGGTACAGTATTCGGGTCTAGGGATCGAACCGCAAAATTAAGTTTGTTTTTTTTTGTATATACTTTTCCGGGATAAAAACTACCCAGTGTGGTGCCCAGGATATTAAAGAACAATTATACCAAGTTTCATCGAAATCGAACCGGTAGTTTTTGCGTGATGCCTGAACAAACAGACAGACAGACAGACAGACAGACAGACAGACAGACAAAAAATTTTTTAATCACATTTTTGGGTTCGGTGTCGGTCTAGTAACACACCCCGCCATTAATTTTTTTGATATATTCAATGTACAGAATTTTCACTTCTACAGATTTATTATAAGTATAGATTACTATGTTAATGTTTAATTTTCGAATTTGATTATAGACTGTCTTATATTTGGTCCTCAGACATAAGTTTCTTATTTTTAGAAGCAGTTTTTTCTGCATCGCGCATAGAGTACACATTATTTTAACCATTAAATTAAAAAGAAACCATTACATAGCTTGATCGAAAATCTTTTCCTTTATTGAATTTGGCTGCACGTATAAAATAAATTGAGCACGTGCTGCATTCCCTAAACTGTTTTTAAATAAACATTCAAATCTATTGTTTAAATTACTCACATACATACACTATCAAAGCTTATCATCAATCTAGACATAATAATATTAAGAAACAAATTCAAAACGCGATAAACTCAAAAACTACCAAACAGATTTTCATACGGTTTTCACCAAGATGAATGACAGAACAACTGACTCAAGAGGAATGTTTCTGTGTATAATTCCCGTACGAATCAGGCGGTTGCGCTTTTTGTCTTGAACATGTAACCGTTTCCCGATTTCCCAAGCTCATCCCATACCTCGAAGATGGGTTATAAACACAAAGTCGCCGTGTCACTTCCGATTACGAGCCGACAAGACCCGAGAAGTGCCGATCGTCCGATACCTACTTTCGTTGCGTTTGAACTAACAAAACAAATATTTACACCATTTACAGCGCTCGTTGAAACTACTTGAAGCGAAACTGTGCAAGTTGAATCTGCGATGGTCTTTTCTCTTGTATTGCTTTCACATGTTTTTGGTCATACTTTTTGTTTGTATGTACTTGAATTTTTATATGACTTCGTTCTTTTAGAATATTTCAATACAAATATTCGTAGTAGTGTGAGTTATTTTATTTACGAGGTAAACTCTGCATTAGTTATGCACTGTGTGCTTCTAAATTCGACGTGGTTGAGCGTGTGAAGTGTTATTTAAATTAAGGTGCTTGGTGTTAGAAGTTGTGTGCTCGGTTGTACGATTAAGCGACCTGATTGGCACATTGACTTTAGCATTAGAGATCGCGATTTCTGTAAACCAATCACGTTCGTGGGTTAGCACTTAAATTAGGAATCTAGATGGTTTACTCATGAATACTGAAATACAATTGAACTTTAGGTCATACGTTTTTTTAATCTTTGTCGCTTTTTTACACCATAAACGAACAGAGACAGCATGAGTCTAAACGGCTTTAAAAATAATTTACTTTTTAGTATTGGACCCATAAAGTGCGGCGGTAGCCTAATGGCTAGGGCGCCGGATCTGCGATCGTGTGGTTGCGGGTTGCACTACCGACGTGAACCCAATCGTAACACAAGCATCTTTGGTACGAGGGGTTAACGAGATTACTAGTAATGTGCGACCCACATTGTAATCGCCAGTAATCTCCTTAATAGAGAAAAAAAAAATGTGATGTGTTACGGTTAGTAGTTTTCTTTATTCTTCCATAAGAGTGAATAAATATCCATTAATTATTGGAGCAAATCAGATTATAATATACGCAGTCAAATATTCTTCACTATTGTATAATTTTGCCTGCCTGCCCATCTGTAATATATTTTTCAGCAATCCCGCTATCGAAAATATAAATTTCATAATCTGAGGTCGCTAACATATCGTTTAATGATGATTTAGATAAGTATTTTATCGTACATTCCCGCATTTATTTATTAGAACTTAGATTGTCTGTGAAGATAGTGATCGATGTATAGCACACCTCGCATTTATTCCCTACAGAATAAGGAAGAAAACCTCGATAAACGGTCGAAAATCGTCCACTGTTATATAATTTTTTCTCCCCGCCCTTTTTGTTGGAACAATATTCAGGCTGACTTGGATAGGTCGGAATGCACTTTTATTTCTGATCGACTTTTTTTGGTTTTTGTATGTGATAATTTATCTAAAAATGTACGTCCTTTTTTATCAATGAATTATAGCAATCAAATGTTGGTCGCGCATTACACGTATTCTTGATAACTTCTCGTACTAAATAAATGCTTGTGTTCGGTACGGTTCACGTCGTTAGTGCAATGAGTAGGATTCCAACCGGCAACCCAGCGATCACAAGTTCGAAGCCCTAGCCATTAGGCTGGCGGCGTTTCATCTTTGTGTAAGACGTGAGAGTTGCAGTATCTATGTTATATTTTTCTCCTACTAAAATCTGTCACTGATTAACGAACGAGGAGCATAAACAGACCAATTTTAAATGTAAATGGAATTAATTATTAAATTAAGTAGAGAAACGAAATTTCCCAGTAAAAAGTTTACGTACTGCTTGTTGCTGGCTGTTAGCTTTCCATAATAGCTCCCAGAGGTACCCTGAACTTTTATAGTTATGTAAAACAACTCATTAAATGAGAACTGCTTGAAATAAGCTGAGATTTTAACGAAGGTATGTGTATGACAACATTTTAGAGTTAGACGAAATTGAGATAAAATAAGTTTTATTGTAAGGTATTTATTTGAACATTTATGATTTAAATTATACTTATTTTATCATGGTAACAAGTGAATGCCGTGTGAATGAATTGTAAGATTTACTGTTTATTTATCTTATTTTAAATAAATTTGTAATTAAATATGGATATTTTATAATAAATTTAACGAGTACAAAATCAATTACAAAACTTATAAAAAAAATATATTTTAAATTATGTTTTGAGTAGACTAGTTGTGTTTTCAGGTACTTCCAAAACGTTAAATGACGCTAGTTGCGCGGTTCTAAGGTGTCATTCCTATGGACAAGAACCGGCAAGAAACACCATAGGTTAAAAATGGTTAATGTGTATACATAAATTATTGTAAAATAATATAATTATTATAGAGTAAATAAATGCTGGGTCTTTTCTTTTATAATTATTAATTTAAAAAATACACTTCGACATTTGCGAAACTATCTCAATAATTTATGATTTTGCAAGCTGTGTAAGTATTTATGATTGAAATGTATAATATTCTGTTCGGACCATATACGAAGCGTGAGTTATGTTGGCGCCACACTTATACACCCTTTAAAGGATATAACTACAAACTGTTTGCATTACAACCAATTAGCGATCGAGTCACGTAGCGAGTTAAATGATGTAGAAATTAATTTCGATCTAGTTTTGCAAGTTAGGGATTTATTAGATTGCCCATTTAATTTTGGTTATAATTGAGCAAATATACTGTATTGAAAATCGAAATTAATAATTTTATGCCGGAAAAATTAAAAAGAGAATTATACGTGGGTCTTTAAACTTACTTGTAACGTGGATCTGTATGCTTGTGTTACAAGTGGGTTCACGTCGGTAGTGTAGGTGGGATTCGAACCCGCGACCACATGATTGCAAGTCCGATGCCCTAGCAATAAGCTACCGCCACTTCTATTGTTCAGTTAACTGTCATATTTTTAGCAACGGTAACCTTTATGTCTGAAAAGTATAATAAAAACTACAAATACAAAATAATAAAGTTTTTGAAACAGAAAATCGATGACAAAAAACCCTACTTTTACAGATGGAGAAAACTGTTTAATTAAAAAAGCACAAAATAAAACCCTAATTAGTCAGCTTAACAAACCTTTTAACGAAGAGTTCCTTATTATCCCACCCAGCTACAATAATTATAATAAATTATACGAGCGTGTTAACAATCTCCGAAAGTTATTCGGGTTATCTCCGGTATGTCACAGATGGGAGGAGGGGGGTTAAGGATGAGTTGTTCCAGTAGCACAGTTTGATATGGGCCGCCTTGATTAATAGTAAGTACGTGCATGTGTATTACGGTATAATTATCGGATTATCGTGGACGAAAATGTTACATGGACGGATAACAGAAGGGAAAATGTTATTGATATTAATGGTTCTAAACTAGACACGTTTTTTGTTACGTATTTTTGGGATACTAATACCTACCTTATTTTTCAGCCTAAATTGTTAAACTGCAGAGTGAAAAAAAACATTCGTCATTGCATTCGACTGGCCTGTTGGTCTAGTGGTTAGTGATCCTGACTGCTAAGCCGGAGGTCGTGGGTTCGATTCCCACCCACGACAAATCTTTGTGTGATGAGCACGATCATTTGTTCTGTGTCTGGGTGTTATTTATCTATAATATGTATATATTTAGAAATATATAAGTATGTTTATCAGTTGTCTGGTTGCCATAGTACAGGCTCTGCCTAGTTTGGGATCAGATGACCGTGTGTGAGCTGTCCCAAGATATTATTATTATTATTATAGATGATTTAACCAGCTAATCTTTCTACAGCCCTAATTTTCGGTTAACTATCAGTAAAATATTTGGAATAAAACTACTTTTAAACGAATTCTATCGCGGTTTTTTTTTTCATTTTCGTTCCCGACGTTCCAACGCCTTTGCTGGTGTCGCGAGCACGGACAGATTTTATCATCATCAGATTTTCAGACTGCATACTGAGGCGTTGAAAAGTCGGGAAAACTAAAAATAAACCGTGATAGTATCCATTTGAAAAGTTTTATAGTTATATTTCAATGTCTAACACGTAAACGACAGAAAACTATAAAGAATTTGATTATGATTTTTCACTAAGATGCTCTTCATACTATTGACCAGTTGATTCCTGCACTGCAGCCAACATTCATACAACTTTAAAAAGTAAATCTAAATACACAACTCAATAAAGATATTTTTTATTGTAGCTTTTATTATTTTATATTTTACTAGCTGACCCGGCGAACATCGTACCGCCTAACAGTCAATGAATGTCGTGTTACCTTTTAGCTGAACTAATTTAGGCTTTGATGAACGTAATACAATGATGCAAAATAAAAATACAGATACTTAGATATCAAAAAGTATTTTATTATGATAAATAATACATACAGAAAGAGAAGTAAAAAAAAATTAAGTACTTAAAACACGTGTCAGCAAAAAATGACTGAATTGCTTAGAGAAATCATCAGCAGATAGATCGTTCAACAATCCAACTCTCATATTTACTGACAGTTGAAGTTTCTTCACATATCGCCGCAGATTTGACTGTTGATCTGTACGATAAGCTCGACGATTTCTCGTTTCTAACCTACATAGCCATTTCACTGGCTGCCTCTCTTTCCTCTTGTGTTTGAGAGGCACGAATTAAAGCCCTTCCTCGCTCCATACTAACGCGGCGCTCTTCTCGTGCAATGTCTCGTTCTTCATCAGATAATTGACTCGCGATGTTCCGTTGCCTAATTGCAGTACGGCTTCGCTGGGAAAGATTAGATCTTCTAGGACGTGGTATTGTTACTAATACTAATACTGAATATGTACTCGCACAAAACCACACAAAACAAACAAATATAACAGTAGCTGAACTTTCGTGACATAGACATTGATTGACAATAGTTTTGATCATAGACTACTACTTTGGATACTGCCCTTTTTATTCAAATCTGCTTAATACACCTTTCAACCTTTTTATTTGATTAAAAAAAATACAAACAAAAGTTTATTCACCCTTTTTAAATAATTACACAAAATACATTTCTGAACGCATGCATAAATGTCAATCACAGTATTTGACAGGATGACAGGAGGCAAACAAATGTTTGACAGGTACGAAACTAAGGAACATAATTAAATGGAAAATGATTCATCTATATATTAATACGTGATGCCAAAACTTTGGACCCCTTTTTACGAAAATTGCGCGGACGCAGGAGCATAAAATTTGGCACACTTATAGTTTATGTGTAGGAGAAGTGGAGAACGCTAATATTTTTCAATAATAATGCTTATAAAGTACATTAAATCAATAAATAAAACATTACCCACACTACCATGCATTTCACACACACATGTTTGTTTTGTTTTTCATTGACTGCTTACTGACATTGACATAAATAAGTGGTTTAAGTTTTTATATATCCGAATATAACGGCCAAGGACATTTAGCAAACGATAAAAGAGGTTTTACAAAAAACATTGTTTGCAGAGAAGTTTGCAATATGCGATAAAATATGCTCTAAATGGATATGTATTTTTTATATGTATTTTCCTCTTATAGCATGTTTTCTTTTAATAAACATTTTTTTATATTATAAGGTCGAATTTCGACCATTGGGCGACCACTAGTTTTCATAAATATGTATTCGACAAGTTTTAATTGTTTTTAAAATGTGTTCTGCTATTCAGGGCGGAGACAAATCCAACGAAACAAAAATCATGAAAATTGATCCAGCCGATCTGGAGTTATAAGTGTTGTAACAAACCCGTCTTTCTTTTATATATATAGATTGTAATATTACTATGCCTACCTAATGTTCTACACAATGTTTATTGTTTTGAATAAATGAATGAATGAAAAATGAATGATGAAGGCTGAACGGAGATGATAAATGCTCATTAACTCAGATTAACCCAGAAAGTAGACATAAACACCTCAATAAATACTCCTTCAAAAAACAAAGCTCCAATCCATCACAAAATGAACAAATGAACTTTAAGAATTGATAAAGTTACAACAAAGGCGTGGTTTAATAATCTCATTAAACCTTTTACTGACATTTGATGGCCCATGAAATACAACGGGACTATTTGTTCGTTTACAGATCACACAAAGTAAGCTTTATTTATATTGGAGTTTGATTTTATAGTCTTTTTTGTTGAAGCTTAGACGTCTTTTTGTTTTGGTTTGTGGAGAGAATGGATTCCTTTGTCCAATTTATTTTTGTAAAACCTATGTTTTTCAGGATTTGGATATTGTAAATTTATCTATACTAATATAGAGAAGATGAAGTGTATGTATGGTTGAACGCGCTAATCTCAGTAAATATAAGTCCGATTTGAAAAAAACTCTTAGTATTAGTTAGCCAGTTTATTGAGGAAGACTTTAGCTAAGCTACTCTGATCGTCGCCAACGCAGGCGAAGCCGCAATCATAAGCTTGATCTATGTATATAAAAATATTTTTTGTCCATTTGTAAAATAATTATAATGTATAGAATTACGTCATGGGAATTAAACGAACTCATGCATTTACCTTTTTATTAAAATCATGCAACGCGTTTTAAAGTTAATAATTTTTATGTAGCTTTAAGTTCCTTATTTCTTGACACTTGTTTGTTAATATCGAACTTATGTTACTAAATAGAAACAAAGAAACTTTGAAAAAGCAAATGACATCAGTACCATCTCGCTTGACTCACCAACAATATTCCTCCAATAAAAATCCTAACACAGGTTAGTCACAGCCTCTAACAAATTTTGAAGTTCTGATTCTAACCGAGTCTCATCCGATTTAGAACCCAAAATAGATTGGATTCGGCACGTGAATCATCGGTGTAGAGCAATTAGAATTTCATACGTTTCCGCCCGTCTGGCTAATATTTTATTTAAGGCACAGTTCAATTAACTGAGAGTATTTCGCATCACGTTTTTTGGATTCTTCATTTTGATCTAATTATCTTGAATTGGATTTGGTCCTTCCAGGAGAGATAGGCCACCGCAACCAAATTAAGCTATTAAAGTTTGATCAGGGCAGTCTAATTTAAAGTCAAGTGTTTGTGGAAAAAAACTTGGAATTAATTGGATTTCGGGCTTTGTGTTGTAGGTAATCTTTGAGGACATTTTTTTGTGTACGATGGTAAGTTCGAATATGTTAGAGGATATTAACTTATTCTGTTGGAGGTTAGTTATACCTACCATTTTAAACCTGGTGGAAGATATCGAGATTTCATGTATTTTCCGAATATTCAAGTTTATTTTGGTCACGTAGTGGTAGCCTAGCGGTCCAATGGACGGATTTTTGTGAACAAGGTTGCAGGTTCGAACTCACTACAGGTATATAATATAACTACAGGATATATAATATAACTAAAGGAAGTATATTGACTTGTTATAGTTACTTTTTTATTTATTCTATGACATTATTGACAATCGGTGAAAGAAAACATCGTGAGGAAACCTGAATTCCAAAAATTGGAATCTGAAATCGACAACCCATGAGCCAGCGTGGAGATCAATGCTCGTTCCTTCTCTATATGAAAAGAGGTCTGTGCCCAGTACATTCTAGGCTGGTATTGTGAAGTTTATTTTTAAGGTGATTTCGAAAATCTATGTGGAAATGTCAAATGGCATAAATTTCACATTGCAAAACAAATGAAACCGTACAAGTGTCATTAAAGGGACTTTGCACCGTACCGACAAATTATTGCCTATTTGTTAATTCGTTGCGTTCTCTACAATCGTGCGTACTATCCGCCGGATGTCACCAATTACTACTAACGTATCTCTTTCCTGCCTTCTGACATTTTATTTTTAACACGCCAAACTTGTTGGTATGTAATTGGAAGTTTACGAGGGATATAGAGTTATGGCTTTATAAAATTTAACAAAGCCAGTAAATCTACCATTTTGGAGTGTAAGTACGGATTTGAATTTAAATTATTTTACTGGTGGACTCTACTTTGAATCATTTATATTAATTCAAACACAGTGATTACACAAAATACATTAATTTTATGGAAACCTAAAACTACCAAATTGGTAAAAAAAAAAATTATTAGAAAATCGTGGACATTGGTAAACGGTAGCTTGGCCTTAACTAAAATTCTCGATTATATTGGTAATTCATATTCCAATTTATTAGTAGGTATTTATTTGTTTTATTTGATGTTGTTAGATGGAGAAAAATATCGTTTATTATAAGTATTGGTGAAATAACGATTTGTACTATACAACATGTAACAAAACCCCTGTCAGATCCAATAAAAGCGTATTCGTGGTACAGGTTCATGAACCGTGTCGCATATGCGGCATCTTTGACACAAAGCTGTAGGTAGTGAGTACGTGAACTTTGAGGAGCGGTCAGTGTTGCTGTTGCCTTGGATCAGTTTTTATTTTGATTTAATTATTTTCACTGGGGAAAAATAATCATCCCCTACGTATATGTGTTCGTAGTAAGATACCGAATAATACTCTCAGGGATCGGACAGGGTTTTTGGTACATGTTGTGTATAGAATTGTTTTTAACAACGAAATAGGATTCGAACAAAAAGACTTTAAATTCATAACCCTACTTCACCATAATCGGATAAAAAAGAATCAAACTTCGCAAGTACGGTATGAAAGATTGAAATCCAAGCTTGTTCAGAAGTCGACTAACTGCCGCTCCCTCGGCCCCACACCGCAAACTTCCGATTTTAATTTGTTAACAGGTTTTAATGGCGGACCAAAACCACAGGATGATGTTTCGTAACACGTACTCTGGAATATGTTATACAGGATGGGTGGCTTTTTAGAACTTTTTAAATGCTGCAATTTTTTTATTGTAATATCCTGTTGTGTAAATATTATGTGTAATATTTGAGAAAAGATTACTATCTACTATTTCATTGGAAGAAAGGATATTATTGTTTGTATTTATTATTCAGCTTAATCTTTTCAAACTGAAAATCGACCCCAACGTAGCTTGGTTAAGGCTAGAAAGAAGAGAAAAAATTAATTTATATACTGCATGCAACAAAAACCCTGTCTGATCCCTGAGAGTATTATTCGGTATCCTATTGCAAACACATATACATAGCTATTAAATGGATTGGAGATTATTTTTTTCCCAATTGAAAATATTTAAATAAAAATAAAAACTGATCTAAGGCAACAGTAACACTGACCGCTCTTCAAAGTTCACGTTCTTACTAACTACAGCTTTATGTCAAAGAAGCCGCCTATGCGAGACGGTTCATGAACTTTACCAGTAATACGCCTTTATTGGATCTGACAGGGGTTTTGTTACATGTTGTATAAGGAATTAATTTATTTTTTTATTAAAAACATTTAACTTAAATATAAAACGACAAGAACTTACTTAAATAGTCAATTGAACTTAAGCTTTCACAAGCTCTAAATAACTTAAAACAATTCGATATGTATATAAGGGTAATTTTCCTAACGAATTAACAACTCTTCAATAATCCATTTCGTCGGGTATAAATGGAGAAATGTCCTTCCGAGCATAATATTAATCTAGTCTATTCAAAGATACCTGAAATCTGCCTAGAATTTTCAGTTCATATTCAACGGCATATAATTCACTTAGTGCGATGACAGTGGAATACTATAAATTAAGGCTGGCCCACAAATCACGTTTCTGACCGCCTAATTGACTCCCAGCCTGTGAACATATTTAGAACCCAAAATAATATATGGCTCTTGCATTTGAAGCTATTATTTTTAGTTAGAAAAAGGTAATACCTTTTTTGGAAGTCAAAATAGGTGGAAAAATATTAATTACTGTCCTTAAACTTTTCTTTATCATCGTAATATGGTTGTAACAATTAATAATAGACTTAATTTTATTCACATCATTTACTTAAATTGTTAGTAGTATTCTGTTTAAAAAAATCATTATATTTCAAAATTAATTTATTTTATGTCTACTAGCTATAGCCCACGCCTCTGCCCGCGTGCCGTCGGTTATCTTTATTTTTTATTATTATTCTCAGGCTCTAGAATATCTCTTAAATCCGTTCAGTAGTTTACGTAGCACTCAGATAGACAGAGTTACCCTCGCAATAATATTAGTAAGGATTCGTACTCATATTATAAAGGGAAAGATTTGTATGTTTGTAACGACTAAAATTAAAAAGTACCGACTACAAACATTTTTCACCCTTAGAATCCCTTTAAATTATCCCTGAGTAACACAGGCTATATTTTTACAAAAAACAATTCGGGACCGCGAGTGAAGTCGCGTGCAACAACTAGTTTTTTTTTATATTTATGATATGAAGATGATTTTACTAAAACGTTACGGGGCTGTTCTACTCAATACAAAATATATTATGCAAAATATATTATTTTATTTCTACTAAAATCATAAACACCAAAATTAATGCGAGAAACAGACCCTTGAAATATAACAGCAACATTAATATACAACCCTAAACGTTGCAATATAGTAACAAGTCGTATGACTAAATATGGCTTCAAAGAAAACGAGTTGATTGAAAAAACACGTCATACAAAGATGGGACTATAAATTTTAAAGACAGGTAAGTTTCATGCAAGCATAAAAACGATTAAGATACCGTGATCTACTTGTTTTCTCAAAATGGATAGAACTTGTATAAACATTAAGCATCTACCATAAAAGTAGAGGCAACGAGACTTTAATTGCAGAGGAAAATGAACCTTAAAGCTTTCTATTTTATGCATCTTTTTTCTTAGTTAAGTAAAGGTCTTTTTTTATTAATTTTTCGGCTGCATGCTTTTCTTTTTCTATACTTGTGATGCACAAGTATGTTTTAAGCAATTTATAAAAAAAAAATCAACAAATACAATCTCTAAAGATTTGTTATGAGTTAACAATTAATTATAAATGATCGCTACAAAATAAATAAACATTTTTTATTTAAATCATAAGTACGATCTCTTTTACGCAAAAAATGCAAAATCTGATTATGAGTTATTTAATTATGTTTTTATTTTATTAATATTTTATTAATTTATGTATATATTTTAATATAATTATATATTTTTAAATAATATTCTGTATATTTCGAAAAAGATGTATTTATAGCAATTATTATAGGTTTATATTCTGTAGCATATTAATAACAATACCCGGTACTATTGTGGTTCGTACATGGCTTCTTAGTGAAGGATTTTAATGAGCATTATTCCGTGAAAAAGAACATTAAAAGTTTACAAGCAAATTCACAGAAGTGCTTGTAAAATAAACGGGTTCTTAAGAATGGATTTATAAGAAGGTACAATACTAGTACTTATTGTACCTACTTATTTTTTTTTTTGGATAGTAATGATTTCTTTTCTTCATCAGAATTTAAGAGTAACATTTTTAATAATAAAATATAATATTTTACAAATTATTTACAATTTATGAATAATTAAGAAAAGTGATTAAAAACGATAAACATTTCTTTTTAAAGAGAACCTTAAGCATTATTCCAATGTGAGATTACACACAGCCTTATATTACCTTAGATTGGAGAGACGATAATTTATTCATAAAACAAAGTTAAATGTTTAAGCGGCGGTAGCCTAATGGCTAACTTGTGATTGTGTGGTTGCGCGTTCGATTCTCTTAACCAATTACCAATTACTTAAGCATTTTGTCTTAGCACAAGGGGTTAACGAGATTACTAGTAACGTGCGACCCACATTAGTAGTAATCTTTATAAAAAAAATAAAGTGTGTTCAAAAAAATAAAGAAAATATTTCCCGACGACAGATGCATGACAAAAATCCATTTTATATCTTAATTAGGTAGTTTTATTAATACACTCTGTATACCAAAATTATTATTGATGTTACATGAATTCTATTATGTAGTAAAATACTAATTAAGTATTAAGATTTGAAATCACCTCTGGGACCTTAGGGAATACATTTTACGGAGTTAATCTTCTTCGAAAAGGCTTTCAGTATAATATACATTATTATTTTAAGCCTTAGGTACTGTAGAGCTAAATGTATGTTTTTTATTTCAAATCGATACCTCGACGCGTTCCTGATATAAAGAGACAGACAGACGGAGGACGAATAGACAGACGTGCGGACGGACGGACGTATAGACGGACGGACAGAAAGACAGAGGGACAAGAAAGTAAGCCTATAAGGGTTCCGTTTTTCCTTTTGAGGTATAGAACCCTCAAAATAGTTGAATTCACAAAACTTTGTACTGAACGTTAAAATCTACAAGACACTTTAATCAAGACGTTTTAATTTGTAAGTGAATTTATTTCTAAGTGCATTTCATATCGGTTTCCCGATCATTTTAAGTACTAAACGCGTGGGTGGCGTTCATACCAAGTGTCACTTGTGTAGCGACAAGCAATTGTTTTATCGCGACGATCGGCCCGCAAAGGATTTATGCTTTTAGTACGGTCAACGAGTCAGTAATTATAATGAGTTAAATTTTCAACCTTATTGCTATGGAATTAAGGTTTTCTAGAAGTCTAAGTGTGAGTCTGTGTGGTTGTGCCAACAAATAGACGCCCTCGACGATCTAAAGGAGAGTTAGTCGATGTGATCTCTTATAACTTACTCTAAATAAAGATGAAGACTACAGGTTTCAAAGCTTTGTCCATAAAATCATAGGTACTGTACGTTATTAGGCCAAAACATTAATTACGCCACTGTAATTAGTTGAATTGTTGATACAAAGAAAAAAGTTATTCTTAAAAAAAATAAAAAAATCCCAATCGCACAACCACCGAGTTGTTTTCACGAACAATTAATTGAACACCTTGGGACCACTCACACATTCTAACTATAATTATAATTTTATTAAAATGTTGTTTACGATATTAATGCTAATCATAATATTTAATACAAATATAATTTACAAGATAAACAATGTTTATAGCTTTAATAAAATTCTATGGTTATCGTAATAGCTATTCGAGGTGGAGGATTTACTTTAAACTTATTATAAGTACCTAACTACAGGATACAGGTACACCGACTTTACATTGACATACATTATCGTAACTTTTAAATTTTTCCTACTTATCCAGCTCTAAGGCTCAGATTCATGGCTCTAAAATCAGACCAATGGTTATAAAATAAGCTAACTAAAGTTTTCAAATTAAGGTAAAACGCGTCTTGTTTGTCTATGAAAGAGTGAATTAAGTCGGAGAGTTTATTATTTAACCATTTATTAGAATAAAAATGTATAATTAAACATGTTCTACCGAAGTTTGAAACCATTAGTTAGGATATTTAACCATTGGTTGAGTTAACATAGGATTAAAAAACTGGGCCTTTCTATTCATTTATCTGTACTTACTAACTTACATGATTTAGAGTGAAGTATTTTGTTTTTTTTTTAACTTTTTTTCCCATCGTCATAATTATGTATTATGAGTACTGCATTGTCTTCGTTTCCGGTAGCATTCCCCATACACCTTGTAAATACATTAAACACTAAAGTACTGTCGACCACAGCTGCGGCTATTATTTATTTTATAGTTTCCATTACACTAGTCCAACAAGCCAGTCAAACCCTGTAAACGTGTCGATGGCAAAAACGTAAACAAACTGGCACTAGCAATCAGTTCTATCAAATGCTTAGTAATACAGAGAATTTGATGTATTCAGAAGCTTGATTCAATTACTAACTTAGTCAAAGCTCGCTTTGGTTCAATTACAGTTGCATATGGACTTCAAAGCCGGTCAAGTGCGAATCGGACCTACACTGCCTTGCAGCATTAGTTTCGTGGACTTACGAGTATGTGTTTACTTGCCAAAGTTAGTGTAGCAATTAATATTACATGTGATTTATTAGTACAGTACAAATGCACGTGTACAGTACAAATATTGGAATTTTTTTCATTGATTGTAACTGATTTAGAATACATATTATTTAATCTGCAAGTGGGTATCATAATACTGGCTGATATACGTCCCAATGCTAGGCACAGGCCTCCCATATAGAGAAGGAATGGGCATTGATCACCACGCTTGCGGGTTGGCGATTTCAGATTCCAATTTTTTGGAATACACGTTTCCTCACGATGTTTTACTTCGCAAGCGAGTATTGGCATAAAAAAATTAAAAGTGGTACAAGTGATATTATTTAGTAAATCTTAGTTCTACATAGTGGATATTATTAAAATACTTATAAATTATAAAGAAAAGCCTCGATAAAAATAATAAAAAAAAATATCGATTGCTATAATTTATCGACCGGTTTAATTTTTATACGCGCATCTAACGTCAAACTTTTCTATCTCCTTTTAGATTATTAAAAGCTACTTACAATAACGAATAGAAGGCACAGTAGCCAATTTAAATTTAAAAATAAATAAAAAACAAATTAATACTTATTCTACTTTCGTGTTACGTACCTATTTTTTAAATAAATTCTCTCTTTTTATGTATCAGATAAATGTTAATTTTAATCATATTGCCTACACCTTGCATCAGTGTTGCCCTACTCAATAATTCATAAGATTTTTATTACTTATTTTACATTGACGGATGGCAAACGTACCGCACAACAGGTTGTGTGAAAGTGGATTTAAATAAAATAGCAAAAAATTGATAGAGTTATATTCCAGTTTTATTTATAACAAGTAGTTGTTTCTTTTCCAAGTATACTGGCAACCAAGCAGGCGTTCTAGAGTTTAATTTTAAAGTAGGAATGAAAGTTAATAATGCAGGATTATTTTTTATGGAGTGAGTATATTCTACGAGGTAATCAGATGCATAAAACTGAACAGCTTTCCTACAAAGTGACAGGTCACGTGACGTTTCTATGAAAAATTGATTTTCAATTTAAGATTTCGACCTATATTCCTTGGGAAGTTGTTCAGTTTTATACAACTGATGGATGAGCACCACCATCCACGAATGATGAATTTACCTATAAAATGTAAGCTACTTGGAAGCAAAACTCCTTATGGAGATAAAGTTATGCCATAACGCATAATACGAATACAAAATATTTACGGCATAATTAAACATACAATCAAAAGGTAATTAAAATCAGCTCTTATATTTCGTTTTTGAAACTGTTCTGCCCAATAAAAGGTTGGAGGAAGCGTCAAAAGGCGTAAAGTTAAAAGCGACGAAAAAGTCCACGTAGATATAAAAATTTCATGATACCAAAACTGTCCTCTTGAATTAAGAACCAAATAGCATATAAAATTTAAAAATATGAACGTATTATTATTTCTCCCATTTATACGAAACTGGACCAAAAGTAATTTACGACCGGATTTCACGAATGTAAACTATAAAAATGCATGAAATTCCTTTTTGAAATTTGTATTTTTTGCCTGAGAGTGTCATGTAGCTTTTTAATGGGAGGAGGGTTGAGTATTGTGTTATGAAGTCTTTTGATGCAGTTTTAGCCATTAATGCGATTATGATGTTAAATTTCTATGGACTTTTCCTTTTAGTTTCTTTTGAAGATCTAGATTTTAGATGCAAAGACTTGCTATTTTGGTACATAATCATAATTATAAGTAAATTAAACAACTTAATTTTTCCTTGAAACCGTGAAGCAACCCGCATTCAGCAAACTTGGTGATCAAGGCCCTTTCCTTCACTTTAGAAGAGGAATAGGGCCTTTTAAAAAAAATATATATATAATATCTAACATTCGCGTAAACCTCAGAAAACAACAAATTTATAGAACTATTGCATATGAAGTAGACAGCGCTGTATAAAATTTATATAGAGACTTTGCCTCCCAATATGTCAATGAAAGATTACTATTTTATTAAAGAAAACAAACTTTAAAGAACCAAACAGTTCCCGCAGCCTCAAGACATAACATAACTGTCACATTCAGTGAAATTACAAATGAATTGCATATTTCACTGATGCTGAACACTATTTTAACAAAAGAATGCCTTTTAGTAGACGTCAAAATAAAACTTAATTTGCACGGTAATAATTTATATTTTGTTCTTTTACATGAGTTTGTTCGTTCTGTGAGTTTACTGAGGTATTATTGTGTATATTTTTGGTACGTACCATTACTAAAGTACAAGTGAATTGTATAAACGCATACATCAACCATGCAGGTAGGAAATTTTACTTTGTATTGTTATTGAATATTATGTTGTTTAATGAACGGTTTGTGTGCCCAAGGTTGCAAGTTCGAATACAATACAGGCCACCAATGTGACTTTTTAAAGTTGTATGTAATTTCTTTATTGTTCTTATTTTACAAGTGAAGAAATTTTTTTAAGACAGTTAGTTGTTGCAGTTTAAGCGGCGGTAGCCTAATGGCTAGGGCGTCGGATTTGCGATCATGTGGTTGCGGGTTCGAATCCCACCCATTATACTACCGACGTGAACCCACTGGTAACACAAGCATCTTAGCTTAGCGCCAAGGGTTAACAAGATTACTAGTAATGTGCGACCCACATTGCTAGTAAGCTTTAAAAAAAAAAAAAGTTTCAATCTGAAAGTACTCGCAGTGATCAAGTTTCGTAATTAATGCTCATTTATTCTCAAAATGAGAGGAACTCGTTCCCAGTAGTAGGTACATTTATAGGCCGGTACTATTAATATTATTCCTAAGTTGAAACTAATAGATCGCCCTTTTAAAGGTAAAGTAAGGTTTTATCTAATTCTTACAATCGTTATAAATATAATTATATTCCTTTTAAAGAATACTTGTACGCATACGTTGTAAGAATAGTTAAGCAATATTAAATGTAAACATAATAATGTATAAGCAGGTACCGTGTCGAAAAAGTTACGTCAAGTAAAACAATTCTCATTATATTTACATACTAACGATTATTATTTTGACGAAACATGTGTTTCGAATACTTATCTACGCTTTAAATTCAACGAAGTACTTCCTTTAGTTCTGTGGTTATTATTTTTTTTACTGCATTAAAATAAAACAAACAATATAAACATACCTAACTTTTTAATTCTTAATTTAATAGCACAATCATTACCTACTACAGATTTTTGTAATTAATTTTACGTAAAATCCAACAAAAATATTTAAATTAATATTACCTAATCCACAAAATTAAATCTCATGTATTTTATACAAGAAAAAAAAACATTAAATCTTTATAATACGGTAAATTTATAACTTGTTCTACTAAAACTGAAATAATATATTTTATGAGTTTTGCGAGATAAAATAAAAATAAAAAACAAGAATCATTTTATTTTATTTTTACGATAATTTGTGTGGTATTTAAAGTCCCGTTAAGTTTACAAACTTCTAGGCAGTTGTAACAGACCAGTAATCACTGCTTACAGATGTAGTGTTATATAGTTAATTGAAAAGCAGTATAGTTTCTAAGCTGCGAGACAATAACGGTTCTAATATTGTAATATCGATAAAAGTACCGATTCGATATCGGAGTGAGAGAAATCTCTAAACTAAACATTGATATTTATATAAAACTAGCTATACCCGCGACGTTGTTCGCGTTGATCAATGTTTGTAAATCTAATCCATTGTAAATTTAAAAATATTTTTAATTGTAAATCTTAATCATTCTCGAATCCACCTAAAGACACACAGAACATTTTATTATAATCGGTACAGCCGTTTCGAAGGCGTTCAATTACAAACACACGCACATAAGAAATATATACATAATTATAAAGATTTCCATAAATCACACTTGTATAATTTCTGAATACGATTTATAAAATTTGTATAACTACTTATAATACGGGCCTATAAAATCCCACTGCTGGGCACAGGCTTCTTCCCATAAAAAAAAGTTTTGATCACCACTCTTGCTCATTGTGGACTTGCAATTTCAGATTCCAAATCTGGAATCCGGGTTTCCTCACGATTTTTTCCTTCACCATTTGTCTATGGTGTCTTAGAATACTTAAGAAAATACATATATCACTTTGGAAAATCCACATTGGTACTTGCCTTCTTTCGAATCTGCAATCATGTGTAGGTACACGAATCCGGTCAAATAACTGCTAGGCTACCACGACATGATATTGCATAATAAACTATTTAGTATTTTTTATTTTTTGATTCTTCTTTATTTTCTACTTCTAGTGTACAGCCTGCATGCGTAATGTTTGAGTAACACTGACCAAAGCTTCTTAGAATAGTTAAAATAAGTAAATCGTAAAATCCAAAGTTTATATCTTCCGTAACAAGTCAATCGACCGACATCGGGGTTTGATTCACGACAGAAAACATAAACAATGTTAACACACTGTTTCAATTTGGGCCGATGGGATAGATTGGAAACATCGACTTTTCGTCATTCCGTATAGGCACAGACACACTGTGTTTCACAGCGGATTTTCGTTACGGCTAATTCCCTAAATTATTTAATATCCATTTGGATAAATCTAATACTAGTAACGTATTATAGTGTTTTGAATGTGTATTACTAGAATTTATAATTCCATACAAATAAATTATCAGCAAACTTCGGCAGTAAAAAGTGAAAAAAATATTTTTAATGACATGCGTCAGGCGTATATATTTTATTTATATAAAATACAATACAAATCGCTTGATTGGTAAACACTTGGACTTTTATTTAGATAAAATATGGTGCTAACGAAATTCAATACAAAATTGTTACTAATATTTTGAAACATCAACTAATCTATTGCCAACTAGTAATTCAATAACAGTTTGACTAAAAGCCTTTAACATTAAATATCCTGAAATAAGTTGATCATATTGCGAAACACAAAATTATTCAAAATTGCGCGTGGTAACGTAAAAGTAATTGAAGCTGAGTAGTAATACTAAGTAACATTACTCGATCAAGATCGATATTCGATAAGATTCGATAAAGAACACCGAGGAGTAAATAAAATTGAAATTAAGCGGCGGTAGTCTAATAGCTGGGGCGTCGGACTTGCGAACATGAAGTTGCGGGTTCGAATCCCACCCAATACACTATCGACGTAGACCCACTCGTAATACAAGCATTTAAATAAGTACGAGGGGTTAAAAAGAAAACTAATAATGTGCAAACAAATAGCTAGGATGATTCTTAAAAAAAAATACACATAGGTACTCGTATAAAAAATAAACTAAAAAATTATTATAATTATTTAAATTCGACTATGATTTTTTTTAAAAGCGTAAACATGAACCCGGGCCTTCAGAACTACAAAATATATTTATGGCTATATGTCTAAACTATGCATTTTAATATCGAGATTCAGAGATAAATACGGGTTTTAAACTGTAGTATTTATTTTTTAGTTGAGTGCTGCAGTTTCTCAAGTATACCGTGTTAAAATTATATATGGAGAATTTGTATTTTTAAACCGCCAAATAAGAAAGCTTAAATGACATACTAGGAAGCGATCATAACTAATGGGATACCGGAAAAGTCGATTAGTGGGTTTAAAAAATAGTATGCATGGGTTTTGTTGCTTTTTTATGCCGTAAAATAGTTTTCAGCGATCGACTTCTACAAATTGCACGAAAAGAAAAGTATTTTATTTCCTTGTCTCATTCGTATGTCGATACTATGTAAGGTAAAAAAAACGAAAACTCAAAACGAAAACTTAAAAAAAAATATTTTACAGATAGCATTAGAGTGTCAAAAATGCAATTGAGACTGTTTATACCAAAATCCATCGGCCATTTTCATTTTTTTTTTATATTACTAGCAATGTGGGTCGCACATTACTAGTAATCTCGTTAACCCCTCGTGCTAAGCTAACATGCTTGTGTTACGAGTGGGTTCACATCTATAGTGTAATGGGTGGGATTTGAACCCGCAACCACAAAATCGCAAGTCCGACGCTCCAGCCAATAGGCTGCCGCCACTTAAAAAAAAATATAGGTGATAATCAAAAAATATTCAAGAGGACGAAACAATTAAGTCAGTACACTTATTAGGTGTACTGACTCCCTATCGCATCTATGCAAACGGATCCACTAAATAATGCAGAATTCGATTCAGCACACTCAACTATCGTGTTCATCAATGTCACCTTCATTAGACTACCGTCCGTCTCTTGTTACAAAATAGATTGATAGCATCCCGATAAAGTTCTGATTGATTGTAAATGTAATGGGAAATTGAATCAGTACTTGTACCATGAAATCTTAGAGCAATGCCGTTGTGTAAGCGAGAAAGCGACACATTGCACGTCGCACCGTCTCGTTTTTAAGTTGGAAACTGTACTGTTTGAAGAGTTCATAGTAATAGCTGGACTTTAAGAGAAAGACATAAGACGCAGGTAAGTCAATAAAGGTTGTGCAATTGAATTGATTTTCTTAGAGGCTACGTTTCAATTGCCAGAAGCTGTTCTGTATTCTATCGTCGATCTTAGAAACGAAGTATTTTGTACTTAGGAATCGAATTTAAGTTGCATTGTATTAATGACAATGATTCGTTATTTTAAAAATATTTTCGTTTAAAATTATTAAAGGGAAGCTGATTTAAACTTTATCAATATGTTAATTTTTCGCTTAGCGACTAAGTGAGTTCTCATTATTCGCAGCTAAGGGACTAACTAAAAACTATCCGCTTCACTGACTGTCGCGATAGTGTGCCGAAGTGGAAACGAGTTCTTATCTCGATAGATATTCCAAAAGCTTTTAGATTTAAAAAAGGTCTTCTATCTAAATGTATGCATTTCTACGCCAATCTCAGCTAGTTTGATCTACTAAGCGAGTGAGGCTTTCAGTGGCTATTTTGAGCCGAGAATTTCTGAATAAGCCATAATGTTTCCCCATTCACGATGTCTGGGTTATCGACCCGAGGCCGATGCTTGAATAATTTATGTCACTACCATTGCCAGTAAGTGCATTTCTGTATGTGTATAATGATTGATCTTTAATGGTGCGGTTATGAACTGCAATCTACACTGGGTTACATAAATGACAGCTGGTGACCCGACGAATTGTGGCCATTTTGTTTTTTATTGGGATTGAATCTGTGTGGTTCCGTTCTCGATACTGGTGATATTGGATGTAAATTAAAAATGTTTTCGTAATCCTGCAATTTTGTTGATGGAATGCTTCTTTTTAATGTTATTTTAAATTGATGTAGTTGATGGATGTTTTAAAGTTGTTCTGAAAAAAACTTTTGTTTGAGCAGATTTTACTGAAGTATTTTAATTTAATAAAAATTGTTTGAATTACTTTTTATTTCATTTGCTTGGCAGCCTACTTATACATAACCGAATTTAAATTTGAAGTATCTTTAAATATAACTTTCCATACTAAAGCAAGCTAAATTGAAACACGAAAAAGTTACAAGTAACTCGTTCAGAATTGCTTACATTATAAAACTGTATTTCAAAGTGAGCATTACTTAGCATCTAACTACGTAGCTAGTTTAAATAAAGTGGAATATTAAAACCTCCTTTCAGAAAACTGTTACTGCACAGCACTAACACTTTTCATGGAAATTAAGGTAAAGTGTATATTCATTACACCAAGATTTTCCTCGAGAGCTGAACGATAAATAATGAAGATATTGGCAAAACTAAATGATACAAAAACAAGTATCTTTCTTACATTAAATCTGTGTTAAAATTAAAAAAGGATTGAGGTTAACCCATAATGGATTTCGTATAAACGTCGATGTTTTAATGCGAGTTTCGAACTCATTACGTTGTTCGCTTTAGCGGTACTGACACAACTAATTTTGTTTCGCGATTGGTATTCTGCATATCAACTATGGGGATAAACGTGAGCGATATACGTGATAAACAAAATTACATTTAGGGGAAGCGCGGCATAATTGTACCATGCAGACCATGCAGTACTGTTTTACTAGTTTTGATTAATAGACAGTTTGGGATTACTTAATGACGCTTTGTTCGGTTGTCGATCGCCCATAAAGAGTTATACGATTTGTATCTGTCAAAATGAATCGTGTCACTCACACAGTTGCGATTGCAGAGTGTGAGGTTTTGATATTGAATTGTACATTGGTATTAGTACTTTTTTTTTCGAGTTGAAAAGCTAATACTTTCAACCTATGCCGAGGAGACGACGCGCGACGTGGGGATATGTCGGACTTTCACCGACCAAAAACACCCCGGTCCCGTCTCTGCCTTGGCCGAAGTCGTGGGATCGCTTGCAAATGCTCTACTCAACTCCGGCTGTTGGTATTAATACCTACTTACCAATATTAAGGAAGTTTTTAATTGTGTCCAATCAAAAGCATAAAAATATTATACTTTTTAAGATTAAAGAGTATATTTTTATACTTTCACATACAATAAAACACATTCGATAAACACATCTATACTTGTCATTTATTGTTATGTTACCCGTATTCAAAGCGAATGGTAAACAAAAACAGTATAAAAATAAAATTCTCTACTTGTGCTGTTAGCTTTTGCATGTCATGGAAAGGATATTATTTTTGTGAGGGTAGATTGATCACAATGACTTGCATAGTGGTATGTAAAAAGTTTTTGAGGCGGACTTTTAATTGGACAATATTATTAACGATATTTTAATTACTTTCAGATAGGTGAAATGTGTGATTCTCGCTAGAGATAAGATATGAGCCACTTGCCCGTTTCTCCCCATTTATTCTCTTCTGTTTGGTAATCTAAATAAGGGCCTATTTCACCATCGTCAGATAACTTTATTCCACGAATAATATTTAAATTTTTACAGTTGTTTCATACAGAAACTTTCAAACGTCAATTTTATTCGTAGAATTAAAGTTATCTGATCGTGGTGAAATAGGGCCTAAATTGCCTAGTTGGTACGCGCAATTACTATGTTTATTTATTTTTTATTAATATATCATAATTACAGATATCAGATGTAATCAGTTTACAGATGTGATTTCTTCAGTTTTCATAATAAATAAGTAAAAAAATACACATTTTTCATAAGACTTCACAGAACGTAAAAAATAGAACTCTGTAATAGGTATACGATCGAGTAATAATAAGTAGTAGGTACATTATACAAACCTCGTACGCGTACTATTTATGTAAATTAGGATGTAGAAGCTTTCCCATAAGGGAAGGGAAGATGCCACGACCAAGCGTTCTGTTGTCTTTTTTCCCTAAGTACATAATAATGAAAATGTGGAACCATCGATGAGCTCAAAAGTAATGAACAAAATTACTGATTCCAATATAGATTTGGTATTAAGTACAGATTTTTGTGTTTTACCGAAATAAGTATAAACTTTGTATTGACGTTATACAAGAAATCTGAATAATGTGCCTGAAGAATTAATTTCCATCTTACATTGATATTGTAAAGGATTTAAGACGAATTCAAGAACTACCCCCACCCCTCAACGATTCAATAGCATTGATCAAAGTATTTTTAAGTTTGTAGGTACAATATTTTATATAATAATAATAATAATAATAACTTAGGCCCCGATTACCCCGCTTGCCAATGCACAATCGCAATAAGGCCATAATGGGTGCCCTAGATTCATTGCTTTCAGATTATTTTGAAAGCAGCGAAGACCTTAGTGACACACACTCGATTTTGTACTGTGCTGCTGTTGCGGCATGTCGTGTAGCTAATGTTAAAATAAAAAACAGTAACATAGCTACACGACCAAAGCCAGCCGTACCAGCTTGGCAGTGCAGGATCGAGCGTCGTGTGGCTGAGGCTAGGGCACTCATTGGTAAATTAATTGCATTCAAAGTAGGCAACCACCGGCCTAGAGTCATGCGCTTTGTAAGGCGGGCGTTTGCTGGGACTAATATTAGCCCTAGTGAATATACCGCCCGCATTACAGAGCGCATTGACTTTTTCAAACAAAAGGTCTGTGCATGGGCAAGCCGTATTCGACGGTATAAGTGTCGAGTGGAGAGGTTCCACCAGAATCGCATCTTCCAAAGCGACCAAAGATGGGTATATAGGACATGGGAGCGACCGATTGTAAATGTGGATGATGGGCGCCGGCCGGATGATGATGCCACCATTTCTTTTTGGCGCAACATCTGGTCGGTTCCTGTCAGCCATTCTGAAGGCGATTGGATGCGGGAGGTTGAACAATTATGTGAACCCATACAAGAAATGGGGGCCATTACCATCAGCCCCCAAGATGTAGCCAATGCAGTCCGTCCGATGGCAAATTGGAAAGCACCAGGGCCGGACGGACTGCAGAACTTTTGGCTAAAGTGGTTGCGGAGTTCACATGGTTGCTTGGCTTCTCAATTCCAATCTGCAATGGAATCGGCGTCGCTCCCACAGTTTTTAACCACAGGGTCCACCCATCTGCTCCATAAGACAGGGAGTACCACGGATCCAAAGAATTATAGACCGATAACATGTTTACCAACGGTCTATAAACTCCTTACATCCATTTTGAGAGCAAAAATAAACGAACATATTGATAACTTTTCGATCATGTCTGCTTCTCAAAATGGATGTAGGAATGGATCCCGTGGTACTAAGGAGCTACTCCTTATTGACACGACCATATGCCAACAGGTTCGCCGTTCTAAAAAAGATCTGTCGACATGTTGGATAGATTATAAGAAGGCCTATGATTCGGTACCGCATACATGGCTCATGAGGGTGCTGGAGTTATATAAAATTAATATAACTCTACGCACTTTCTTATTGGCATGTATGCGGCAATGGAACACGGTACTTCACTATCCAGGATGTCGGGATATCCAACAGAGTGGTGAACCAATTAAGGTAGAGCGGGGAATATTTCAAGGCGACAGTCTGAGTCCCCTGTGGTTCTGTTTGGCCTTGAATCCTCTTAGCACGCTGCTAGAGAATTCAAGGCTAGGCTACTCGTTGCGGAGAGGAAGCCAGGTAATTTCCCACTTGTTGTACATGGATGACCTTAAACTATTTGCTTCCAACAAATTGCAACTGATGAAGTTACTGAAGATCACTGAAAGCTTTAGTAATTCCATCAGAATGGAATTTGGTGTTGACAAATGTGCAGTCATGCATGTAAAACGAGGTGGGATTATGGAATCCCAGGGCATACAGCTCTCGGATTCTATAAACCTAAGGTCACTCTCTGCAACGGAAACCTACAAATACTTGGGTATGTCAGAGGCGTTAGGCATCAATGTTGCTGACATGAAACAATCATTACAGGCGCGTTTCTTTGGTCGCCTAAACAAAGTACTGAAAAGTGTTTTGTCGGGCGGCAACAAGGTGCGTGCCTTTAATGGTTGGGTCATGCCAGTGTTGATGTACTCCTTTGGTATACTCAAGTGGACTCAGACTGAATTAGATGCCTTGGACAGGAGAGTCCGAACACTATTAACCGCAAATCGAATGCACCACCCACGGTCATCGGTGATGAGGTTATATATCCCACGAAAATGTGGGGGTCGCGGCTTTTTGAATGCTAAGACCCTCCATAATCGCGAGATATGTAACCTCAGGGAGTACTTCCTCCAAGATGACGGGGTGATGCATCGAGATGTGGTGGTAGTGGATAAGGGTCTCACTCCGCTCTCTCTTGGCAAGGAGAACTGGCACAAACCTGCCGTACTAAGCATCAAGGATCGCAAGGATGTATGGCAAAGCAAGGAGCTACACGGACGCTACTATCGGACCCTTCATGGGCCCGACGTAGATCTCTTAGCGTCCGTGGCCTGGTTACGATTCGGTGATCTCTTTGGAGAAACCGAAGGGTTTGTATGTGCAATTATGGACGAAGTTATCATGACGAATAACTACCGAAAATATATCGTGAAGGATGGTACAGTTGACATATGTCGGGCATGTCACTGTCCGGGTGAGTCCTTAAGACATATAGTTTCGGGTTGTTCTCGTCTTGCTAACGGCGAATACTTGCACAGGCACAACCAAGTGGCCAGGATTATCCACCAGCAGCTTGCTTTGAAGTACAAGCTTGTAGAATCTGAGGTGCCGTACTACAGGTATGTGCCCGACCCAGTTCTTGAAAATGGTCGTGTCACATTGTATTGGGATCGATCTATCATCACTGACAGGACTATTGTAGCCAATAAGCCTGATATAGTGGTGATAGATCGATCGGAGCGCCGGGCAATGATTGTTGATATCACTATCCCTCATGACGAGAACCTCGTGAAAGCCGAAAAAGAAAAACAGATTAAATATTTAGACTTGGCACACGAGGTTGTCGACATGTGGGAGGTGGACTCAGCAATTATTGTCCCGATAGTCGTCACAGCTAACGGCATAATAGCCAAGAGCCTCGACCAACACCTAAAGAGGCTCTCGTTGGGCACCTGGGTCAAGGGTTTGATTCAGAAAGCGGTACTTCTTGACACGGCGCGTATCGTGAGGAGGTTCCTCTCTCTGGAGCCCTAACCACCGGCAGCCTGGACCTTGTTCCCGTTGCCGGTTGGGTACTGCTTTTTATATTTTTAAATGTATATATATTTTTTTTCTTTTTAATGGTATAATATATTTAAAAATATAATTTGTATGTGAATTTTAAAATAAAGGAAATAATAATAATAGTATTTATTTGTCAGAATAATGTTACAATAGATCTTAAGTTTATTACATGTCCAAATTATTCTACCGTTTTCGGTGTACAAATACTTATAGACTATTGATTATATAAATGTCAAAGTTGATAAATGAATGTCAAATTATAATAACATAAATTTAAATTGAATTTGAGAATTGCATTATAATTATAATGTTATGTCAATCTTTATAATTGAGAAAATCATTCACTGAATAAAAACATTTGTCTAAGAGCCATGAAAACATTCGACTTTTAAATTTATTATATGTTAGTATTCTCAATTCTGTAGGCAGTTTATTAAAAATTTTGATTGCCATGCATTATACATTTCTGCTATATAAATGTAATCTCTGACAAGGAACCTGTAACTTCCCAGGATTTATCTCTACTCTTATGTAGCCGTACTGACCGTATATATTTATTATTATACATAAAATATAAATATTATTATGTAGTTTATAATATTGTAAAATAAATATTAAAATTCACAAATTCTAATACAGGAAGACATTTTATTTTGCTGCCGGCATTCCTAACATTTTCAGAATTAAGTTTACGGGTCGCGGATTTTCTATTTAATTTTAATGGTGCGTTGCCAAGGTTTTTTTATTCGGTATGTATAATTCATGATACCTCAGTTTTATCATCAATTTGCTTTCACGACTCGTCCAGTCGTGCTGTCCTTTATTTAGTATTAGGTTTGCTTTGATTAGAATTGTAAAATCTAACTCTACGGGAACCGTTTTAATGACCGTCCGTTTTACTGAGGTCTCTTAAAACCTCTCGATTTTTAAAGATACAACTATAAGCCTAAACTGCTTATGGAGTATTCCTGTTGTATATTTTTAATTAGCACAGCTATTTGTACTTCAAAAAAAAAATGAAACTGGCAACCACAGGATCGCAAGTTCGACCGTATTCATTCGGCTACCGCCGCTTTTCCTTTCTCAATATTTCAAATGTATCTAATCATACCGGCTCTTATCCTCCCTTGCTTCACTCGTTTAATAAAAACAAAAAATATTTTTCTTTAATCATCCAATCCATGAACAGAGTTTGGTATCAAACTGATAACTTAACAATTTTATATGAAAATACCTTCTGTAGTTTTTAAGATTGTGGTAAGACAGACAGATGCGGCAGTGGAATTTGTTTTATATGCATAGATTGTGACTAAATTATTTCAGTAACGCTTACTCACTTCCTTTACTTGCACCATCATTTTCCGATAAACGTTATTAAACACAGTTTAGCAATCCAGGAAGCTTTGTAGAACAACAGAGCATCTGTTATTGCAATTTAATTTATAACAACAATGTAACTAGTGTTAGTCTATAAGTTTGAATACTGTAAGCGGAAATTTCAACACGGTTCGCCTGACGAAAACCATTTCTGTGGCTTCTTTAGCTTCTTACATTAATAGCTAACAAGAGCATCTGAGTTTCCGCTTATACAGGCTAGTTTCAAACGACTAACATTGTAACTTCAAAAATTTCAAATATCTTGGGACAGCTCACACACGTCCATCTGATCCCAAACTAGACAGAGCCTGTACTATGGCAACCAGACAACTGATAAACATACTTAAATATTTATAAATACGTACATATTATATATAATATATAAATATAATAACTCCCAGACACAGAACAAATGATCGTGCTCATCACACAATAATGTGTCCTGGGTGGGAATCGAACCCACGAGCTCCGGTTTAGCAGTCAGGATCACACCACTAGACTAGAAATTTCGTGTACAAAATCCTGTGAGAGGTAAAAGTAGCATGTGGTAAACAAAATTTCGGTCCTAAGCTCGGAAGCGCTACTGAACTTAATAACCTTGGTTATTCTTTTTCTAATTATTTTTGCAAAGAAGAAAATGTTTCAAACACGAAAATAAACATGACATTGAAGAAACAGATGTTTTCTAACCGAAAACAAGTTTATTACACTTTTTATCCCGTAATTTTTATTAAATGCATCAACATCGGACATTCGTTTATTTTGCCATACATTAAAGGAACAATCATTCAAAAATAAAACGTCTAGACACAATAAAAGCGCAATAAATCGAACTAAAACAATAAATCAAGATAGTCCATAAATCAACATACGATAAACCGGAGATTGTTTATAAGGAACGAGAGTCAGATAAGGGAACGCTGTAATTTCTTTGGTACACGACACAAATTCACCACAGCCTTAAACGGTTTAGAGTACTAGAAAACTCAGTTTTGTATGTCACTGGTACCCCCAATAAATACATTGAAGTCGGCCGTTCGTCTTCGATTGAAAGACAGAACCTGTTGGCAATTGGCCAAGTTTTTGCGGCACCCCTTTATAGAAGAATTGCAAAGAATTTTAATCTTTTTCTCTCTTGCCATTTTTGCTGCATTCGCATTTCGCATGGCAAGCGTTGTATTGTTTTAAGTAGTTTTATTTGTTTTATTGGAACCACCCTGGTACTTAAAGTATTTACGAGCTTTGAGCTATAAAATTACTGATAATATAATGTAACTTATTGTTATTCTTCCTAGGAATATGCAGGCGAGATGATTCTCATTGTGGCACAAACAAGATCATTTACAATAGCTTATAAGAATGTTGTGTACGCAGTGTCTACCCAACTTTGGACTAATACATTTTTTCAAGGCATCTTGTTTGATCCCAAAATAATTGACCATAATTAAAACATTCTAACACCATAAACACGTAGGTAATTTACAACCAATTTCTATTTCAGACCTTCTCAAAATTGTTGTTAAAATACTCTACATTCTTGTTTGCATATAAAATTTTAGTTTTTGTCTATATACAAGCTTTTACGATTACATTAATTTGGAACATAACGAATATCGCTTCCTTCTTTGGTTTTTTACATTTATATCCGTATAAACATTTACTATCTTCAGCGTGCAAACTTTGATCTAAGATGATCCGTCCACTAACTCACAATGATCCAAAAATAACATCATCGAGCGAGGAAGTCAAACAAAAATAGATCGGTGAAATCCTAATGACACACTTCACTCACACGCCTATGTTGTTTTATTATTCGTGGTCTTATTCTACGAAATCGCCATACGGGTGGTCGATTTAACTGCTGTTTAATTTATTGTCTTCAACAGATAAAGATAAACTACCTGACAAGCCTAATTTTATCGTCGTTATTAAGATTAATTCGATGTCGCCACTGAATTATTCATCGATACACCGGTGCGATCATAATAATTGATTTACCTACCCGTCTCACAAATGTTAATGCAAGTCGGATCGCTAATCGACGTCAGCTGTACTGTTTCCTACAATAAGTTACGCTGATACGACATTTTAATAAATACGGTTATTTGTAATTTGTTGATGTCGAGAAGTTTATCGTTGGAGTCACTGGCCTTCGCATTATGTCAGTGGCGCGGATCGATACTATCGATACCGGCGATGAACTAGCTGACCGAGTATATACATCACTATTCAAAGCGTCAGATTCATTGATATAATCATGAACAGGTAAATGTTGATATAGACGCCATTTTACTGCAAGATTAAAGAGAGCTGAGCTTGCTGAAGCTTGCCCATGTTTTATTTACTTGGCTCTCTTAGCATAAAATATTAAGTTTTTAGCTGGCACATGCTTTAGTCGCCCGCAAAAAGGGTAGGAAGGTTTGAGTCCGACGCGTCTGTAGACTTATTTACATAAAGTGGAATAATTAATTGCAACTTAAAAGACAAAGAACGGCCGCTCGTTCGCTATTCATGTAAATTAAGTCTAGAATACGGCCCTATATTTTTGAACATGGCGCACTGATTTTAGTTTAAAATACTCTACTATTATGCAACTTCACTGTTTTATAGTTCTGGTCCATTTTGGTTTGGAAATTTTTCGAATTGAATTCCTATGTTGTAGGGTATCATTGTAATAGGTTGTAGATAAAATTTTACAACCCAACTGCTGCAGTCACTAAGCGATTGGATGCGAGAAAGTAACATTTAGCTCACAACTACTTCGAACTACTCCAATCCTGCACTGTTTTGCTATCAGCGCGTATCTTTACGATAAAATAGAAACACAATCTGACAGAATATTTAGAATATTGAGTGCTATAGAAATTGTAATATTTGACGATCAAACTTTATCTATCAGGCCCTGTGTATATCATATTACAAATGCTAAATGCATCTAAGTGCATCTTACTTGTTCCTTTGCCCGTTATTTTCAGATTAGATTAGACTGGTAGAAAATACCTTAAGTCTGCCTATGTATGAAGTGTTGTGTTTTTTGCATCAACTCAGCCCATGGCGGTCCACTGCTGGACATAGGTCTCTCCCAAGTTGCGTCACTACACTTGGTCCTCCGTCTTCCCCAGTGGATTTACCGGGAACCAAGGTCCGTGTATTATTTTTGTTGCCGTAGTCACAACGCTGGGCAAATGAGTTGGTGACCGGTGTTATGTATTCGTTCTTTACAAAAACGCTGCTGTCCATTCTCTTTGTTTCTATTTCCCTTGGTAGCCTCTTACGACACCCAAGGGAAGAGGAGCTTGATATTCTAAATCGCAATTCACTGAGATTTTTGCATAAAGTTATTAAATAAATAAAAAAAATTATGCAGCTATTTAAAAGTGGGAAATCGAAATACCTAGAGAGTTTGACAAAGTACATGTTCCGAAAACTAATACCGGTCAAAATAATATTAAGCATTCGGCAATAGAAGACGTGTCCAGCATTAAAACATTTAGCAAAATTTCATTAAACGGTACCCCGAAGACAGACAGACGATTTGTCTTGTCATCGTCATCATCTTGAGAACTAATTTGAATTTGTAATGAAACCATAACTACGTTTTACACTAAAATATGTGGAACGACGTATCCCGACCGTGATTGAAGCACTTCCAAGTATTTAGTAAAACATTTTAGATTACAACCGCATCTGATCATTAATTATCTCCAAAAGACGAGAATTGACGCGGTAATAAATTTTGCCTATCTATAATTAAAACTGAACGAACAGCTGGCTGTTTACTTAAAACATATGGTGTGACGTCATACGGCATGAATGTGGTATTTGAACTTTTTTACTTGCATTACATTTTTCATTTGTTTGTTTTGAAATTTTATTAATATCCTGTCCTAAAGTTCCGTCTGTCAACAATGACAGAAGCTCGCATAAAATTTAAAAATGATTATTCGCAAAATGGTTTCCATTTATTTAGGAAAAAGAAAACGTAAACTTGATTTTCCTCAATTATTTTGCCTGTCTACTTTTATGATTGATGTTTTTTTGTTTGTTTTATTTTACATATTATTTTTAAGATGGCCTAATTGACATTAAGTTAATGCTGTCCTTGTTGTCTCTATATAAATTTTTCTATTTGATTCATAGTTCACTGACAAACGCGTACCTCAACTAAAATCAGCTTAACATTAGAAATTATCTAAAACCTATATTTTTATCACATGGGGAAGGGATAAAAATCACAATAATATCATAAAGGCGAAAGTTTGTGAGTGTGTATGTATGTTTTTTACCTCTTCACGCTCAAACGGCTTAATCAATATTGATAAAACTTGGAATGAAAAGGGCACCCTGGATTACCAAATAGGTTACTTTTTTCCCGAAAAATTTAGTTGTCTGCTGCTAAATAGCGGGTAACAACGAGGGGCACAGTAAGTATTCTAAAAAAAAAGCAGCTTATCCACGCAACACTAATGACTCGAACACTTCTAAATCACGACCCACTCAGAACCATAAATTAGTATCTTTATCAATTAGCTGTTTATCGTTACCAGAAAACCAGAGTCAAATGTTAGTAAAGGGCAGATCTATGTCAGTTCCTATGTGGACCGTAAAGGTTACTGACGTAATAGACACAAACACACGAACAAGCGAACATACGAACTAAACTAACAGAGTAACTGAGTCTGTCCGGTTAATTACATGCAGAATTTTCAAAGTGAAACTACGCTATTCCTCGCCTGCGGTTTACGTTACGCGAATCCTTTGTAAATGATTTGAGGAGTTTATGTCAGGAACTTAATATTCAAAAGCCTGTTTTATGCCCATTTAGTGTTAACTATACGTATGAATTTTGAGCGGTTGTGCACGAGGAATTAATTTTGACAAGGAGTATTTTAGCAGACATTCTCAGACAAAAAGTTATTTAGCCTGCATTACAAATTTTGACAAAGAAGTCATGATGAAAATTTATGATGAGCTTAAACATGATAATATGATAGAAAGTCGATCACATACGCTTGCATCAGCTGTCCTACATTCAAGACACTTCAAACCCAAGTATTATAGTAAACTAATTAATCAATATACCCTGGAAACCCAAATCAATAGGCTCAATATGCACTAAATCTTCGAACGAAATTGTTTCTTGCGTCCATTGATATCGAAACATTGACTCACTTAATTAAGTGCTTCATTAAATTGAAGATAAATGTCGCCTGCACTCACATCTGGGAGCACTTTCCCCTGCTAATTATGTAGGTAAGCAGCAATGGTGGTACGATCTTGAGAATCTCGTCCGGTCGGTCCTATTAGCAAGTTTTATGCACTCAAAGTCGCTAACGTGTGGAATTCGATATTGCTCGGCGAATGGAGACAATGTTTGCGTGAAATAAGAAAACAGTTTTTGATTCCCCTTTTTTTTTATTCTTTTTTGTTTATGGTGAAGTTTGAATAGGTTCGTGGATTTTGGAAATGTATCACACTAAAGTAAATCTTATTGGTTTACTAATAATAACAAGGACTAAACAAATATTTCATCAAAGGAAACGAAATTCTACATAGTTAACAGAAAAGCATTAAAAGAATAACGTGTTAGAAAAACAATTCCTAAATCCGGACTTCCAACCCAAGAACCAAATAACAACAAAACAATAATAAATGAAGATATAAAACAGAGCATAAATACTAATATATTAAACGAAAAAGATGGCGTAAATATGAATCAGAGAGTAAATAGAACTGTGATGTGGAACATCAAAGGCAGTGGTAATATCGTTCTCATTATTATTCATGAGGAAGTTTTTGCTCACGACGTCCGAGTTAGATTTAGAACTTCGGTTTGGTAGATGAATCGTTGAACGTCGATGTTAAAAGCAGTATTGACTTTTATAAGGTCAAACGTGGCAGTCTTTACATTTTTGTAACCATTTACCTCAGTATTTATTTACTACAGAATAGCACTCGAGTTTTCTTAATAACAGTAATAATTGTTCTGTGTCTGGGTGTTATTTATCTATAATATTTATGTATTTAGAAATATATAAGTATGTTTATCAGTTTTCGGGTTACCATAGTACAGGCTCTGCCTAGTTTGGGATCAGATGACCGTGTGTGAGATTGTTCCAAGATATTTATATATATCGGCGCAAATATTTAGTAGTCTAATTAATAATTAATGTTTTAACATTTAGTGAAATAAAATAAGAAATTACTTTGTAAACTAAACAACACGTGCGTTGCCACGTGCATTGAGTCACGTGTTGTCTACTATTAATAGAGGCGACGGAACGAGTTATGATTCATTCTTATTCGAGCTGTCGTAGCGATCGGACCTCCTCAGTAAGTCGAAGAATAAATTGAAGAAAGCATTTACTGTGTTTATTTTAATTATCCAAGATGAGCAGCAACCCTGACTAGAATATTGGTGATGTCAGCAATGCTGACGTCACGTTTTTAAAAAACAACCACGAGGACCCCCCCCTCGTCATCAGAAGTGGGATCGGAACAAGCTCTGATCCCAACCACTTCCTCTGCAGCTTCGGTTCAACCTGTCACGTCTGGATAACACAGGGCAGTACCAGGCTGATAAGCCCTGCCTCATTGAACGTTTCACACTCGTTAGTTGGTGCGAACAACTTCGACGCCATGCAGTCTACCGCGACGGGAATACCCGCAGGCATGACGCATACATCAACCGCAATGCCAACTGCTCCGAAAATACCAGCTTACGCAGGGATGCTAAACACGTCAATGGCATCCACCTCGTGTAATCAAGGGAGCCTATATGATGGAGATGATGCAGAGAATGTCCGAATGGTTGTTTTCTCCTCCAGAACCGCGGATCAGGATCGAAGACATCTATCTACCATCGTTCGATCCGGACAGTCATGTTGGAGTCCGGGAATGGTGCCAGCATATCGATAAAACAGCTGCTAACTACAAACTTAACGACCTGGACCTACGCACTACGGTGTGTGGATTACTGAAGGGGCGTGCTAAGATGTGGATCGATGATTGGTTGGTGGCTATATCCTCATGGGAAGAGTTTCGCGAAAAGTTGATCACTACATTTGAGCCCGAGAATAGATACTCCCGTGATATACTACAGTTAGGATAGAAATACTATTCTTCATGATTCCTGATCATGAGATTTCAGCTGACGTATTAATTGGTATGAATTGATCCATGGTACCAACTTAAGCATGGTGAAAACAACAGATGGAACCAGACTGATGCATCAGCAAATGGTTCATCATATAACGACAAAAAGCATCGCCTTTGACAAATTAGACTGCGATCTGACGATTGCTGAAGAACTAAACCAGTTACGCACGTTACTGGTCAAATATGAGCACCTATTTATTCGAGGATATCCAAAAGTTAATACTGGAGAGCTCGAAATAAGACTGAAAAATGCAGACAAAAAGGTGGTCGGCAGAGGACGCTCCCGATCCGGTGCCATCCACATCACAAGCTGGCCAGCCAGTTCAAATAGCTCACGACGACGAAAACTTATCATCGGATTAAAACCAGGCGAGTTAAAAATAATTATTTTCATGATATTTACAACCCTAGTATCTATAATAACAATCTACGAGAAATCGACGAGACCCTCCGAGAAATCGACGAGAACCTCCGAGAAATCGACGAGAACCTCCGAGAAATCGACGAGAACCTCCGAGAAATCTACGAGAAACTCCGAGAACCTCTAACAACCCTTAAACTAACTTTATCTTACCAGACTAACTACCATCACACCTTTCATAAGTCTTCGAGAATCTTCGAGAACCTTCGAGAATCATACCTCTGAGCTAAACCATGTGTTACCCTTGAGCTAACTACGGGTCCTTGATGCATCCAAAAGTGAACCCTGAGATACCGTAGAGACGCCTTGAGGAACCATGGGTGGACAAGTATACACCACAGATTCTAACAGGGCGGGGCACGAGGGACGTCTTTATGTACTGTCCTTACAACACCCTAGTATCTATAATAACAATCTACGAGAATAAAAGGTCTGGAGAGTGATACCTCTGAGCTAAACCATGTGTTACCCTTGAGCTAACTACGGGTCCTTGATGCATCCACAAGAGAACCCTGAGATACCGTAGAGACGCCTTGTGGAGCCATGGGTAGACAAGTATACACCACAGATTCTAACGTAACAAAGCAGGGCACGGGAGACGTCTTTTGTGTACTGTCCTTACAACAATATTCATAATAATAATAAGCAACATAGGTTGCTTACGGATACCTAGTTCAAAGGAAATCATTTTTTCAGGCATCAAACCTCACAAAGCAGGCAGACGCAGAGCACGCGCCGCCTGTCAGGATGGCCGGGTCGGCGGAAATTGAACAATCTCCACCATCTGAGATGGCCGGAGAACCTTTGCCAAGTACATCACGCGCTGAACCAGGTCAACAACAAGCACAAGATCAAAACGAGGAAGATCAACCAGCTGACCAAGATGCAGACTGATAAACATAATTATATTGAAAACAGGTGAGAAAAAAAAAAAAAAAAAAAAAAAAAGACGAAGATGAGGCTGGTGCAGAGCGCGCACCGCCTGTCAGAATGGCCGTATCGGCGCAAATATTTAGTAGTCTAATTAATAATTAATGTTTTAACATTTAGTGAAATAAAATAAGAAATTACTTTGTAAACTAAACAACACGTGCGTTGCCACGTGCATTGAGTCACGTGTTGTCTACTATTAATAGAGGCGACGGAACGAGTTATGATTCATTCTTATTCGAGCTGTCGTAGCGATCGGACCTCCTCAGTAAGTCGAAGAATAAATTGAAGAAAGCATTTACTGTGTTTATTTTAATTATCCAAGATGAGCAGCAACCCTGACTAGAATATTGGTGATGTCAGCAATGCTGACGTCACGTTTTTAAAAAACAACCACGAGGACCCCCCCCTCGTCATATATAATATTTTCGGGACACCTCACACACAGTCATCCGATCATCTATAGTATCGTCCTGGGTTGACTGGGAAACCTGGTTTCAATTCTCACCCAGTATAAATCTTTGTGTGATGAGCATGATGATTTGTTCTGTGTCCGGGTGTAATCTATATCTGTTGTAATTGATGTACCTATAAGTATGTTTTTCAGTTGTCTGGTTGCCATAGTACAGGCTCTGCCTAGTTTGGCATCAGATGGCCGTGTGTAAAAACCCAAGATAGTATTATTTTATTTGACCCAGATCGAATACCACTTTAACAAACTACATCGGATGATAATAACACGTTTCTAATAAAATTTATGCAAATGGAACCTCTCGAAGTGATAATTTATCTATTGTTTCGGTGAAGAAGAAATCTCCAGTCTTATCTCACCCACGCCGCACCGCATCTGATGTAACGTTCAAAGTATTAATTCATTCATTCAATTATATTAACCGTCATCAAATTCGACTCGGCCTGATAAGAAGCGTGGGATGTGAGCATTTGACATACTTTGAACGATTCCATCCAAATTTTGGTCTAAGTTTCTATGTCATGGTTACATCATATTAAACAGAATGGGTACATGAATCTTCCGAAGTTATAATTATTGTTATAGTCCCCATTTTCGGGTCGATGTTTGAAGTATTCAATAAGTTAGTCCCAGTATGTGGCCAGGTTATCGGCGTTAGTGGGCTGCTTTAAGATGCATTTATGGTAATCTAGTTGATGCACAACTTTTTTAAAAATAAACATTTTATTCAACTTAATTTGACATTTCCATGGACTTCTTTGTGATTTCACTGTTTTTTCGGGCATTTTCAATGGGACACATTTTTCTATCTTTAAAATTAACTTCATCTCACATAGCAACGATCACACGCAACCATGAAAACTCAAACTGTATAAAACCTACGGAGTCAGTGAACCCTGGCCAGTAATTAAAAAGTCATCAATGCATTCGCGTCACTCGTCTGTTTGTGGCCGTTTTGATGGCCTCCCATAAAACTATTTCGCATAGTATGTTTGTTCATTCACGGATTTTTGTTGGTAAAAACGAAATTGATGATGACTGAAAAATAACAAAATGAATTTGAATAGACAGCGAGATAAATTTTAAGCTTTTTATTTATGTTTTGGTTTGAGAATAAGTCATACGTATAGGCTCATGGAAAAATATTGCGATAGCCATGGTACGTCAAATATATATGTATGTTATGCTATTGGATGCTAAGAAACATTGAAAAAATTAAAAAAAAAAAAAAATTTTGTAAGTTCACAGGTTTTTCAACAATTTAGTTTTCAAAAACACTTGATTTGATTTGAATACTATAAAATAGTGTGTTTAAGTGTATTTTTTTTTATTCTAATATAATATTAACGATAAAAGTATTCCATCTCAACGCTACCGCAAATGCTTTCGTTATTAGACTTCATTTTGATATTAACAGTTTAATTTAAAGTTCCAATTCATAGGTTTAATAAAATATGTTATATAGCTTTCATCTCCCTAATTTCATTTTTCCCACGTTCTTATTTTGTATTTCGTCTCATATTAAATTTAATAATCCGTCATGTCTTTTCACTTTATTCGTTGGTAATAAGACTTGAATATGAAAAATGATCTACACAAGTATATTCTATGGTGACATATCACATATATGTTTGTAGCAATAACGTCGTGGTATCCTATTTATTTAATGAACGGATTTTCGTGCACAAGGTTTTAGGTTCGAACCCACTACAAGTTTTTAAAGTTATATGTACTTTCTTAATTATTCTAAGACATCAATCGGTGAAGGAAAACCTCATAAAACCTGGATTCCAAAAATTGGAATTGGGTGTCACCAACCCGCAGTAGCCAGCCTAGTGATCAATGCTCGTTCTTTTCTATATGAGAAGGGACCTGTGCCCAACAGTGGGATTTTTATATATCAAGCATAAAAATAAAACTGTATGTTGAAGTGGTTCGCTGTCATTAAAATGCTGAGAAGATAAACAAAAGAGCACTTCCCAAAAATAAATTAAAGCTAATATTTAATTCGAGCATATTTATAAACCTTAAATTAAAACGACCCTTATCAAACGGAAAAGAAAACACACACAGTGGAAAATTATGCAAATCGTGATAATTATAATGAGGTATCCGATTCATTTCTACTTATTATTTCCTGTCAGAATAGGAGATAGTAGGGACCCATCTCAAGCACGTGCCCGTTGACGCGACGCGTCGTTTGTTAGCAAAACGTTTCACATCGTTAACTTTGCTTGTTATAACTTTACGCGTCCCTCCGGTGCACAGAATTTAAATTAACTGAATAATATTATTAAGGGATGAATATTACAGATATGAAGACTTGATAGTTCGATCATGCGTGAAGAACTTAACTGGATAGTTTGATTATGGAATCTTTTATTTTTTTTAATTGAGCTGTCTATCTTTTGACGTGTCACGAGTTTCATTCATGTTTCATTATTCTATAATTTGCATTTGGATGTCATGAAAAATGCATGTTTTTTCATTTCAAGTTCTCTGACAGGTGAATGAACTACTTTCATTGAAGATTGAGTCGATTCTCCGCCCATCTCATCACTCAATGCCAGTCTTAACTCAAGATATTAAGACACACCTTGTGTGGCAGAAGTATTTTATTTTATCCTTTTGGTTTCCTTCATTTTATGTCAATACTAAATTCTTAAACAAAATACTACCACAGAGAGCTTACTATGTTTTTTTCGTAGTTTCCTCTCTTAACTCACTACATAAAATTAATATTTACTACTCAAAATAAGGCCACCAAAGTTCATTATAATCAACTTTCAAATTAATCCCCGAACAAAAAGGTAAAAGATATGTAAAATAAATTATCATTCACGTATCAACAAAGAGATCCTCTTACAAAAATTGATTAACGAGCATTTAACCTTGCTCTTTGTAATACACTTGAAACTTCCGCGTTCTGCAAAATCCGGCTTTCGAACATCAAATTCTCAAAAGTTCCGCGGGATGAAAGGCATTCGTGTCACGTACCACCAAACCGCTTGACTCATCCAGGGTCCCAACGCACGATAAATTTGAATTCTTAAGACGACATTTTCTGGTAAATGAAGTAGAAGGTACAAGCTTAGCTGTTTTCGCATACATCAAGTTGAAGTAACTAGGGTTTAGGTAGGAAATTTCCCCGTCACGGTATCAGGTAATCCTTGAAAGTTAGGGGTAGTAAATGGTAAAATTGTTTCGGGAATTACGGAGATTAAGTAAAAGATTTATGAAGTTTTGCAAGGGACACTATTTTAGAAGAAAATGTTTGAGAAGTCTGACATTATACATACCCAGATAGTTCTTAAAATTTAACTTTTTTTCATTCTTACACTTTGAATTCATATTTCATATCTCTCTCTTATCATATGTATCTCATTTCCTTTGATAGCGTCACTAAGGCATACCTTATGAAAGCCAATTTTGGATTTTTCTATAACTCCCTAATTACTCTACATCATTCTTATATTATTTTCGATCGCCCTCTCAGTTTATTCTGTCAAACGTTGTTTAATAAAATAGTACCTGGATCACCGAGCTTTGCTCGTTTTTTTTTGGTAGTGTCATAGTATAGTGTGTTTTTTAGAAATTATATTTAAATACGATTTACATACTGATGAAATGAGGAAGTATGAATAATATTTTTCGATCTTACCGACATAATACTAAAAAACACAATAATAAAAAAATATAAACTGGTTATTTAAATAAAAAAATACGTATGTAGTCCGGTCAATTTAGACATCCAAGGTTACATTAATTCGCACTAAGCTGAATTTTGGTAGGATTGTTCAATACACAATTATAAAGGAAATGTGAAAAGTGCAAAGTGCAAAAAAAGTTACTCGGGGTTCAAGGTCACAAAAACGGGTTTTTCGCGATTTTCAGCAAAATGGTAAGTTTTATCATAAAATTAGCTCTGACAAAAATTGTAGATCAGATAATTATCTATAAAAAATGTCAAATACTTTTTTCCTAAGAGTCACCGTTTTTGAGATATAACGATTCAAAAAGTTGTAATCGTCATAATATGCACACGTTTCCACGCCACCTTTGAGGTAGTGTACTTAGCGCGTTTTTTCAATGTGGTTTCCCCGGTAGGCCTATTCCACTGATCTTTTATGATTCTGTTTAATTTGAAACTATTGAATAACTGTAGATATTGACAAGGGTTGAAAATGATGAAAGAATTCAAATTCAAAAATATTTTTGTTACACACACTGGTTACACGTAAAAATAAAAGATATAAACATCAAAGTGAAAAGTGTCTGTGCAACAACGAGGTGCCCACTCAGCATCATGTTAGTTGTGTCGTTAGACACAATCCAGCGCTGGTTTTCAGTGGTCAACCCAAGTGACGTAACAAACGTGATAACATCATGAAATTAACAAATAAAAAAACACAACGGGGTGTAAATTACAAACGGAAAGGGATGTAAATTACAAAAAATAAGAAAATTATCCATCCGAATCTAAATTATCATTAACTTCTGCTTTCTCTTGTTCTTGTTTCTTCTTCTTCTTCTCTTTCTTCTTCTTCTTGTTTATCTTCTTCATTCTGGATGTTAATAAATTGTCCCAATAATGACACATCGCATGTCTCTTCGTCAACATCAAATGAATCTTCAATTGTTGGCAATTCAACATTGGAGCATGACCGGCCTTGACAGTTTTTGTACATGCTACAGAAAAAAACAGTGAGGGGCTCGTGGCTAAGTGTAAGCTGTATGGTTTGACCGATAATAAAGGTAAAGCCGCGCTCGCCGCGGTTGGTCCGTGGATGGGTGACCATTTGTAAACATATCGAGACCCCTCCGTGCCACGGAAAGCATTAAGCCGTTGGTCCCGACTGTCATACAGTGATCTTTGATAGTCGTTAAGTCATTACAATTCTGACAACCAGTCTTACTATGGAATACTGTATTACCTAGCAATAGGTTGTGGAGGTCAGATAGGCAGTCGCTCTATGTAAAATACGGTATTCAGCTAAATCCGGTAAGACTGGAAGCCGACCCCAACATAGCTTGGGAAAAGGCTAGGCAGAGGCAGAAGAAGCTACAGAACAAAACAGTCCAACTTTTTTGCAACCACATTTAGCACTACATCCCATTATTCAATAGTTTCAAATTAAACAGAATCATAAAAGATCAGTGGAATAGGCCTACCGGAGAAACCACATTGAAAAAACGCGCTAAGAACACTACCTCAAAGGTGGCGTGGAAACGTGTGCATATTATGACGATTACAACTTTTTGAATCGTTATATCTCAAAAACGGTGACTCTTAGGAAAAAAGTATTTGACATTTTTTATAGATAATTATCTGATCTACAATTTTTGTCAGAGCTAATTTTATGATAAAACTTACCATTTTGCTGAAAATCGCGAAAAACCCGTTTTTGTGACCTTGGACCCCGAGTAACTTTTTTTGCACTTTGCACTTTTCACATTTCCTTTATAATTGTGTATTGAACAATCCTACCAAAATTCAGCTTAGTGCGAATTAATGTAACCTCACCCCAATTTTTTAGTCTAATTTGACCGGACTAATGGCTCAGTCACTACTTCATAGCTAATACCCCACCAAACCATCACTGAAGTCGGATAATGCCCACGATGCACTCTGTCGACTAATTGGGAAGCTTCCTTAGAGCTGTGAGCATAGACACGGTAATTTTTTTTGTTAAAATGTTGCTCAATTGTAAAAAAATCCTTCCTTTTGCGTACCGCTTCAGTAGCTGTTTCTATTTTACCACCCTATTCTTTTTTAAATTATCAGTTAAGAAATGACCAGTACGTCTCTTAAAGGCTGCAAGTCTTAAGTCAGCTTATAAAATACGCGACATGGTTCTAGGTGCTATCTTCATCACCCGAGATAAAATCTTTTGATTTCGGACAGGATTTCTTCGAATTCTTTCCCTTACTGCTTTGACCACCTTTTTCGTACGAATACTACGTGGACGGCCTGATCTTTTTTAACCGACTTCGAAAAGGAGGAGGTTATATGTTCGGCGTGTCACTATTTTTCTTTTTTATGTATGTTCACCGATTACGCCGTCAATTGTGAACCGATTTTTATAATTCTTTTTGTATTCGAAAGAGTATTCTCCCGAGGTGGTCCCATTGTCACCAAGTCAGGATCTGATGATGGGATCCCAGTTAAATCGAAGGAAACTCTTAAATTTTAAAGAAATGTCGAACGTGTTTCATTATTCTACTGAGCCTATTTAGGTATTTACGTCCAATAGTCATCACCTCAAGGCTTTTGGTAAATACTGAGCTGATGATGGAAGAAACCTTGAGTTTTAGGAGTTAAAGGTTGATTTTTTTTATATAATAAATATGTATTGACCCTCATTTACATTTTTTAACGTTTCTAAGGTGAGCTGTATTGTATTATTATAATAAATATGATGAACACAAAAAATGAAAAAATAAATAAACTTTTGAAAAAAAAATTAAACCGACTTCAAAAACCAAAACAAAACCTAAAAGGCACAAAATAGTGTAAAATAAACTTAGAACTATCTAAAATATTAATACAAAACTAGAAGTGATCTGTTTGAAGTCGGTGCCAAACAACAATATACCAACAAAAAATAAATACCTACAAATACTAGTACAAATACGAGTATATATAGTTTGGCACCAACTTCAAACAGATCACTTCTAGTTTTGTATTAATATTTTAGATAGTTCTAAGTTTATTTTACACTATTTTGTGCCTTTTAGGTTTTGTTTTGGTTTTTGAAGTCGGTTTAATTTTTTTTTCAAAAGTTTTTACTTTTACGGTCACAAACACAGAGGAGGTCTCATTGTACATATTAATAGCCTAAAATATTGTGCAATGTATTGGCGCCAAAATGAGAAATCACAATGAACAATCATATAAATGACATATTCCAAATTCAAATGTTTTGTTAATTTTTAATTGTAAAAGTATTTATGGCCAGACTAAGTTTATACAGGAATTGTTCGTTTAAAGATATAAGATTACTGAAAAAACGGATAAAACGACATTTTCTTAAAATGAATCCTAGCTAGATCGATTTAACGCCCCCGAAACCCCCTGCATACTGAATTTCATGAAAATCGTTGGAGCCGTTTCCGAGATTCAGATTATATATACATACAAGAATTGCTCGTTTAAAGGTATAAGATTTCTTCGTCGCGTGACCAATGTTAGGGTCACCGGCAATAACCATTAATTATATTAGCAGTAGACATGTTATTGGTTAAGATAATTTAAGGTGTTAAATGTTATGTAAGACCTCATAATTAATCATTAAAATCGTGTCAGATTTAAGCTCTACTTAGTTCAGATAACTTTCTATTTCACTCAATTAATAATAGCCAATTAATAAATGCTACGGTGGCCTAGCGGTTCAATGAACGATTATTTCAATGAAGGAAAACATCGTGAGAAATCATAGTTCCCAAACTTTAGAATCTAAAACCGCCAACCCGCAATGAGCAAGTTTTTAAGAGGACTCGGCCCAGCAGTGGGTTATTTATAGGCCGGTATTATAATAAGGGATTTGATAATCTATTATATATCATTCCAGTTACACGATGTTTGTCCGGGATGAACTCCGAAACTACTAAACCGATTTTAATCAAATTTGCACACCGTGTGCAGTTTGAACCAACTCGAAAGATAGGATAGCTTAAATCTCTATTATTAAAATAAAATCGAAAAAGCGGGCGGAGCTGCGGGAAACAGCTAGTTATATATAAATAATGATTCGATTCAATTATGATTACCTTGAATTCTGGGCCGTGTTTTTTTTGGTTCTTCTCTTTATATTGTGGCATTCAATAGCTGCCAGCATAGAAATCACTGTGATAAAAAAGAGTTTGAATAATTCAATCATTGACCTGACCTGGTAATTAAGGGTCGCAGGGAGCTGCTGGATGCAGATCGCTTCCAACAGGGCGATCTGGAACTCATTGGCCTATGTTGAGCAGTGGACGCCTTATGGTTGATATGATAATGATGACCCATTAACTTTCTAATCAATTCAATCGTTTATTGTATTCGATTTAAAATTAAATCAAAAATCAATATGCACGGCAAGTCAAGCCCTGTTTATTGAACCCATAACAATAAGTCAATAAAAATAGCTCCAAGTAAAATAGGATTGTTCTTTTTGTTCAGTTTAACAAGATTTGTTGCGTCTTATTCGTAAAAAGGCCCATTATTATACGGGCCACGTTTACCCAATCATGCCTTAATAAAACCGTGTAACATGAATTTTAAGTTTCTAACAGTAACTCCAATCGTGTATGTTCGACAGAATTTTTCAACTTCGTTCTTCATCGTTTATGACCGTATTGACCTTCTTAAATAAAAAGTTCATATATTTTATTTGATTGGACTTCCGCCCTTTCATTCTTAATTTTAACTGACCAATGATATATTGAATACCAATGAATTAGTGATTTACCGTTCTCACTGAGTTCTTGTAATTTATTATAAAGGTGTGACTTCTTTAGGTTTTCAAAGAATATTTTGATACACTGCGTATCGTGTGATAAATTTATCTTAAATACCTTTCTCAAATACTAAACTGCTAATAATTATTGAAGACGAAAGATAAGTATACACAGATGTAAATGGTATTAGTCGTTTAGTTTTTAAATCAACATTCTTTTAAAATGATATCAAGAAGCAGTAAATTGTGAACCTTAGGTATAGTTTCGTGCAATTTTTTTTTTTAATTTAATAATTGTATTTATGTCTCGACGTCCTTTGCAGGTGTTATGGTCACGTGTAGACCACAATTAAATTATACATACTGAAAGTGTAGACTAATTTGTTATTTGTTTTGACAATAGATGTTACTAGGTCTACCTTCAACTTTTCACTATTTATTTGTATTCCGACCTACGCTACCTACACAGAGAACTCAAATTGCGTAAACTCACATTTAGAAAACATTAACAAGCCCACTTTCATCGGTATCTTTAAGAAAAATATACTTGGTACATAAATAATAAAAAAATAGTTACTAATATGAAACATAATTGATAGTTTACAATGTTCGTTCGCACGCGCCTACAACTTTGGGTGGGCGTGAGTCATTAGCAAAGCTTTTATCGGGACTGCGCGGGCGCATCGAAAACCGTTAAATTTCAAACATCAGCGTGATTTCACTTACGATACTATTAAATATAGGTTTTATTGAAGTAATGTGGGTTTAATGGATTTATAATATTATCGTACTGAGCGATAATCGTATACTGTTTAACTAAAAAGTGTTATCTGAAAATAAATCAGATATTAAATTGAAATAAGTGTCAAAGGTGATATTGTGCTGCTCAAAGCTTTCTATCTTTGTTGAGTGACTGCTCTATGACCAAAGGTTAGAATTATGCTGGGCAGTCGCATTTTATTCTGATGAATCGTGTTTTGTTTTGAAATCTCAAATATCAATACATATCTAGCATTGCAATGCAAACGCAAAAATATTTTAGTGGAATTATAACGTAGTCATTGAACTATAACGCCTAGAATAAGTACGAATAGGGAAGCCGTCCAAACTGTGTCATGTCAACACAGTCGGTACGTCCGAACATTATATCGTCTCATCAAGGTCAAGCGCTAGAGCAAATATCTCCTTAATTTTAAGTTTAGTGGCGGTTTAAGTAGCGAATGAGTGTTACTATGTAGACAACGACGAAAGTAGATATATATGTATAATGCCCGATGCACTCATTAAAATTTTTGGCTTCACTATAAGCTACGCGATTGTATGTAGATTATCTATCTAGGTGGAGTCGCGGTAGCCGCGACTCATTAATTGAGCAGTGCGAGAAGTCATTAATTGCATTAAAAAGTTGAATATGTCCTTTTCATAGAGTTCAAACTATCTTCACACGAAATTACATCAAAATGGGTTATGTGGTTAAGCGTAAAAGACGGACAGAATTACTTTCACATTTATATTAGGTATTAGTAAAGATTAATAATTTATTTTCTTAAAGTGGTAATCATGATTTATTTAGCGTTTAACGTTAACTAAGAAACATTTGTTCGTAACAGTTAAAATTCATTAATCATTAAAACGAAATACTCAGAATTGCATTTTACAATACCTACTGCTAAATTAAACTGGCAACATTTCATATATTCCAACGCCGTACTTAATGTCATCGTCTGGCTATGCGCAGGCGCACTTTATATTGTACAGACAGAAACATATGCGTCACACGCACTGATTTGTATGAGTCCGATATAGTTTAGATATGACAAAGCGCAGCGTTTTATAAAATATTGTGAGAGCAAATATTGTATGTTCTTTTGTTTTAGTTCTTTTTTCTGTTTTTTGAAGTGAAACTTCTTTTGGCGCATGAGGGTAAAATTTTTACAGATGAAACGTCACGCCGGTATGCAACGGAAGTAGTAGAATACATTACAATGTCTTTGAACGGAAGTGTCAGAAAAGAGAGAGAGAGTGATCGAGACCATGAAGGTTTTCATCTATACCTTCATGATCGAGACCGATTGAGAGAGAGTAAGACAGGGCGAACGTAGCATGAGCAACTAGCCGTGGAGTGAGAGTATAGCAAGCGAGTGAGAAAGATTGAGAGAAAAAGTGAGACAGAGCGAACGTCGTATCACGCATAGTGCTATCACAGTCTTAACATCATACAGTCGTTCGACGAAGACGTCTAGACAGGGCAATCGTGCGGGGTGCGAGGGGCGAGACGGGGGAAGGGCGCTCCCGAGCTGCATACATTACCATGTTAGTAGCTCGGGAGCTAACTTTCAGGGCTATCTGGTGTTAGTTTAGTTCTATTAGTTTTAATAAATATAATAATTTTATTAAAATGGGTGCCAAGAAACCAAGATGGCGTCGACGACAATTTGCAAATTTTTCGTCATGGGTGTCATTTTCATGATTCCCGAGGTCGCTTAAACGATTATGGGGTCGAAATTAAAACCCAAGATGGCGCCGAGGAAATTTTGCAAATTTTTCGTCATCGGTGTCATTTTCATGGTTCCCAAGGTCGCTAAAAACGATTATGGGTTCGAAATTAAAACCCAAGATGGCGCCGACGACAATTTGTAAATTTTTCATCATGTGTGTCATTTTCATGGTACCCGAAGTCGCTAAAAACGATTATGGGGTCGAAATTAGAATCCAAGATGGCGCCGAGAAAAATATGCATTTTTTTCATCATGGGTGTCATTTTCATGGTACCCGAGGTCGCTAAAAACGATTATGGGGTCGAAATTAGAATCCAAGATGGCGCCGAGAAAAATATGCATTTTTTTCATCATGGGTGTCATTTTCATGGTACCCGAGGTCGCTAAAAACGATTATGGGGTCGAAATTAGTATCCAAGATGGCGCCGAGAAAAATATGCATTTTTTTCATCATGGGTGTCATTTTCATGGTACCCGAGGTCGCTAAAAACGATTATGGGGTCGAAATTAGAATCCAAGATGGCGCCGAGAAAAATATGCATTTTTTTCATCATGGGTGTCATTTTCATGGTACCCGAGGTCGCTAAAAACGATTATGGGGTCGAAATTAGAATCCAAGATGGCGCCGAGAAAAATATGCATTTTTTTCATCATGGGTGTCATTTTCATGGTACCCGAGGTCGCTAAAAACGATTATGGGGTCGAAATTAGAATCCAAGATGGCACCGAGAAAAATATGCATTTTTTTGTGATAAGTCATTTTTAAGATTTGCGAGGTCACTAAAAATAAAAATGAGGTCAAGCTTTCGCGGAAATGTCTATCGCGCAAAAGTTCCTGATCCAAGATGGAGGACATTTCTCTATATGAAATTACATGTATTCGTCTCAATCTCAATCTAGAATTTTTGCATGTGAGACCATAGACGAAGCGCATTTGCATAATAGTTACTGTTTTACAAATTGTGTATCTCGCTATTGTTAATTATTGTAACAATACTTATTTTTATTTATTTTAGATAAACGTTATGTCAAACAATGTAAATATTGAAGAAATAAATTGAAAAAAATAAATTTATAATTTACATTAATTTTCAAACCTTTTTTTATTTTAATGACAATTAAATTCCTAACCTATCTTCCTTTTTCCCTTCCTCTTAATCTTGGAAATTTAAAGTTTTAGATTTGTATAAATATAAACAAGATTTATAAATTAGTTCGCCAAAGAAGTTTCACTTCTGACATGTGTACTTTGTACGCACGCATGTTTTTTTTTTTTTGTTTCTACTACTCTACTATTAGATAAATATTGAACACTTGTTTTTTACACACACTTAGGTACGTTTGGTTACGCAACAATCATTGTTTTATCTATTTATAATTGTGAACTCTGTCGGGGACAGCAAATTGAGGCTGATCCTAATTGAGGCTGTTTACTATGTTATACTACTGATGTATTCTTCGCTGAAATAATGTGCACTTTTGAGTATGAAATCACGTTCTTTGAAGCAAATTTTCTTTTTATTAAAAGACAATATCGTCATGTTACAAATTACTTATATCTATTTATAATTGTGAACTCTGTCGGGGACAGCAAATTGAGGCTGATCCTAATTGACGCTGTTTTCTATGTTATACTACTGATGTATTCTTCGCTGAAATAATGTGCACTTTTGAGAAGGTATGAAATCACGTTCTTTGAAGCAAATTTTCTTTTTATTAAAAGACATCCTCATATTGTTACAAATTAAGATCGAGATCTCTGTCTCTCAAATTAATTATCCTGTTTATATTCATAAAAAGTGTGTCATAAAAAATAACATCATTCATTTTATATAGAGAGATTTCCTGTCTGGAATACATCCACGTTTCCTCGTGAACTAAACTGCTGGAAAGAACGGCATATAATATATTACGCGAAGTTAAATATACCGCGGAGTCATAAATCAATGCTGAATTTGTTGCGGCTAATAATAGCGGTCAAATATGACCGAAAGAATTTATCACTAAATTAATGTTACTTTGAAACAAAAAAAAATACACTTTTTTGAAAAGTGATTAAAATAATATATCAACGTGCGTCTTTGTTTAGGTTATATTTAATTTTATCGTATAGTAAATGTGAAACAAAGTATACATTAACGGGCGGTAGCCTAATGTCTAGGGCGTCGGACTTGCGACATGTAGTTGCTGCTTCGAATCCCACCCATTACCCTACCGAAGTGAACCCAATCGTAACACAATCATCTTATACTTTAGCATGAGGGGTTAACAAGGATAAAAATAAATAAATAAAGAAATAAAGTGTGACCCACATTGCTAGTAAGTAATCTTATGAAAAAAACATATGAAACAAAACGAGTAGCTTCGAATTTTCACTTCACCTTTTGTAACTTCTTAATTACTTAATACCATACAATAATCAATAAATAAAATGAATACCTGATAAATCATTAAAAATAAACCCCAACACAATAAAACAAAACTAAGAAAATTATTATTATATTCTTTTTGCTTATTCATTTACAAATAATAATAGATTCAAATCAAGACGTAATACAAGACATCAAGACGTCGGTACCCAAGTCTCGGTGTATATCAGTTGGTAGCACATTGCCCTCTTTAATAATGAGGTAACATACAAGATGCGCTTTGCTAGTCCCTGCAGTGATAAGGACGCGATATTGTCAACCCAGTTTAGAATAATCAGCTGTCTTAAGCTAATTTTACACGACGATACTAACTGCGACACATTTGTAACCCGACGAAATGGTGTATCTGTCTGCGGGATCATAGCTTCAAAACGAATGGACCGATGTTAATGGAATTTTTGTATTTGAACGATTACGTAAACACTTATGCTTTTGTTTATTTTTTTTGTCAGTTTATGAATTAATTCATATTTTATTCTTTTTGCAGGTTTGATGCAGTTATCTTGAGTACAGGCCTTTAATACTCCATTGGACTACAATGAGCCGGAAACTTCTTCTTTGACTCACACTTAATAATTGATTAATTAATAATTAATTTCTTTACACTGGAACAAAACACAAAAAAAATGCGGTGTGTTAAGTGTCTATGTATTGTGTCAACGTGTATACGCAGCATTAAAGCACACATTGATAAACTGCGCCTTTAATTAGGTGCATCAAGTGACAAGAGGACATTCATTTTACACTTTAATTTATAAGGGCTACTTAATTAGTAAGGAACTAATATAGGGTGTAATTTATTTATTTTACTTTACTTAATTTAATTAAGTCTAAAAAAAGAGTTCTAAAATGCGTTTCGTATTTTTATTGTGTTAAATTTATATTTTATTTTTATGTATTTTTATATTTACACAAAAAGTAAGTATCTTCGTAAGTATCTTGTTATCTATTTCGTTTCTAATATTAATGTCGCTTGAAATCATTAATACTGTATCTGTTTTATACTGAAAAAATAATATCACTATAATATTTTTTTATATCATCACATAACTTACATATTCATTTCTTTTAAGCGTTCCGAGTTGTGACAGTTAAAATAATCCATACATAATTATGTTAATATTATGAAGCTACAGAATTGATTATTTTTAATAATTATAACGTACAGTAGACGCACTATTATCGTAAACAAAATCAAAATGTTATTACATGTCGTTAATTAACAAGAAATAGCTTTCCCTGTATCAAATAGTTTTTCTAATTAAAAAAAAACTTTATCGCTCTGATTTTTATTAATCCAAGTTTTACAGACTATAATTTCTACCACGTTTAGCATAAAAATCTGAACTTAATAGACACATTATAATTAACGACGTTCCAAAATTTATGACTTGTTAACCGATTGTAAATTTGACAAAACCTATTATTAACGTGTCTAAGGGCCTATTTCACCATAGTCAGATAACTTTTATTCGACGAATAAAATTAAAGTTTGACAGTTTCTGTATGAAACAACTGTCAACATTTCAAAATTATTCCTCGAATAAAGTTATCTGACGATGATGAAATAGGCCCTAAACCGATGTAAAATTGGTAATCCGACACCGTTAAGACAACGTATCGTAAAAATACTAGGAGCGCATAAACATTGTTAATTTTAGTAGGAAGCAACGCACGTATTTCATGGTTTAATGCGACCAATTAGAAATAGTAATAAATTTAATATCCGATATATTGGCGCAACGTTATGCAAACGTGCGTTGTAATGGGTTTCATACCCGAGAATTTAACGAAATGTCAAAATTTTCATAATATGTTGCAGCTTTCAATTAGGGCCGTAATGTTATACGTAATTATGTTTGCAGACTACAAACGACTTTTATAATTATCAATCATTTTCATACATACCTAAAGTACCTAGATACAGATTAAATCGGATTAATTAAATTAAAATGTACAAAATAAAACTACTTTTTTAACGGATTCTATCGAATCTGGTAATAAATTCCGGTAAAAAATTCGATGTCTAGCATTCGCGTAAACCTCAGAAACCACAACACACACAGTTTAAAAATACATCACTCTAACTACAAAGACGAAAGTTTGTGTTGCCTCTTAACGTTCGAACGGCTGGGCCAATTTAGATACAATTTGTATGACTAACTAACACCCTTTTTATCTTGATAAATTGCGGGGAACAAAGCAAGGGTCAGTTAGTTTTTAATAAAAACATATTTCATTTTACTAACCTTTTATGAATCCGTGAATAAAATGCTTACGCACCTTTATTTTTGTATTTTGAACGTATATTGCTGAAGATAGATACATCAGGCGTACCGCTTCGAAAGCCTGCAATCATAGCGCTTGCAAAAAATATGATCGCTGCATGATGGGCTTGTGTGGCCACGCTGTGGGTGTCTTACTAGAAAAACTGGCGTCGTTACAGACGCTGTAGAAAGTTGCGTGTATTTTTTTTTTAAATAATATCTAAATAAATAATAATATCTTGGGACAACTCACATATCTGGCCATCAGCTGATACCATAGAAACCAGACAACTGATAAACATACTTATATATTTCTAAACACCCAGACACAGAACAAATGATCGTACCCTGAAACATTTGTCCTGGATCAAACCCTCCGGCTTAGCAGTCAGGGTCACTGACCACAAGACCAACAGGCCTGTTAAACAATTATAAAGATTTGTGGTGGAAAAAAAAATTCTCCACTGAAAAGGATATTTTTAAAATGGTTTAAAAATGGCGTATCATCGTACAACATGAAATATTTATAAAAATTACGAGATAAATCGAAATGATAAAATTGTCATGCATTGTTTTTTTAATGCCTTTAAGTAAAAAACATTGTTTTAAATACTGAAGATAGCAATTAAACTCAAAGTAAAAAATTCATTATTTATAAAAGACAATAAACTGCATTTACAGATTTTTGAATTGTCATTTGTGTAAAGGTCGATAAAAACTTAATGGCGGCTGTGAAGTTGAATACACACTGCGCAGTTCTTCGCCCCGCACCCTTTCTGGTACAAGAATTTGATAATGCGCAGCGAATCACCTCATGTTCACAACTGCCATTAAGTTAGAATCGCACTGTACTAAGCGTAATTCACGAATTCGAACGAGCAGATTTTTTTTTCATTTCCTACTTTCATCTCATGTAAATCGATAAAGTCAATTAAAGGAATCAAATCTTTCTAGCTAACATGATAAATTAAAAGAAGGAAGCCGTGAAATATCGATGCAATAAAAAGAAAATTATCGTATCTTTCATCTTTACTGGGTACGTAACTAATAAAATTTACATCTACAAGGCAAAGGTTACACCCAAAGCTTTCAATCTCTCTTGAACTTCGCAACCACTTAACCATGACCTTCGAAATTCAATTTATATTTTCTTCGATATCGAAATACGGTATCGATTTTGCTAACGAATAAGTGGGAGTAACTCTACCTATAATATATCTAGATGCTACCTGACCTCGCCGATGTCGTCGACATGTTTTAGTTTTGCATGAAAACCTATCTTAAAAGTAGTGCGCAAAGTCGTTGAAATCTGTAACACTGTTATTTTTATAAAATGCACCTTATCAACATTAAACTGTATGTGTACGTACCTGTGATAATAAAGTCCATTCTAAAGCCTCGTAAAAATAATCGTAAGAATAAAAAAAACAAGTCCTTTATGATGACTGGTAAATTTAAGAGAAATTAATTACTGAAAAAATTACTGAAAAGGTATTTCGAGAATTATTATTTTAATTTATTTCATGGAATTATTATAATTTATTTCGCGGAATTATTTCATGTCATAAAAGACAAAAACACATCCTACTTTCGTTATTTTAAGAGGAACTAGAAATTGAAGACGAAAATTTACTTTAATATGCATATTATTTTATTCTTGCAATTTCTCACAAAATACCAAAAATTGTAACCAATACATTCATTATTTTATTTTACCTTCAACTTGACGAGACAGCTTTCGTTCATTGGCATACCAAGGGTAGGAAACGGCCTTGCTCGTGCGCATACATAATGGACGGGTCATTACAGATTATCGCTCCCGATTATTGATCGAATTATTCTGTGCCTTCGATATGGGTAGCCTCTGTATTTTATTAATAGCTTTGAATTGCAATGGAGTGGAAGAATTTCTTGTACTGGCATGGTACAAGGAATATTTTATAGTTAAATATTTTTTTCCTATTAGATCCCTAAAATAAACAGTGAAAAAACACGAGTAGATTTTTAGAAAATTAGTCCTTACTATAGCTTTGGCTATTTATTCATTTAGACTGTATGCGCAATTATAAAAAAATAATTACAATGACGGACTTTATGGCTATCAGAATTACCAGAAGGTCTTATTGTAAGCCAAATCCAATCATCCAATCTTTCAAGCCCACCTTCCACAGACATCCGGTATTTCTCCTTCTGTCTTCATAAATGTCAACTATATAATAGTTAACCCATCCCCAACCCATTAGTTAACCCATCTGATACAATATCATTTGGAGGTCAATGACGAAACTTTCTTCATTTATCATGTTTGCTACACATTAGCTACATTTTAGCTTAAATTTTCAATAAAATATTTTACATTAGAAAGAAGTCTGCAGTTAAAGTAAGAATCTTTATTGCTCTAACCAAGAAGGTTAGGTTCTACATCGGCGCAGTTTCCTCAAAATCGATACGGTTCTTAGTGGTTCCTTTGGGAGTATGTATTACGAACACACGTTGTAACTAGTACAGGTCGATGTAGTCAAAGTTAGTTGCACTTTCTGAGATTCTCTCAAAGAGGTTGTTCGCTTCACTGTTATGTGGCAGTATTTTATTCAATAGCAATAGACGGGTTTCTTATAAAAGTACTAGTTGAATTATATATTTCTTTCTCGTGCAGTAATATGGTGACGTAGAAAATAGTATGGTAATATTTTATACTAGCTTTTTCTCGCGGCACCTGGGCGTTGATTATCGCGACGCATTAGAAGATTATATAACACAGAAAGATTTTTTCAAATCGGACCAGTAGTTCCTGAGATTAGCGCGTTCAACCAAACAAACTCTTCAGCTTAATAATATAAGTCAAATAGATAATATTTACCACTTTTTTTGTCGTTCAATGAAAAATAAACTTCTCTTTTTCTTCGACTGTTATTTTAATATCTATGACAAGCAGGCGGTTATTCTAAATACTCTCGCTCAATATTTTCTAATCATATCTAATCATTTCTTAAAATTGTTTTCGTCAATAAAGGAATATAGGTCAGTTATTAGGTAATAAAAGCAAATATAACCTAAACGTGCAACATAATTTCATACGTTGCTGAGTGCCTTAATTTTCAAAGCTCCGTGAAAATGGCGCGTCATCGCGTGTTACCGTGTTTTAGGTAAACTGTCACACTAAGCTTACCATGCTAGATCTAAACTAGTGAAATTTCTCGCTTAGTGTATGTGAGGTTGTATTAAGAAGTATTCCTGTTTCGACATCCAATTTTTGAGCATCGAGCGTTTCGGAACCAATAGGATAATATTAGATTGGTGATAAATGTGGAACCAAAAAAAAAATTATTGAAAAGTAGACCAGATCGATTCGATTGTGAAGATTCGACCACTCGAAGATATTTACCCATCAGAAAGCCGAGCGTCTGAAAATATCAACGTAAAACGAACTATCAGTGTAGGCACTATGCTTTCCGATAAAAGTTGCAAAAGAAAATCTATTTTTTTATCAAATTCTGTTCTACAGTGACAGGCCTTCTCAACTGACCCCAGCCAGATGTACCGATGATCTGAAAAAGGTAGCTGGACTGCATGCGGAAGGCGGAGGACCGGGAAGGTTTTGTAAAGCAGCTTAGGAGAGGCCTATGTCCAGCAGTGAACCACGATAGGCTGAGTTAATTAATTGAAGAAATAAAGTATTTTTGTTGTACTAAATTATGTAACGACCCTACAGAATAAGTCTGCATAAGAATATGAGTCAATATTTAAGTGTAAGAAATAGAGCGATAAGAGAACACTTAAAAACAAGACAGTAGATTAATGTTTTTTGTTTTTAAATGTACTAAATTCAAAATATTTCCTTATAATACCATAAATAATTTTAAACCAGTACTCCATAGTGGTACAGAACATTGCAACCTCAAGAGCATTCCAAATATGAATGTTCAAGTGCAAAGAACATCAAACGCTGATCGTGCAAATTAGAGACGAGAATAACACCAGTGAATGGCCTTGTGCTGTACTAAACCTTGATTTAACATCGTTCAGATATAATGGAAAATATCGATTACCATAACGATTTGTTGGTTGAAGAATTTGGAGAAATTCTAGCTATTTTTATAGATAATCATATCACTGACTGAATTGAGGATCTGACTGAATTCAGGTCAACCTCAATTTTGCAAGGGTAGCTCAGAAACAAATGCCTACATAATACCGGCATAATATAAATGTCCCACTGCTGGGCACAGGCCTGTTCCCATATAGAGAATTGAGCATTGATCACCACGCTGGCTCACTGCTGGTTGGCGATAAATGCCTATAGTTTTACACAAAATCTCTTCTCTTCCTCTTGAATAAATCTATCCATTTCTTAAAAATACATTAAACTCCGTTTCATAGTTTGAAAGATCTAAGGGTACAGATAGCGTAACTAAAGATCAGCCTGCTTAGACAAGGTACATTCCTACAATCGTTATCGCTGATCAAATCGCTCAAGTGACAAGTCTAAGTCACGTGACTTATCGAAGGGAAATGTAATTTCCATACATTGAATGTCGTTTCAGCGATTTATATCATCGTTAATGCTTGTAGAATTAATGTACCTTGTATATAGGGGAAGCTATAGATACTAATTTAATAAAGCACAATAGATTTTCGTTTCTTTAGTCGCTAATCTATTTAACTACCAATCAGATTGAAAAAAGATCTGTGTATGATAGTCTGATCCATGATATGGATTAAAAAAATCTTCAATCTCAATCTTTACTTTATTTGCTATGAATGCTACTGAGCAGAAAGATCCGATTATGCCAGTCTTAACTTAAAACTTGTTACATTTAAAACTGCTATCAAAAACAATCAAGCTGCTACAAACCGAACAAAATAAGCATATCTCGCACCCTTGACAGGTTGATGCCAAACTAAAAGTAAACTAAAGTACAATCCATCTTTCTTTTGAAGACCGGCAAAATGGCGCCACTTGCGAAACAAAGGGATGGTAAAATGGCCCATTATTTTAGTGCTAGCCGCTTTGTGTTACGAATAAATTGTTGTCGTGAGAATTACAACAGGTGAAAATAATAACTACTGGTTCTCGAACGGATTTAACACTCCACTTTTTATAATAGGAGGCATTTAATGTAATTTGCAAAGTAGTTAGTTAGTAATTATATGAAAATCTGAAATTCGTCGACAAAATGATGTTTTAAGTAATTGTAGTATTCGCAAATTAGTATCGTTTCATAAATAATATTAATACGAATTTTGAAGTACAGTAGTCGTCGAGTACGAGTCCTGTCGGAGGTTCCACTTTTTTTTTCCTATTTGTAAATAAAACAAATGTATCTCAACAAATCTAGTAATATAGTAAAGCTAAACATCTTTATTTATAAAAAAATCGATCATTAAAAAAAAATCGCATCGCAAAAAAACTTTAAGCGATGCGGATAAGGTTAAGTTTGCGAAAAAATTGGTGCAAAACAGCCACCACCTGTGTAACCATATGTAATTCTCACCACCGATGTGTAATTATTATTGAAGGTGGCTGCAAGTTTTGTTTGAGAATGTGAGTATCTAAGTTTTTTTTTTCTATATATCCCATATCTTCCTAACCTTTTCCCTAGCTATGTTGGGGGCAGCTACCGATCTTACTGGATTTAGCTGAATACCATACTCGTATTTCATATGGAGCGCCTGCCTATCTGACCTCCACAACCCATTGCCGAAGACTGTGGTAATATATACAACATCCCATAATAAGACTGGTTGTCAAAATCGTAATTACTTAACGACTGTCAAAAATCACTGTATGAGAGTCAGGACCAGCGGCTCTACGTACTTTCCGAGGCACGGAGGGGTCTCAGTATGTTACAAATGGTCACCCATCCACGGACCAACGGCGGCGAGCGTGGCTTAACCTCTATTATCGGTCAAATCGTACGGCTTACACTTCGCCACGAGCCCCATGATTTTTCTATATGAATTATTAACCCGTAAAAAATTGGGATAATCGTGATGAACTTTTGTAAGTATTAACTATTTTGTTGAGAAGCCATTAAAATCTTAGTTTTTATCCGGATTAAGCATTGATTTAACAGTGTCCTGTATGAGATAAAACATGATTCAGACTTTCCCAACTATCATACTGGTCAATAATACACTGATATCAATGGAATGTGGCATATTAATTTCAATTTATGGAATCACAGATCTAGTTCCACAAAGTTCAAGTGAGTTTAACTCGATAAACATAAATACATACGATACAAATCTTGTTTTGTCGTTTTAATTCATGAAATATAATATTGATTAATTACAATTATAAAGGTGTCAGAAATAAATAACAATATAATTTGCTAAAATAAAATGTAGATTTCCATTTATTTTTTTTATGTTATTTTGTGTATTTTAATTATTTTTCTCTTTATTTATTTAAGATAAATGGTTTTTTAATTTATGATGAAGGTTTTATGTGTTTTCGATGCTAATTAAACGTATAATTATATGTAATGACCAATTAAGGTATGTGTTTGAATGTAAAATGAATAATAGGTGAGAAATTATCAATGGTAATGCATGCATTAATAAATTTTGAGTAATTAAGGTAACGTATCTTTCTCGTGCCGCTCCAAAATGTTAGAAATAAAATACCTTCCCGCATTAAAAATATATTGTTTTCAACAATAAATTATGATTTATTGTTGAAAACAATATAAAGATTATTTATATTTCATTTAAGTTCATGTTTTATCATTTTCAAAAGATATATGAATTTATGCGGTAAAATAAATTGTATTGAAAATCATCTTTTCATACAAACATTATAAGTCACGTGACCTGACACTTTGTATGAAAAGTTCATTTTCAATTTTATGATTTCGACCTATGTTCCTTGGGGAAAGTTAATCAATTTTATGCATCTGATTACCTCGTTGAATATCCGCACTCCTTTTAAATTAACCCTGGATCTTTGTTTATTCTCAAGCTTAATTAGTAATTCAAACATTTTAGTACTGAATAATCCTTTGTACTACACTAACAACTAACTAAGAAACAAAAACCACTAGACAAACACTAAATCAATGTCAGTAGGAAACAAAATGTGACAATTACAAACTCTTAGGTCTTAAAACAAAAGATGATCTCACAGTTGAATGCACTAACAAATGTCTACAAGAAAAGTTGGCAAAGACTAAAAACTGCATTGTTACGCAAAATATCTATTAGCACCGCGGTCCCAGAGACCCATTAATATTCAAGAACACATACCTACTATGTATACAGGTATACAGTTTGTTGACATAGTGACGAGCATGCGCACAAGACACGTTATACATAAACAATGAATTTAATTTGTCGCAGGCCGACCTATGCAGAACATTTACCTTGGAACACTGCAGGACCATAAATCTGGATGCTGTGATTGAACCCCTAATTCTAAAACCCTTTTTCTAAATTAAATTTAATAAATAGGTTATGAGAATCAGAGCTTTTATGCTCAGAAGCCGCGTAGGTTGAGATAACTGATGTAGAAATCCCTAGGGGATATACTAGTCGATTGTTATTCAAATAAAAGCGAGCCATTACTCTCAATCATCAATCAATTACTTTATTACACTTATCTCGTATTGAACTTTTAGATACTCTCGACGCATAAATATAGCACAAATAAACAGAACCAACGATGAATTAAAATTGCTTTCATATCCTCAATTAATATTCGTAATATTTACTTACCGAAAACACTCCATTGCCGGCAGAAATGGTACCAAGCAATATTTCACGATCATCCTTGATGTGGCCTTCCCCGTATTACAACATATCTTTGTATCGGCTGTTCATTCACGTAAACTGTTATCAAAAAACACTTTCGCTGTCGCTTCAGTCCGCGCACATCGCACTGTTGATAAAAGGAAATAAAAGCTAGCCGGCTTTTGTGAACGATTCGACTGTCAAAATCACGTGGAGCGACTACACTCACACACGCATCACTGGTGAACGCAAGCGGAATACGCTTTTTCGCGGCGAACGCTTAGCGCATGACATTCAAGGAACATTACATTCATGTAGCGGACTAACCTCCCACACACTTCGTGAAGAACTAAGCGCAAGCAGTCGAGGTGCACGTGGTCCGTAGCTTACGCGACGGCCGCCCTTCCAAAGCGACGTCCACACACTACGAAAATCGACTTTCGCTCGAACGGTAGACGACACCATTTCGCCCAAAAACGGCACGAGCCGACGAGATGAGCCAGAATATGGGACGTTACACACAGAGTATTTCCGTACTATCGTTAACAGTGTGCGTACGCTGCGTACATGTACAGCGGAAGAGAAAAGTGCATTGTATTTTTATTTTCGCAAACTCCCGATTTGTGGGTATTCTTTTGTGAATAATTCGATCGGGTATAAGCCGGAGATAAATCGTTACGGTTATCCGGAGAGAAATTTGATACGGAATTTATTCCCCTAGCGGAGCGAGAAAAAAAGCGCCGGCCATTGTTGTCGAGGCAGATATTGAAAATGTTTCTAGTCGTTGTTACGATGACTTCCTTTTGTCTTGTTTTTAAAGGATTATTTGAAACTTAGTGGGCAGTCCGTTTAATCTTCCCCTTTGTTGCGACATGACTTGATCTTTTTAAATGATATCGCGTTTTGTTATTCGAGTTTCTTTTCGCTTTCATTCTTTTATTATAGGTAGAAGCGTCAAATAGAAAAGTATTAAAGTAAATATTGACGTAACTCGTTAGAGTGTGAATGGTATGAGAAACATACGCATAATATAATGCGTGTGTTTGACCCATGGGTTAGTAAGCCAAGCGAGCTTACGTGTCAATAAAGGTGACGATAATATTTGTTGTTATAATAGTTTTTTGATTTCGGTACTTTTAAGCGTTACTTAATCGCCCCTTGTGTTATTATTCTTCCGGACTATTACACGTTATACGGGTTTCATGTCAACTGATTGAAAGGTGTTTAAATATTTACTAACGTTTGCGGCCGGTACAAGTGACGTCATACGTGGGGCCCTAAATACGGCGAATGGGAAAATAATACAATAAAAAAACAACGAACTGAGTATACGTAACTCATTTTACTTATATCTTGTTTTAAAATTAAATACTTGTCAACGAGCTTGAGATTTCAACACGTTTGCTTTTATTTGATTTATTTTATTTTTGCGGGAGATACGGAGTTAGAAAAATACAAGGCAAAAAAACATACAATCAAATTAAGATCCTCGGCCTTTTCAAAAAGGTTAAAAATCATTTACTGAAGTAAAACATATCCACAATTCCCGCAGAATTAGTAGTCAAACCGTATCTAGTATTTACTTTGAAAATTACTTGAACTACGAGTATAATTTCCTAGAAACACGTTATTAATGATATTATGACAGTGTCCGTCCAGTTCCTGTATTTATCGACATTTTCTTATTCCAGTGTAAACGTTGCGACAATTATTAGATCACTTTTAGTTATTAACATTAGATACTGTTGTTCACATAATTGCGGAAAATCGCATGCGTAATAATTCTGTTTCGAACTGATTATTAATTATGAGGTTCTCTTGAAAGGGGTTGTAACCTAATAATATACCTTACCTATATATATTTACTTTATAATTTAGTGTGTATAGCATAAAATATATGTGTGTAATAGTAAGATTATTATTTTGTCATGGTAATCGGGTCACTTTGAAGATGATCAGTGACTACTGTTACTCTATTGTGTATTAAACAAAAGAAGAGCATAATTTGATAAATCTTTAAGTTTCCTTAAAATGACATATTGAGGAAATTTTCATAATTTATATAATTATCATTTCCTGCTTGTAAAATATAAAATTAAAACATAGTTCCATGTTTTTTGTAACATAAATATTATAAAGTCTAAAGTTAGTGAGTGTGTATGTTTGTCCCCACTTCACTCTCAAACGGTTTTACCAATTTTGGTAAAATTTGGTATGGAAGTATCTGGCACATTTGATTAAAATCCCGAAAAAAAAAATTAAATCTAATGAACTGTTAGTAACATCATGAGGTAATGCTAATATAAATTAAATCTTAATTAATAATGAAATTCCGCAACCAAAAATATAGGTTCCAAAAATACTGATAGTTCCCACAAAACCATTAAACGACCGTAATAACAAGGCAATACAGTTAAAATCTGTAATACAACGCGCTAATTAGTAATCCAGCTAAAACACGAAATTATTGTGTAGCAATTACTGTTCGAAGTTTAATTAACTGTTAAATAGGTACCACACAACTCGGGACACACCAACACACACATAAAATAGGATCGCCACTAATTTCCGAATTTTGGATCTCAAATTGCTTTTCGACCACTGACTAACCGCTGGCTTTATTCGGAAACAATATATTGCAGTGACGTGTGACATTAGCTAATGAGGAAGTTAAATAACCTGATTTATATGACACGTACAATAGGAAGTTTGTTTAGAAAATATCAATTAGGCTACCTCTGCTTACTTGTTAGAGCATCGAATTTGTGATCATGTGGTTGCCGATTCGAATCCGCCTCCTTCTCTCCTCCTTCTCCTCACTCATTGCACTGCCGACGTGGACCCACTCGTGACACAAGAATTATAGTACTTAAGTGGGACAAAAAAGTGGTAAAATATTGAAAGAAACAAAAAAAACCGACTGAAAAAAGAGAAAATATACAAAAACATTAAAGAAAACATAGAGCCCTTGGATAATTGGAAGCACATGGTCCTTGGATGACTGACCACCTGTAAATATACCGAGACCCCTCTGTGCCTCGGAAAGAACGTTATACCATTGGCCCCAACTATCCTAAGGCGCAGGACACACAGAAAAGACGTAAGACGCAGACGGGGCGCGGACATTTGTCTCTTCCGCGTCCCTTTCATACAAAATGTATAGAAGCGTCGCGTCGCAAAACATACAGAAAAGACGGGGCGCGGGCGCAACGCTTTTACGTCTGCGCCTTTTGTTCAAAACACACAGGAGAGACGGGGCACGGACGAGGTGGGTGCGAGGACAGGGCGCGGGGTGGCATGCCTGCCGGGAGGGTCTCGCACGCTCGCTCGCGTCGCACAGGCACAGTCACGCTTACCATCTTGAGACTGAATGGTTGCGTCATGTTTTGAGCTGTTATAATTTTTTTCATAAAAATGCGTGACGACCTAGCTTATAATATTCAGTTTTGTGAATTAATTGAGAAAAACCCTCTGTATATTAGCGAGATGCACCAGTGCTAGTACATCTTCAGAAGAAGACATGTTGTCGTATCAAAATCGGACGGTTGAATGCCGGGAAAAGCTTCTAGTGCGCGCCATAAAAAGTCGTGGCGCCCTGCCTGCGACGGGTCCGTGTCTTTTCTATATATTTTAAAAAGTCGTGACGGCGCCCTGTCTGCGACGGGTCCGCGCCCCGCCCTTGTCTTGCGTCTTTTCTGTCTGGCCAGCACCTAAGGTTATCTCTGGCAGTCATTAAGACATTACAATTCTGACCACCAGTCTTACTGTGGGATACGATGTTACCCAATAAATTCGGTAAGACTGGAAGCCGACCCCAACATAGCTTGGGAAAAGGCTAGGCAGATGATGACTATGGTATCCAGTTATATTATTGTGGAGATCATAATACGGTATTCAGCTAAATCCGGTAAGACTGGAGTGAGGAAGCCGTCCCCAATATTCAGAAGAACTGGGAAATGTAGACCATCTCCCTTATTAAAAATAGCCTTTTCAGAGTATGCAAGATGACGTTGTTGCTCTTAAAATGCAAGTATAAAAATAGGTCAGTATGTACTTGTAATTAAGGAAGAAAAGAAAACAAAGATGTTAGAATAGCCGTCGTAAATTTCTTAGTAAGAGTACCAAGCGTAGTAGAAATTACGTTCGTGTTATTATTTCTAAACAAGCAAACGAGATTTATTTTTTACTACAGATGGGAACGATTAGGAATACGTGCGTTCTGTTGTTGTAAGGATTAGAAGTTGTAAGTTGTAATACACGCACACATGTTTTTATCGATATCTTGATCTATCGATGCTATATTGTTTTAACTGGGATAAAGTACTGGAGTGGTTCTCTACTACAGCTAGCAAAAGTTATTTCATATAATGAAATACGAAAAAAAAATGAAATAAAAAACAAACAACAAAGAGATTAATTTTAATCTGTTTAAGAGGTTAATACTTAATGCATTAAGGGCTGATTTGACCAAAGTCAGATGGATAACTTTTATTCGTGGAATAACAAACTTTTTAACAAAAAAAAAACACTGACTTCAAAAACCCATTCCCTTAAAAGAGAAAAATGTACTGAATTCTTAAATAACCTATTGTTAAGTTACAAACTGATTTGTTTGAAGTCGGTGCCTGTGCCATCCATTCCATATTTATTCGAAGTATAGCGGAGAATAATAGTTTAGTAAAATCTACACTAAGAATTATAATAAACGTTTTTTAATAAAAAAAATCAAATCATTTATTTTATTTATTGCATGACCATAATTATAAATGTATTCACTCAGGAATCGCTTTTGAACAATTCTTGATGTGTTTATACTAATTAGTGATGGACTAAAGAATTATAAGTATCGAAGCTCCGTTTTTATTAACAATCCGATCACCTTATTCGATTCGCGTTTATCCATACAAGTAAGCGTCGTGATCCTGTCTAATCAACTATCTCGTGGGAATCGTACAAATAGGTTGTAACCTTTTTATGTCGCCCTAGTTTTGGCCCATAATTAATGCAATACAGCTGTAAGGAAGACTGTTATAAAGAAGTTGAGATGCTATTAATATTTGTCATTGTTAGTACTGATTTGTGTTCCGTAAAGGAAGTTTTGTAAGAAGCTATATAATACTGGCAGATTGATAGTTTTTTGTTTGATCTGTCGATCACAGCAATGGATGTTGTGAATATTTAAGGGCGTACTGTTTTAATTTATTAATATATATTTTGTAATTATAGCTTATAGCAAAGGAGGGGCTCGTGGCTAAGTGTAAGCGGTACGGTTTGACCGATAATAAAGGTTAAGCCGCGCTCGCCGCGGTTGGTCCGTGGATAGGTGACCATTTGTAAGCATACCGAGACCGCTTCGTGCCTCGGAAAGCACGTTAAGCGGTTGGTTCCGACTGTCATACAGTGATCTTTGACAGTCGTTAAGTCATTACAATTCTGGCAACCAGTCTATGGAATACTGTATTACCTAGCAATAGGTTGTGGAGGTGAGATAGGCAGTCGCTCCATGTAAAATACGGAATTCAGGTAAATCCGATAAGATTGGAAGCCGACCCCAACATAGCTTGGGAAAAGGCTAGGCAGAAGATTGTAATTATAGTATAATACTTAAAATGTTGCTTACGTCGATGTCGTTTATTTATTGCACATTTATTTTGAAAAGCATACCTATTATTATTATAAACATAATTATTATAAAGTTGCAAATCAACGGCTGTGAATAATTCAACTACTTTTTTTAATGCCATCAGTAGGGACAGTACTCTAAATACTAGAGATAGGTAGCAAATTAAGCATACTAAAAAAATGCCTTTAAAAACCGCATTATTTTACAGATATTTAAAACATTTGTATTAAAATGAAAAGTTTTTCAAGTCTCCTAAATATCACTGGAAATAAACAGAGCTCTTATTTTAAGGTTGTAAGGTTGATTTTTGTTCGTACCTAGTTACTGGCAACGTGTCAGCCGTATAAACCTAATAAGGAAACATTTTTATTTTCATTCCAGTTTTTGTGAATGGGACGTGACGTGTCATCAAAGACCCCATTAGCGTGGATCGTTCTATCCTCGCATGGACAGTGTCACTCAATCTCTTGTGAAAATCTGTTGAATTTTGTATGGCGCGCGAGGCAATTTATTTTTATCAAACTCTTTGCGATTTTTAAGCTCACACTTTGGCAGCTATAAAGCAGAAATGGAAATTGCAAAGGCAATTAATAGTGCAAGTGAAGGTAGGTCGTGGGTTCGAATTCCACCCAGGAAAATTCGTTGTGTGATAATTATGATCGTTTGTTCTGCATCTGGATGTGATTTATCTATAGCACAGTATGTATTTAGAAATATATAATGTTTCAGTCGTCTGGTTACCATAGATACAGGCTCTGCAGCGGTTGGGAGTAGTCAGGATTTCAGGATAAGTTTAAAAAAAATATATTCGACTCTAAATTTGTTTAAATGTACCCTTTTGATCACACCATGTAATACGTACACATCATGTAATCAATACTGTTTATTCAAAAATAAATATAGAGCAAAATTGAGCAAAATAAACCATCGATGAATAATCCAAACAAAAGTTCCAGTTCATCTGAAATCGTTGGAAAACCCAGTTCCCGTTTCACGTAAATTTGTCACATGAAAGGACGTTTAATTTACTGTTTCACTAGTTGCTAATTACAACTTTGATTGCCGTGGTCATAGCGAAACGGGGTTCGGACAGTTTGGACCGTACGCTTTGTGGCTGAAGAGCACCTACATCTTTTGTAAAAGGTTTTTAATTAGCTTCTTTGAGTTGGATAGTGTAATCAACCCCTAGGATGCCAAAGGTTGAGTATAGCAACGTACTGCTTAGGTAATATTCGGGATTAAAGAGTTTCGTTTCTAAGACCCGATTTTTTATTCGTCAGATAATTTTATTCGAGGAATAAATTCGAAATGTTGACAGTTGTTTCATACAAAAACTGTCAAACGTCAATTTTATTCCTCAAATAAAAGTTATCTGACGATGGAAAATCAACCCAAAAAACAGCCCGTAATCTTTTTGGTACCTAAAATTACTTCTACTATTTTAAAGTTGTAAACTGAAAAAGTGTGCGAATAGGACAGCTTCTAACTAAAAAATGAACCGTGATAGTTAAGACTGTTGTCTTTCAATCGGTCTAATCAAGTCGTTAATTTTCACTGATGATGTATTTTTGTTGCATCATTATGTACTAAAAAACAGAATACAATAAATATTTAAGGGACTAAAAACGTGATTTCTTGTCATTTTTATAGATAATCGTACGGAATCCTTCGTGCTAGAGTCCGACTCACACTAGGCTATTTAAGAAAATATTTCGCAAAAGTAAGTGAGAGGTAAATGCTGCATTAATTGATTTAAATGTCACTAACACTCATATCGTTTGTTTATTTCTTATTTACGACAGGTTTATCAATTTAGTTTACTGCTTTATAATCAATCAATTCATTTATTTATAGAACTTAATCAATTTATTAAGTGGCTAACGAGCTCCAAAGGAAACATAAATTAAATAAATTAATATTAGTGGTTATTGATTTAAAATTTAAATTATTATTATCATAATTATCACTACGATCAATAGTTTTGTTTAGGTATGTTTATGGTGTAACTAGGGTTTATAATATTAATGTTTCACCTTGAACAAGAGTTGATAAAAACAAACAATCAATCTCAAATACCTACATATATTTTTTAATTTGCAACACGAGATGGGCCAGAAAATGATAATTTTGTTAGCATCATCTTTAGATTAGTTCAGAAATAACCCGTTGAGACAAACAAACAAAATCGAAAACAAGTTTCCGACAGAAACATAGCAAACGGATGTGGTGATTAATTTGAAGCAATTAATAAAACTGTAATAACTTTCTCATAAAGAAATTGAGAAACACTTTCCAAGTAAATAAACGATAACGATCAAGTTTCAAAGATCTCTGATATAGATTTCTTGACTGCAGGGATGTTGCGGAGCTCCGTAACTGTATCCGAACCTGTCGGATATCTCTAATAATCATAAATATAAATATCCGTAACCATAAAACACGATGTGTTCGAAAAACTTCGAATCTAAATAAGACATAATTATATCAGATTTTAACTAGTCAACCGGCACTTGTAATGATATTGTGTATCACAACCACCCGAAAAATGCTTCCAAATCTAAAACTGTTTAACTAAAGCATGAGCCAAAAAACAAAGGCACAAACTTAACCGAAACGGGTACTTATTTATTAATATATCCGCATAATTATATATCCGAAATTTCTCTTCTATAACACCCCTAACCTTGAGTCAGAGTTACTTGCCAGCTACGAACAGATGAGTATTTCTACCAATTACGCTGTCCTCTTTGGTTTGCGATAAATTCAATGGAAATTCCATTTGTAAATAAATCCTGCGATCGCCAGATAGGTTCAAATGCACCTTTAGATTAGAAGAGAGAAAATAAAAAATTAACAGTGTTTGTCTTGCTCTAAGTAAATAATTAGCTGAAATTATTATCGATAGAAGATGCGTTTAATTTCTACGAACTCTACTAAGGAAATTTTATCTACCAGTATGCATCTAGAATAGGATAGAATATTCTTCAGTTCATTAGAATGACTGCATTAAAATATACATAGCAACGAAAGGGCACAATGGCGGTCTTATCGCTAATAGCGATATCTTCCAGACAACCTTTGGATGGACAGGAAAGATGAAGAAAGAAACAGAGGTAGAAAGGTTAACAGCTGTTGTACTTGTACAAATATCGTACAGAAAATATACCGATAAACTACATAATTATACTTCTATACATACAGTTATTTATATGCATATTCAAAATACATACTGCAAAATAAGTGAGGTAATTTTATAAGTAATATAATTTATATTATTTAATTTTGTTATTAGTGACTCTATTATTTAATAAAAGTTTTAGAACGGACATGTATTTTTTTTATCATGAAACCAATTTATTTTTTACCAATTTAAACAAACAAGAAAGTTCTATTCTTTTAAAACGAATAATAATTTAGTAAATGACTTTAGGAATTAAATTACTTCACAAAAGCATAATTATCTTATCCCTTTTTTTTACGTTTCTATTTTTTACTTACGTATTATTATTTTTCTTAAAATAAAAATTATTCAAATTATCAAATGTATTTTATATTTTTGTTTTACAAAAATTGTGAAGCAATCGATATGAATGGTTATCTGCATTACTGATTTTTATGATCGAATATCAGCGATCGGAAGCGATTTATCGATGTGCATCTTTAGTTGCAATTACATTTTATTGATTCATCAATCTGGCATGTTGCCACGTCCTACATAGGTTTGATTGCAGGCCATATTTTGTAAGGTTTAAATCCTGTCTGAAGCAAGTGGTACAAGACTAGGTTTATACCGCGGTATGACCCGGCAAATTTTTTTGACGGTTCTTATGCTTTGGAAATAAATTGGATATAAATTTGTTTTCATGAATAATCAACTGTCTAACTTTAAAACCTTTATTCAGGGTTTTTAGAAATTTACATCAGAAAAAGTTTTTTTTTATTTTACTATTTTCATAGGCATTTGAAAACCACAATAAGAATAGTCTTAAAATATCAAGATTTTTAAACAATTAACAGACGTCACAACTCGTTTAGGCGCTTTTAAATGTTTTTATCTACATTCCAGTATCAATTACATCTTGGCTTTAGCACCAACATTCCCGTGCAATGACCGTTGACACAAAAATAGTTTAATATAACACGTTAATAAAAAGCTCGCTGGCAACAACGCGTAATGAAACCTGCGTAAACCGAGAATTACAATACTGACACACTGGCTTACAGTTTGTACGACATAATGGGAAGACTATAACAGAAAAGACCCTGCTTTTATTTAATAAATATATTTTTTTATACAAAAATTGTCTGGATTACAAAAGAGCCGGAAGAGAGTTTGTTTCGACATTTCTTTTCAGGGTAACCAGTTCAGAAATGTCGACTCCATCGGGTACAAAAAGGTGATTCTAAAAGTGGTTGTAAAAAAAAAGATTGCAATTAAACGATTTCAATTTGAATTAACAGGGTAAATCAAATAATCAGGACTTTTCAGTACCCCACTGTAACATTATTGTTAATTTATTTTTTTATTGGTTTTAATTATTTAATTAATTTCAGTTTTTTTTTAATATTTATATTATTAATTTACATCTGCATTTTATTATTTAGTCTATATACAAAATAAAGAAAGAAAAATTAAAAAAATAAACCATACTACGAGGGTTACCTTGAAGTAAAAATATTAAAAAAATACCTCAGTAGAAAAATGGCTTTATCTAAAATACGAGTTAGTTATATTATTCATTATTATTATAATTGTATTCTTCTTTACATCAGCAACGCAATAGAACAACAAAATCTATAAATACAAAATCTAAATATTTTCATTTTGAGTAGGTAGACCCTTTCAGGTAATTTCAAAACGTTAAATAACTCTAATTGCGCGGTTCCAAAATTACATTCCTATGGAAAAGAACAGGCAAGAAATTCCACTGCTATTAATATACAGTTTATATTTAAGTCCATTATCTAACATGGAAGCTCAATCAAGGAACACTTAAGCCGTAAGGTGTCGACTATTACGCCTAATGTCATGTTTTATTTACTGATACTTTTATCAGTAGATAAGTTTCTTTTACTGCACTTAAAGAACGTTTGTTCAAATAAATATTATTATCTAAAGCTTTCAAGTTCTTTACCGAAATATGTGATAACGTTTTAAACTTTTGTCAGGTGACTGATTGTGAGCTATTTTAGATTCCGTTATGATTAGAATTTCCTTTGCTTTAAGATAAAAAAAAAATCTTTTGACTAGCCTTTTCCCAAGCCATGTTGGGGTCGGCTTTCAGTCTTACGGGATTTAGCTGAATACTATATTTTACATGGAGCGACTGCCTATCTGACCTCTACAACCCATATTACTGGGTAATACAGTATTCCATGGTAAGACTGGTTGGCAGAATTGTAATGACTCAACGATTGATCAACATCAAACTTAGCACTTAGCCCCTCCATCATTAAGATAAAAAAACAATATTGAAAGCTTATTACAAGTTTTAAATAATCTTTTTTATCTTTATCTTTATCTCTTTAGAAACAGCTTTTTTGTTGTCAAATTAATTGTACCACGGGTTTTTTTTACCCGGTGTTCCTTAATAATCATCTTTTAAATATTAAACTATTTCGCCTTATTTCACAAATCCCTGACAGAATTGAGTAGTGTATTAGTAAAAGTTAAAAATGTAGTTGAACATTCCGTTGTAATTTTAGTTGGCAATCCTTGATATCTGTGTGTATCAATCTTAAAGAATTTACTGTAAGACCGTGAAATAAATTGCGCGGCCTTAAACTTTGGTGACCTTACCGCATCCCCGCGTATGTACAAATAAATAAGAAATAAAAGGTCGTATTACTTCTATAGTAATTCGTACAACTTTATGACCGATTTGTAAGTAAATATAAGGCACGTGAATGCTTAATTTATTTGTTTTAACAGTCATAGAATAAAGTTACTTAACCTTTTTTTATCTTTTTTTTAAAGCTTACCAGCATTATGGAATTGTGGATCGCACATTACTAGTATTCTATACCCCCACCCCCCTACCCCTGGTACTAAGCTAAATTGCTTGTGTTACGAGTGGGTGCCCGTCGGTAGTGCAATGGGTGGAATTCGAATCTGCTACCATATGATCGCAAGTCCAATGCCCTAGCTATTACACTTACGACGTTTTACTTGAATAATGTACTTAGTTTTAAGTATAATACTCCTTTTCTCATCATGGGTGGTCCTTGATGCCTGGCTAATCTCAGCGGTAAGGATACTTTGTGACAATTAGCATATACAGGAAGATAAGGAAAACAAGTGCATACTTACCTATAATATATTTTAATCTTGTTTTTGCTCTGTAATTATTATTATATCTATTTAATTTAAATAGTTTTTTTTTGCTGAAGATATTGATTTTATCATTTAATATATATTAATTCTGTGCATACTTACATAATAATACAACTGTGCCCCGTGTTTTCCCCGGACGGAGACAAATCTAACAAATCAAGAGTCATGAAAATCGGTCCGTCATTCTCGAGATATAGTGTTGTATCAAACCCGGAATTTATTTTGCACATTCTGACAATATAAGAATAAAAGAACAAATATAAGAACTATTTAAAAAATTCTGTACGAACTTTAAAACGAGTTGTCATACGCAACGTGCAAGTTTTGTGAAGGAGTTCTTCAAATTTCTACTTTGAAAATATGCTATTTTTAGTATAATAAAAAAGGCAGTCGGATTGAGTACCTCCTCTTTTTGGAAGTCGGTTAAAAATGTATCTGAAATGGCATGTCGCTATGTTATTGGGATTGTAAGGAGCTTTGTTAGGCGCAAAATTTCATAGAATAAGTGAAATATCACGATTTATGCACGGCATATCAATGCACAACCCACTCTACATTTGTTTTTTCACTATAATAATTATACATTTTTTTCGTAGTATATGTAATTTATATGTATACGCGGGGCGCGTGGCTAAGTTTAAGCCGTACGGTTTAACCGATAATACAGGTTAAACCACGCTCGCTGCGGTTAGTTCGTGAATGGGTGACCATTTTTAAACATACCGAGGACCCCTCCGAGCCTCGGAAAGCACGCTAAGCTGTTGGTCCCGACTGTCATACAGTGATCTTTGACAGTCGTTAAGTCATTAAAATTCTGACAACCAGTATTACTATGGGATACTGTATTACCTATCAATGGGTTGTGGAGGTCAGATAGGCAGTCGCTCTATGTAAAATATGTTATTCAGCTAAATCCCAGGCAAAGGAAAAGGCAGAAGATTTGAAAATAAAGGAAATAATAATAATATCTTGGGTAAGCTCACACACGACCATCTGATCCTAAACTAGGCAGACCCTGTACTATGGCAACCAGACAACTGATAAACGTACTATAGAAAAGCCTATTATAGATAAATAACACCTAAACACAGAACAAATGATCGTGCTCATCACACAAATATTTGTCCTGGATGGGAATCGAACCCACGACCTGCAGCTTAGTAGTCACGATCACTACACCACTAGACCAACAGGCCAGTCAAAACTATAAACACCAGCTATACCGTTCTTACAAAATACTTTCTGAAAGCAAATATTTAATCATAAAGCACATTAATTTATTTTTATTTTCCATCATAAATAACATTCACAAAACTCTACTTAGTATAAAAATAACGTTGAAGTGATGCAATGCAAAATTATTTTAATATTTTCCTTTCTGACGAGAGCTCTTGGCCTGTAAGCTGAACATACAACATATGTAAGTACTCTTGTACTATGTAGATTTGTATCTTGTATGAAACAACGCAATTTCACGTCGCTTTTGCGTGACATTACGTTTTGTCAAACAGATGTTGGATGATTCGAGTTTTATGAGATATTTCGTTCTTTTAACTCGACGATGGGACTGTAATGTACTTGTCTTTCTTTGTGCATATTTGTCTTTTGAGGGGTGAACACAATGTATAAAGAAACTCTTTTACTAAGGCTATGCTGGTGTCTTTCTTTCCGACTACGCTATTTATAATTTGGCGCTGTATCTTCGTTAGATTATTCCAATATTTTTAGTTTAGGTTTTTTTTTGTTTTAGGATAAGAAATTAGGTTCCTCGCAAGACATGAAAAAAAAGGTGGACGAAGCTTGCTAATAATAACATAGCTATAAACAATCTTAAGTATCTAATAAAATCGTCTGGAATACTTGTGATGTTTACCTTGGGTATGCCCGGAGGAAGAAAGTTATACAGTCTGCCTGTTGGGTCTGTCAGACCTGGTTTTCGACCTAGTTAGTTCTTAAATAATTATTAATAAATAATAATTATAATACTTATAATACAAGAGGAGTAGGTATATTAAAATAAAAAACATTGCACATCAACATACTTTTAATAATGAATTTTCTTATAAAAACTCAATCATCGTTTTTCAGGATGAGTTTGATTTGTGCTTGACTGGTTTGTTATTTTAACGTGTTTCCTTTTTTGGGCAATCGAAAAATAACTCTATTTTTGTGTTTAGTTTAGTGCCTATAAGGCTTTGTAAGGATTTCAAATCCCCTGTAGATTAGATAAATATTCTTAACGAGCTGTAATGCGACACGAGATAAGCACGGCAAAGTAACGTTAAAAGTTTGTATCTACGACTGATAAATGTCATTTAAAAGGATTATTTAAACCTAATCTTACCATTTACACTCCAACCGAATGATATGATTATATTATATCCTTCTTTATATGAGAAGTGGCCAGTGGTCAACAGTGAGACATTGCTTAGGCCGATATTATGATAAAAATAGGTTTTAAATTGAAGTATTTTTTAAATGTAAAAATTTTGATGTATTTTTTAGATACATTACATTTATTTGTAATTCAACATTTATAATTAACGTAAACTAAAAATAAAAATACATATTTAAAGAAAAATTATTAAATGTCTATTTCAAGCCAGCTAATTTGTTTCGCTATTCAAATCGGAGTGGTAATTTAATTTCAGAGATTGGCTTGATACCGCCAACCAAGGTGGTCTCATAAAGCAAAATTAAATATAGAACACGTTTCTGAGCAATTCATCATTCATACAATACAAAACATCTTCCAAGAATAACTTTAATTTGTGTACTGACAAAGCCCTTAAATGTACATATTTGAAAACTAAATAATTTTATTAAAATTTAATTTAAGATACCATTTATAAAGACCACCAATCGTCTTATATTAGTCAGTTCGAATGATCTAATAATATTATTTTGTAACTATAAGTTAACAGTGTTTAATCGATTTTGAAACAGCGCAACTCTAAGTAATGTTTGGTTTCCAGATACCATATCCGAAAACTCTTGTACCTAATTAAAACATATTTATTTGAGCCTCAGATTAGGATGAGATAGATAATGACTAACCAAGATATAAGAACGAAAAAGCGTGAGCTTAATGAAAAATAATTATAATGTAAACATACAACTGTAACTGTTGTGCATGAGTGCACAAAGGTTTCTGAGTTGGTACGACCAATTTTCGATAGGCGGCGCCACTGTAATTCCAATGAATTTCTTTAAATACAGTGGAAAATAGACGGTTTCGGAAACAGGGACACCTTACGCGAGATAAAACGCGGGTCACGGCTAGTTGTAAATAAATAAATAAGGAAAGGAAAAATTAGATAACATTATGTTCTACTGTAAACCAACAAATACTGCTCCAATATAGCTCCCAACAATGTACCGTAATTGCGAACCAATCAAATCTGATTTATTTTACGATTTACTTTATTGCACTAAGTGGCACTTAGTAAACCTTTGAGATTATATCAAAACAGGTGTTTGTGGACAACATTGTTGATCAAATCGTTATCTAGGTTCCTATGATCATTATCATGCAATTTAAGTGGCAATAATTTAATTTAACGATAGCCAAAGTTCAAACGTATAAGAGCCTTGTTGGTTTAAAATGCAGTTAAGTCTGCTTATTTTTAGCTTAGTTACAGTAGTTTATGGTATAACAAGATAATATAACAGTTGTTTGGACAAACTTGTCACACATAAAATTGCAAATCACGTCCTTTGTCACTTGAGTTTCAACTGTGCGCTTATTCATTGCTTAATAGCAAAGTTTACACATACTTGTAAGCCCTTGCAAAATGTTATGCAGTTTTAAACATTAAAATAAATATTTTACACAATATAAAAATGTATTTCTGAGGTTTACGCGAATATTAGACATGGAAATAAAACTACTTTTAAACGGATTCTATCGCGTTATTTTTTTGGTTTTAGTTCCCGACGTTTCAACACCTTTTTCGGATAGCCTGATTGCAGGCGCTAACTGCATCACCGGCCTTTTTGGCTTAACCCTTTGCAGGTCACGGGCAGACATTCTACCCGTGACCATGACACCTGCAAAGTAATAAAACGAAAGTTAAATATCGATAAAAAAAATTACGTTACAAAAACGCATCCATACGAGTGGCAAAGCATTGATATTACTGAAAATATAAGTTATTATAGAATATCTCTAAATCACTCTTTTTTTTTAAATCAGATACATCCACCACCTTGTTAAAATAAATTAAGTACTGTCGCAATTTATATCAGCATTGTTTAATCTTAATTATAGGTAAATAATTTAATGTTTCAATATAAACCAACAATTTACTAAGTAAGATAAATTGCTCTAACATTTTAACGTGTAACTAAATTCTCAGACAAATATTTAACCCAACAAAACCGCATCTATAAATTAATTAATAACGCTCAAGAATGCAGCAATTGGCGACAATTACTCCGTAATTTAGATAAGACTGATAAAGTTGATATAAATCTGAATGTATGGGGTTTCGAGGTAGTATCGGGATCCAATACATTGTCTTGACACAATGCATGTCCACTCCAACCTCATAGTACACAACGAGAGGAAATTTAACACCAAAGACCACATACCTTAGTGTTATCGTAGTTTATTTCGCATGCTGTTACCAAACACTACATGGCATCCCTACCAATATACTCCAACCACGCTGCAAGCAAAACTCCACCTTATTCAGAAACTCCCAAGGTTGGTGTACGTACTAATTGTAGGTCAAGATATTTTGGTTGTTCTGTGGCTCGTGCTAAGGAAGCCTAGCTTTATGGTCCCTACTGTGACCGCACGGTCGGCACATAGTTGTTGTCCGATTTTACTGAACACACGCCTTTGTTACCTATTAATTTATTTGCGATGCGTTTATAAGAGCACTTTTAGCTTCAGGTGGTTAGAAGTAGCAACGGTAAAATCGGGTTTTCTGGAACTATTGTTATATCAAATTGTACAGGATGTTTTTTCACACCAAATAAATATTTTTATGGTGTTTAGTTCTACTGGGTAAAAATACAAATTCAAATTATTTATTTTGCAATTAGGATATTTACAGCCACTTCTAAACGTTACTTTTTTGAGCTCACTGGAGTCGAATTACCTGAGTTATGGGTAGGTATAATTGGAGAATGAAAACAACCATAAAGCGTAAAAATTTTGATCTTCGTATTGAGATACACTTTCTCAAAATAAAATTATTCTATGACTATAAATAATATGCCAAACTAAAATAAGCATAAAAGTAGTAAATCCTACGAAACATATTTTAATCGTTAATTTATATTACAGTACAAAAACGAATTAAATAGTCTGCCAAAGATATCAAATACATACTTTACAAAATGATCAATATTAAGAAATCAAAAGGCTAAACTCATATCGAATAACAAACCTATAGAGCCTCGGTGATCTACAGATAATAAACTATATTGGTATGTAAATGACAGCAACTGGATTTTACGGTAAGCGAAAAATTTGAATTGAATGTGGCGTTATCGATAATTCGTTTAACGCAATTACAATAAGCTCTACAAATTGAAATATTTTACATATCGATTATATTTATTCTACTTTTTATTTGTATTTTGCCGTGTCCGTCTACCACTTCTTGACGACCTGAACATTTTACATGGGTTGGAGGCGAAAAACTTCGTAGCCAAGGAACACTTCTACAAGCATCAACGCTGATCGAATCACTGAAATGTATGTAAGTGACAAGTCTGAGTCACATGACTCATCGAAAACATGTCATTTCCGTACATGTAATTTAAGCGATTTCTTACAAATGTCACTTGGTTAGGGGGGCAGATGTTATGGGTTATGTTCCGCAGTGGACCGTGATAGGTAGATGAGACGTGTTTAACGCCTGTAGGAAATGTATAGACTGTATGTATGTAGGTATGTGACTTAGTCACTTCCATACATTTGAGCGATTCAATCAACGTTATGTAGAAATGGCACATATCTAGGGCGCAGGACATTTTCTCTGAAGGCATATTTTTGAAACACGGTTGAATTTTTTTGATACAGGATTATACCTAGAAGTAAAATTGTACGTATATAAGTTATTAAACGCCACAGCGTTAGTTACCAGCTCATTTATTATTGTAATTACGTTCCGTAATTAATGTGATGTTTATGTTTCTGCTAATTTGGGATTCAACTGACGTTGATATTATTTACTGTAAATAATAAAATTATTTCCACGACAAGTTTTCTATACCTATCATGATTGAAAATACAAACAGTAGTTATTTATTTTTCAGTGTAATCTAGATCATTTACTGCCAAATTCGTTGCACAAATATTTATTACATCGTTATACTATAATGCTGCTGTTTAACGAGTAAATAACAAAAATTAAGTAAATACATTTGTTATTGTGGTAATTTATATCACCTAGTATAAATTACAAAAAGATGCAAAGTTTTAAGACTTTTACAGTTGCCACTTGAAATACATTAACTAAAAGCTTAAAGATACAAGAATATACTACTGAAAAAAATTTATTAACAAATAACTCAATAAAATTGTCCTCAATATTAGACTGTTTGTGAACACTCTTTTGTCGTTTGTTCTCTCATCTCTAATCACTTTCTTCTTATACCAGCCGTTTTTATATAACTCATCATAGATATTTCACCATAGATTTTGTGTAAAAAATACGGAGGAATATAAATTTTAATAAAACCAAATTATTCTCACTCTTCATATCGGAATGACGTCACGCAAATTGACACCCCGATGTCCGAATTAACGCTGACAATGTAAATGTTCTTTTTGAAAAGAATAACTGAGTTTTGCGCAGTTATTACTCTCCCAGGCGCGATTTTACAACTCATATTAAAAACTGAGTTCAAATAAAGTAAGGGTCCGTGATCGAGTTCAAATGGCCAAGCGTTCGTCTAAACCTTAACTGCGGTAAGTTCATGTTGGTGAAATTCAAGTTTTTTAAAGTTGACCTCAATGCAGAGCTAGAGCTGTGATCATCTTCGACTGATCGCGTTCATAATAATATGCTCCCGTGACATTAGCCTAAGCATGGACGGTGTGAACGAGTATTGTGTCGTAACTACGTAAATAATGTAGGATGATTTCTTGTGCCCAATGTATTCTTTGTTGTGTTAACAATAGCAAATTCTGGTATTGTTAAAAGTGCACGTTGTGGTGAAAACTGTCAAGTTGATTTGACGTATGAGGACATTTATGAGGAAGCCCTCAAAGTCGTTATAGAACTTGGTATTTGAACTTAAGGAGCTAGTTATAAGAACTTACATATGTGACATAAATCTTGATACAAGACTGTGGGATAGAAATATGTAATGATAACTGGCCTTCAAATCTCCCATTGCTCGGTACATACTTACCCTTACATAATAGAAGAAACAAGCATGCTCATTGCGGGCTACAATTTCAGGTTAAAATGTTTGGAATCAGGTTTTCTCACGATGTTTTGCTTCACCGAATGTTAATGATATCTTAAAATAATTACGAAAGTAAGTCACATTGATTCTTGAAACCTACAATCTTGTAAACAAAAATCCGTTTGTTGAACTGAATTTTTCACACATTGAAAAATGCAGTGGTTAATTTGAAGAATCATGGGGCTGAATATATTCCAGGCTTGGTTAAGAATTAAAAAATCGAAATTATTCAAAGCACTACGAATGAGACATCATGTCAAGCAATACCGATGAGCCATGAATTATGTGATTCAAATCCATTACGTCCGATATTTGAATTGTAAATAGAAGAAAATATGAATTCTCCAAATATAAAACGTGTCTGAATTCCCGGAATCTGTTCGGATGACGAAATTAATTTATTATCATGAGAAGCGATGGTTGACACAATTACTGACGGACGTACCAACGCGCCGACGGATTAATTCTGCTCGTAAAATTTACACTGTGCTTATTAAGCATCGTTTTATCCCGATGAGTTTGCTACTAAGTAATTGTACTGTTTCACACTGAAGTTCCTTTGTCCCTAAAATTTCAGTAATCTGCTCTATTTCAGATTTTGATAATCTAAATCGTGTGGCTAACCAACTACTAGAGGTTTTGCCGAAATCGTTTTGGAAATAAATCTGATTTTCAATTAAGTACCTACTGGCATTCGTACAGGCGTTCTGCATGCATTTTTTAATATTGAAGACAAAGACGGAGTGGATAAACTAAAGATATAGAAGGTGTTGACAAAGGAAGTTAATTGAGATGATGAAAAAATATACATTAAAGATACAAGATAATTTATTTGATCAAAACATGAGTTAGCATACAGGCATGCAAGATGTTACAATTTATTATAATAAAATATGTCCATTCATGTTTTGCCTTTGCGGCGTAGGTACTAATAAAATAATTTGCTTAAGCTAACTTAGAAAATAATAAAGAACATTTTTTTGCTGCGACTAATGAAAAGTCGAAAAACTTTGCAAAATCTTTTCAAAATCAACACGTCATGACGAATTCTTAAAATGTGTTCGTATGTACTATATAAAAATGTATACCCAATTTATTAATTACGTTTAATTGACATTATGATATTAAAATCTTTAAAAACATTGGCGCTCATTGTAATTACAGACTTTCTAAAACATTGTACAAATTTCAATGAATTTAATAAAAATGATCAACTAGCTTTTTCTGGTCTTCGTTTGTTTTTTAATGATTCCCCACGAATCAAAATACAATACATGCAATTAAGATTTCCACGATGTAATAAACTCATTACCATATTAGTATCAACCGTTAAATTCCGTTGTTTCTATTGCTAATAATTTCACGTATAAAATTTTTATTGTTTCCGGATAAACGTTACTTTGTATTTCTCGGTTTTTACTTTGCATTGTAGCATTTAGTATTCCTATCGCTTTTTAAATTTGCGTCGCTTATTGTACTATATTGGCTTCCTGTTGCTAGAATACTGAATAGGCTTTATCTAGAATTGGCAAGTGACTAATGATTATTGACGAAATACAATTGGTAATATTTCATCATTAGTGTCTAGGTAGGCATTTTTCATTGATTTATTTAGCACTGCTATCAGAGGTACATTTCAATCGCCTATTATTTGCTTATAGTCATGTACTTGTAATTTCTAATCAAGTCATGTTTTCGAATGATCATAATTTAGCCTTGTTTATAAAGGTACTTCTAAACATTATAATACGATTGTACTAGACCACAAAAAATGTTTGGTGTTTTATAATTTAAAAGTACCTAATTCCAAATTCTTGCTTGATTTTACAATTTGATTGACTTTTTAGCATGAGGCAATGTTTATTGATGACCTCCGTGGTCGAGTGGCGTACATACTTACTAGTTTTCAAGGTGTCGCCATTGCTCTGAGGTCCCGGGTCGATCCTCGGACGGGTCAATGTAGATAAAAAAACACTTTTCCACATTGTCTCGGGTCTGGCTGTTGGTGGTACCTTCGTTGTCTCTGGTTCCATAACACAAGTGCTTTAGTTACTTCTTTGGATTCGGAGCAATGTATGTGATGTTGTGTACATTTATTATTTATTTATTTATTCATCAGTTATTGCCAAATACTGAAAAGTCAATCAGTTTGAAGCTACCGTTAAGTGTCATGTTGTCTCTGTCAAATTAACATGTAAGTAGCGGCAGATATACATTTAAGAACGTGTTAAAGTTAGATGGAGCGCAGTATCCTTGACGTTCGATTAACAGATCGGATAAGGAACTGAATATTGCGCTCTAAGACTCAAATAGCGGACGTTACCGAAAAGGCTGCCAAATTGAAGTGGGACTGGGCCGGACATGTGTGCCGAATGCCAGTGGAAATGTGGGCGAAAGCCACGACAGTTTTGTTTCCCAACAGACGAAGGCCACGTGGAAGACCCAGGCGGAGATGGACGGACGAACTGGACGCCTTTAACAAGGAGTGGCCTCAATTGGCCCTTCAGAGAGAAAAATGGAAGGAAGAAAGGGAGGACTTTGCCCTGCAGTGGGACAGTTCAGGCTCAAAATAATAGTAAATAATAAAGTTAATAAGCTTCTCAGTATTTGGGGGTATATGACTTACATTTAGCTTACATTCTCTTTTTGAGGGTCGTTTTCTTCCTTTTATAATCCCAAATAAAGCGCAATCATTTCATGAGTGTCGTCTCCAGTTTCACTTACCGTGATATTACAATAATGGCAATTTCTTATCTAATGACATTTATTTTTCATACCTCTAGGTCACAGGTGACCCTCTCCAGATAATTTCTTTGAAACTAAATAACATCTTTAAAATTCTTATCTAATTTAAAGAGGTATGTATAGAGGTATGAAAAATAAATGTCGGCCGATTCTTAGACCTATCCGATATTCACACAAATTTCATACAAATTGGTACAGCCCTTTCGGAGTTTGGTAACAAACATTGCGACCCGAGAATTTTTTAGTACAAGATTCCTTCTCCTTAATTTAAAGAATAAATGCAATAACATCGTAAAGATCGTAACTCCTTCGTAAATATAGTAGTCTGTTAAAGGTCGCTATTATATTAATTCCCATTGGACTCATAACGTCAATGGTAGTTACAGTAGCGGTATCTTAAGTATTCTAATTCAGAGACCAATTCTATGAGTATTGACGCTTACAAATTAAATTAATATTAAGGATAATATCTTTTACATCATTATGCGAGCGTAATGGCGATTAAAATTTATACTTATTGAAGTACAAAGTACAACTTTGTCAACAAATAAATAAAGAAGTAAACATTTTTTTGATTTGCTTTTGCCACATTTTTAAGGTCGTATCATAGATTATTCTCGGTCATCAATGACAAAAGAAAAACTTTTTTTGGGATGTTTTTATGTTTTTTTTTTCATTTTTTTATGACGTTACAATACCTATTAATTCATCTAATAATATTATGTAAAAAGTCAGCTTTGTAACAATACTTAGGTATAACTCGAGATCGGGTTGACTTGACAATATTATGATCCTTGATTTGTTGGGTTCAAAAACGAAGTCAAATATACCAAATATATGCTGTTTGCGGAGCGGGGAGAACTTACGCGGGTTAATCACACATCTAGTCTATTATAAATAAGGGAGCGCTTACAAAAAATCGTCAGACAGTACGAAACTGCTCATTATGTTTTTTTTTATATTTCATTAGCTGTTCTCCGCGAGTCCGCCTGCGGTACTGAATTTTTTAGTAAAAAATATAACCTATTTTACTCAGGGTGAATATAGTTTTCTAATGGTGAAATAATTTTTAAAATCACACAGTAGTTTTTGTATTTATTTATTACTCACACAAAAATACAAATCTTTCCTCTTCATAATACTTATTAGTGTAGATGAGAATGTAAATTTTAAAAAGATTAATGAACTCTTAAGGTGTAATATAATTAAATTAGAATTGAATTATAAACTAAAGGTCAGTTCGGTCAATCCAAAGGTACGTTAAAATATTGAACACGTACAAAAAGGTCGGCAAATCAAAGAACCGAACAATCATACAAAAGATGAAGGGGTTTTTTGCTAAAACAAAATGACAGTCAGAAACGCATGTTGCTACGGTTTACGTTTCGGTTATTATTGCAATTTATTTGGTAACTTCCAAAAATAATTAGAATTTGGCAATAATGTACTTCAATTTGGTATTTTTTATATTTTTTTTTTTATTTTTTATCTTAGCACACACTGTTTTCTTTTCCATTTCATCCATATTGCAAAGTATAGACACCATTTTCGGATATTTTCTACACACAGGCAGACTTCCCGTGACCATTACACTTGCCAAGACATTGAAACGTCGCCGCGTCGGTAACTAAAAACGAAAAACACCTCGATGGAATCCGTATAAAGAGTAGTATTTCAATGACATTTGAATTATTATTATTTTTTAATCACGACGTTTTAGTACTCGCGATCGAATTCTCTGCACTTTTTTATTATTAGTAAAAGTAATGAACACTAAAGTACCATTAGTTTTTATGCCATCCTTAAAAACAATTACCTACTGGTTATAAAAATTAAAGTCATTTGGTGTTCCAAACTTCTAATAAATGTCACTAAACTAAGTCAACAATAACGTTGATTAACGATCCTATGAACTAATGTTATTTTAGAGGTTCTTGTTAAAACTTATACCGCGTCTTAAACGTTTTCATTACTTTATCTTTGAACCAATCTAGGGCAACGTTATTTTAATCTGTAAAGCTATGTTTGGCTTGGAATTGTTAAAGCATGGAATAAATGCATAGTTAGGTTTTCTAAAGAGCATTGTATTGTATTAATTATTTCATTGTTCGACCTGAAATATTTAATTATAATCTTTCCCATCATAAAAATGTGACTCAGCCTATTACAGGTCGCCACACACCAGTAGACAAAGAATCACTAGATTTAAAAAAAAACAGCATGTGCGAGTTCCAGTGACCCAACGAGGGTTCCATAAAGAGACCATATTGTTTTTGTTTGATTTACATTTTTAAAGTTTTCAGACTCTACCCTGTACTTGAAGTATATGACCATATTCAATTCATTATGTCAAAGTTCTGGGCCTACGGGGAGCACTCTATTAATTTTGATTCCCTTGAGAGTGTCGAAATATACGTTTATTTGCGGCTCAAAAGGCAAGATATTAAAAAAAAAATTTAGTTGTTTGATTTTTTCACTGAATTGAGAAACAGTAGAAATCTATAGTTTTAATTTCAACTATACCACCAAGCTATTCCGAGATAAAGGGTCTTGTCAGTCAAACAGACGGACGGAGAACAAAGTGATCCTATAAGGGTTCCGTTTTCTCCTTTTGAGGTACAGAAAACCCTAAAAATTTAAACAAATCAAAAAGAGCCTTCTTAGAACTTTGATTTGCATATGGTACACGAAAAGACCCACATAAAAGTCCTATTCAAAAAACACAATTTACAAAAACTGACAATACAAGAAAATTGCGAACAGTAATCGCTAAATAAATTCCCCACCCAAGAACCCGTGTTATAAATGATGTAGGATATTACCTCCGCTCCAGCATTGTTTGCCTAGATTATTTCAGGCCTTATTTCATGAGAACATCGCAATAATACCTCGTATTATGAAACGCTCGAGGTTATAATCTGACGGAATGAGAAAACTGACAAAGCGGAGGTCTTCAGTGTCTGACAGTCAGAATATGTGCTTGACAATGCATAAATTAATCTAGTGTCATGTCTTTGAATAATCTTTATAGTCTTTGTCTACATTTTGTGCAATCTTAAGGAATTTCCTTGTTTTGGAGGAATATTCCTGCGGTTTTCCTGTGTAGGTACTTGTTGGTTCTGGTGCCAAAAATGTTGCATACAGAATATGCTCGTAGTTTGCTTTGTGTAATTTGGAAATGCGAGCGTAGAAGAAAATTGTAGTAAAATAAGGTTGATTTAGATACATGACATATCATACTATTAATTGGTCACATAGTAGTCACTCAAAACGTGCAGGAATAGGCTTAGATTGAAATTGAAGTTCATTAATTCTGCAAATAGGATATATTATCACATATCTTTGTTAGAGATCGATGAGATCAACATTTCCTATCCTGAGAAGAAATGTCGAAAAGAACTAAGGGAATCGCTTTTAAAGTTCAGAAAATTACTCACAATTATTCACGAGTAATATTGGGTAAACTGGAATGCCTTTTGAAGAAGAAATCGATTTGAGAAAACATATACAAGCACGCCTCCAATAGCTCATGAAGCACATCTATTTTTGAGGGAGCTGCACTACCTGATACATTGCATTACCGGCACCATAAAAATATGTCAGGCAACGACTTACTCAAATCGCCAGAATCGCCAGATTGCAATAAGGAACTTAAAATTATAAATTTCGTTTCCATTCGTTTCAATTCATACTCAGTTCATCAAATAAAGCTCATTTTATTCTGAGGTAAAAAGAGAATTCTGAAGGATGCACGCAAATGTGAGTATTCGAGTGCTTTTTTCACTCAGACATAATAATAATATGGATTTGTTATTATGATATTAACTTGTGGATTGATAATTTGATGCTCTTCGACTCTCTGCATCGACCGTAATAAATTTTAAAAAGAAAATTGTGATAAATCCATCAATACATACAGCTTATTTATTTATTTACTCTTATTTTATTTAAGTATAAAATAGATACTGGACGCATAAATCAAATCATCAAATTCACTAATCAGACCGTAAATTACTAAATTACAGAAATTGAACATGGATTTGAATTTGAGCAGATTTGCATTGATTTTGACGATAATACCATTTAGTTTTGAATATATTATCTCATAAATCAACATTGATATCCTAATGTTTGAAAACTAGAACTGATCGCCTGAAGGCTGTTCACAAATAGAATGTACAAAGCTAATTAATGTTAGGCTTTTGTTTACTCACGTTTCACATGCGATGTTTGAATGTCAAACGGTTTTCTCTTAACTGGCAGGATTTGACGTGGACGATTATGTCTAGATTAATAGATGCTGAAATATACCTAGAGTAATGACTATTACGACTAATAAATTACCGCGAAAGGGTAAGCTGAAAGGGTAGACAGGATTTTTGGTGCAAATTGAAAGTAATTCTGATCAGAATGATATTTTTCCATAATATTAATACCTCATATTTTGGAATAACTCACATACGGCCATCGCATGGTAACCAGACAACTGATAAAAAAGATACTAAAATATTTCTAAATATAAAATATGAATGAAGAATGATATCTAAACTCAGGTATCTGTTAGCAAAGCTTCGCGATTAGCTTCAAGTTTCGATATAATTTCCTAAGTATTAGTAGTAAGATAAAAAAAATTGAATTGACATCTTGCTTTGAAAATGATATGCATTTAAATGAGCAATTTACTTTTTCACATCCATATGATGATATCTTTACTGTCATCATGAGTACCTATCATATCATTGACGAAAGAGATCCAATCAGATAATGATGACAGTAATCAAGTAGTGACTGTACAATTACATCTCAATATACCGCGTGATTACAAGTTTAGTATTTTAGTGAACGCTAATATTAATGACGGTCGGAATGATTAGTAGGTGCTAGTTAATGTAGCCGATCAGTCGATGGACCGTCATTAGGCCCGGCCCGAATTACATACGAACGGGTGACGAGCGGTAAGGGATGTCAATTAACTGCACGCGATTTGTATACTGATGTAGGTATGTTTAGAGTACGCTATTTCGTATTAAAGAGAAGACCTAATTCAAAGCAGAGAGCAGAAAGGTTTTGGTAGCAATGCTATGCAGAATCTATATTTATATCTATGTATACAAGGTGTTATCGAAAGAGTATAATAATATGAATACAAAAGGTGTGAAGTTTACTTCTAGTATAGAGTTGATTTAACAAAATTTCTGAATCTGCCCGTGGCCATGCCACCTGCCAAGGCGTCGAAACGGTTGTAAGTATCAAAATAAACCACGATAGAATCCATCAAAAGTACTCGTAGTATTATTTCAATGTCTAACATTCACGTGAACCCCAGAAAACAATATACAAAAAATGTCTCCTGAAAATGCGTCACAAAAAATGGATTCAAAAATTTTCATATTGTTCATCACCAAATTTTTTCATCAAAGGTGTTATCATATTACAAGGAGGATATAAATATCTTATTACTGTACATACTTCTTTAATGTTTGATACATTTTTTAAGCAGTCTGGTTATGATATTTAGTGTAGCAAATGATTGTGATGCAAAATTGATTAATAAATAGATAATAAATGTGGACAACATCACATACATTGCTCCGAATCCAAAGTAAGTAGCTAAAGCACTTGTGTTATGGAATCAGAGACAACGAAGGTACCATAAACACCCAGACCCGAGACAATGTAGAAAAGTGTTTTTCTACATTGACCCGTCCCCAGGAGGTACCTGGGATGGAATATAATTGGTCTGTAATGTTGCTCTTGCGCCTGATCTCTCCCGGGTCGTGTAAAACTTAAGGTTTTAATTCATCTGAATCCTAAACTCGTCTCTGTCGTGTCCTTACGCTAACTTCCAACACAATGAATATTGAGACTAAAACCAACGAAGTACATTTAATTATTGATTTACACTTTCTAAAATATTTTCTTAGCTCTAAATAATATTACATACACCACAGCAATGCTGAAGTTTTTAAATGAAATATTTACAAGACAACCTTTGGGCTACTAAAAAGCTTATTCAGAAAAAATATTTGAATAAAACATCCAATAAAAAGTTGAAGCATCTCATCAACTGAGAGCATGTAAATATTACGTCCCTCGTTTGAATGCTAAGCATCCAATACCGAAAACCTCCTTAATAATAATCATGAGGATTTAAGCTAATATTGCAAAGATTTGGATATGAATTTTGGGAACCTAATTTTATCTTTTCCACAAAGTTACATTTAGGATTTTTTTCTGAAACGTTTTTAATAAAAAAAGACGTCAATGCGCGTTAAACTGTGGGCGTGTATTTTTACCTTTATTTTTTATGCTTTTTTTTCTGATGAAATAAATAATAATTATATTTTAACTAAAAAAAAAAAAAAAAAAAAAAAAAACTAAAATATATAATATGAGTCATTATGACTGACGCTCAAAAATAATGATTTTAAATTATGAATTTTAGATCTCACTCCTGGCCTATTGCCTCCAGGCCTTATGTTTCTTTGTCCAAACCTTTTCTTCAAAATTCAATCAAGCTTCAAGACATAAGGACTGGGCGTGTTATCCTTCTATTAAGGTCAACCCCAAAACGTTCAATAAAATTATTTTCTTTTACCCTACGGTCCATTGTTGATATGACAAATTACTTCATTCGGAAACTATACATTAAACAAACAAACATAAACCAATTGTTATTGTTACATAAAAACCATCAAACAGAAATGTTAACGCAACATAAACAGTAAGTACTCCCACTCCCACGTCTTGTTATTGTTTATGAACTTTCTCAGCGAATCAACATAAAAATTAATTCAGTTTACTCCTATATAATGTGCCCTAGATAAGAGTTATCTATTAAAGTTAATTTATTATTACTCGCGGCGTGACACGCCGTTTAAGATTGATTGATGTTATGTGTGAATGACTCTTGGTCTTTTTAGTACTTAAGACTAAAGAGGAACTTATGGATATGGCAAAATATTTAGATTTTTTTTATTTAGAAAAAAAAAACCAATAATTTTGTAGTTCAGATTATTAGGTTTTTTTTAGTAAAATAATTCGTCTGAAAAAGGTTAAGGAATTATTAATAGTTTGTTAAGAATGTTGCACTCAATATGAAATGTTCTATGTTCAGTGATTTGTATTTGCATGTTTTTTTTGCTTTTTATAATTGTTCGTCTTTTAGCACAACTTCATAAAACCCAAAATTTTAGTGTTACAAAATTCTTAAGAGTACCTATGTGTAGAGACTTGTAATAAGTAATATGAATATCGATCATAGATTATAATATTCATATCAAAAAATAAATATTTAAATAAATAATATACAAAAAATATGACTGTCAATATTATTTTGTCAACTTTGATTGATTCAATGATTTTTTTTCACTAAGACTTTAGGTAATTTCGGGTTTTGAGGCGCAATTTGCGAGGGTCTATGCCCAGCAGTGCACTGAATCAGGTCGAGTTTGGTTGATTGATTAAATGATAGAGATCTTTAACCCCTAGATGCTTTGTTCAACAGTTACTGTTATTATTTAGTTAGAGAGAAAGGTTTGGTGTCAGTGATCTCAGCGGTCCACTGTTAGATATAGGACTCTTTCAAGCTGCGCCAAAACACACAGAACTCAGTCTTCCACAGTGGAACTACCAGGAACTGACTGGGGACCGTGCGCTATGGTGCGTCAATCATGGGCTGTTTGTTACGCTAGTCACCACGCTGGACAAGCGGGTTGGTGCCCACAATTTGTATTCGTTCTTTAGGAAAACTCTCCTGCCCTTTCTCCTTGCTTCTATATCTCTTATTCGCCTCTTACAACTCCCACGGGTAGAGTGGAGAGGCAGGTGGTTTATTCTACGCTGCAACCCCACGACGAAGGTTTGGTGTCAGGTAATCATGTATTCAAATAACGCTAAGATTATGTCATTCCATGGTAATTGTCAAACGTATCTCGGATCCTTATGTCTCCCTTACCAGGAAATGCGTACCTCATTACTTATTAATAGGACCGGTATACAAAATCGAAATCACGTATTGTGCCAAATACCAATGCCAATTCTCGTCACAGAATCGACAACTTGCGGGATGATGTCATTCTCATAATTTATTTATGCAAATGTTACATGTATTGTGCCCGCGGCTTAACTTGCATTAAAAGTTTTTCTATTTAAAAAACAAGCGCAAGTCGTACTCGCCCGCGGAGGGTTACGTACAAAGACTATATTTTTATAAAATTTAGTTACAAATGTATAGCTTTAGACTTATGCCTATACTAGTAATAGCTAAAAGACCATGTAACTTGCCAAATTTTATGGTTCTAGATCTAGGTCAACGGGAAGTACCATATCTATTAATTTTGATTTCATTGATAATAGTCGAAATGTGCGTTTTTTGAGGAGCAGTTTAATTTTTCTATCAGCCTATATTCATATATAGTTAGTAGTTGATATATAATATATAGTTTTAATTTCGACTTGATATCTTCACGCATTTCACAGATAAAGTGTCTTAACACACAAAAAGACGGACGGACAGACAGACAGACAATAAAGTTTAAGAGATACTATAAGGGTTCCGTGTTTCTCTTTTAAAGTACGGAGCTTAAAAACAACACGTTACTCTGTATGTTTTACGGTATTTTTTTTATTGCGTGAAAATATTCCAGGCCCCATATCCAAATGACATTTCAACAAGCCAAATGTATGGAAGTGACAAGTCTGAGTCACGCGACATATCGAAATCAAATGTCATTTCCATACATTTAATGCCATTAAAGCGATTGCTATCTTCGTTAACGCTTGCAGAAAAGTCACTTGGCTAGGGGGGCAGTACTATGTTCGGTACATTCAGTTGATTTTAAACATCTATCTTATTGCATTCTAAAATGTCTCTCAACATGCACTACACTTATAGCTCTTGCTTCCCGTTCCATTCCTTCAATTCCATTCCAAGAGTTAAAACATTTATTCAAAACTTTGCCTGAATAATATCATTGAGATGAATGTCTTTATTTAATTGTGACGTCATCTAAACACCTGCATATGCTACTTGAATATACAACATCAATAAAACATAATAAATTTGCAAATTAGGATGTGCTTTGGCAAAACATTCTCATTTCCATGGTCAGCACCTTATCCATACTATTGCTTATGTATATATTGTTCCATGTCAATGAACAATAATGAAATAAGTGAACCGAGGTTGAAATTAACATACTGTAAAACTGTTCAGGAACTTGTCTGTTTGTGCGATAAAAGTCCTGTTATTTGATGAGGACCAACTTTCAATATTATCTAGTTCTATATTTTGATTTTAATAATATGTTACATCATCTAAATTTTTATCAGGAGCTTCGAAATAAATACTCTAATTTCGGACAATTTTTGGTGCTTATAACCTGCAATGATTAGCTATTACTGTCATTATTGCTATTTCCACTTAGACAAAGTTGGAACTGCATATATTGCATTCCGTCTCATTCTCTATGCTTTGAATGACAAGCGAACCAGTAGTCAGGCCCTAGTGATAGATTAAAATCACTTTACGGTCCCATCCAATATTAATGGGGCACGTTCTATGCATCATCGTGTTAAATTTAATCGTTGATTTGTGACTCGCGTGGTAATGTGCTGCGTAATTTTAGAGTAGATTGCTTATAACCAATAAATTGGGAGCCATTTTTGTACGTAGTATGTTATTTGGTTTACAAACAAAAAAAAACATTTTTTAAAGGCTTATTATTTACGTACGTCCCTAAATGCTTGTATTACGAGTGGGTTCATGTCGGTAGTCCGATGGGTGGGATTTGAACCACAACCACATGATCACAAGTCGACACATCCTAGCCATTAACTTACAGCAAAGGAAAAAAATCATTACTCAGAGGGCCTATTTCACCATCGTGAGTTAACTTTATTCGAGGAATAATTTTGAAATTTTGACAGTTATTTTATACAGAAACTGTCAAACGTCAATTTTATTCGTCGAATAAAAGTTATCTGACCATGGTGAAATAGGCCCAAAATGTAATACACCATGCACAATTGCACATTTATTAACTAAAATAAAATAAATAAAAGCGGATTAAGGTAGATGATCTCAAAGAAAAGTAAATTCAAGATGGCCCTAAACTAACAATGACAAGCGTGTATGATGAATGCGATGAAAGGGAAACAAGTGAAAGGCATACAAAACAAATAAGCCAAGTTATCTCTTAAATTGTAACGATACAGTAAGACTTGGCTTACAGAAATAAAAATGTTAATTCTCAACCAAAATATTAAAACTGATAAATGGGACAATTTATTAAGTCATAGTGATATTATTGTTCCTGATTATTTCTCCATATCAGACTAAAATTAATATTATGTCTTAGATTTAAAACATTATTTTTTTATTTAATAAAGTGTACGCCTGAACTAAGGAATTTAATAATCCTTGTGTTGCGGGGGTTTCACAATTCAAAACACATGCAGAAAGAGCACCCAGACATGGAACAAGCATTTGTGTATCACACAAATGCTTGTCCCGTGCGAGGATCGACGCCTCAGCAAGTCACCCACAGTGGTAATTAGTTTGGTGACATAGCTTTTCATAATAAATACTATGGATAAACTTATGGCTCTTATAAACGGCATGTAAATTATATATTAACTCAAGATCATAGAAGGTACGCAAAGTAATAGTGTCTCATGATCGAAGTTATTCTCATTGACATTTGATAGATGGTAGTCTAGATAAAAGGCTTAGATAACTTCCATTACAGAAACAAATGTCCCAAGAGGCAATCGTACGTACTCCATAATGGGTACAAAATATAAATCGTGGTGTAACATGTATTATGTAATATTAAATGATATTTAATTGACTATGTATTAAGTATACTAAAATGGGACTAGTCTCTGCTAAAGGGTTTGACAAGACGCAGATATGTCAATCATTGATGTTTTTAATGATATTTACATTAATTGTTCATATAAAGTCACTCATGAATTGATAAACTGTACTTCTTATCGTAAAAGCTAATTCCACTTCCATATTCGGTGAACCGTTGCTAATGATTAACATCCATAGATTTATTACTTACTTCTCCATCAGACCGGCTACTTATAATTACGGTAATGTACGTCATGCTCCATTCTTGATACGTTAGCTGACAACCCAGCGGGAGAGGTTTTCACATTGGTTACACTCTCCTTGTTTAGCAAGAGGCTACTGATAAACATCGCTGAAGCATAATCCAATGGATATATTAATATTTATGTGCTTTTATATAATAGCTGATGACGACCTCCGTGGTCGAGTGGTGTATTCACCGGTGTTTAAGATGTCGCTAACTCTGAGGTCCCGGGTTCGATCCCCGGACGAGTCAATGTAGTCAAAATGCTTTTCTACATTGTCTCGGGTCTGGCTGTTTGTGATACCTTCGTTGTCTCTGATTCCAAAACACTAGTGCTTTTGCTACTTACTTTGGTTTCGGAGCAATGTACCTATGTGATGATGTGAACACTCTATAAAAAAAAATTCTTCACAAAATGATCATAAAAAGCAACTTGCAGTATAGCTTGTACTTGGAGTTGTTTGTGAGAGGTGTTTAAAAAAAAATATATACACACACAATAGACGATGGCATTCTATTCAACGCCCTTTCTTGATCAAATTAAATCAATCAATCCACTCAATCTATCGCGGTCCACAACTGGATATAGGCCTCTCAATGGGCTCAACCACCTCCTATCTTTTCACATCCAGTCCGACCCATGTATTTATGTATACATTTACAAATTACATTTTCAAAAAAAAAAATTAATTTAAGAATTGACCATTATGAACATCTTTTTTTTATAATGCTTTTGAGCGGAGCTATTGATTATAAATTAATTACAAATGGAAAGGATTTTTTGTACCACCACATCGCTTTGCAATGCACTGGTGCGTTGAACCAGTAGTCGCAGGTTCGAGTCCTGCTGGATGTTAATAATTTTTTACTTTCTATTTTAATTAATTTAAATATTCCAATCTTACTACCGTGATTTTGAATACGTCAATAAGGCTACAATTTTTGGTATTTTTTTATAGATTTCTTGACTTCTGCCCAGGCAGAAGACGCAAACCGGGATGTTCGAGCCGGTGAAAATACGGACGTATCCGTATTTTCACCGTCGTACTCTTGGCATTGATCAAAGAAATTACCTTTTTACCCGATAAAAACAAAAGGTATTATTGCTTTACCATGCATTCATAAAAATGTCTCTCTAAAGAAATTTGGTGTCGTATGATACGCCAAATCTTCAAACTCCAAGAGATATAATATCAAAACCTGTATGCAAAATGATGTCTCAGGTACTGATATTAATACAGCAGTTAACAAAGGTGTACTGGAAGTATTAAACATGAATTTATAAATCCTAAATGTGCTTTTACAACGCTAACTGCCGGTGAACTTCGTGTGGGTTCACACGGCGTTCTATTGTCTACGGAAGTCGAAAAGGAACAAAACAACGGCTAGACACTGCACATGTCCTTACATCTATTATTATGCAAGCGGGCAAACCTGCTGTACATCACAATGCGTTGAAGAAATACTTAGGTTAGCTTACTGACCTGGCCTCCGATTCTCGTAATGCTCGACATTTTGAAACTCATTTTGAGTGCTAGTTTTGTAAGTTTATTTTTATTGTAACTGTCTATTACAAACGTCTGAACACAAGGCGAGGAAATCAAAGGAAAATCTGGAATCTGGATATATTGTGTTTTTTTGCCATTCATGTGGAACAATCTTGTAAATTAATTATAAATATAAAAAAAAGATTACCTCCACCAGGTTTAAATATATTCAATATTTTTTTATATGTACCTATCTAATTTAAAGAATTCGATTTGAATAAAAACGCTTCTTGTAAGACGTTAAATATGACAGAATTTTATTCTCATGAATAAAAAATCAAGAACACAAAAATATATTTTTTTATTAGATATATTATAACATTTCTAGTTAATATTTCTATCAAAATGATTGTACCTTCTTGAATTTTCCAAATAATATATCAATATATTATCAATGCGTGTTATGGCAGAAAATATTTTCGTATATCGAGTTATCAGATCAAAAAGAAATCACTCGAGTATTTTACGATCAAGAATACGAGCGCTTTAAAAATCGAGCACCTGAGATAAATTTTCGCATTAAAATAACATTAGGCTCTCGTGTGCTTACACTCAAATGTTATGAATTATGATAGGTATGATAATACTTGGTGTGCGAGGCATGATTCTTATCAGACGGGAATCTAATCTGGCGGAAAAATTAATAGATTTTTCTACTGTTTTTACTTGAGGCATGGTAAAAAAGGTACATGCACCAATTCAGCAATCTCATTTTTCATGGTACTTACTCTTCTTCTACCAAGCCTTCTCCCAAGCTATGTTGTGGTCGGCATTCAGTCTTACCGGAAAGCTGAATACTATATTTTACATGAAGCGACTACCTATCTGACCTCCACAACCCATTTTACTGGGTAATACAGTATCCAATAGTAAGACTGGTTGTCAGAATTGTAATGACTTAACGACTGTCAAAGATTTCTGTATGACAGTCGCGACCAACGGTTTAACACGTGCTTTCCAAAGCACGGAGGGGGTCTTGGTATGTTTACAAATGGTCACCCATCCACGGACCAACCGCGGCGAGTACGGCTTAACCTTTATTATCGGTCAAACCGTATGGCCTATACTTAGCTACGAGTTTTTCATGGTACTTACCTATTCCTTCACTCTCGTAGTCCGATGGGACGGTTACCGACACAACCGGAGAGGGATCCCTCTCCGGTTGTGTCGGTAACCGTCCAACGGTTTTACGTGCTTTCCGAGGCACGGGGGTCTAAGCACCACCGCACTTCGTAACTCCGAGCGCTACTGAAAATTACTAAACTCAGTAAATATTTTTCGCCCGATCCGGGAATCGAAACCGAGACCTCGTGCCGGCAATTATCGCGCTTGCGACCACAAGACTAACGAGGCCGTCAAAAACAGCCAGTAGGCACTTTATGTAATAAGCAGCCTTAGTAATCCGAATAAACTAATTACCTTAGCAATTAGTATTCAAAGGTAGCAAACAAAAACCGTTACTAAGTTACTCAATTAAATGTGTTACGTAAGCATAATAATAACAAGAAGAGTATGTTACTTCATTAATCTGAAGCTATTAATTACTCTGCGCTTATTTACTTTAGAGTCTCTCATGTAGTACATACTTATGCTCAATTTAATTTAAGTATTTACGTATTCAATGACCTGTGAGCCAGGTTGCCTTTGCAACTGTTTGGCAAACCCTACAAAACTAATTTACTAACTCAAATAATAATGTTTACGTTAGTTTTTAGGTTACTTTCCAATGTGAAATTAAAATCACAGAAAATTTGGTGGGTTGCTTTTTTTTCGTGTTTCCTTGTGTCCCCAGCAAAAGAAAATGGAGAAGCACTCTTGGTGGTTTTATTAGGTAGGAGTCCGGCACGCCCTACGTCTTCCCCAAGTTAGAGGTAATAAGGATTTCCAAAGTGTAAAAAAATAATTATATTCCTTATTCGCTTGACATAAAGGTGTGTGTCATGATTGTCAAATGTGTTATTGATTTTTTTATTTTATTATTACAAAAAGGAACATGACAAATGTATGACATACAACAATGTCCAATAAAACTATACACATAGTTTGTCTGTTCGATCAAAGTGAAGTATTATAAACTAACTATAATATTTCTTAGTCATATGGTCTTCTGGTTTTTTTGGTCTTCCTTATCTTGATCTATCCTTCATAAATAGTTTTTACTATACCTACCACTATCACGGAATAAAGATTCACGACAATTTTGCCTACAGTAATCCAAACATTTGCACTGCTGTTATGATTCCATACCTGATGGTTTCACACTGACACACAAAATTATTTTCTTAAATAATGTTTCAAAATGCTTTTGCTTTAAGATATTTGTATACCGTCCGCCACTATGTTCGAATAGCATCGCAAACAAACGTTACTCCATCCATTACAGGACTAATGCATTCGTCCCAGCGGCACACCTTCTATTATTCAAGAACGGAAGCACTCTAATTACTTGTTCACTCAACGATCAATAGAAATTATTTTGATAAATCGAATTTAAGACAACCAATAAAAAATAAATATATCTAGTGTAAGATAACAAAAGCGAGGAATGACGTAGAAGTACTATAATTCGTTAAAATATATTGTCTGTATTAAAATCTTTTGCCGTTCACAACTCATGTGGTTAACAAAAGGTGGGCATTCACGATAGTGCCAGTTGGTATAGCTCTTAAGGACTTAAGTCAAATAAAGGGACGCCCAATAAGTAACACATTCACAGTCATATCTTGGGGTCATATCACACCATTTGGCAGGATGGTATGACCATGAATACTTTTATTACCCTTAAAGATCAGAAATGAACTTTATCAAAACGACGCTTCCTGACGCTTATTGACGGTTCCTGGAATCGTCTGCAACATAGTAACTTGAGAACATCTAAGGAGGCTCAGCCTTCAACACGAACTGGACAGAAATTACTGTAATTGACATGAAATTTATCGTCATAAAGCAATTTCAATACCACAGATATGGCCGCACCATGATATCACAAAGATCAGACACAAACTTGATTATACAATTGCACAATATACATTGCGGACCCTTAAGCACAGAAGCTTTTAAAGAAAAGATTGTGGCGATCAATAGTTCTCAAAATTATGTAAATTAAATGTAAGGCGTATGATTATTATGAGCTCGTGGTATGGCTAGATCTGTTAAACCGGAGGCAACGGCATTTACCACAGACCATGTTGCTAAATCCAGCACAAGCTCAATTTCCCTGTCAGTACAAAAATAAACAAGAGCACTGGAGGGTTATAAATCTTGCTTCGCGATTGGCTGCATCCTCAATAATTATTCACATATTTTAATAAATATTTATTTTTCGCCGCTCACAACTAACGGACGTTGACGGGTTGACAACGTGTTGCTAAAAATGATGTATGAGGATTTTTTCGTGTGAATTTTAGATAGATTGCCTATCGAAATTTCTAGCGACAATATTTTTCTGAATACTAAATGTTTGCTGCACCAGGAAATAAATTTGAAAACCCACTGATGCCCGTTATATGCCACGCAAACTATCGAAACGCTATTGTTAGGTTGCAAATCGTTAAACAAATTGGTATGTATAAAATGATTGATTTGATTGACTTTGATTTTTTTTTTTGAAAGTTTTCTTGCAAATTATATAGCACATTACTAGTAATCTCGATAACCCCTCATGCTAAGCTAAGATGCTTGTGTTACGAGTGGGTTCACGTCGGTAGTGTAATGGGTGGGATTCGAACCCGCAACCACATGATCGCAACTTCGACGCCCTAGCCTAGGCTACCGCCGCTTTACCCTATTTATTTATTACCCTTTTACATAAAATAAAATGAATATGAATTGGAATTGGATTTTGTTTTTGTTCTTAAGCATTTCCAACGGGTTAACGAATTTCACTGGTCGCAAATTTGAAGCATGTAATATGGTACAAAATTAGTCAAAAAACATTCTGTTGGATAAAATTATTTACATCTTCTATTACCAAGTCAAGAAAAGAAAAAAAACACGTTATGTTTGTTTTTGTATGAGAATTTGGTGAGAGCAGAAAGATAGGAGTGGATGCCGCGATGACGAGTAATAGAGAGGAATGGAAGGAACATACGCATTGCACCGACCCCACATGAATGGGATAAGGGTAGGAAGAAGAAGAAGAGGAATTTGGTGAGAGCATATTGAATTATTAAACAAACATCTTATATACCTATATAAAGAGATCAGAATAATAATATAACCCAAACAAAAGTTATGAAATTTTCTATAGGATAGCAGGATAGCAGGATCTCGAAACATTTCGCAAAAGTATTATGTAAGTTTCAATAACATTGGCTCAGAACAAAAGAACTTCGCGATATCGAATACTCCGTTGTTTATATTAAAACTTTATTCTGAATCTACCTGTAATTAAAATGAAATATAAAACAAACTTTATTTCATATTTTGTTATTTTAAGTAGCACTTTTTGCATGTCAACAATTATTATTACATGTCACCGCTTTTAAGTGTTCTCATTGGGACAAGAAACGACGCAACCAAATCCTCATCAACACGCAACAAAATTCAACAAAATTAAAATTAAATAATTACGACTAAAGATTTAGTAGGGTTCGCACCAAAAAATTTAGTGTTTAATGTCAATAGGTAGATCTATGAAATTATAATTATTAACTACTGAGTCAGGTCAGCCGAACGACCAGTCACCGCCAGCAGCACCCGTTCATGAGTATAATGCAAGGATCAGCCATCACCTCACTCGCCATAAATTTGAGTTAAAAACTCTAAGGAAAGACTAAAATAATTATTATTGGAATATGAATATACACACATCAAAAGTGTCTAGGGATCAACATATATTTTTGCAATAACTTTTCTCCTGATTGATATTAATTAAAATTTTCTTTAAGGATTCATCGAATAAAGTGTTTTCGTTTGTCACAGTAACGATAAACCAAGTCACCTTTGCATTAATAAAGAAATTTGCCATTTTCCTAATAAAGGGATTTTTGACATTTGAACCACTAACACAAAAGTTCGAAAAAAAGACTGAAATAACAGTTTTCTTTAAAATTTTATTGGGTAACTTAAACAATTAATAATCCGTGTTTCTACCGCGAACACTAACAACACAAGAACATCGGTTTGGCATACTCAAAATGAGTTCATCCAAATCACGCTGTGGAATGGCCGCCCATGTTCGTTGCAACAACAAAAAAAGGTCTTCTTGCGACTGGATACCCTCCATATTCGGCAGAGCTCTTCTCTGTAGCATATCCCATGCATGCTCAATCGGGTTCAAGTCTGGCGACTGAGCAGGCCAGGGCAGGACATTGATGTTAGCTGCGGCGAGAGTCTGTCTTACAACTCTTGCGGTGTGCGGTCGTGCATTATCATGCATTAACTGAAATAAGGGACCGATTTGCACTTGTAGAGGAACGATGACGTCTGATACAATCGTCTCAGCATAAATTTGAGCGTTGAGGTTGCTTCTGATCCAAATCAACTCAGTTCTTCCGCCGATCCAAATACCCGCCCATACCATGATGGTTCCACCACTATAAGGATGGACTTCCTGGCAGGATTTTAATCGCTGTTGGCGTCCAGGGGTTCTCCAGTGTCGTATACGTCTTGTATCCGATCTCATACCAAAACGAGACTCATCAGAAAAGCACACGAAACGCCATTGTTCTTCTGCCCAATTTCTGTGTTCAAGAGCCCATTGATATCGAATCCTACGATTGTGCATTGCTATAGGTGGTACCCGTAGCGGTCTACGGGAATGAAGGTTCACTTCATGCAAGCGGTTTCTGACTGTTTGGTCGCTAATTAAGTTCCCTGAAGAGTGATGAAGCCTCACGGCTAACATCATGGCGGTTATTGTTGGAGCTCTTCGAGTTAAGATTTGAATGTATCGGTCTTGTCTCCGTGTGGTGCAGCGATACCGTCCTCCATGGCGCTCAGCCACGGTACCAGTGCTTCGGTAACGTGTCCAAAGTCGACTGATAACACTCTGACTTGTATTCAGAGCTAAAGCCACAGTACGTTGCCGGGAACCAGCTTCTATCATTCCCACGGCTCTGAGCATTTCTTCCCTGCTTAAATGACGTCGCCGCTCCATAATAACGTTGGTTTTAATCAGTAGTAGGGAAACAGTAGCACTAATAATGTCTTCAATGCGTTGTATGTTTTTATAGGGAAAATATTGACAGCTGATTTTCATCTTTTACTCGAATTTGATTCACAGTTCCTGATTCGAATTATGAAATGCACCAAAAAGGATCCATATAAATTTATAAAATCATAAATTTATTACAAAGCCACATCTCAATCTCAAGAAATCCGCATAAAAATGCTTGATCCCTAGACACTTTTGATGTGTGTATTTTGGTATTTAATTGACCTGTTGGCTTACTCACATCTAATTGTTAGGGCTCCGGAAATCAGTTAGGTACATTTCACAGATAACTAAGTAATTATAGGATAGAAAAATCTAAAGTAAATAGGTAATATAAATGAAACACAAATAGAAAAAAGGAAAAAAAAAAACATCTGGCAGGACTCAAACCGACTGCCGACTTGATTCACAAATTGGTTAATTCAAAGTCGATGGCGCTGACCGAACTCAGAATCTCTGAAGTGCGCAAAAAGTACTTTATTTTATAAATACTATAATAATACCGGCCTATATGCGTCCCACTGCTGGGCACAGGCCTCTTCTCATGTAGAGAAGGGATGAGCATTGATCATTGCTCATTGCGGGTTGGCGATTTGAAATTCCAATATTTTGGAATCCTGGTTTCCTCACGATGTTTTCCTTCAACGTTATAATTACTATATAATATAATGTGTTACATAATATAATACTATATAATACTTTATTATAGATTCGATACTAATATAATACATACTTCCCTCCGCGCGACCGTACGGTGCAGTGGAAGTCAAATTCGCTGCTCGGATTATTTTCGTTTTCGGTGTTCTGTGATCGTATCCCAGCTTGTGAATTGTTTACAGTTGTGTGGTATTGTGTTTCTCGTGTATAGTTTGTAATCAATTGTGATATTAACTTGAAATTTGTGGTAAATAATCCAAAATAATCATTCGGTAAGTCATTTTATTTTTTCTCTGGTGAGGGTACCGTAAAAAAAAATCTATCCGTCCGGTTCTCGGTTATTTTGTACTATTTAATAATTGTGAAGTGTTATTCGGTCGTGAAGATTATTATTTTCACCCGATTGTGGAGGAATTGCGTTTATTAGGAGTCTAACATGAATATTATGACTGCAAGGCAACCTGCAACTTGTGACTTTACCTAAATTTTTTTTTTGTTTTCTTTGCTGCTCATAGTGCCCCTATATATATCCCTGTAGGTATACTCCAACTCCTACACTCCGCCCCTAAGACGACCCACAGACCAAACTTAATAAACGAAATATCGTCATCGTCATGTTTCGCCCGAGTCTAGGCGACTACAGCGTTCAGAGTAGCTATCTACTCTGAACGCTGTAGTCGCTTGGAAAGAAAGACCCGGTACTACAGTACTGCTATACTATCGATCGTCAAAGTACAAGTACGTCGGAGTAGTGTACGTCAAATTTTACTTATATATCGTTTTAGCATTGTTGTTTAAGAGGAATGTTGTCGAACTCCCATTGTTTCTTATTAATGTAGGTAATTTTGAAGAAACCCTTTGTCGGAATACGGTAGTGTCGGGCTTAAGATATTTCGAAATTAAAAAGTATTGGAGTTCCATGTTGTCGAAGTAAAATCATGTCGTAGAACTATTTGCCGAAAATCAGTTTTTGAGACATAGATTAAACACAAGTGTAGAAATGCTACTTATATTAAAAAAAAAACTAATTGCACAAAAGGACAAAAAAACACAATTTCGTTCTGAGTTCGCATATCTATTTTGATGATATTTAAATGTCACGTTCACGTCTTAGGTACATATTAAAAAAATATTTTCGAAGTATCGACTTGAGCCATCTAAAACCGCATTCAGTGAATTCAGTTAAAATATTTTACACACTTAAAGGCAGACATCAACGCGAACAACGTCACGGGTACAGCTAGTAAATATCTAAATATCAACTATCAATCGGTAAATGCACCTTACAAAAACAAGAGCTAAAACAAATAAAAAAAATCAAAGTAACGTTTTTCGAAAACGTTCTTGTATGACCGAGTTATACAACATCAGCCTACATTCAAAATCCCAGCTTAACACTTTAAAAACAAACAGTTCTGTTGTTATTAAAAAATGTTATCTTTATTGATTATAACGATGAAATATAGCGTTTTATTATTAGCCAGCGCCCTTATAAATTAATTCTGGTTGTAAAGTTGTTTTAGGGATCCGTAGTCATAGTTTATACAGTTGTCTGACAGATTTGATTGAAATAGGACCGCCCATTGCACGTCTTGGGATTAATATTTTATATTGCTCTATCTTATTTCGTTTTCGTCGATTTATGATAGGTACGTATTTTGCGAGTTTTACGAGTTGAGAGAAACTATAAATGGTGAGTACCCACCTCCGTTTAAATTTGAGTATGAATATACCAGGCCATAGACATTTAAATCTACTTTTAATTTTACCGTTTGAAGTGATCAAACATTTTATAGAAACACACTATCTATTATTAGGGTTTATAATCAGTCAGTATTTGCCTAATAGAAAAAACCATTTGAAATTATTAAAAGATTTTATAGTAGATTATGTTTATTGGTTTACTTATAAAGAATATTGTTTTCTGTTTGCTGTAAGGTTTAAACTTTTCGCTGTAGGTTTGTAAATTATACTAAACCTGAAAACTTCGCCTGATAGGGTTATAATATTGAATAATTTTGTCCTCATTAGGGTTATATTTCTGTGCTATTTTAATAGAAAATACGTAATTTAACTAATAGAATCTTGCAAGAATTTCGACTCACACTGACTCTGGTTTAAGAACTGCCAAGAAAATTGAGGGCGTCAACTTTTATTACTTCCGCCAGCATTACGTCATCAAATCCCGAAATCCCTTCAGTACAGAGTTATATTAAACTGAGGAAAGCACTCAGGAATAGTAATTTAATAGCAGCCACTTGTTCGGTAAATTAAATTATATTGTTACCTAGGCAACGCTTTACCTGTCTGCAGTTCCCTAACTTAAATTGACACGGACTCAATATTTAATGTAAGTAGATGGACTAGTTGTCCTTACGGGATAAGGTAATTTAAGTGGGAGTTGTAAGCACTTAGAGACTGACCTTGTATTGAAAGACGATAGTAATAAATATTTAAATCTATTCCAATAAGGAATGAAGAATGATTATATTGTTTGTTTGCATTGAATAGGCTCCAAATGTACTGAACCAATTTGAAAAATGATTTCACTGTTGGAAAGCAACACTATCCCCGGGTGACATAGGTATAGCCATATTATTATTATTTATTATTGCGGTTAACCTAAAGTAAGTAGTTGAAACATTCAAACAGAGAGAAAATGCAGAAAAGCGGTTGGATTAAACCCGGGACCTCAGCTGACCTGGCGACACTTTGAAAACCGGTGTGTATGCCACTCGACCACGAAGTTCATTTAATGATATTGAACTTCCTGTAATGAGATTCAGGTGAAACAAAACATTTTTTTAAAAACAAAATATGTAGTCCATTTATCTCAAATAGTCGTACTATCTCGAAAAAGCTGTACAAAAACTCACGAGATACCGGATAAAATTCATAAAATATCAACCAAAGTTTTGGTTGTGCAGAAACTTCATTGATATTTAATGTTTCAGTAACGTTTAAGGAAAAAATCTTAATCAAACTTCTTGATCAAAGGGAACAGGATAAAAAAACGATTCACATCTTCGTCATAATCAATTCTGTCGTATGGCATTGTGATGTAACGTTATTGGACTTTTAGATGAATTCTGTAATAAATCGTAAAGTTTTCTAATACTTTCATGCTAAAAAATATTTAATTCAATAAAAAAAAATGATCTGAAATCAACTATCCTAGATTGAATTTGTCACCTTATTTTTGATAAGTACAAATACAAATACACAGAAATTGTTAGATTTCATCAAAGATCTGGAGATGTAGTATTTGTTTATTTATTTACATTGTTTTTGTAATATGAGACTAATTTTTACAACACTACACACACATAAGATGATTTTGAAATTAACATTTTACTAACCTAAATAAAATCAAAATGTAATTTGACAACAATAAAATATGTATTGGAGGAATAATAAACATTTGTCAACAACCTACATTTTACCGAATAAACTCCAATTTCGAATTAAGAATGGAGAATTCAATAAAGAACCATTGGTACGGAAGTCGGAAGTATCGGTTGAACCGGTTCAATTCCAAATTTGAGTCCAACGCAGAGGAAAATAAAATGTAAACAGAAAATGAAAAAGTTCGTCGGTGTTCTTCGAAAGAAATTGAAATTGACAATGGAATGAGTCCTGACTCGCTTTTACTAAATTTGTTTAAGTGATTTTGAGAGGTTTAAGAGATCAATCGTATCGTAGTGTTTTAAATTCGCTCTCATTATAAGGTACATGTTTTGCTACTCACTGTTGATCATGTTTGACGTTTTATATTTTTTTCTTTTTTTTTACTTTATCTTATCAGAGGATAAAATGTTATGTAATTTGGAATGTCGTGGTGGCCTAGCAGTTATTATTACACTTATTCGAACCCATTACAGGTAAGTACCAATGTGACTTTTTAAGTCAGTTTAGACATTTTCACTTATCAATTTAGTCTTCATAGATTAAAAAAACAGACTGTACGTAGAAGTAAGTTGACAGAAAACAATTGAATAATGTTTTAATTTTTGTTATTATTCTTCCTAATTTAATTTATAATACCTTAGTAAGCGGCGGTAGCCCTAGCTAGCGATCATGTGGTTGCCGGTTCGAATAACACCGATAGTACTACCAGATGAACCGACTCGTAATTCAAGCATTTAGCTTAGTACGAGGGGTTAAAAAATTCAAAATAATCTTTAATTTTCGGACACAAGAGCTCGATATTACGTGTAACAAAAAATTCAATACAGACTAATAAAAGCTCAATAAGTTCACTGAACGTCAGCCCATTAATTCTATTTCCATCAGTTTTACGATTATAACTGATAATTTTCATAAGACTTTATCGTGTATTGTGCATTACTGGAGCCACCGATAATGTCCGCGTTTTATAGTCATGCTTGTTTTATTTTTGGCTGACGGCTTGCTCTTACTACTTACTGATAAATTATTTGTACTCCACGATTATTTATTCGTCTTTTATCTGCGACCAAAATAACCAAAAAACTGAAATAAAGACTAAAATAAATTAAAAGACTGTCACAGTGTTGCATCATTTGCATACGCGAAGACCTTTACAACGCCACTAAGAATGCTTTGAGTGGCTGAATACTGGTCTGACAAAAATATAATTTATTGCCATTGATCGATACGCTAAGAAGAAAAAGTAAAAGACAATGGTGCTGATTCAACTGTACGCAAACTAAACTAAATTTAAACCATTGCTGCCTTTTACTAACATAAAGCGTGAGAAAAGGACGGCAAAACATAACAACTAAGTTATAAATGTCAACTAGTTTTCGCCTTGAACATCACAGTGTTTTTAGAGTACACGTTTTTACTTGTCGGCAAATTTGTATGAGAATTTAAGTCGCAACAAAATTTGACAGTTCTAAATTTCGTCTGTCCTTTTCTAAATATGTTATGTACAAGTGAAAAAATACAAATGGACTAAAATTTGTTTAGTAGTTACATGTTTAACAAAATATTTTTCAAACCTTGGTCTGAGCATTATAAAGTCTGTAGGAATTGTAATTCATATTTTTTACGTTCTATTTGACGAAGCGAATTAAAAAACAACTGAAGTCAGTCACACTGAGACAATTAATTTTGACTGCCTGTGCCAGAATAGCCAAGAGTGTTTTGTTTTTGTGGCTGTCTACCTAAAGCTTATATTTCAAAAGTAGGACGAAAAGACCCAAAGTGTTTGGACACATTTTAATTTGCACCACAAACTAAGTTTGTCCCCTTCCAAAGTTAAGCCAACTCCACCTTCTATCCTCGGACCGTTTGTCAGGCGGGTGTCTCGTACGAGATTTATTTTGATCACGTACTTTCCGTTAGCGTTCGAGTTGAACGCAAAACTGTACTAATATGAAAGCTTACGGAGATTAATGGGGGAATTATTTAGTGTATATATAAGGAGATATTATATAGAGTAAAGGTAAAAACAATACATGCCGTTCTGGCTTTGATGTTTGGAAATCAAGGAGCGTCGTACTTAAGTGTGATTTACCAAATAGTCTTAACGGCCTGCATTCCTTAATACCACAACCTTAAAGCGGATAAGACCAATTTATAGTTATTCATTCATACGTATACTTACCTTGCCACAAATTTGCTCTATGGCTAGTAGGACAAAATTACAGAAAATATTTTCAAAAAAAAAAACAAAACACTTCCAATGCAGTGAATATTAAAAAAATAACAAAAATATTTTCATGTGCAATAACTGGCGATTTTAATTTAATTTTACTTAAAACGATAAGGGAAAAACCACGACAATTAACCTCCAAAATGTAACAAATTTATAACGCCATTATCATTGTAAATCAGGTAACGTTTGCGTGAAAACCGATCGTGAGCAAATGGTAAAGGTCGAAAGGGCCCGATTAAGTCGCATCCGACAATGTTAAGATTATATCTTTTGATTAAGTCGCCTGTAATAATAGAGAACAGTAATTTATGGTGGCTTGTGCTAAATTACACACGATACGCTTACCCATATGATTTTATCTATAAGTTAAAGAATTATGTGCTGAAATGCAGGTATTTATTCAATTATGATGTCTCAAGTTTATTAAGAAATGATTTCGGACCCCTTGTTTTCACCTTATTCTTATGGGGCAAGTTTCCAAGCGGTTAACGTGTTGTTACGTATAGGGTTAAGAGAGTCTTTATCTCTTTCAACTAACTATACTTGTAAGTAAAAATTATGATAAATGGCCTAAAACGTATGTAAGTACTAACACTACCCGGTGGCTCTCATAACACAAAGAAGATTTGGCGACTCGGTATTCTTGAACTATAATCTGCGTTATGCCACGTTATGTTTTGTTTTGATTTAGAGAATATCCCCCATGTACGTAACTTATGTTGAGAAAGAAAGAAAGACGTTTATATTTGTGAGTACATATTAGCACATACATTATCACACTAATTTATAGGTACATGCAAAGTTTATGAGTGTGTGTGTTTGCTTGTTACCTCTTCACACACAAACGGCTGAACCGTTTTTCATAAAATTTGGTAAAGAGGTAGTTGACACCCCAGATTAACACATAGGCTACACTTTCTGCCGACAAAATAAGTCATTTGATAAATCGCGGGTATCACCGTGCGTCGTAGCTAGTAAATAGTAAGAAAAAAAACAATGAAAGTACCATGCATAACATCCTCCTTTTTGATGTCGGTTAAAAATCGATAAATATGAATGGAAATAAGTATATGTATGTGTTGAAGAATTAAAAATACATTTATTTATAATTGTTCACACAAAAATATAATTAAGTATAATATAATAATATATCTTAGTTTTCTTGACACAAAATTTCGAAAACTTCTTCGAAACCCCTTTGACAAACTTGAAGTGAATATAAATTAGTAAACTTGTGATCCTATTATTTGGGCCCAGCTTAGGTATTATGAGGGAGAACAAATACCGGGCCCAACCCGCAGAAAGTTTGTTGCCGACCTACGTATTTAATATTACTTGTTTTTTTTTTTTCAAGTATTTATATTTATTTATTTATTTGCATCAACTTAAGTCAATTATCACAGAACAGATAACGCCTAATGCAATATACAAATTACTCAGTAATTATGTTAATAAACTTTCTATTTAATAAAAGATTTTGTGTCCACTACGTCAAAGTTTTGGAAATCTAGCCATCATGTCCAATTAAGCTGTTAAAAAAACTTACTGAAATCTTAAATCTTGAAAGACTTCATTTACTCCAGTTAACTTTAGAGTTAGGACTGCTTAACCGTTTTCCTTTGGAAGGAGCTCAGCAGTTTCTATCAGGGGAATTTGAAAGTTCCCTGTCATAAATTGTAAAATGACAAAAATCAGGAAGTAACTACTGGAGTACTACTTTCTTATAATAACATAATAATAATATCTTGGGACAACTCATACACGGCCATCTGATGCCGAACTACGCACAGCCTGTTTTATAGCAATCAGACAACTAATAAACTTACTTATATATATATATATATATCTATTTAGATTACTTACACAGAAAAAACATCATGCCCATCACACAAAGATTTTGTCCTGGATGGGAATCGAACCAACGACCTCTAGTTTTGCAGTATGGGTCTCTAACAACTAGAACGACAGTCCAGTCCAAATTTTTGGATTATTTTTATGAAAACGTCTTACTTTTCAATTTCTTCAAAGAACTTTATTAACTTTTTCTTTAAAATTTGGTAGTCCCCAACGAAAAAAAGCCCTCATTCACGCCATAGCAAATGAGGCTATTTGAAACAAACGATCCCGTGGCCCTTGAAACTAAAGACAATTTCACTTGGATACAACAGTTTATCTGTTAACAAAATACATTTTTACAAACATCAAAAACCAACCGTATTCCGAGTCAACGAAAGTTGAATCTCACTTGCATGGTCTAAGGACGATATTTTTCATTTAGGGGGTTCCGTCGCACAATGTTTTGCAATATTCAGTTCCTAGGAATTGTAATTTGATTATAATTAAGGATCGTAAAACAAATGTCTACGTTTTCGTGTTTCGAATTGAACTGACAAAACTTCGTCGAAATGGGTCTTATATTGTGAAACATTCAGGCTTCGTGCCTAAGGTCTGTAATATATGAGACAGTCGGTATTATCTTGCCATTTATTTAAGTATAAATACCTACTGTGAATATTTGTTTGACTATAATGAAAACTGAGATTCCATTAAGCGTTTTTTTTTTTTTTTTTAAAAGATTACTAGCAGTGACGGTCGCACATTACTAGTAATCTCGTTAACCCCTCGTACTAAGCTAAGATGCTTGTGTTACGAGTGGGTTCACGTCGGTAGTGTAATGGGTGGGGTTCGAACCCGCAACCACATGATCGCAAGTCCGACGCCCTAGCCATTAGGCTACAGACTATGATTTGAATAATCTGTTCTTACATCCATATTTTTTGTTTGCATTGGTTTCCTTAGGGTCAATTTATACTTTAGCATGTTTGGAGCACATCGAAGCGTCAAACTTAAAATAACGTATACATTCTTAATTCAAGAACGTAACGCTTTTAACTCGTAAGTGGAAAAAAAGACGATCATTCGATCCTCTTTGCAAATTCACGCGGATTCACATTTGAATTGTCGGGTTTGATTCGAACCGGCAACCACAAGATCACAGGTCCGATGCCCTAAACTTTAAGCAACCGCAAAGTTGATAAAACAATCAGATTAACAAAATACATTTCTCCAAATCTATAAATTTCTCCAAATTAAAAATGAATATTGGTAAGCGCATAACTCAAAAATGGGTGGATCAATTCGGCTAATTTTTTTTTGTATGTTCCCTAAGGACCACGGAAGGTTTTAATACAAAACAAATATTTGACGCGATCACTCCAAAAATGTTATATATTTTACTAATTATTTTTTACTACCTATTAACTTTTGACAGAATGAAGTCTGTCTTCACGACCATTTTTGTTTTATTCAAATTACTTGTCTCTAAGCTGGAGGGTTAATTAACTAAGCATTTTTTCGAAAAAAAATTGATGAATAAACGCGTTCTAAACGTTTAAAACAATTACTTAGCATTTTTAACTATTGGTTGAGTTAACTCGGGATCAAAAAACTGGGCCTAATAAAGATTATTTTAAAGCCTTCACAATAAAAAAATATTTTTCCTAGTCGGAACTTCAATTTATGAACTTTAATAGCGTGTTAGGTGTAACCACCTTTTGTAGAACTGATTATTTTTATCAACTTTTTTGCTGACTGTTCAAAGCACGTTACGCTTAATGGCTACCAATTTTCACTACTATCTATGTTAATATTGTTTTAAATACCATTCTCTACCTCTAAAGCTTGCAGTAAAATTGTTAAACTTAGTGGAAACGAGTAGATAAGGTTTTTACTTGCGACCAGAAAATGTTAAAATAAAAAAGTAACGTTGTTGCCTCATTAAGATTTTCTTTGTATAAATGGCCTTATATTTTGTATGAAAAACTTAACAAAAATTATAACTCGTTTTAAACATATTTAGGTAACTGATCGTAATTTATTTACAAAAAAATACTAATTAATTAATTTAGATGTTAAATAGATACATACACTTCTGCAGGAGTGTAATAAATAAAAATCAAGGTAAGTTTTTAAATAACTTAATTAATTACGGTAAATGACTTATGCTAGCTAGAATCATCTATAGTTATATTCTATTCTTGCAATAATCCCTCGTTTTTATGATGTCATCGCAACATTTAATTTTTAAAAGACTATAAAAATGTATAAATGGCTATCGTTTTGTAACGCAAGCTTAATTTAAGTTGAAATTGCCTGAAGGGTCTTACGGGCGCTGTTGCGTTGCTAATAAGTTCCTTGGGTTTAACATAGATGGCGTTGGAAGGCATAGTAGCAAGATCTTCGTCAATGAATAATAATTATGTTCTTCTTAGTTACATTTACGAAGTAACTATTTATTAATCTGTGGTTACATTGCGATTTCTTAGGATAACGTTTGTGTTACGTATTGAGAAACGACTGTTTTTAATAGGATCACAATTCGTAATCCTTTTTTTATCTACCTTCGTAGTAGAAAAAAGATTTTATTCAATTATTTCAGAATATAATGCAGAAATATTTATTTTTGTTATCAGTCAACGAAAAAATGTCATAAATGTATGATTCAGGTTTCAGTGTTATTTGGCAGTATGCCGCTAAATTGTGCTTTATTAATTTTTAACTCTCCACATTGTGCCAAAAGCGGTTTCAATTAGTACTTTGGCACTAGTATGATTCTCCATCACGTGTTAGATCACTTAAATAATAGTTAAATTATTCTGTTCAAATTATCGGCTAAACATAATATAATCTGTGCAAGTAATAATGTGTTCAGTAACTTTGTTTTGAAAAAATACTTACCAGTTTTTAATGGGCTTTGCCAGTAATCAATCAATTCAGTTTTGTTGATTATGGTGCCGTCGGGATGTCGAAGATTCTGCCAATGATGATCAGGATTTGGAGGACAAGTGTTATCAGCACAAAAAAACAACCCGAACCAAACTCGAATTAAAGAAAACATTGTTTTATCTGTTGAGCAACTTTTGTTTAACAACGTTACGCAATCTTAATAAATTATATGTACTTAGCAATAATTATAAGCAAATATTATAATTGTAATAAAACTACTTTTAAACGTAAGTATTCTATCGCGGTTTATTTTGATTGTAGTTCCCGACGTTTCAACACCTCTGCAGGTGTCATGGTCACGGGTAGACTAAGGTATTATTCGTCTTGACAAGAGAATTTTGTCGTTGTACCTTCATATTTTTTTTAATTAATTGTTTGTGTACCGACCTACGCAATATGAGCTCAGTGTCTCGATGTCTTGTAGCGCTACTGTTGGGTTTGGTTCTAAATTTGTGAATTATTAGGTCCCAAGTTGGTGATATCTTCTAGCCATCTTCTCTATTGAAATTAGGATGTTTTTTAATAACAATAGCCTCACGAAACATCCTAGGTAGAAATACGTAACCCGCCTTTTGAATCACTTTATATATTGCAAAAAATTGAATTTAAATGAATTGCGTAGTAAAAAAAAATGAGCAACTTTGTTTTATAGATACTTTAATTTTAAAAAACATAAACTTTAAGGGATACATTTTAATTAGTTACTGTTCCAATTATAAGCTTCAACCCAACTTGTACAATTTATTAATACCTACATAATTATGTTGGTAAACAATAAATTTTAATTAATAAGTGGTTCATATTATGCGGTACCACGCAAGAGCTGACAACATGTGCCTACTTATGCAAAATAGTGACATAAAACCAGGCTACTCGTAAAATTCACGAAATGATTGACGAATATAACAATAATTTTATTACCGTGTCAAATGAACAACGGTCTGGTGAAATTTTATGGGAAAACGTTCATTTACCGTCTAGAAACACAGTGGGTCTATAACTATCCCACTGCTGGGCAAAGGCCTCTTCCCAAATAGAGAAAGAATGAGCATTGATCACCACGCTTGCTCATTGCGGGTTGATGATTAAAGATTCCAATTATTAGGATCCAGGTTTCCTCACGATCTTTTTCTTCACCGTTCGTCAATGGTGTCCTAAATGATTAAGAAAGTACATAATTATAACTTTGAAAAAGTCACATTGGTATTTGCCACGGTTCGATCCTGCAACCACGCGCATGTGAATCTGGAATCTGAAAATATATTCGACTTGCACCAACTAAAAACACCCTGATTCCGGCCTTGACTGTAAACGGAGCCACGAGATTGTTTAGGTACAGTGAGCAACAAAACAAATTTAAAACAACATAGGTAAATTGAATAAAAAAAAAGTCATCGTAAACCCTTTGTGCTAGGCTATATTAGTTCTTAATCGCAACATAAATATAAGTCATATCTTCAGATTGTGTTTTAAGTAATTTGTTAAACTGATAGTATGCATGAACATTTGTTGCTGACTGTACGTGAAACATTGTAGCACGGGTGTACGTATTTAATAATTACGCAACTCGAATCAGTAATAACATTGTTCAAATTATTTCAATGATCAAAGCGACCACTTTGATAACGAAACGGATTTAATCGTTGATTAAATTACAAAGTTTGAGCACGTGTCAGTTTTATTAACTAAACGTTAGTGGCATTAATATGTTAATAGGGCAGTAGTGAATTAAGCAAAGCCCCAACTATTTAAATTTAAAGCCTGGTAGAGGCGGAATTTATTCATGAAAAATAAATTATTTATTACGTCTGTAAGGCTGGGAAGGTGTTTTAGTTGTGTATGAAAAGAACTTCAATTATCAAAGTAGAGCTTTAGTTTTGAATAATAACTATTCATTCTAAATTAAAACTAAACAAAACTTCGCTCCATTATTTTTCTCTTTCGTTTTATTTTTTGAAGCTGTTTACATTCATTTCTAACATTCTTATTTATTATAATAACTATTTCAAACTTAACTATATGCACACCTAAAACTAAACTCGTGTGTGTCAATGTGTGTGTGACAATAAATAATATTTGAATTAAATCATTAAAACAAGCATAAAATAACTTTTCCACATCGCTGTCGACTGGAAGTATCTCCATACGGACTGCCACGTTGAATGGCAATGCTTAACCAATGACCAAGGTAAAAACCAGCCCTTGGGTCACACGAGGTGTCAACAAGACGCTTGGAGAATTACCTATTCGTTTTATTTATAAATAAAAGCACAAGAACTGTAACTTTTTTTTTCTTTTACGCTTTGTTATTGTTGTACATAATACTATGGCAATACATTTAAATGTGACTCTGTCTGTGTGGGTGTTTTATCGCGGCAAAAAGTCTACTATGTCCTTTCTTGGGATCAAACCTTCCCCAGTACTAAGTTTTATCAAAATCGGTTCCAAAAAGTTAAAAGCCAGAAAACCAGACAGAGAACTTTCGCATTTATAATATTAATTGTATGTTTTATGTACGGTAATAATGATTATGCTTAGATTATGCTGTTATTATTAGATATTGTTACATTTATATCAAGATTTTAGAATCCAATTTTACCTAATTAGTACTAAAAGTTATAAATAAATAATCCATAAATCAACTTTCCGATTCTTAAAATTAATAAAACTTATTCATTTCAAAATAAAAATCGTAAAACTTTTCTTTTAAAGGTAATTTTAGAATAGGTAAAAGAACAACAATGAAAAAGTTGTCTGTAAGAGATCGCTGTTAGCAATACGGTCGCTCGTTGTACAATTTGCCTTTATTTTAACTTTTTATTCGCTTTTGATTAAAAGATATACAATGAAGTAGACCGGGTTTATTTTTTGTTCAGTTAAGTTTTCTTGTATTCTAAGGGTTCTAACTTCTCTTTTGAACAAGGCTAGGCTTTGTATAAAAATAGGTACTTACATCAACAATGAAAAAGAAGAAAGTCCATACTTACCTACATAAAAACTTCTTTTGGATTTGTTTTCTTTTTACCAGTATATTTTTTTCTTTCCCACAAAATTCCCAATACTCAAAATACCACATCATCTATAGTTATTTACTTAATTTATTTCAATTCAAAAAATTGTAGATTAAACTGCTGTCCATTGTGAACATTTTTTTTTTTTCTTTTAATAAAGGTTACTAGCAATGTGGGTCGCACATTACTAGTAATCTCGTTAACCCCTCGTGCTAAGCTAAGATGCTTGTGTTACGAGTGGGTTCACGTCGGTAGTGTAATGGGTGGGATTCGAACCTGCAACCACATGATCGCAAGTCCAACGCCCTAGCCATTAGGCTACCGCCGCTTCATTAAGACATTAAGACCCGGAATTAAATAAAACCCCATTTTAAGCTATAAATGAGAATATAAATTGATAGAAATAACGACAGAGTATTAGGTATGTCTTAATTTTTTTATAACAATTATTGACTGATTTTTAACTTCGGAATTAGTTTTAACCCGGACTAGTGGTTTGATGTATGTGCTCAAATGTAATTAGCTGTTTACCCAACGTCCAACAAAATATTAGTAATATTGATTAATTTCGTTCTCACAATTTGCTAAGTCAACCACCACTCAGCCGTCATATTTCAAATTAATCCGCTGTTTCCAACAGTCAATCTTTATGACAATTTGACCTACTTCGCAGAACTTTTAGAATTAAATGATTGGTTATGCCAGTTCTGTTAAATGCAGATTGTGGTATTGCCCCACAGTAAGAGGTGGTGTTGATTTAAAACGTCAAATTGAAGTGAATGCAAATCATACTATAATCAAGCGGTGTTTGAAATTATAAAGTGGCACGGAAATAAAGAAATTGTTATTGAGTTGTTGTTGTTGCAAATGATCATTTACTTACATTATTGCTTACTGTATTGTAAAGAATTTATGTAGTTTGTAAGACTATCATTGTGGCTGTCAATTAATGTCGAGGTGGCCGTGGTGGTTGCAGGTTCGAACCCAAGCAAGTACCAATGTGACTTCTTCAAAGTAATATGTACTTTCCTAATCCTTCTAAGATATCATTGACACCCGGTGAAGGGAAAAATCGTGATAAAACCTGGATGCCAAAAAAATGGAATCTGAAATTGCTAACCCGCAATGAACAAGCGTGGTGATCAATGCTCATTACTTCTCGATATGGGAAGAGAGCTGTGCCCAACTGTGGATCTTTTACAGGCCGGAATTATAAAACTGTCCTTTATTAGCAAGCCACACACTTAATATTAAACCTTAAGCGGTTATCGCAATTGAGTTGGTAAAAAAAGACTAGCCATTTTTTAGTGTTCCGTACCCAAAGTTTAAAACGGGACCTCATTATGAAATGTGTATGTATCCGATATTCTATATGAACCGTGATAGTTGTATAGTTGAAATTTTCACAGATGATGTATTTTGTTGCCGCTATAATAACTAATAGAAAACAGAATAAAATATACATTTAGTGTCATGGGGATTTTTAGCTGTTTTTGGAGATAAATGGAATAAAATGAAACCTTCGTGCGCGTGTCCGACTCGCACTTGGCCGGTTTTAATAAACGTAGCAGTCTGTTTTCATCATACTGCTGATAAAAAAATAATTGTACGTTTTCAGATTCAGTTATTTTTTATTATAGTGAAAATAATAGTATTAAAATCCTAAACAGCAGATTTAGGCAATTAGATGTTGGTTTCTGCTACCTAACCAAACTTCTTAGTAGTCAATAAAATGCAACTGAATAAAAATATGCCCACGTTTTATAAAGTCCAACCATCCATCATCATTACACTTGCAAAAACACCATAATTTTATCATTTCGGCGCGAGTGAGCCCGCATTTACATAGCCCATATAAACCCAACGATTAAATATGATTTATGTACCGTGACGTCACGATATCGTAACTCCTGGCTCCGAAGAGAGCCATACGAATACCGCCCAAGGGAACCACAACGAGCGTGAAATTAGTAATTAAAAGTCACGTGTGACAGCGCCAAGCTTTTACTTGGAAAATCTTTGCTCCCAAAAGACATCTTTGGAGAAAGTTAAAGGTTTCTTTGAAGGAATACCGCAGGGTAATATTTTTTGGATTGTGGTGCAAGAAGGTTTTACGTCGCTTCGTGATGTTCATTCCTCGTTCATGTATACGACTTTAGCTTTAGATTTGGGCGATTAAAGTTACAATGAGAATGTTTTGATAGCATTTAAACTTGTAAATACATAGAAGAGGAGTTTACGACCTATATAACAATTCACGGTTTGGGTTATGGGGCTACCCACCCATTGGGCTACCGAGGTGAACTCACTCGCGACATAAGAATTTAGCTTTCCACGAGGGGTTAAATGAATACTTATAGTACCGAATATGCGACCCACATTGCTAGTACCTACTTAAGAGTAAATAAAAGAACCTGTTACCGTGTTACAAATAATTTAAACTTTCTTCTTATACTTTGCATGGCAGGTACATGATAAATTAAGATGAAAATTGTATCAAGTGAAATCGCTTATGAAGACGACATAAAAATATTTATCACAAACTTATAACTGAGTAGCACAAGACTTGAATACGTTCATAATATATATTATTAGCTTTTGCCCGTGACTTTGTCGAATTCAGTCGAATTCAGAATTGGGTCCAAAAAGAAATGAAAAATGTGAAAGTAAGTAAAAATAGAATAAAATCTTCACTCGTGTTATAGCTTGCGCTGTAATAGAAAAAAATACCAAATTTCAACGCTGCCCACGGCTTAGCTCGGAAACAATTTTCAATTTTCTCTGGGGAACTACTTAAGGAATCGGGATAAAAGGTAGCCTATGTTCTTTTCCATGTCAAAAGCTACATGCATGTCCAATTTCATCCAAATCCGTTCAGCCGTTTTTGCGTGATTGAGTAACAAACATCCAAACATACAAACATCCACCTTTACACATTTATAATATTAGTAGGATTATGTATATGGAATGTATATAATCACTTATGTGAAGAGGTAAAGCAATAGAAATAAATGGCTTAACACAACAGCCAATAGGAAACTTGTATGTTGGTCCAGAGATTAATAAGGGTCTCAACGAAAGTGAAGTGCGAACCCTCATGGATAATCAACGGCTCCCGGGTGGCGAGCGCTGGGAGCAATTAATTTTAATCTATCTTTACTTAATCGTCAAAGTTCGACGATTAACAGTCAATTCCAAACACTGAAGACTTGAGCTGGTTACAACCTTTAATTGAAAACATTCACGTGCTACTTAAGGTTAGTCTTATAGATATATTTGTAATGCTCTTTTTTAGATATCTTCGTCCATTTCAAGAAAGATTTCATTAAAATACAGTATCTAGTATAATAATAAATTGTTTATTTCTCTAACGAGGAGGGGCTCGTTGGCTAAGTGTAAACCGTACGGTTTAACCGATAATAAAGAATAAGCCGCGCTCGCCGCGGTTGGTCCGTGGATAGGTGACCATTTGTAAACATACCGAGACCCCTCCATGCCTCGGAAAGCGCGTTAAGCCGTTGGTCCCGCCTATCATACAGTAATCTTTGACAGTCGTTTAGTCATTACAATTCTGACAACCAGTCTTACTATGGGATACTGTATTACCCAGCAATGGGTTGTGGAGGTCAGATAGGCAGCCGCTCTATGTAAAATACGGTATTCAGCTAAGTCAGTAAGACTGGCATCCGACCCCAACATAGCTTGGGAAAAGGCTAAGCAGAAAAAGTTTGTTATTTCTCTAACATTGGTTTTGTTACAGAAATTGAGAATGCCCAAATAACTTATAGGTATATCATACTACTTTTCTTTGTGATTAACACAGATTATATTATTATATACTCTAAAATATTTAATCAAAGACATTTCAAAGACGTTATGATAAATCCCAATATACAATGAAATAAAACTACTTTTAAATGGATTCCATCGAGGTTTATTTTAATTTTAGTTCCCGACGTCTCGACGCCTTCGCAGGTGTCATGGTCACGGGCAGACTTACAGACAGGTTTAAAAGTAGTTCTATTTCAATGTCTAACATTCGCGAAAACCTCAGAAAACCCAAAATATACGTTACGTAAATATCAAAAGAATATGGTAATCGACATCGTAAACTAAAACATGATATTATAAATCGACAAATATCAAAGACTCGTTTTATTTGAGGAAACTCGATTCCGTAACGATGTTTCCTTATAAAGGTGGAAATGTCAAAAACAAATATTATGTCCCCAACCTCTTTTGACGCGAGGGTAAAAAAATATATGTTGATGTCCTGTAAAACTCAAAGTTATGTTTTATCAAACAAGAAATAAAGAAGAATAAAATTTCTTGTATAAAAATCTGTATTCAATACCCTATTTATCTGAAGTAATCATGTTGGGCTGAAACTGAAACTTTAATCATATTTATTTATTTAATACTTCATGCATTGTTAGATACATAGGCGGACTTAATACCAAAAGGCATTCTCTACCAGTCGACCTTAAGGTGATGCAGAGACAGGAAAGTGGTAGATGCACTGAGTATAAAATTTATTAGAAACATGTCTTTTTTTTAACTAAATTAAACTATTGTGGGTAACAATATCAAAATACTAGACATAAATAATTATATAAGTAGGATACATAACATATTGTTATAAATACACATTATATACTAACAATATATATATACATAGGTACATGAATACATTATATTCATATACTACACAAGATTAATTTGAAAGGAGTGCGTATATTCAAAGAGGTAATCAGCTGGTGCATAAAACTGAACAACTTTTCCCAAGAAACATAGGTCGAAATCTAAAAATGGAAACTGAACTTTTTATACAACGTGGTAGGTCACGTGGCTCATGTTTGTATGATTAGGTAAGATGATTTTCAATTTTAAGATTTGGGCCTATATTTTCTTGAGAAAAGTTGTTCAGTTTTATGCCCTTGATTACCCTGTTGAATATACGCACTCCTTTCAAATTAATCCTGTATAATGAGTGTGTATCAAAATTTAATACTTACTATCTAAAGAAAAAAAAAGTTACAGTGCAAAAGTTCAGGAAGAACGAAAAGGTGATTATTTATTATTACTTAGCGAACAAACTAGACCATAACAACACTAAATGTAAAAAATACCTATAACTACTTACATAATAATTATTCTGTTAGCAAGATTTAATGTGACTTTTGGCAGTGGAAAACTAAAGAAAACCTGACTACCTTTATGCTACCTGATATATAAACCTGTTCGATATCAGCATATTTCGTCCAAGTGTTGTTTAAAATTCATCATGCCTAAACTTTGGTAATTACGTCACAGCCAACTACCGGCCCGTACGTAATGACAACATTAACACAAATGAGAACCTGAAATTAGAAAATTTCCTTTAATTTGTTACCAATAACTGATCAAAAAACTCTTATAAGTTTTGCCCAAAAATTTTAATAAAGTATTCGTAAAATTTATGCCGATGTCCACGTTTTCAGGTTGAAGTTAATTAATTCATTACAAAAGTTGTGTGGCATGTTCCCTGGGCCAATTTAAACCAAATGGCTTTTGGGGTAAATAGTTATTTATTACCTCATTATGGTATATTAATGTTTGGTAAGTACCTACTTAGGTACTTTGTTGAGCGTCATTTATTGCTAAAGAAAAATCGATTTGCATATTCAATTTTTGATCAGCGTCATACATGAAAGATTACGATAGCAGTTTTTGAATATAAAACAGAGCATAGTGCAGAGATCTATTCGGACCAAAGTTAATTTATATTTAAACAATGTAACCTTACCTACCTCATTCTCGCGGGCATAAAATTTTCTTCAAAATAGTTTTTAAGAAATCGAAATTTTTTTTTGAACATTTTTCTAAAAAATATAGTGATTTGTCACAAAGAATATCTATGCGCATTAGTTCTGGACAATCATCATGATAATAATACTATGAATATCCAAAAAAACAAATTTTCCATAAACAAGTTCCAAATTATACCTAAAAATGTTTGGAAACAACAGATTATGACGACAACATTTCTTCCCTTAATTTAGTATCGTGACATAACGCAATCTATCAACATTCAAAACTCCCGATCAACAAGTTATAATCTCATAAATCCTTAAAACACTGACAGGAACAATAAACTTTATAGCTCCGAACATTTTCTAGGACAAGAAAGTGGAACAAATTGCTTAGGTGAAAACCCTGTGGTGTCGTAAAGATTCCGGCTTAGTTTTCTTGGTGATACTTCGAAAATGTGTTACTCTTGGGGTCTTACAATCTTTTGGCTACAGGATCGGTATATTTCATTTATTTTTACGTGGTTTTCTAAAGTTTGGGTAACTTACACAAAAAATAGGTGGCAAATTTTTGCTTTTTGTAAGGCAAGTTGATATTTTAAAGTATATATCAACTCAGCCTATTACGGTCCACTGCCGGACATAAGCCTCTTCCAAGTTGCGCCACAACACCCGTTCTTCTGCCTTCCGCATCCATTCCGAACCAGCTACCTTTTTCAGATCATCGGTCTATCTGGCTGAGGGGCGTCCTACACTACGTTTGCCGATTCGCGGTCTTAACTCAAGGACTTAGTAACTGAAAACATTATTTTCAAATAAATATTTAATTTTGTTGATCCCCTATTTGGGTACAATCCTGTAAGGCACAAAAATTTGTTTGATCTACATTAATTTGTGCAAGTGACTTCAATGGTTTTTCAACCATCTGATTAAAACCTAAAATATTCAATAAATGCCCTACATTTAACACATGCAGCAAAGTTATTACTTATAAACAAAACAATTACAATTATTGATTAAACATGAATGTAAAAAACTCTGCTTTAATTGCACGAAAATAAAAAAAACGCAATTTCTTGTTATAATTATAGTTTTTTTTTCGATTGTTCTGACTTTAAAACCAATGAAAAAATGAATTTATATCAGACTACCTCTGAGATATATCCCGTCGATGAAAAAAAACATACAGTAGAATTGAGAACCTCCTCCTTCTGAAGTCGTTTATAAATATAAACGTTAGAACTTCACAAACAAATCAATCACTGCAAATAGTTTATAAAAGACATAACTCAAATAAATAGGTCAGGCGCTTTGAGTTTCACGTACTAAGTTAAAACTTTGCTATAACATTACCATCAGGCGTTTACAGAACCGCAGGAACTGTAAGCCTCACACATTTTGGCTTTATTTCGTACAAAATATGGAAAACTAGTGCATAAATAATATTATACTAAAACATAAGTACTAATTACGTGAGTATGATCCGCATTTGGCTCGGTTCTGTGTTGTTTTAGTTGGAAGCCCGTTTGCCAAATAGACTAATGAGGCCCGTACGAATTATGTGACGTCACCCCAATCAGTTTCACAGAATAAATCTACATGGCTGTTAGTGTTATATCTGAATTAAAGGTACACCACCACACTTCTGGTTCATCTTTATTGAAATATTTAATGCACGTTTATTATGCCTTGAGGAATTCATACGATCTTCAGCTTGTTAATTTGCAATGTCCTGCTTGGGTTTCGCAGCGTCGGGTACACGCCGCTATTATTGGCGAAAATTTCTCGCTTCCGGCCGTAGTTGCATCTATGGTCAGGAGTGACGAGTCTTGGTGCGCTGTCACCGAGTTCTGTGAAGAAGTGATGACGCTCAAAGAGGACGCGGAAAGAGAGCGAGAGGCCATAACCGACCTGCCAAGCCGCGCCCGGCGACCAAGAGGTAGAAGAAGGGCTCAATTTGTCCTCCTTCAGGGACCATAAACGGCTCTGGGCAGCAGCCTTGGGGAAGTCTGCTGCCACATAGGCCAAGACGGCGCGCGCGGTACTTCCCGCGCCTCTTACTAAGCGAAGAGAAAAACCCTCCTTCAACGAAGTGGCTTCATCCATGGAGCCCCCCTGCCGGGAATCGCAGTAGTATTGCGAAATGCGTTCCCGTGTGATCCCGGCAAAAGGGAATGGAGAAGCACTCCGGTGGTTTTAGCCGGTAGGAGTTCGGCACGCCCCTAAAAAAAAAAGGTAAATACTTTTTGTTTACGGATTACGCACATATTAAATTTGACTTGATTAAAATAACTGTTTAAAAGTACATAATTATTTTGTAGTTAATCTCAACATTTACAGGATAATTTTTTATGGAGTGCGTATATTCAACGAGGTAATCAGGTACTTACATTAAATTGAACAACTTTTCCCAAGGAACTTAAGTAGGTCAAACCATAGATAGACCATAGGTAGGAAATCTTAAAATTGAAAATAAATTTTTCATACAAACATAAGTCACGTGACCTGTCTTTGTATGAATATTTCATTTTCAATTTTAAGTTTAATAATATTATAGTGTTAAAATTAAATGGTACACCCCGCTACCCTGTCTATAAGTTTTCTGTCTTTCTTGTCCAACGAAAGGTAGTCTGCAAGATGTCGTCGATATCCTAAATTGTTGTATTATTTGTGGTGTACACTTAAGAACATTAATAATTACTTCAAAATTGTCTAAGGTAGTGCGTGGGCTTAAGAAACTCTCATACGTGTCAGGAATGAAAAATTAGCCATTAGACATATTAAACAAATTAAATATAATCAGTTATACACCTGAAATCTTCACGCTAATAGAATTACAAAGTTATCCTTCTCATACCTATTCTCAAAAGCTTAACAACATAATTCTGAAACTTATCGCTATCACATAATCACGATTAAATTTAACTTGAACTTAAATTACTTAAGTATTGTATGCGCAACACGTTCCGGTATTGAACTACTCAAATTGTATTAGTTTAAGTTTCAATTAACACGCCTACATTAGCTTACATGTATAAATATAGATTTATTAAATTAATCGGTAGTGTGAAATCTATAAATTGATATGAAATGTTGCAAGCCTACTAGTATTATAAATGTAAAAGTGTGTATGTTTGGATGTTTGTTATTCAATCACGTAAAAACGGCTGAACGGATTTGGATGAAATTTGGCATGCATGTAGCCTATAACATGGAAAAGAACATAGGCTACCTTTTATCCCGATTCTTTAAGTAGTTTCTGAGGAAAAATTGAAAATTGTTTACGAGCTAAGCCGTCAGCAGACAGCTTTGAAATTTGGTATTTTGTGTGATGTGGTGAAAATTTTATTCTATTTACATTACTTTCATATTTTTAATTTCTTTTTGGACCCAATTCTGAAGTTTACGAAGACGAAGTTGCGGGCAGAAGCTAGTATGTAATAATAATTCTGTATTCTTTTAATAATTACCTTGTTTACATGGAAAATCATTCAAATAGACGATTTTATAGGATTTCTAGAATTATGCACTTGAAGTGTTAAGTCTTTTATCATCATCTACGTAAGTTCCTTTCATAAGCTATGTTGGAGTCGGCTTCCAGTCTTACCGGATTTATCTAAATACCGTATTTTAAATAAAACGACTGCCTATCTGACCTCCGCAACCCATTTATACTGGGTAACACAGTATCCCATAGTACGACTGGAATGTAATTAAATCTTTATTATATGAGTACTGTAACTACTAACATTGTTCTTAAGCAATTATACCTATATGTACACTATGAGCCTATGTTGCTTGACAATCAAAGATTTTTATTTTTTATATTATTTAATACAATGTTTTCTGTCAAATATGTTCATATTAAATTTAATTTTGAGGGAATTTAAAGTCGATTTCGTATTCGAAATCCTGTCAATTATGTAGGCGATAATCTTCCTTATCGTCTAGATAAAACCCTAAGGCAAGTGCAGATTCATGTAGCAAGTCAATGTAGTGGTTATGTTTTCATGTTTCCGTAGGATCCCTATAGTTCGACAGTATACGGCCAATTTTAGCCGTTGCGACTGGTCAAAGCTAAACAGATTTAGACTACAGAGAATCTAGAATAGTAAAAATATATTAGGAATAACTGCAACTTGAATGAACACAAGAGCTCACTATAAGGGAACATTGCAGTATAAAAAAATATATTTTTTAATTAAAATACAATTAAAAATATAAAAATAAATCCTTCATTAAAACATTATAAAATACTGGTACTAAGTTTTTCCTTCTACAATTTGTATTTAATTACAAATATTCGCTAACACATGCGATAATGTGTAAAAATAATTAAAAAGTAAAAAATACTGGCCTTTAAATGGCCCACTGCTGAACACATACTTTTTCTCTCATAGAGAAAAGACGAGCATTTATAACCATGCTCACCCATTTCGGGTTATTGGTTCATCAGACATCAAATTACTTGTTTACCACTTTGAGGCCAAAAGTAACTATCTACTAATATGTAGTAGTAGTAGCTACCTAGATTTACAATAAATACTTTTTGCACATCGAATTGAAACACGAAGTTAACATCAAGTTAATTTTTGAAGAGAAGTATAGTGATCTACGTTGATTCAACAATTTTTGTTTCTTTGAAAAGCAGATAATCTAACTATGATTGCATAAAATAATAATCCTATTAATATTATAAATGTGAAAGTGTGGATGTTTGGATGTTTGTTACTCAATCACGCAAAAACAGCTGAACGGATTTGGATGAAATTTGGCATACATGTCACCTTTGACATGGAAAAGAACTAAGGCTACCTTTTATCCCAATTCCTTAAGTAGTTCCCGAGGGAAATTTGAAAATTGTTTACCAGCTAAGCCGCGGGCAGACGGTTTTGAAATTTGGTATTTTTCTCTTTTAAAGCGCGAGGTAAACGGGTGTAAATTTTATTCAATTTTTCTTTACTTTCACATTTTTCATTTCTTTTTGGACCCAATTCTGAAGTCCACGAAGACGAAGTCGCGGGCATAAGCTAGTCATAAATAAAGGAAGATCAACACAAAGGATAAAAGCTACGAACGATCTAGATAAATAAAAAACTATTATCTATAACGACAAACCAATTTTATAGGAGCAAGCTATTCCATTGTCCTGAAGAAACGAATCGTTTTCAATGCGAAATATTACTTTATTTTTTCTTCGATGAGAGCGCCTTGAGGTGTCTGCCCATTACACCGTATCAATGTATGACCGTGCAATAAACGTATCAGGAACAGAAATTTCACGGACAACTATAGTCCATGTGCATAGCGGTTTTAGTGACTGTATCATTCGCGTGGCAACGGTGTTTTCTCAGTGGCACTAGTTTAGCTGTGTTTTCGCGAAAGGTAGACGATTTTAACATGTTGAGAACGTTCATCACACGTGATTCAAAACAAACAAAACGTATTATCATCATTTCGTTGCCTGCGAGCATCAGAAAATTTTAAGACATGCACACAATTCTTCTTCTTCTGAGCCTTCTGTCGATCAATGGCAAAGTAAAATTTTTACGGACCAGTATTCAGCCACGCGGACAGCATTCTCAGTGGCGTTACACAGGTCCTCGCGTGTACAGGCAGCAGGACACGCAGGGCAGCTCAGCAAGTGAGCCACGGTTTGGGGAGAGAAGCCGCACTCATAAGGCTCGTGTGTGCTGTATCCCCATTGGTACATGCTTTCTTTAAACCGGCCTACTTGGGTCCGGAGTCTGTTTAAAGATTTTAACAGTGTTGAATGGTGACGGAACGGTTTAATGACCATAGTCTCATAGTTTTTTACAGAAAGATGAGTATAATAAAAATGCGTAACTTGTCACGGTTAACACTAACTCATTATGCTTTTTTTTTTTAAACCAAGGTTGTTTTTGCCGAAGTGTTTCTAGGACGGTAGTATGATACGGTGTAGCGGGAAGACACCTTAATACTTTGCGCAGATATTTTCTTTTAGCATCACTCGAACATACAATGTTGTATTTTATATTCATAAAGATAGTTGGAACTCTGTATATCACTTTGTCTTTGTATTTCAGTCGAAGAACTTCCAATACATCCGTATCTTATAAGGTAACAATTTTTTTAGTAACTGCTACAAGCGTATTCTTGCTTGTTAACTGTTTATGTGAAATAGTGAATATATTAAAGTTACTTTAAGACTATTCTGGTATTTTGGGGTACCTATCAGTGTAAGACCAGTACCTTTACTGGTCTGATAGGTACTCCAAAACACCGGAATAGTCATAAAAAACTTTGATATTAAAGAAGTTCGATAAAACAATAAAGATCATGGTACTACCACAGTCTTTAAACCATATTTTATACTGTGGTACTACCTAATGTGCTGAGGAGGATATCGAAAACATACCTTCATTTTAACAAATAAAGAAAATCTATAATGAAAATAAATAAAATAAATTCATTACAAGAAAAAATCTAAATGTAAATAATAATTGAAAATTAAAATTTGATGAAATGATAAAAAAATATAATGACAATGACTTAAATTGATAAATAAAATCAATTATGAAAATAATTAAACTCATTTCAACAAAAAATCTAAGTAAAGTTTGAAACATTACAATTTGGTGACTAGATCAGTGCAGTGCTTAGTAGTGCGTTTAGCTCTCTGATTGATTAAGAACTTGGAGCGAGCCAATCGGAAAGTCAAATGTCATTACGTCGAACGTAAAACAAACTCAAATTAGGCAATGAAATAAAAAAAAACAGTTCTAAATTAACTAGCTCACATTAAAAGTATATAAACCATTGAAATCTTTTACATTCGTTTAACAAGCATGCAGATCGAAAATCAAACTCTTAAAAGTTCTGTTGGAAATAAAAAGTTGATCAAACAATTTTAACATTAAATGATTTCATAACATTTAAGAATCTTAGTTAAGTATCCCATTGTGAGTTGTAGTAATTACTCTTCTCTGGATACATCTACCTCATATACTGGTTGGAACTGGAGTTGCTATCATAAATGGCTTATCCAATCAGTGTGGACGAAATTCAATGAGCGCTGAACGAAGCACGAGTATTAATACCGTAAACGACTCCTTTCATAGGTACTGTACCTGCATAGAGGAATTATACAGTAAATTAATAGATCTGTAGACTCTAAAGAGAATAAGAAATACCAAATGTTAATTCGTAAATAGATTGAGAGAGGTGTATTACGAGTATTTATACGAGAAATATTGAGTTTTTTTTTTCGGGCTGTTTTTTATGGATTTATTCGCAAGTACCTACTAAAAAACATATAAGTAACAACGGGCCTACTAGTCTAGTGGTTAGTGACCCTGACTGCTAAGCCGGAGGTCGTGGGTTCGATTCCCACTCAGGACATATCTTTGTGTGATGAGCACGATAATTTGTTCTGTGTCTGGGTGTAATTTCTGTATAATATGTATGTATTTATAAATATATAAGTATGACGTCGTCAGCGATGGCTGAGCGATAGAGCCGTCGTCATGAGGATTCGGTGGTATAGGGTCCATTTTATAAACGTTTGTAAAAATAATAACACCACGTGCAATTATAACCTCACTTTTCAATCACAAACGCAATACACAATTCAAATAGCACTTTATCACTACACAGTATAACTAGGTACTAATTACGCTAGGCAAACCGACAGTTTCATATTAGACTAGTGCCTCGACTCGTATCTCAAAGTGAACTGCTAACTTTACGCTCCGCACTTTCCAACACGACTCTGTCCACGTACCGTCATTTAAAAAAACAAAATGACGTTACGGCGTTTGCCCCCCTACTACAGTAATCAATTGAGTGACTTTTATTAAAAATGATATCGTTATCCACGACACGGCCAGCCTGACATGTTACACGTCCTCGTGTATTCCAGTATCTGTAACAAAATAACCAACTTAAAGCATCCGCGTACACTCGGCCAACCTGACCATTACAACAACCGAAAGTAAGTTTTTATAACCAAGTAAACTTCTGAATTGTCTAACTAAGCTAAACATGAAAGGTTCCTCTAAGCCTCATAATTATCGTATCTCAATTTATCACATCATCAACGCAATAGATCACATACATCAATAGCCCAGCTGCCCCAGCAGCTAGTGACAATTCTATATTGTCACCCATATCGTCGTCACCTCATGTGACACGACCAACACTTCATCTAGAGTCCCAGACTCCCAGGTCAATCCATGACCACACAATAGTCTCCTCCGAGACCCGGGTCCCCGCCACACCACTAGCTGCCCATCGCCCTCTGAACAACTCACAAGTGGGTTGCAGTTACGACTACAGACTAGTGCGCGCAGTGCGACCCGCGACACGACCAACACTTCATCTAGAGTCCCAGACTCCCAGGTCAATCCATGACCACACAATAGTCTCCTCCGAGACCCGGGTCCCCGCCACACCACTAGCTGCCCATCGCCCTCTGAACAACTCACAAGTGGGTTGCAGTTACGACTACAGACTAGTGCGTGCAGTGCGACCTAGCTATCGTATGTGTTCTATTTGCTGGTTGAGGCATCCTCCTCACCATCTTCTACATCAAGCAAATCTAACTCAACTGGTACATCACTTAGAGGAATCCTTCGTATGCGATCATGGGCGTACTTATACGTTCGATTTCCAGTCAAAGATTTCAATAGGTAACGATTACCATCAAGCAACTCTACAATTTTTAATGGTCCCTTGTATTTTGGGCCCAACTTAGTTTGATTTCTTTCTTCATTTTGAATTAAAACCAAATAAATCACCAACATCAAATTTAACTAATTTAGCTTTACTCCTATCAAATCTAGATTTTTCATAATTAGCACTCTTCGATATTCGTTACCGCTTGCTCTCTTGTCTTATTAATATCAACCTCGCATTCTGAATCGTCTAACGTTAAAAGATTTAATGGTCTAGCTACACGTCCTATCAAAAGCTCAAGTGGACTCGCCCCTGTTACGCGATGGACAGAGGAGTTTAAGGCTAGTTGAACGTCTCTTAGTGCTTCTTGACAAGACCTGTCAGACGTTTCTACGGCCGTAAGCATACTTTTCAAAGTACTCATCGTCCTTTCAACTTGGTTACTTGGCCTCACGACTTGAGACTCACAAAAATCTTTAAATTCTTTACTCGCGAAGCATCTACCCTGGTCTGCAATAATTCAGGAGACAACAAGTACTATACTTTCTCTGCACCCTGCGATGTAGGACACCTAAGCGCATTTCGTAGGTGTTAGCAATATCAGACGGTAATTGACTATTTTTGAGTTTAGTTACAATGGACTGAATCTCTTGATCACGCAACTGTTCTGCCAAAAGCCAATTTTCTGATAAGGTAGCGAGATCAACACGCTTTTGTTAAACCTTTGAGACACTTACGGTATCTGAAGATGGTAAAGCATTTCGGAAAGAAAATCAACATGAGCCATACGACGTCCCTCACGATAATTGATTTGAAAATCAAAAGCTTCCAAAAAGGCCCACCATCGATGTATACGAAGAGTAATGTCAACTTTGTTACGTGCAGCCTTTAACGAAAAACAATCAGTGATAACTACAAAATGCCTACCCTTCAAATAATGCCTAAGGTGCTTCACCGCGTTTACCACAGCTAGAGTTTCCAACTCATAAGAATGGTATTTAGACTCTGCTTTCGTGGTTCGCTTACTAAAGTACTGAACTACTAAAAGCTCACTGTCTACCTTCTGGAATAAAAGAGCACCATAACCAATTGCCCTAGCGTCGGTATGTAATTCAGTTGGAAGTTCAGGATTAAAAATAGTCAACACCGGTTTAGTCGTCAAAGCCGAAATTATCTGCTGTCTTATCTGCTCATGCTCTGGTTTCCACGTGAATTCCTTAGCGAACGTCAGCAAAAATAAAGGAGTCATGAATTGAGAAAAGATAAACTTCCGAAAATACGAGGCAAGGCCAATAAACTGTCGAAGCTGATGAATGCTCTCATGTGGAAGTAATTTAGTCAAAGATTCTATCTTTCTGGAGTTAGGTCTAAGCTCACCAGCAGTAATATCATAGCCTAAAAAATTCGACGCTTCAGGAAGGTACACTTTGAAACGTTTCAAGAAAATCCGGCTTTAGTTGGGGCTTCTAACACTTCACGCAGCCTACAGAGACCCTGCTCCTCAGAACCTGATGGTATCAAAATATCACCCAAGTACAGTACCACATACGAAAAGATCAAATCACCTAAAGCATAGATACCGCTCTTTGAAATACACTAGGCGCGTTCCGTAGTCCGAAAGGCATGGCGAGGTACTCGAACTGACCGTCGGGAGTAATGAAGGCTGTACGTTCAATACTATCAGGATCTTGGATTGGAATTTGATTAAAACCATTAGCACAGTCCAAACGCGTGTAAAAGTTCGCACCAGATAACCTAGCCACTTGATCTGCTATAAGAGGTAACGAGAACCTATCAGGTACAGTATTGGAGTTCAACTCGCGGTAATCTACCACCATACGATCAGAACCGTCACGCTTCCCCACAAGTAAAATTGGACTTGCAAATGGAGACTGACTAGGGCGAATGATATTAACATCCATCAATTCCCTAACCTTAGAACGGACTACCTGCCTTTCGTCTGGACTAAGCATGTAAGGCCTACGATACAGTGCGGTTCGGATCTTGAAGTCTGATTTTTAGTTCACCAGCTGTGACACGAGTGCGGGGCAAACTATCAATAAAAGCGTGAGAGAATTTTTTGAGCAAAGTTAAAAGAGAATCTTTGTTTAGAATATCTGTATCTATAGTCTGTTCATCTATACTTGTCCAAACATGTAAATAAATATGGCGTATGTAAGAAATGTCAATAAAATTAGTGATGGGAAACTTTGTGTGATCTATTCAGAATTGTAAACTAATTGTGGTAACATACATTGTGTGATTTTTGAGAAAAATCGTGATTTGTAATTGACGTCGGTTTGTTTAATATTTGTGACAAGTATAGATGAACAGACCTTACATCATTAAGATAATACACAGGTATAGGCTCATAACTACAAGCTGCAATAAACTTTTGTCTCGAAATGATCAAAGACGAATCAGACATGTTGATTGTAAAAGCCTGTTTTAAAATTTCGCGCCCAACCATTACATCATATTTTAAACAATCGTCAGGTAAAACGTGAAATAAAATCGACAAATTAATATCGTCAATAAGCACGTCGCAAAGAATTTGTTCAGTACTCACTAGGTTAGTGAAACCTATAACTTGTATACGAACAGTTGCGTATGTACGTTCACCATTAAAACTACTGCTAACAAATTGTTTAACAAGAGAGCATTCGGCACCGGAATCGAAATAAAAATAATACGACTCACCGGATAGTTCAAATTGACTACAAACACCTGCCACCTGGCAGCTATCGACGCGTCGCTCGGTGCCGGTGCTGGTCATCCATGCCGATGTCAACTGTACCGCACCAAGCAAGTGGATCAGAATCCGGTTGCTCTGGACTAATCTCCGGCAGAGCTATCTTGGATGACGAGGCTGGGGTTTTGATAGCCTCGATCAACTGCATCATATTCCTCTGCTGAAGCTCAAACATAGGACGCTAGTGAGATTCAGATCCCGCTTCTGATGACGTCGTCAGCGATGGCTGAGCGATAGAGCCGTCGTCATGAGGATTCGGTGGTATAGGGTCCATTTTATAAACGTTTGTAAAAATAATAACACCACGTGCAATTATAACCTCACTTTTCAATCACAAACGCAATACACAATTCAAATAGCACTTTATCACTACACAGTATAACTAGGTACTAATTACGCTAGGCAAACCGACAGTTTCATATTAGACTAGTGCCTCGACTCGTATCTCAAAGTGAACTGCTAACTTTACGCTCCGCACTTTCCAACACGACTCTGTCCACGTACCGTCATTTAAAAAAACAAAATGACGTTACGGCGTTTGCCCCCCTACTACAGTAATCAATTGAGTGACTTTTATTAAAAATGATATCGTTATCCACGACAAGTATGTTTATCAGTTGTCAGGTTGCCATAGTACAGGCTCTGCCTAGTTTGGGACCAGATGGCCGTGTGTGAGTTGTCCCAAGATATTATTAGCATTATATTAAATATTGGAGCGTGAATAAAAACATGGTGAAATTAACAAAAACGATTATAAGTTTCCGAAACGTCAAGCTGATAATTTAATATTAATTCGCGCTGACACTCGTAAAACAGGCTTCCACAAGATGTCTTCCCAGTCCATTAAATAGTTCCCCAACTAATCAAGGAGTAAGACACAAAATCCATAACTTCATTAAAAGCTGCGAAACAATTCGCAAACTCGATTATCATGCCCATAACTGTTCAACGTCTTTTTACGGCCAATAAAGGACATGTTAATATTCAATACGAGGATTTTATAACAAAAGTTTTCTCGTTAGTTTGTACGAAGTTTCCGAACGGATACAAGAATTGGTTCCGTAGCTTGCATAGTGCATGCTTCCAATACCACTTTTTCTGCATTCGCAGTGACATGCGGGTTTTTGCAAACCGGTCACATATTGCCTGCAATACGGCGGACAACAAGTCCAATATAGAAATACCGCCTTAGATGCCAGGTCGGTTTCAGTTTTCGTTGCTGGTAAAGCAAGTAATATTTAAGAAAAATATGCTAACATTATGACTACCTTAAAATGAAAGTACCTACTAAACAAGAATACACAATGAATATTTATATTATTTGTTTATAATACTTCATACACGAAACAGTACATACGCGAACTTAATGCCTGAAGGCAGTTTCTTATAAAGAAAATACATACCCAGAAATAATGTTACATCAGTAACTTGGTCTGTATAAGGTGTTTACAAACATTTAGTTTCAGTTTATAGGATGGTTTCATTAAACTTTACCTCCTGACTAATATTATGAATGTGAAGGTAACTTTGTCTGTGTTACGCAATCACGCCTAAACGCCTAAACGAAATTTGGTACAGAGTAGTCTGGAGCTTCTTTTTGCCGCGACAAAAAAACACGAAACCCACGCAGGCGGATTCGCGGGCTACAGCTAATATGTCTAATACCCCTATTTTTGTGAATATATATGAAAAAAAAAATGATTTATTTGATTATATTTTTGATGTTGCCATGCAATAGACTAAAGAAAAGTAAAACAAAATATTATGCTTTTTATTCAGGTCGTCCTAAATAGATGACACTTATATAAATAAATATGATTATTGCGACGGACTAATATACCGCCAGTTTACCTGTAAGGGCTTATAAGATCACAAAAGGTATGATGAAAAATATTTCAACAATTTCCAAAGAATCTTTTATCGCACACCACACATCCCAACCCATATCATCGAGAATGAAGCCACACGTTATCACAATAGCCACTGAGAATCTTCCAACCCAGCATTCAAATTGGCCTTCATTAATCGCGATAGGTCCCGAAATTTCAACCATTCATTCATTGGACATGCGTAAACCGGGATTAAATATATTGGTCCACAAATTGGGCTTCAATTCTGGAGGCAGTTAGCGTAATCCGTCTTTTTAATTGGTTTTGCTGGGTAGTGTTCAGAATAACAGTTAAGTGAATGTTTGACACTTCTGTGTTTCGTTCAAATTACATTTTTAGGTGTTCCAAAGTTTCGGAGTGGTAAGTTCCGACACGTGGATTTTCAATTTCGAATTCGTTACGTCGGTGTTTTTGAAACTCGTTTAGTTGAACTGTTTGGCTGCTACAAAATTCATAGTCATATAGCCAAATATTTCATGATTCTTATCACGAAATGTTTTTTGGAAACACATTTGTATATGCTTAGTAAAAATAACGTGGTCTAGCGGTTCAATTAACATTTTTTCGCGCACAAGGTTGCAGATTCGAACCCACTACAGGCGAGTACCAATGTGACTTTTTCAAAGTTATATGTATTTTCCTAATTTTCTAGGCATCATTGACAATCGGTGAAGGAAAACATCGTGAGGAAACCTGGATTCCAAAAATTGGAACCTACAATCCCCAACCCGCAGTGAGCCAGACTGGTGATCAATGGTCGTTCCTTCTCTACATGAGAAGAAGCCTGTGCCTAGAAGTGGGCCGGTGTTATTGAATATCATTCAAAGAAATCAGTGTAACCGAAGCTTAGTTTTAATCATTATTTCTAACACTTTTCTTGAATTATATAAGTACTTAATCTGGTAAGTAAGATTGTACACTAACTTTCTCTATTATTTTTTAATGCCATGTGTTCAAATTCTTTGTTGAAAGTCTAAACTCTTTCCATCTACGTCCATATTCAATTCTTCTTGTTTGATCTTCTAATTGTTTTGAATAATTTATTTCACTTGACAAGTAATTAAGAACTTTGTTTCAGAGTACGTTTATGTTAATACTATTTAAATTATGCTGGTTTAAAGTACGTGATCAAAGTTCTTATACGTTGAAACCTTTGCTGAATATGTATAGGATTGTACTGTTGTTTCTATTTGTTTGTTTTACTGATTCTAAAGGGATCAAACTTGTACGAGGTACTTTGTTTATAAATCATAACGGGTTCTTGGTTATTTTCTGTTCCTTGAGTGTTTGGAACTTGACAACGGAAGAAAATTTCGTGTAAGATTTGTTCAAAGGATTTGTTCCTATGTTTGGTTTTATTTTAATTAGATTCACGTGTACTAATTTTAAGTAATATTGTACATGTTAGAAGTTTGTTTTGGAGCAAACGCTTCGTAAGCATTCAAAAGCGTTAAAAGTGTAAGAAAAATAACTAACAGGAAATTAAGATCTTTTTTTAAAAAGCTCACTAGTTATTCGGGTCGCACATTACTAGTATTCTTTTTAACCTCTCGGGGAAAACTAAATGCTTGTGTTACGAGTGGATTCACTTGTGATCGCAAGTCCGATGGTCTAGCCCTTAGGCTAACACCGCTTCGAACACATTCTGTTCAGTATTTTTCTCTATACATATTAAACGAGGTAATAAGGTGCATAAAACTGAACAACTGTCCTCAAGGATCACAGTTTGTAATCTTAAAATGGAAAATGAACTTTTCATACAGTGACAGGTCTCGTGACTTAATAATAATATGTTTGTATGAAAAAATGATTTTGAATTTTAAGATTCCGACCTATGTTTCAGCTGAAAAGTGAAAAGTGTTTCAGTTTTATGCACCTGCTAAACTCATGTTCAAACCACTTTTATTTTGATATATATGAAGACACAATATTAAACTGAAACCATAGGGATTAAAATGTTGGACTGACATCGATTGTCAGAATGCGGTGTGATACATTCAATACAATAACCGCAACAGGAAATTTGTTTTTGAGGTATTTTGCATATTTGGCCCATAGCGAGTTTTACCGACGTTAAATATTGCCAGTAAAACTGCCTATATCATCATGTCGTTCTAAACGAATTTGGACTTGCCATTTTATCTAAACTAAAACTAGTTGTGGAATTTATTTTAGTTTTAATAGAGGTTCGATTTCCAGGTAACAAACAGTTCGTCAGGTAACTTTAACACATTCTCATATGTCTATCTGTCGCTACTTCACACCTTAAAGTGACAGAGATAACATGAGACTTAACGGCAGCTTCAAACAGTATTCGGTTTCATTAGTGTCTTAGTACTTCTTCAACAAAAGCTGGCAATTGATTGCATCCCTATTCCATCGTGACTTACAGGCAAAAATTATATAGGTATGTATAAAGGTGAACTTCTTTTTTTTTTTTTTATCAGACAAACAATTTAATTATAATATTTTAAGGGAACTATTTACTATTAAAATTTATAGTTATGAAACCTATACAAGATGAACTTATATTCCGTTTTAACCAGTCTTTATACTTGCCCTTCGAGAAGCATATTTCCTTTTTCCTGCCGTGATTAATCCGCTAAAGCTAGGCTTCGCTGCCAGTTAAGCATTTTAAGCCAGTCTCAAATGATTTTCTCTTATAATAAATTAAACGAGACTCCTGAATTTTTAATACCTTAATTCAACTTAGCAATTGAGTTAAGATCGCTTTCAATTATGGAATAAGTGGAACATAATAATCTCATACATTATTTTTTTAAAGTTCTTCTGTATTTTCCCATGTTCATTTTGAGACATGTTTTTTATGATAAGCTCTGGATATCCCGTGACTTTAATGTTACAGAAGTATGCTAAATAAAAGATACAAATAAGTAAGTTAATAATTCAACAATTTATTATATTCATTAAAAAAAAGTTTTTGAATACAAAAGGATTATTACAAGTTTAACACATGCGATGAGATCCCTACCCTTTAAACTATCTTATCCAAATATCTTGATTTTATCCAATTTTAGTTATAATAATATTGGCCTATAAATGTCCCACTGCTGGGCACAGGCCTCTTCTCATTGATCACCACGCAAGCTCACTACGATTTTGCGTTTTTAGATTCATATTTTTTGGAATCCAGGTTTCTTTACCATGTTTTCCTTCAACGATTGTCAATAATTTCTGAGAATAATGAAGGAAGTACTTAAAACTTTAAAAATGTCAAATTGGTACTTGCAGGATTGCAACCTGCAACTTTGTGCACAAATCCATTCATTGAACTGCTAGTCCTCTACGACATTTGCGACTTTGCGACACTAGATCTAAGTTCTTTCAAAAAGTTTTCACCGATGACGTCACAAACTACTCAAATAATAAAATAAAATCTGTAGGGTAATATAGTTACTAACCTATAATATTCCACCTTCATAATTAACTAAAAAGAAACTAGTTAGAATAGGATTTTAGGGTTATCAAGATTAGTATGATTACAGCGACAGTTCTGAATATAGATGACGTCACTACCATGCTTGCAAAATTACGAATGTAGCTAAAACTCAACATAAACGACATGCTGATGCTGTGAAATTATACAAAAGCGATGAAAAAAGGAAAACACGCCCCAAATTGCCGCTTTTTAGCTGAATATTAAAATGGGGTAAGCACAAAGGAAGGTAATCCATTTACGTAATTTTATTTTGAGTTCGCATAACCGAACTGTCATTCCATGTGACGCTGTACAAATGAACTGAAGGTGACTTGCGTTACCCAATGATGGATTTTTAAATGTTAGCGACACAGTAATGGGGTTAGGGTAATTTATGGGCGGGCTCAAATACTTAGAGTACCTGTTTATGTATGGGAAGTTCGATAATTTATGAAAAGAGGTTGGCTGTTCACAAGGTATTTTATCCGTCGTTTAACTTGAAAGGCTGTGTAGTAGGTATTCAAAGAAATATGGAACCCAACGACCTGGGCTTTTCCTAAGCTATGTTTGGCTGTATAGTAGTTTAATCAAAGAAATATGGAACCCATCTTATCTGGCCTTTTCCTAAGATATGTTGGGCGGCAGTCTTACTGGATTTAGCAGAATTCCATGTTTTACATAGAGACTGACTGTCTATCTGATCTCCACAACCTACTGGCTGGCTATTACGGTTACTCATTGAAGGATTGGTTGTCAGAATTGTAATGCCTTATCGACTGTCAAAGATAACTGTATGACAGTGGGTACTATATGCTTTCCGAGGCACGGAGGGTTCTCGTTCTCGTTACATAGGTACACTTTAGTGCAGTGAATAAGTAAAACAAATACTTAACGTAGCTTTTTCTCAAGCTATGTTGGGTCGGCTTCCAGTCTTACCAGAAAAATAATATAAACATAATACAAAAAAAACTAGGCACTGAATTTTCAAGCCACAGGAAAAATAAACTCAATCCAGTTATTAATTCAGTTTGCGAACTGCTAAAAGATTCCCATCAAAAACTACTTCTATAGCTAAGTGAGTGAAATCATAAAACAATAAGCCAGTTATAATAAACGGGAAACAATTTATAAACTTGAACCGGGGAACATTCAAATCTGCTCTAGTGCGCACCGACTTTTCAAAGTCACTGCCCGTAATTCATATTTCTGCAATCTTTGTAAGAATTTCTTCCTTAAGAGTGTTTTAAGAATATTTTCCATCTCCTAGTTCACAGAGTTCCATTAGAATTTAGTTTTGTAGATTGTGGACTGCTTGCTTAACCTATTTAACTCATTACTACGGCTAGCTGCTGTTTATACTACGCTCGGATAAAATTAACAGTAACTTCTCAATTTAAACTATATTAAAATTATTTTATAAGAACTGTTTGTTAGCTTTTTACATAATTTTTCAAAAGAAAATATGTCCACGCAAATAAAATACGCAAGAATGATGACATAAATCGCAATGGTTCTCGTGGGTGATGTATTTCCAAAGTAAAGTTAGGCGAAGCAGTCAAGTTCTGCACTCAGGCTAACTAAAGTAGATAGAGAAAGTCTTCAAAAAATAAAAATATAATTCCAAGGAGAACATTAACGCTAATTTTGTCTATTGAAATCACCTGGGTGAGATGTTTCCGATGTGAAATCAGAAGACTCAAAAAGGCACTTTCTTCAACTGGGTGATATCACCTAGAATATACCATGCGGAATGCGGATATTATACCCCCATTGACATTTAAAAAAGCTGGTTAGGTATAACGTGTAACATTACCATGTGAAAAAAACGTATCATAGAGAACGTAGAGGAGATGTCATGAACAATAAAAATGTAACAATATTCGATAAAATTTTGGACAAATATCAGTTAGGTATAATACCTATAATGTAGAGGACAATAATTGTCCTCTACATTATAAAACTTATAGTTTTGTTTACGCTCATAAATGACAAAGGTCTTATTTCAAAGGTCAAGGCCATTGTCGGTTCATTAGTTCCGAAATTCATGAAGTTTGACGCTATTAAATTTGTCATGACAGAGCAAAAAAATATTTTTATTTTAATAAATAAAGCAGGAGTCTAGGCTGAGCCTTAAATAATTTATATCAGGCACACTGACAGTTAAAATATTTTCATATTTAGTGTAAAAATGTTTCAAAAAATAAAACTACACTTTGACCAAATTAAAAGAGCAATACTAAATTTTTTTTGAGCTACGATGCTCTTGACTCGGGTCTGGTTCATTCAGGTCTGAAATGTTTCCTAAAAAAAAAAAATTAAAACGGATATACGTTTTAAAATCATGTGTGGAAACATCGTATTCAGACGAAAACAACATCTTGAAATACACGGCAATTACACTGAAATCCATTATTTATTATTCTTAATAATACTAATGTTGTATCTTCAATATTCCCTTTGATATAACAGATGTAAGCTCCAATAAATGTTTATAGCCTGGGCTCTTATTTCAATGGAAACGAAAATCTTACTAATCACGTTGAATGAACTCCGTACTTTGATTTCAATCTTCAATGGAATTTAAATAATGAATTCAACCGAACATTATTCGTGTATTAATTAGCATTCAAAGATTTTGACGACTCTATGGACATTATCATCAGCCTAGCCTATTCCCAAGGCTGGGCTAGGCAAGGCTGCTGGGGTCGGCCTTCAGTCTTACCAGATTTAGCTGAAGCCATATTTTACATGAAGCGACTGCTTATCTGACCTCCACAACCCATCGCTAGGAAATACAGTATTCCATAGTAAAACTGGTTGTCAGAATTGTAATGACTTAACGGCTGACAAAGTTTACTGTGTTACAGTTGGGAACAAAAGCTTAACGTGCTCTCCGAGGCATGGATATGTCTACAAATGGTCACCCATTCAAGGACCAACGCGGATTAACCTTTATTATCGGTCAAACCGTACTGCTTACACTTAGCCACGCGCCCCTCCCTCCTTTGACGAATCGATGGAGATCGTAGTGATATTAAAGTGAGTTGTCACAGCAGTCAGTGTCTTTTTCTTCTGCCTAGTCTTTACCCAAGCTATGTGGAGGTCGCTTCCAGTCTTACCTGATTGAGGCGAATACTGTATTTTACATACAGCAACTGCCTATCTGACCTTCACAACCGATTTTGGTCTGTATCACAAGCATATCTCATGTAAAGACTGGCTGACAGAGTTGTTATGACTTAACGGCTGGTAACCACCGGATTGATCACCATATTGTAGTAGGCTTAAAATGCTTTCTGAGGAGTGGTCACGGTATGTTTTCAAACGGCACCCACCCATCCATAGACCAACCGCGGTGATCGCGGCTACCAATATGACTTACGATGTGATTTTTATAAGAAATTATATTATTAGTAATTCATTACATTAAATAATAATAATTATTATTTAACAGTTTATGAACACACTAAATTAAGTTAAATATGGAAGAAGAAAATGCTTATTTCTTATTGAAATCTCTTCCAACAGACCTGCGAAAGGACTGATTCATGAAACACATAGTTTTATCTATGTGCAAAAATAAGTTGAGGAAAGATTAGTAAAGTTAAGTACCCAATATAAATATAAAACAAGTATTATACTAATGTGGCATTATTTATGACTATACAAAAGAACCTATAAAGGGAAATATAATGGCCTGAATTTTTATCCATATAACACGATAACACAATATAAAATGCTTTTCTCCATTTTAAAACAAAAATACGTAAAAGTTTATTGGAAAATAAAGCTGAAAGATTCAACGCCAGCGTCTATTTTTATTCTGAGTAAAAGTTAATATAAATAAAATTTTAGGTGAGATGAATTTGCAGTAACTGAAAACGGTTTTGATATACCTGACAAAATTTAATACCACTATAAGCAACACAGCCCTAATAATTTTCAGAGCTTTATTTCCTAGACACGGTGACACCCCTGCCCTGCCAAACAACGTTACACCACACCGAAATATTACAATTTCAACTTTATATCCTTAACAACAAGAGCGATACAAGCTGTAGGACAGAATTTGCAATTCATTATTTGACAAACGATAGAAGAGTGACTTGCAAATTTTATCGTGGATTTTTATTTTGCATCTTCACCCGAGTTGACAAAGAACGCAACGATAAATTGCAAAAGGGGTAGGTAAGGTATTTTTCTATTTAAAAGGAATTTCTTATTTACTGGCGCAGTGCATTGTTCGTGTATTATTAGTATGTGAATTTGGTTCCACGATGAGTTAATTGTATGTCCTTTGATGTTCTGTAGCCAAAGTCTCATTCAACATTGGTATTTATTAATGAAATTTCTGACTGATTCTCAACCGGGACAAATCTTTGTGATATTATGAGTATGTTAATTTGTTCTGTGGTTCGGTGTAATTTATCTGTATATAGTTATAAATATATAAGTAGGTATGTTTATCAGTTGTCTGGTTGCCATAGTACAGGCTCTGCCTAGTTTGGATCAGATGGCCGAGTTTGAGATATCCCAAGATATTTATTTATTTAGATTATTTTTAAAAATAAAGGTTATGAAACAATTAGTAGGTACGGAATACTAAAAGCAAAATAAACATTAACTTTTGATTTCCGAACAACAAATTTTACTTCAAGTGAAAATAGACATCGTATTCTGAACGCTTTGAATACTGAAATTCAACGCGATAAAAATATTCTTACCGTATTACGAAGAAACGTCTGGAATCCGTGAATTCTGTAAGTGAATATTGAAAGATACATAACTTAGAAACGTGTCGAAGTTACACTTGTATTTTTATTGCATTTCGCGAATGTATTCGATAGAAGAAATTACAAATTGGACGCTACAGTATAAGAACCTAGATTATGTTAGAGCACTGGGTGTTCCTTACTTGAATATTTTTCAGATTGTCATTAATCTTATGTGTACTGTATACCTTTTTCTTTTATTTTTTTGGGGTGAAAAGTTAATGCTTTCAACCCACGCCGGGGACACGACGTGGGTATATGTCGGACTTTCACCAAAAACACCCCGGTTCCGTCTCTGGCTTGACCGGAGTCGTGGGATCTCCGACTGATTTTGTATTACCTAAAGCCTTTAAAGAAATATCCTTAGATACACAGTCTCAAACAAAGGTAGCTGTCAAAACTATCTCTAATGCCTCTTCGGTGATAATAGTTTTGAAATGATACATACCTATTATTTTGCAAAATTTAACCTTATTTGCATGGTATAAAGTTGATTTTGCGATACGCGACTTTTTTAAATGACTGCGTTTCAGTGGTGTTGTTTGAGGACACCTTTGAGATACTGACTGAATAGCTTGGGTTTTTTCTATATCGCTACCTGCAACACAAGAGTTCGATCTTTAAAGCAAGAAACAAAACAAAATCGTTATACTTGTTATCAAGCTGCATTATCACTTTCTCCATTTCATTGGCAATATCATAAGTCACTTTAATGAAACTCTTACAAGTAATACTAGAAGATAAGCACGTAATAAAGTATATTTTTACGTCAAAATCATCGTGATAACGGCCTACTTACCCTACGTTAAGCTTAAACAGTCTGACGAAAATTGATCTGTGGAGGTTTCCAGCAAACTTGAGATGGAAATTTTGAAATTAATGTTAAACTTACAGTCTCGTAATCTCGCGCAAGGGCAAAATGTAACACCTCCTAGAATAGTCTGTCCCTTCATATTAAGCCGGCCTTTTGCCTCGGGATTATATGGCCGTAGTAACTGAGGTCTTAGCGCTTTAAACACTCCTCGTTGCAGGAATGGTGTGAGGAGACGTGTATTGATTAAATCATCGAGTTACTCCATAATGTTATTTGAACATAAGGTGTTTCATTCCGCATGGCTTTGAATATAGCTTTTAGTATACTTATCATAGGTATTATTTTGTTTTGTGCCGCCGTATCGGTTTGTGACTGGTTTGAATAAATGCACAATATGGGATCTTAATAACTTCTAATGCAGTTACTCTAATGGTGTATAGAACTTCACTATATACAGGCGTCATGTCGTGGTGGCCCAGCGGTTCAATGACCGGATTCGTATGCACATGGTTGCAGGTTCGATCCCACACAAGTAACAATGTTACTTTTCCAAAGTTATATGTACTTTCTTATATTTTCTTAGACTCCACTGAGTGAAGGAAAACATCGTGAGGAGTACTGGATTCCAAAAATAAAAATCAGTAACGCCAACCCGCAATGAGCAAGCGTGGTGATCAATGCTCATTCCTTCTCTATATGGGAAGAGGTCTGTGCTCAGGAGTGGAATATTTATAGGCCGGTATCATACACAGGCATAATATTATTGTCTATGGATAATTATGAGTATTGATCAATACGCTTGCTCATTGCGGGTTGGCGTTACAGATTTTTATTCTTGCAATCCAGGTTTCCTCACGATTTTTTCCTTCACCTCTTAGAAAATTTTCTCGAAAGTACATAATAATATGTATGTAGTGGAAGATACCGCTTTTCTAAAAATATTTCAATACCATCAAAAGAAAAACACTCACGCTCAATTACAATAATGGGCATCAGTAATTTTGATGCGAACGTTAGTGAAAAGGGTGATCATTAGAGTATGAATGAGACAATCTATAGGTAGGACTGAAGTGTTGCTGATAATATATAATAAATAAAAATAATAAAAGTGAACAACATCACATACATTACTCCTTTGTTGTGTGTGTACATAAATAAAAAAAAATAGATAAATATATAGATAAATACATAAATAAATTCATTGCTCCGAATCCAAAGTAAGTAGCTAAAGCACTTGTGTTATGGAATCAGAGACAATGAAGGTACTACAAACACCCAGACCAGAGACAATGTAGAAAAGTGTCTTTCTACATTGACCCGTCCGGGGATCGAACCCGGGACCTAGAGCTGGCGACACCTTGAAAACCGGTGTGTACGCCACTCGACCACGAAGGTCGTCGAATTAGATATATTTATTGTAAGGTTAACTTTAGTGTCTTTATTAGTGTCCTTAATTGTAGCATGCTATTCGTACACACAAAAATTTGCCCAATGACGGCTAAATGTGTTTTCTATATTTAATCCAATTGAAATATTTAGTGAAACTTGAGCATTCGTTCTTGGTTCGTCATTAGTGTCAAAATCAATTTATTTTTACAAGGAGAAAACTAGTCAACTATTTTGAAGCAAAGCGCGTGCAGAGAGATATTATGCGTGTTGATTGTATATACTTTTAATGAACGGAATTAAATGCTAGAAACGATTGGTTTCAAGTAGTTTTTTAATGTTTTGTTATAGTTTTCTAGTAGTTTCACCAGGCAAGCGTAGCTAGGAGCTTAGCTTCAATAAAAAAATATGTGAAAATTTTACTTGGTCATAATAATACTCTGAGGTGGCTCCTTTCAATATGCTCGAGTAAACATTTCTCGCAATTTGTTTACATTACATTACAATAATATTGTGATCCGTTTTATTTTGCGAAGATGTAAGGTCTTTGTATAGTATTGATTTGGAAAAAGCCTCTCAAACACTTCAAAGACCTTTGTTGCGTCAAAGAATGTAGATAAAGACTAGGTATTATTGAATTTAATGATTGAATGTTTTTCAAATATAACAATTTTGTGCAAATAACGTTTACGCACAAAATATTTGTAGAAGAATACAGTTAAAAGATGTTTAACAATTTAAAAGTAATTGATTGCTCTCACTTGTTACAATTATCTTAAAGGTATGCTTAACAATGGAGCAGATGAGTCCTTGACTGGGGACCACGAACCGGCAATTGTGACCAGATGGACTGATGACCTGAAAAAAGGTAGCAGAAAAAGTAGAGTTGGACTGGATGCGGAAGGCTTTGGACTTTGGAGAGGTCTAGTCCAGCAGTGGACTGCGGTAGGCCAAGTTAATGCATTTAACCGTAACTCGTTTTAAAACAGTCATATTAAAATTATAAGCGGACAATGGCCCCTGAACTAAGCCGTCGGAGCCCCTAAATGAGCCCCTATTTCTTGGAGGCCTGAGTGATGGAGAGTTCTTATCGTTATCTTTCATAGTGGGTTACGTTTAAATGTGAAGTATAGTCTTTTTGTGATTAGTTTTTTTTTATTTGTGCCAATTTGTTAGAACATTTCTGCCAGCTTCACAGTCGTGAGAATTGCATAAATGACAAATTTATCAGAAATTACCATACCAAACGTTACTATTCTATGTCCTTTACCAAGTACAACGGTCTCAAAATATATAGGTACTCATGCCAAATTCACGTTACCATTTGGATTTCGAAACAAAGCAATTTGAATTTAGAACCGCCACGGGTTGGCTAGACCGGTAGCACTCGATGTCGCTGTTGTTTATGCTCCAAGTGACGAATTAGCGAATTCGTACAGGAGGCGACTCAAGTCTTGAATTGCTGACGACTTGGGGGTAATTCTCTAAGTCAAAATAAAACATAACGTGGCATAACGCAGATTATAGTTGAAGAGCGTCGGTCAACAAATCTTTTCTGTGTTCTGAAAGTCACCGGGTAGTGTTAGTATATACGTTTTAGGCCATTTAGCAGATTTTTACCTAAATTTATAGTAAGTGGAAAGACATAACAGCAGGTTAACTGCTTAGTCTTAGCGAATAAGGCCCCTTAAGTCTCCAACAAAGCGTGCATTGTATGAACATCTATTAGTTTGTTTAGCGGTAGCCGCTTAGAGACTTAAATTATCGGGTATCAGAGACTTACATTGCATCATGTACGAAGGGCCTAAGCCTACATGCAAACAGAATTTAGGTACCAACCTTCATGCTATTTATTACCATGAGTGACTTTTCACCGTTTGTAGAAAATTTACGCAATGCTTGAAAGAAATATTTCCTTCAGATTTATGTGTTTCACTTCATAACGCTAGAAATATTTTGCTTTGCAACAAAGGGTTGAAAATAATCAGAGTGATTTAACTGGCTTTAATTATACCTTCAGTTGGGTAGTAAATATTTTTTGTTGGACACGTCAACATGACGTACACTAAGTAGGTTTTATACTAAAAACAAAAATAAAAATAGGTATACCCTTTAAATAATTAATAGCTATTTTTGACATCGGGTTATCAAGATAATGAAATGCCACGTAATGTTTCTGTTTATAAATAAGTTCTATAATTATCTCCTGGTATTAAACACACAACAAGGCGTGTCACCAACACCTCATTTGCGTAAATAATTAAGACCCTTCAAAATTACTTCCGACTTGAATTTAATAAAAACTTTGAGTAATCTTTAACTCGTGGTGCTAAGGTTTAAAATGGCTTAAGAAAGTATTTTATCATAAGTACCTACAAAAACACTAATGTTAGTGAAAAAACAAACAATTCTTTTCACACGTAATACTAGTTAAAAAGATAATTAGGAACGTATTATACCTTCCCCCTTAGACGAGGAACATTTCTACAATCGTTAACGCTGATCGAATCGCTCATAATATTATGTTGAAAGTGAAAAGTCTAAGTCACGTGACTTATCGAAGGGAAATGTCATTTTCATTTTCTATCATTGTTAACGCTTGTAGAAGTGTACCTTGTCCAAGGGGGCTGGTCATCGCTATGCAAACCATTACTATGGACCTCGGTTTTACTCGCATTAGTAGGTTCTGTTCCCGAGAAACATGTAATCCAACTGTTTTCTGTCGCATTCTCACACACACTTTTCATATTTTAAGAAATATTTCGTGTTTTTTTTTTCTGTAGAAATCTTGTCCTGACAATAGTAACAATAATATTTTTTTTTATTTTGATTTTAAGACTACATATCCGTACCAAATTTCATTTAAATCCGTTTTTTAGTTTAGGCGTGATTTCTTAACACCACGACAGAGTTACTTTCACATTTTTTAATATAAATAAGGAGTGGAACAAAAGGGGCTCCTTTATATTTTTATAATTAATTAAAAAATATTTTTTGCTAAATAGGTAATAGCTGAATAATATGACTTATATAATATCACGGCTCCATTGGCAATCGAATAACCTGTGTGGTACGTACATTTGTACGTACTACACTGCGTCATTTGTACCAGTCTGCTATTAATGATTAACGATTTTGATGCGATACAAGTTGATGTTCAGGCGATGTAAAAAGGTGTATCGTTTATTACGTCTATCAAAAATCCATAGTTTTTAAGCTAGGAAAAGTGATTACTAATAGAATAAGGTTTTTTTTTTCATGATAAGGTTAACGTATTAAACTAAAGAAAGGAATCTCGATTGACATCTTTATAACTGCTGAGTCATTCGAAGTAAATTCAAGGGCATTATTAGAAACTAAGCAGTCGCACGCAAACCTTTGTTCTGATAAATAGATTAACTTTTTAGATTTGTGCTAAATAAATATTATTTACAAAATGTCTAATTTTCTACCAATTTTTTTAGTAGACTCTTGTCCTATAATTTCAAAATAAATAATTTAATTCACATATACGTCATTCTTTAAAAAAATACTTTGCATAAATACTCATAGCTCTAAAATCAGTAAATCTTGCTAGTTAAGCCAGTAATTAGATACGTTTGTGTATAGCTAAATAATTCAGAGACAAGAACATCCTACAAGGAGAATGATAAATGATTTGCATCAGTCGTGTGGGACAAAATGAAGTAACTAATGGTACTATGAAATGAATAATTTAGTTGACTGTCAAACAAACATTTCTTGTTTTACTTACTACTACCAATTTTTTTAGTAGACTCTTGTCCTATAATTTCAAAATAAATAATTTAATTCACATATACGTCATTCTTTAAAAAAATACTTTGCATAAATACGTAAGTGACATAATTATAAATCAAACTTGTTGCAAAAACCAAGATGTTTATTTCGGGAGCGCAAAGTCGCAAATTACTTATATTTTCCTTTAATTTCCTGTTTAGCATGAAAACTCAATTAAAATTACAATAAAAATGTCTTGGAAATACTAGGAAGCTTCCCACAACGCTGTTTCTTAAACGATAAGGTATAAATATGATGGGCAGACGGTGAGCGAAGTGGATACATAATTAGTTTACGTCTGAGAAAAGGAATTTTATTAATCTGGAAAATACTTCAGATTTTTCTTGATATATAATACCTATATCTCTATTGATAACAGTTTTGCTTATGGTTGATTTTTTATTAAAATGCCTACTTATAAAACTTATACAATAGGCACAATAAATGTCTCAGAACGAGGCAGTTATAAACTCTTATCAATCATAAATGAATAGACTATTTAAAAAGATAAAAAATAGGTAACATAGTGAACATTTTGTTTTTTTTGGAGCAGCATTGAGCGTTATTATAAAACACAGCCTACATTATGTTAAATAGCAAGTTTCGTTTAGTTTTTTTAAGTATGCAATTTCAAAGTGATTTCACTTTACATAACGTGTCATACCCGGATAAGCGTCCCATCTAGTAAACAAACAACAACAAACTAAACCGATCGATAAAAGCTACGACAAGTTGCACTAGATAGAACATTTTCTTTGGTGGAGCTTGAACGTGGAAGGTTCAGGTGTTTTGTCAGATGCATTCACTGTGATCGCGCCCCAATGTTGCCTTGTCGTTGTCGCCGTGTCCCCGTGTCGCTTGTACTCAGTCGTCGCACCCAATTTGCTTATGTAAATACGCAGTTTCCGTACTGACCTGAATAATTCATTGCCCAACGTGAACGTTTGACTCCCGCCAGTTTTGAAAATCAACAGAAAACGGAACGTCTACACAAATACAAAGGAGTCAAAATTATAAAACTTTCTTTGAAATTAGAATTCGAAACGTCCTGCGGGTACTTCTCATTTGTGCGTTTGTTTATCTTCAATTTGAATTTGGAAATTGTTTTTGACCTGTACTCGCAGATAAATAACTTTTTAATAAATTGCAACTTTATTGGTAAACTCGGATTCGTTATTTGTATTCCATGTAAGCTGTTTCGTATTTCGAATGTTTATTAAAATTTTCATTTTATTTTGCTTGCAGTTATTACGGCTGTGAACGTGTTTCTTTTATTCAGCTTGCTTTATTCCTAGAATATTTGTTTTATTGAAGATGTGACTTACTCAACGACTATGTTTTTCCGTTTTTCAACTGAAGCTTACAGTATTTATTTTTGCCTGACAATGCAGTTTTTTTCTTTACATAGCTTATGTAAGCCCAAAATATAAGTTTGTATTTTATTCTAATACTGAGAACACTCATACCCACGTACTTCAGAACTTTACAATTAATGACATCACAAATACTATTAATAATTATTGCTATTTTATTTATTTCACTTCAATACGAAAATCCCTCATTTGATTAGGAGTTATTTTAATTATGCTAGAACAATTTATTTAGGCTTATTTTATAAATATGGCATTAGGAAGAAGAGCAATAAAAAGTTATCTTACCCAAACAACCAAAACACATTTTAAAATCAACGGTTATTTACTTCGAAATTCAATTCTCACTACATAAACAAAAACAAATTCCATAACAACACTAACATTCTAAATTCGAAATACAAACGAATTTAGCATTTTGTCTGCACGAAAGTTTTGTACAAAACGAGCGTTTAAATTGGCGCCGAAACAGATTCGCAACATCATTCGTTCTGAATATTGGCATCACGTAGAGAAAGCCCTTAGGGGGATTGCAATACGAGCCAAGGGGTTCGAGAAAATAAAATCGCTGCCTCCACTAGCATCCCCAGACGACTCTATACAGGTACCTTAGTAAATTGGACCTTTAAAAATACGACATATTGTACTCATTTTTCGGTTAGATTGTTTTGTTTCAATATTGAAAGTGCTGGATAAATTATCCTTTAAAATTTCCAAACAGTAAGGAGCTTGACTTTAGTCCTTATTTTCACGTTTAAAGAATTACTATCGAATAAATAAACTTCGTGTTATGTATTTGAGCGTTTTATAATTATTAGTGTGGTAGTTTTGGAATTGTAAAATAACGGTGAAAATTGCAGTTCAAACATTATATTTTTGGTTTGAAAATATGTTTTCATCTAAAACATACATGCACTAAGACATCACTGTAAACATAAATACACAGTAATAATAAATTTATTCTTATTCTTAGCTTAAGTATTACCTACATATCAAAAAAGGTTTTAATAGTAATTTACATGTTTGGTAAACAAATCATTGTTACCATCCGTAACAATACAAAAAACTTCGCAGCATACGCTCATAAAAACGAAATTCAATGTCAATGGTTCACCCCTAGATGATAACCGTTAGCTATATTTCCAACTACAATTCATAAGCTTTAAAATCAGTAAATCTTGCTAGTTAAGCCAGTAATTAGATACGTTTGTGTATAGCTAAATAATTCAGAGACAAGAACATCCTACAAGGAGAATGATAAATGATTTGCATGAGTCGTGTGGGATAAAATGATGTAACTAATGGTACTATGAAATGAATAATTTAGTTGACTGTCAAACAAACATTTCTTGTTTTACTTACTATTTAGCCTAGTTAAGTAAACATGGTATTCACATTTATTTAGCTAAATTGTGCACCGGTATTTTAAATTAATAACATTTTTATGATTCGTTTGTCGCTCTTATTCAGCTAAATCCGGTAAGATAAAAAGCCGACCCCCATATTGCTTGGAAAAAGTTAGGCTGATGATGAAGTTACGGTTAAAAAGATAAATGATCTAGAAATCTACGAACAAATTTTAATATAAACCGCATAAAAAAGTGTTATAGTCCAATAGTTATAAGATACAAATTCTTTAAAAAGGGTCAAACATAATCTTAGCTTCAAAGAATTAAAATAAAATTCATAAAATGCAGAGGCAAGACGAAGACGCAGTCAACAACTAGTGACCATGATATAATTATTTAATTAGTAAGTTTTCCTGTTGTTGATAATCTACTTTGTTGAAAACCTTCCTTCAAAACACATAAGAAAGTTGTAAAAATGTTTAAATTTTAGCTCTTGTACTGAAAATTTAATCCAAAATACATAAGTCTTTTGTTTACTTTGAGTAAATTCCTGTTTAAGTCACCGGTGCTATGCTGTAAATGGTGGAACACTTTGTAAGCAAAGGAAGGATACGGCTACATGTGTGTGTTACAAAGGAACAATACCTTACGGTTAGCGCTGCCTCCAATGTTTAGGGGCAACTTTAGTTCTATTTTGTTGCACTTTTTGTTGCATGTTTTACATTGATGAAACGTCTTAATATGTGTAGGATTATGAATAAAGTTGCGATGCGATTGTGTTTTGTTTTAAACACGGACATTTTGAAAAACGAATTATTTTAGTGGCCAGTAGATTTAAAAAGTGTTGTTGCGTAATCATATCTCATTTCTAAGTTTTTCACGGCTAGATATGAGACCTTTATATTTACGTTATTTTCAGACTACCTTAAAACCGGTAAGACCCTTTTTAGTACCTATGAAATTAGTATGATCATTTTCTTTCATAGCCAATGTTTATAATTAATTTAATAGTAAGTATAGGTTTAGCAAACACATGGCCACACTTAATCAAACTTTATTTCTTTAGAATCATGCAGTTGGTATGAAAATTCAAAACGAAACACTTTCTACGGGCAATGCTACCAATTTGCTTATGTAAATACAGAACCATAGTGTTGAATAATACAAAACACAAACACCTTCGTGGAAAATCAACCGACTCCTTTGTGAATCATATATGGAAGTAGTCCTTCAGGTCGCAGTTCCTTGGTCTTTTCCTTGGCTCCTATTATTATTTAAGGCGTATATTTACCTACACCTTAAATAGAAGTGTCTCGATGGCCTAGCGGTTAATTATATGTATGTATGTAGCCAAGTACCAATATGACTTTTACAAGTTATGTACTTTCTTAATTATTCTAAGACATTATTGACAATCGGTGAAGAATAACATCGTAAGGAAACGTGGATTCCTTAAATTTGAATTTGAAATCGCCAACCAGCAATAAGCAAGCGTGGTTATCAATGCTCGCTCCTTCTCTATTCGATGTGCCAGCCAGCAGTTGGACTTTTATAGGCCGGTAGATAGTATTATTATTATGTCTTACTATTTTATTTTTATTTTTTTAAAACGATGATTTCCGCCCTTAGGAATTTAATCCTTGTGTCGCGGGGATTTCACAAACATTCAAATCACATGCACAAAGAACATCCAGACTTGGAACAAGCATTTGTGGATCACACAAATGCTTATCCCATGCGGGGGTCGATCCCGCAGCATTCCGCACACAGTGGTAATTAGCATGGTGACCTATAGGTTACCACGCGGTGGTGGTATACCACTCGGCTATCTGTGCAGTCAGTTGTATTGACGACAACCGTGGTCGAAAGGCGCACTCACCGGTTTTAAAGGACGGATCAACGTCTTAAACTATTCTTAACTTTATTGTATTGTGAACATCATCCTTATGACAACAAAGTTGTAAAAGCACATCGATTTAAAATCATTTTTACAGAGTATACAAATCCAAAAACCGTACCACTAATAGATTTTTTAAATTGTTCGATCAATCAGTTCGAATATTTACTGAAATGGAGTCAGTTAGACCACCAGTCTACCCAATCATTCGCCATTCTCTTGTTTCGATTGCGCCGATAAATTGGATTCCACGTCAAAGACTACCGTTTCAATGATTCAGATTTTGCAACTACACGCGTTTTATTCCTATTCAATACCGGAGGGAAGCATAGATAATTTTTAATCAGATCAGGCCATAACGTTAATTTCTGTTGATTTGTTCTATTATTTTGAATGAAACTTTTATTATTAAATAACTAGTTTTGCCGTATTCTGAAAAAAATCACTCTTTCCACACAACGTGCAACCTGTTTATATACACAATAAAATTTAATTTTAACACTTCATATTAAAAAAATTCGATAAAAATCACTTTGACACGAGATTTTTATATACATACTAGCTGCGCCCTGTGGTGCTACCCGCGGTTTACGGCAACTTAATATTTTAGGATGAAAAGAGCCCTATGTTATCCAGGTCCATCCAGGGTGTTAGGTAGCTCCATATCAAGTTTCATTGAAATTGGTACAGCCGTTTTAGAGTTTAGAGGTAACAAACATACACACACACTCACAAAATTTTGCTATAAAATATACTGGGTTTCAGCTTTATAGTATTATTATCAAAGTGATATAGATATTGGACTTGTATAGATCAAGACATACAAACAAAGATCTCTGAATTTGTACAAGTGAGTATGTATAACAAAATGGAAGAGTGCTATTGTATTTTTGCTCCTACGTTTTCGATATTACTTTTTCAAGTTGATAGCAATAATCAATTATTCAGTTTTTATAACAGAAGAGTCCGTATTCGAGCGGATTCGTAAGCACATAAAGGTACAATAAAAGACCTAAAAAATTGAAACGCTAACATTATGGTTGTGATATTTGATTTCGTTCAACTTTAAGTACTTTTGGGAATTGTTGACTGAAAAGAAAACCTCTTAAGAAGTACGGCCGAAGTAAAATTTATCCTCGTACCAAACATTAAGTCATATCATATTGGTTTATCGCTGTTTGTACAGGCTTCATAAAGGTCAGTTTCTCATATCGTAGCCCGTTTACTGGATTTGAAATGTCCACAACGGTTTCACCAAGTTATGGAACAATGAGATTTTTTAGCGAACATTGAATATTTTTAAATTAATATTCCGTATATGAAATTTTGAAGATGATGACTTGTGGGAATTTATTACCTGCTGCTATTGTATGTTTTAATTATGTGCATACGAACTAAGGGATGTATTGAAAGACTAGCTGTACCCGCGACGTTGTTTCATAACATAGTTTCCAAAAATTATAATCTCCGCAATGAGCAAGCGAGGTGATCAATGCTCATTCCTTCTCTTTATGGCTAGAGGCCTGTGCCCATCAGAGGGCCATTTATAAGTCGGTATAGCTGAGAGTAGAGCGGCATCATGACGCCAAAGTAAAGCGGCGTCGCGACGCTATAGCTGAGATGCGTCGAAACGCAATAGCAGAGAGGCGTCGCGACGCCATATCAAAGCGGTTCGTGACGCTTTAATTGAGCGGCGTTGGAACGCTATAACTGAGAGACTTAGCGACGCTTTTTATAAGCGGAGCGGCGTCGCGACGACATATTAGAATGGCGTCATAGCTGAGAGACATCGCGTTATTCTTATATTCGCTCTCTATCTCTCTATCTATCCCCGAAAATTGTGGACAAATTCGAGTTTTTTGTTGTTAGTAGTATTAGTTGTAAGTACTAAGTTGATCATTTGATAGCCTATTAATTTATGAATAAATGTGTTTTGAAACCATTCGTTACCATATTATATTTTCACTAGGTATTGTTGAGTTAACTCGGAATAAAAAGAATGGGCCTTAGTCATGTAAAAATAACACACGCTTGTATTATTTTTGACAAACCACCGAATGTCTCTCTGTATTTCTCTATTCCCATAATCCATAAACCCATATTTATTTTTATTGACTCAACTTAACATAACTTCCGGTTCTCATGGAACAAAAGACTATAATATAGAGTTATGTGTTATATCGCCACTTAAGTCCGCGATTAATAAAGTTTGTGCAAACATTTACAACGAGGGTGTAGTTGTTCGTTAAATAAACGACGCTCTAGCCTTAGTTTTACCCTTGAGTACTGCGGTATAATGTGGGAAATTGACCTCGTATTGTAGGTGTAGAACTATATTATTTTTCAAAATAAACGAAAATATAATAAAAAATTATAGAGAATTACAAAGTCATATTGGTCCTGTGTATAAATATAATATGTAATACCTTTTTTTGCATTGCGAAAAGCGAAACACTTGATTTTTGTTAATGACGTAATTGCAAATAGTTTATATTTTTGCTACCTCTAGTTTTTATTGACACGATTTTTATATGATACCTATAGATAAAACAAACTGTACTGTCTGTACTCATAAAATCTTAGTGTTTATCCGTCTATGTTTCTGTGGTGATTTCCAAAATAGCTGAACTGATTCCGAAAAATAATATTTGTTTTGAAGACGAGATAGTCTTTGCAAATTTAGCTTGATACCTCTACGCGTTCCTGAGAAAAAGGGTCTTGGCAGACAGACAGACGGACGGACAACGAAGTGATCGAAGTGATCCTAAAAGGGTTCCGTTTTCTTCTTTCAAGGTACGGAACCTTAAAACATCGAAACGTATAGAAAAAGAAGAACTAGAAAGTCTAATAAAACCTTCTTTCTAAAAACCGATGTGATCCATAGATTAAGTAATAAAATATTGAAGTAGGTTAAACTATTTTGTTTTGTTAGTATAGGTTTCAATTTATGACGTCATTTAGATGACTTATGCCCGGTTCCTATATTTGAAAAACGATCCGTTTTAGTTACGAATAGTAGTTTAAAATACCAAGCGTAAGCTAAAATCGTTCCTATAAAAAACGTCTCGTCAGGCAACTTACCGACGGCTTGCTACTGACGGATGGGAGGGTCACCGATAACGGACGGTAAGCGTATTGTATGGAGATGACAGTTTATGGCGTTCCTATAAATATTTTTAATCGTCAGTAGGCTGTCAAGATTACCATTCGTTAGCCTTTTGTTTACCTGCCGATTTCGGCCGGTTGATTTCTTTCTCATTCATTGTATTCGCTTTAATTCCGAAATGTCGAGTTCAGATAGTGATAGAGAAGTGTTTAATATTATATCGAATTATAGTGAGACTGATTCAGAAGAAGATAAGCGTGAAAGAGTATATAAAGAAAGAGTGGATTTTTTGCGACGCTGGATTATTACGAATTTCAAGTGAGATTTCGACTCGATAAAGAATCTGTAGAACAATAACTTCTTGAAATTTATTCAGACATACGAATAAAAGGAGCCAGGTTAGTTTAATGGAAGCATTTATAATAGACCGCTAACGTCTAACCTTATTACTTAACCTACTGTTGTCATTTCAGGAATCATGGGATATCTCCACTACATCAATTACCTACTATTGACGCTAAGGTTCTATGCTTTAGGCACAATGTTGATATCAGTGGCAGACTTTGTGGGTGTGTCAAAAACATCAGCTTGCCGTATTGTGCGTGATATCAGTTTTTGCTATTGCTAAACTGTATAACAAATATATTAAAGCGACCGAACAACTGTTTTATTATAGAAGAATACCTGTATAAAATTATTTCCTACTTCCTTTGCTTTTACTCCACAGATTATATTCAATTTTACACTATTTGCTGTCAGTCATCAAAAACGCGTTTTGTTACTTTCGATACAAATGACAAATGAATGATATTTTTTTATGAAAGTAAATATTTAACATGAAGATATAATAAAATATTAATGATTAATATCTACAAAACACAAAACGTCAAATAATAAAAAAAGTACATCATTTTTTACTGTAAACAAAAATAAGCTTCTTTGTATTAACAAAACGCAGAACGACGCCAGGGAGGGCTTCGGTAACAAACAAACGGATGACGGCTCGTAGCTCGTTTATGATGCAAAAAATATAGGAACGCCAATTACGGATCGTTAATGGCAACTAGAAAACGGTTGGTATGTTTTACGTATGACGAGTCGTTTGTTATAGGAACCGGGCATTAACTGTTTGTTTAGTTCGAGTTTTTCAAGAATTATTAAGGTTTTATTATGTTTATTCTTGCTATCTACTTTTGCAGGGGAATATCCTGGGTCATTTATTAAGGTAGATGGGTAGCTTGCTTCAAAAATTGCGTCTTTTTATATATTTTTTTGCTTCTGAATGATTCAGGATGAATTTTTTTAATGCCACCTAGAGAGAAAGTCCTAAGTAAAGATTTCATGGTTTTTCTTTTATATATTAAACCATGTTTGTTTGACAGATTCGATTCTTTTAATTTTTTCTATCAATTGATGTCATAAAAGTATAGGATGTTTATTTTTCGCATTTGTGCCCATTCTATTTTCAGGTGTACAAAGCGTTTTTATAAAAATCTATCAGTACAGTTTTATTACTTAAAAAAAAGAATTTTAATTGAGCATAATTTGCTATCTCCAGTATTTAGACAAGGTACTTTCCCTCCAGGTGGCAATAAAATGGTCACCCAGTATATCAACGACATTTTTGAAAACGATATAGGTTTTAATAAGGCCCTTAAAAAAAGCTTATTCTCTAAGTCCAAACAAAATATAACGTGACGCAGATTATAGTTCAACGACCCCGGGACGCCATTTTTTTTAATGTTCTGAGAGTCACCGGGCTGTCTTAGTAGAGATATAAACCGTTTAACAGTCTTTTTACCTTAAAGTCTAGCTTTTAACCCCACACGTTTCAGGAAGTTTACTGCTTAGACATAATGAATAAAGTCCCTGATCATTTTAATATTAATTTATTTCATAAAGAGGTCATATAAACATAAAATAATAATAAAAAACGAAAGATATTCCTCATGCAGCCACAACGCCAAAACTTTATATCCCCAGCGTTTGGTATGCAAAACTAAAGCAAACTTATCCTAAAGGCTATCATATTTTCTTTGAAATAGTGTTTTGCTTACGTTTCGTCTGGAAAAGTTTCTATTTAATAGCTCAGTAGCTGTATATACTAGAATAATTTTAGTTGCGGTAGACTACAGTTAATAACCTGATTTAAATGCTCTAAGCTTCATAACTTTTATAACTTAAGTGTCTTTCTTGACTTCAAAAACTGTAGAATATACGTTGTGATGAAATACAGAACTAACTTCTTAATAGTTAGAACATGTGTTTGTGCAAAAGAAACATAATTCTTTATTTTTATTTTATTTATTTATTAAGGTCTACCAACAGCTTCTGTGTACTGTAATGATTATGTATATTAATTACTATGTCTAAGACTTACACAGTCGCCAATTACTGGTTAACCAGCATTCACAAAATAAGTGATAAGTGCTAGAAAGAATATACAACTAAAATGAATAGTAAATCTAACTTAAAGTCTTAAATGAGTTTCAAACTAAAAACATAATATTGCAATAAACTTAAAACATAACATAATATTGTACTTATAAAACAAAACAAAAACAATATTGTCTCTTTGCGACAGGAAAACTTATGACAAACCTACTGAGATCGGAACTGAACTTAATACTAATAAATAATTTAACATAAATACAATATAAATATTTATGTATAGTATTTAATTACTGAACACACTCAACATTTTGCTGTGATTTTTGGGGACTCCAATAATCGGGCCTTAAAAATACTAAAGGAAACTTGGTAAATATCAAGATCGGGTGAAGATTTAATTAATGCATTCATCTCTCTGCTAAGTCTGACCAGTGGCGAGTTTACTCCTATATTGGTTCTAGTTGTTGGAGTATGGAATAGGTTGGTTATGGGATGTCTAGGAATATTGTATGGTACTCTTAGTCCAACACTTTCTATCAGTTTAATACAATCTAATTTATTGTTCAGCAATTTGTAGAAGAACATGAGGTCGTGCATCAGTCGACGGTCACGTAGAGAGTCCATTTCATAGCACTGAAGACGTTGTTCATAAGGACATCGAGGTGATATTTTGCCAGATGTGTAGGCTAGGTGCTTTGTGAAGGCCCTTTGAATGCTTTCGACTCTTTGTGACTGCACTGCGTAGAGAGGATTCCACACTACGCTAGCAAATTCCAAGTGACTACGGACTAAGGCGTTGTATAGTATAATTTTTGTTCTAATCAATTTAAACCCTCTAGAACTCCTCTTAAGGAATCCAAGTAGACGCGCCGATTTCGTGACGATACTATCTATTTGGCTTCTAAAGTTTAAATTACTGTCCATGATTACCCCCAGGTCGCGTACCTCAGTAACGGTGTTCAATACTGCACTTTTTACGTTGTAAGAGACAAAATCGGACTGTTTCTTCCTGGTAAATCTTATATGACTACATTTTTGGACATTAAGTTGCATGTGGTTTATCCTGCACCAATCGTCAATTCTGTCTATATCCTCCTGAACCAAAGCAGTGTCCTCTTTAGAAGATATAGTTTTAAATATTTTAAGATCGTCAGCAAACATTAAGTTTTTACAGTGAAGGATTTGATGCGTGATGTCATTAATGTAAAGCGAAAACAGAACCGGTGCGAGGTGAGAACCCTGGGGAACTCCTGAGTCAGCATAGTATGGGTAGGATTCATAGCCATCAACGACGAGAATTTGTGACCTTCGAGACAAATAGGACGAAAACCAGTTCAACAATGATCCGTGTATACCATTATACTGTAACTTCGATAGTAGCAGAGAATGGTCTACCTTGTCGAACGCACTGCTGAAGTCCGTGTACACAGCATCTACTTCCAACCTCTTGTCGAGAGCTGAGGTTACGTCAGATACAAACTCGACGAGATTGGTTTCTACGCTGCGACCAGCTTTAAACCCATGTTGACTTGGTGAAATAATTTTATCAATGTGGTGAGTAATGATAGGACAGATCAACGCTTCAAAGATTTTAGCAGTTACATCTACAGGCTAGACAAAAAAAAATGGTTGCCTGTAAAGTCGGTTTTACGGGCGAAGATTTTACGTGACAACGTCTTTTTCTCGGTAGAATATTTATTGATATGAATATCATTAAATTGCACAATAGGAACAAGGAATTGAATGAAAATAAGAATTGCACAAATTTTAACTATAGAAATATATTTTGTTTACTAAAACATTGTACATGTAAACTTAAACTTAACTAATTCCTATTTGAGTGATTTTGTTGAGCAAGGCATTCGGCGGGCCTCTCTCTCGTTCGGTGACTCATCGTAACGTTACCGAGCGTTACACTTTTTCATAAGTGACTCCCAGCCGCAACCTAATTTAAGACGTTGTCACGTCAAAAAATAAGATTCTAGAGAAAGCATTACATTAACACCTTCCCTGTCCCGTCAGAAGACACAATAGTTAAACAATGGAAATGTTCATATGTGACTCACGGGACAGTGAGAGGGTTAACTTTAGTTTTTTTCTTTTTAACAGACTTTGGCTGTAACTAAGGTGGTGTTAGAAAAAGTGTGGTCAGACATCTTGTATCCATAAATAATAAAAAACAAATCTTTTCAAAGTATAATGATCCTGACTGCTAAGCAGATGGTTGTGGTTCGATTCTCACCCAGGACAATTTTTATGTGATGAGCACGATCATTTTGTCTGTGTCTGGGTATAATTTACCTATAATAAGTATGTTTCTCAGTTGTCTGGTTGCCATAGAACAGGTGTTGCCTAGTTTATGATCAAATGACCGTGTACGAGTTGTCCCAAGATATTATATTATAATAAATAGTCATTCCCACTGTCTGAACGTTCCATTATTTGAACTACGCGACGTATTTTTTGCTGTTTTCTGCATTAGATAAAAAGATTCATGAGAAAGTATATCATGATTTAGGCATTTTTTGCTATACTACTAGTACGAAGACGGGTCCGCTTGTATAAAATACAAAATTAAAAGTACCGAACGGATTTTTATATGGTTGCTACCGATGAATAGTTTTTATATATAATTTTTACTGATTGAAACTTATTATAAAAAAAAGTAAGGATAATGCTGTGCTACCCGTGCAAAATCAGGGCAATTTGCTAATCTACCAGAGCTGCGTTGGGAATACGCAAGTGATCCCGTGGCTCTGGCTAAGGCAATGATGGGACCGGGGTGTGAAAAAAAGGGCAATTTTCTAGTGGAAAAAAATATGCTTTCCATAAATTATATTGATTAATTTCTGTATGAGTAAGAAGTCCTTCATTTTTAACTATTATCAACTGACATAAAAGACAAATTATAGCTCTATTGTTTCCTACACAAATTATTCAGACTGACAACTTTCAACTTATTATACAACCTTTAAGTAAATAGAGGCTTAGAACAAACCTCTCTGAATATTTAATTACTAGCCAGCCTTGAACTAACATAAAACAATTTCAAATATGTAGACAAAATAGTCTATCGTAATTAATCCCAGCTTTATTTAATGGGGATTTCCAAGTTTGACCTGAGAAAATTGGTTGTCAAGCAGATTTTATGTCTGATTCAGCCTTAGACTTTATATCCGTCTTTATATCATGTACCTACGAGTATGTTTAGTATAGTCTTGAAATTATGTTTCATTATCTTCCATATCTTCTTGTTCTGTGCTGTAACTAAAATTTATAACAGGTTTAAAATCTTAACAGCATGCTGCATTACTAAAAATTACATGTATTGTTTTTTTTTATTTTTTATTTATTTATCTTTATATCACAAAGGTATCTTATAAGCTAAGCCCCACAAAACCGTTTGATTGATTGACTTTATATTACTTACTTACTTAATCTTCTAACCCCGTTCCCATTTATAAATTAACTAAGGATCGGCACAATGTGTGCTTTTTACATTCTAACTCCTTGTCATGTCAGCAGCATCTCAGCAGATTGACGATTTTTAAATATACCAAGACCCTTTTATGCCTCAAATGGAAAAGAAAAGGATGTTAAATCATCATCTTTGACAGTCATTAAGTCATAACCAAGAACTAGTCTTACCATGGAATACACTGTCATTATTAAAATGGGTTGTGGAGGGCAGATAGAAAGTCGTAGGTCCGGTTAGCTAAATCCGGTAAGACCGGAAACCGACCCCTACATAGCTTGGAAAATGCAGGGCAGAAGATCCATATTTTATAGTCACCATCGACTTTTATTTGACTCTTATATTTGAATTTTGATAATACTTACCTATAAACGTCTCACTACCTACTGAGCACAGGTCTCTTCCCACATAGAGAAGGAAAGAGCATTGATCACCACGGTTGCTCATTGCTGGCGATTTAACATTCCAATATTTTGGAATCTAGGTTTCATCACGTTGTTTCTCCTTCACCGTTTGTGAATGATGTCTTAGAATGATTAAGAAAGTACATATAACTTTGGAAAAGTCTCATTGGTACTTGTCTGGGTTAGAACACTATTGAAACACTAGGCCACCATGACATTTTATTTTTTATGAATAAATGACTTATTATTAAAATAACACCACTTTGATATTCAATCAGAGCACATTACAGTACTCGATCACAGAAACAATATATGCAAAGACGAGTATGATATCAGGAATGTAATATCAAGTTATTCGTGGAACTTGGCCATTGTTAGCCTTCACAAATGCGTAGCTTGCCTGTAACCTAATAATATCGGCAGGTACTATGAACATTGTTTGTTAATTTCACCTAGATTGACCTATAGATACATTCGATATAATTCTATTGTATCTAATAGTAATAAAATAGAACTATTTCAAACATTAAAAATAGGTTTACAAAAATTGTTTCAATTTAATGCCAAACATTCGCGTAAATCAGGAAAGAAATAGTCAATTCAAAAGTGGTTTTCTATGGAAGTTTTAAACGTTCTCTAAACAGGTATTTACACGATTGTGGTATAACAATAAGTTAATAGAGAAACGACGTAATTTGATTTAATTCTATTAATTTAACAACCACAACTTACCTTTGGTTTAAACAATTTAGAAGAAATATTTACCTTTGTAAACAATATCAATCCTTCTATTCATAAATTTAATTTGTTATATTGTTTTCTTTTATGAAAAAATCATCGACTTACACAGTTTGTTTGGTATCGTCTGTAAGTAGTTCTTCGTCTATATTTTTTCTGTGTTTCGTATGTTTATAACATTTATGGAACTATAGGTCTATAAGCAAGCAATTTGTGTTAATTTGAAGTGTAAATAACTGTCTGTTTCCTAAATAAATAAAAATAAAATAAATTAATCTTCAAACGCAATATTAATAGTAGTTCACGAAAGCGAAAACAAAAGAAAGTGAATAAAAAGTTCAATCCATCACCACTGGCCTTTGAGCTATCTAAAAATTCACGTATCACCGATTCACACGCGACTGACATACAAATTCTCTAAAGAGATGTACCACCAAATCCTATTTCCCTTTCAAACCTGTCGCAACTGTAACTATTGATAAAATGTATGTGTTCCTTGATTGTTCGATACAGTCAAAAAAATTTTGCATTTGGGTATGGATATTTGAAGTGCAGCCATCTATTTAGGAGAATTGAGATTGCATGGAGTGAAACGCTAAAATGTTTTGTACACGATGCCTTTGTGTTTTATGTTTGTATGTATTCATTTTAAAAGCATCTTAACTGAATTGGAATTAATTTTAATAGCTCAAAAAGCTGTAGAAACTGTTGTGAATTTTAATGTTTATAAATTACAAGACAAAAAATATGTAAACGCTAGGACACAATATTTAAGTTGAAATTCTTCAAAGCTTCTTAATTTGGATTAAGCATTTTTATGTGCAAGGGCTTCTTTCTTCTCTTTAGTATGTTTATAATTATGATTTAGGATATATATTCTATTTTATTTTATTCCTCTTCACAACCCGTTATTTTTATATTTAGTCTTTCTCATTTTATTTATCACAAGCTTTCCATTATTTTCTGATATCTGGCTATCTGTGATCCTTCTAGTCTATTTGAGCAGATTTTTAATTACTTTCTAAGAACAAAGTCGAATAAAACCTCACCTCTTAAATTCTGCGCTACTCATTTTACAGAAATAAAAAAAAACTTGTGCTATCAATATTTTGTTTCATACTTCCCAAAATTTAGTTGAGTTGTGTGAGTTATGAGGGTCTAAAACTTTTATTATTACGAATTGACGGTATGGCCGCATATGTTGGGGCTCAGAGACTTAAGTTGTGTACAGGATATATATCAGTCCGAGTTTCTTTTTAAGTCGTTCGTATCCTATCGACGGTGTTTGGTCAGTATTAATTTTGTAAAAAAAACAACTGGGTTTTATGTTGAACTTATCTCAATTATCTGATCAATACCATAAGGTAGAAGAATCAGAGGCAGTACACTCATATGATGGTTAAAAATTCAAAATTTTTAGTTCCTTTTTCACTAAACGGGCATGAACAGCCCAAAATATAATAATATGCTCCTAACTAATAAATGTAGGTAGTTGGGAGTAAAATTCTGCAAATGTTTTTATTTTTTTGTACGAAAATAGGGCAAGAGTAATGATCCAATGAAATGTCAATAAAACCTGTTTTAAATTCTGTTACAGTATCCTATTTAAATACAAATTCTTGGTAATAAAATATTTCAGTGGATATTACAAAAGTTGGCTTATAGGCACAAAGGGCACATCGGGGAACAATTTATACCTTGATAAATTTTGTATCTACCGTACAATAATGTTTTGAAATTTAAGTAGAAGTTGTTTTGGAAGTATCCAGCAGTCACAATTAGCTATTTGTTTTAACAAATCTGTGAATAAACAAACGACTATAATGACTATTGTATTTTTGAATAACCGATATTATTGTTTAGCTCGACAGTCGTTTTATTTCCTTTATAATACTGAAAATCAATTTGTCGATCTTTTCACAAAATGTTATAATACCTACTTCAAAATTAAATAATACTTTTTTTAAATGTTGTAAATAAAATCCAAATTTCAAACAGGGGCCAGTTTACAAGTGTCATTACTGCCTACAAGAGCCCTCCGTTACCTACACAACGATTTCGCCAAACCATTTTCCCCCGCTCTTCGACTACAATTACCGGTTCCCTATTCCTTCGATTTAAAGTTCAAAGTCGTTAAGCAAGGAGTGTGGTTAGATGTAAAATATGAATTTGCAGTTTTTTAAATTCAGGATGGCTGTGACTTTCCGTCAGGCGGGGCGCATCAGCGTGAAAAATGCATGAGTCACTGCGCGAAGCCAGTTGGTGGGAAAGCTAGGGCATGCCTCATAAACTTTACATAGCGACCGTACGTAAAATATTCTTGGGTACAAATTGGAACATATTTGCTCTAATTTTTATAGCCGTGATTTGTTACTGTAGATATTGCATTCCTTTCTCATATTGTAGCTATTCATTCAAATTATTCCTTGTTTTCCTTGTTTTTCAGAGTACCTTACATACAGGATTAATTTAAAAGGAGTGCGAATATTCAACGAGGTAATCAGGTGCATATAACTGAAAAACTTTCCAGGAACATAGGTCGAAATCTTGAAATAGAAAAGGAACTTTCATACAAAGTGACAGGTCACGTGACTATAATAACAGGATTACTTAACTTAGGATACAATTCATTATTGCAATTAAAAATAATTCTCGAGAAACATTAATTGCTGATCAAAATGCATAGGTAATTATTTACATAAAAAAAATGGTTGCCTGTAAAGTCGGTTTTACGGGCGAAGATTTTACGTGACAACGTCTTTTTCTCGGTAGAATATTTATTGATATGAATATAATTAAATTGCACAATAGGAACAAGGAATTGAATGAAAATAAGAATTGCACAAATTTTAACTATAGAAATATATTTTGTTTACTAAAACATTGTACATGTAAACTTAAACTTAACTAATTCCTATTTGAGTGATTTTGTTGAGCAAGGCATTCGGCGGGCCTCTCTCTCGTTCGGTGACTCATCGTAACGTTACCGAGCGTTACACTTTTTCATAAGTGACTCCCAGTCGCAACCTAATTTAAGACGTTGTCACGTCAAAATATACCTAATTAATTTGCCTTTTATGATCAACCTAAATATTCATCATAAAAATAAACAAAAAAGGCAGTGTAAATATAAAAATAATCTTTGTAGGTAATACCAACTCGCGTGAAATTTACTTTCAGGAATTCGATGGTTTACAAAACGTTATCATAAATGTTTACGAATTTCCAGAAATTTCTGAATAACGGATGGCTTTCTTAAACCAACAATGCATTTGTTATAATATCTAATGAAATAACACGAATTTTATAAAATCAGAAGTTGATAAGTTTTTAATTATCAGAGTCGTTTTTGATTACTTATTAAAACCCAAGTTATTGTTTCTCATTTTTTATTATAATTATAATGTGAGTAATAATAGGTAATCGTATAACCTTTTACTTAAATGATCAATCCAAGGAGTTCTAGTTGCTATTTTATGCGGTTCGATTAAACTACAATAATGAGTAGGATTCCTATATTTGCCAATAATATAGTGAGGTGCGTATTTTTATAGGTTTATTTTAACCGACTACTGAAAGGAGGAGGTTCTATGTTTGACTGTACGTATTTTTGAGGTAGTTATCGCTAATAATTTTAAAAAGTAATTAAAACCTTAATTTTATGTGAGTATAAGGAAAAAGACCGGACCGTATAAAGTTCCGTATAAAGAGTATATAATAAACTATATAATTTAATTACAAATGTATTGTTTTCAGTTATTGCCTGTACTTATTATTACTTGCCAAATTTCGTAGTTCTCAACAACAAATTTTAAGTAAAATCAAGTCAAGTCAACAAAAATTACCCCGTAAATTTTGATTTCCTAGAGAGTGTAGAAATATACATTTTTTGCGCCAGAAAGAAGGAACGGAACTCTAAAAATGTTACATTATAATTAAGCGACAAGTGGCGTCTATTGTCCACGACCAAAGGTTTACCTCCCCTGTTCTAACATAATAACACAAGGGCGTCGAAATAGCACCAATTATGTTAATACCTTTACAACGATCACAAAGAAATTCTCTATATAAAAATGAATGTTAATTTCGTTCACGCAGCAAATATAATCAATCATGTGTTCGTATAACATGATTTATAGCTAACAACAGCTGCAATTTTTGTTACAACTCTTTTCCTTGCCTTTGTGTTTTGTGTTCATAATTTACTAGTAAAATTACTCTTACGTTTTAGTTGGTTGTAAGTGTTGTGGATTAATTACAGTGTTAATCGGTGGATATTATACTCGTAGCGAAAAATGTTCAATAAATTAACAATTTAATAATGTTTTTTTTTGTTTTTAGAATTGTGGGCTCTTGGACTTGAATAATTCTGCTTTATTTAAAACTGTGTATTTAAAACAATACCTAGTTAACAGAATTATCATGTTTAATAAAAAATGCTTGCAAATTGAATCCGAAAATTCGTGCAAACGCTGTCTCAACGACATCCATTCGGTCATCGATTATAATAATTACAATTACTTGTATAATACTAGGTCTTGTCCACGGCTCTGTTTGCGGGGCTTTTTTTCTGGTAAGAAATTAGTCAATGTTAATCAGGGATAGTAGCATCTTAAGCATCTTAATGACGAAAGAGTTTTCAAATCCGGTTTCGAGTTAATTTGTTGCAAACGTACAAAAATATATTTTATTCCTTTTTATTTTTTTAATAAAGATAGATGATAAATATTATTAATCTATGTTAATATTAGTTCATATTAATTAATAGTTCTTGAATTATCACAAATTATTTTCATCTAGCGTCGCCTTTTACGCGAGACACTTCTTGGACTGATCGTAATAAAGTTCATTGAACCCATAATACATTATAAACTTGCTAGAATAACTGAACTGTAATTCAAGCAAAAAGGTTAGCTTTAGAATATTGAAGGAGGTTGTATATCGCATGTAGGTAGGAAGTTGCGAGTCACGCTATGTCGGCTACGCATAATTAACTATGGTTTGTGATTCTACATGTATACATTTAGATGAAAATATTATATTCATATTTACCTTCATAATAATTATTATAATAATAATAAGAATAATATCTTGGGACAGCTCACACGCGGCCATCTGATCCCAAACTAGGCAGAACCCGTACAACCAAACAGCTGATAAAAGTAGGTACTTATATATTTCTAAATACATAAGTACATATTATAACAAATAACACCTAGTCACAGAACAAATGATCGTGCTCATTACACAAAGATCTGATTGAAGATTGTCTAAAAAGTCAAAGCTGGTTTTATCTAGAAAAAAAAAAACAGTTTTTGAGACTTAAATTAAAATCACACAGATTTTTCCACCCATATTATAGGAAAAAAGATCATTGCAACTCAAGTCATTATGTAGTGCTACTCTCAAGAAAAAATACTAGTATCTATTAAGATTGGTTTAAATGTCTAAGTAATCAAAAGAAATTGATGTAATTAACAAACCAAAATTGGTAATAAAAATTAATTTGGAGTTCGAAGACATTGAGCGAAAAAACCGAAAAACTAATTGAAATTAATAAACGACAAATGAGAGGTAATTTGAAAACGTCAATAGCCGTTTGTTTGTTCGATAGAAGTACCGAACATTTCTAAGATTTTCTATTTCATAAAAAAAATACCTATTAGTTTCAGTCTTTCAAAAGGTTGTCTAACATTTTTCTTTATGACGCTCATTATCTCTCTTTCTTAGGATTCATTAAGAGCATCTAAGATGTAGGTACTACTAACTGAAAAGAATACAAAGATAAATATTAATTGTGGTTTCAACTTAATGCGAATAAAGAGTATGTACGAGTATGTTCAATAAATAAATCCAAGACTTTCAAGACACAATTAGGTACTATCTATTTCTAAGGACAGAAATGGTATTATAATTATTCTGTCTATTAAGTTTCAAAACAAGAACTACAGAGAGTTCTTGTTTTCTAAAGAGTATTATATTTAAATGTCATAAAAAATGTGTTCGTATTTCAAACCAAAAACTGGCCAGCATTATTTTACTGGTATTTTCACATCGTTTTATTGAGTAGCAATGAAAATATTCGCCGTATTTTATTCTGAGGCCTAATGTTTCTTATTAATCTAAGTCGTTAAGGGCGCGTGCGTTATTTTGTTATTTATCGGATGGTCGGACGTTATTGCCACCTTCATTAATCTCTTGGATTCTTGAAGGAAATCCCGCAAAAAGCATTGTTACCCTTAATGATAAATGTCGGGTACGGTCGCCTTGTTTTTTTTTTTAGGGGATGCACACATTATACTGTCATTCGTCGCGACAATTTACGGATGGAGCTATTACCTTTTTCATTCGTCTACAATGTTTTGTTTTTTTTCCAGTCTCTTACTAAACAACAACTTTTTTGTTTTATACAGTTTCACGTACACAGGACTACAAACAAAATTAATAAGTTTGTTATTTTAATTAATACTACACAGTCATAATAAGTATGTTTTTTCCATTGTTTATTTGATGAAGCATGCCTAATCAGGACACATTCAGTGCGTCGAATTTAAGTTTTTACGATGAAAAAAACTGCAAATATCGAAAAAATATTAACTGTTCTTATAAATCGGAAAAAGATGTCATTAATATCGCATCAAGTCGCGTCGTACAGTGTGAACCAGGGACGGCAGTCTCGACATGAATCGCTATGACTTATCAACCGAAAATTGTCGTTAAGTCATAACAATCAAACTTCATCGATATTTGCTAGTCTCGACTGACAAATATAACGATTGTCATCGCAACCGTATCTATTTATCGTTATATTCGGACGCTATTTTATCGTCTAATTTTGACAGCCCGATACGTCTCTACGATAATTCGTTATAGGTATTTATTTGTGAATTTATGTAATTAAATTGAAAATTATAGCGGAACAGTATTTAGCTTGGGACTTAGTGACGTTGGAACACAGGCAGAATATGGTAATGCATAGGAGAGTGTCCCGCATCCGACGCCAAAGTGAAAAACCGTTGGACTTGGAAAACAGTCAATTTCTATCCTACTATAGGATATCGAAAGATATGTTTGCAGTGCTCGTAGATGAACTGCAGCCATCTCCTTCACGGACAACGGGCGTATGGACTGTCTGTCGAATCCCAAGTGGGTGTGATTTTGAAACTATCCATGAATAGAAAGTAATGCAAAAACTAATTTTTGAATTCTATTCAGTTACTGACGGCGCTTCGATTTTACGTCAGTTGCTGTTACCAACAACCTGTTGGACTGCAGTGGGGATGCATTATGAGTCAGAAGTCGGTAAGCAGAGTGATATATGCTGTAATCACTGCAATTAATGAAAGGCTGTTGAAGTAATATATAAAATTCCCAATGTCACCACAAGCAAGACAAACAGCCAAAATTAAGCCACTAACTGACGCTGTATATAAACTATTCTTATATATAAACTATCTTGTAATACCATACCATGTTTCTAGCAAATAAAATTTCTTTATTCTTTATTCTTATGCTTTATTATTACTTTATTAACAAAGTACGTATATAATAATAAAAGTCAACTGTAACCCACTGCTCGGGTGTCTTACAAGACCCGCTAGGAACGTTGTTTAGCTCCGTCGTCGCCACCTTCCATCCAGCTTCAAAGTTATCCCGGCCTTGCAAACCAGTAAATCGCCTTGTGAAGAGGAATGGGCGGGCCTCCAGCAATCCCAATAAAAGTTCCAATTGCTTGTTAGAAGCTTTAGCGGTTCGCTTACGCCACAAATATCATAAACATCGATACACCAACGAAAATACAAACACTAATTGAAAAAAGGGACCGTTAATTTACTAGCCGCTGCTTGGTCCGGGACGCGGGTTAAAATTGTTCGGCCATATCCACATTTTATTCTACAATTCAAATGATTTAAGATTATTTTAAACCATAATAATATGTAAACAAACCAAAATATTTTGAATTTGTCAGTGTCATTTAGTCAAAGAGTTGCAATCACGCATAAGTATAATATATACCCTTCTTTAATTTATAATTATTTAGTAAATAAATCATTTACTAATTATTCTGACCGTTATGTGCAGTTATTTCAAGGTTTTCATCAAGGAAAGCGTTTTTAAAACAAAGTTAATCTAATATTTCTTTAATTTTCAATAAATTTTAGTGCATAATTTCTACCATATATCCAAGGAATATTTTTTAGCTGGTAATAATCTTCTATAAAAATACGAGACTATGAATACAGTTTTCGTAGACGTATCGACATAGCAAAGACACGATCTTGCACGCTATCTCGGCTGTAGAGACTTGCGTTCATAGCGAATATCGATGCTGCAAACATAATTTTTTGATATGACATAACGATCGGTACGTAGCGATGACATATCGACTCATGTAGAGACTGCCGCCCCAGGTCTTACGTTCTGTGCCGTCCGCAGCTGCGTTTTTAAGGTAAGTGTAATTTATCTATGAATTGTTCGGGACAGTTTTATCTTTTTCTTGAGGTGAGTTTTACGTAAGGTGTTCTGTTTCTTAGCTGGACAGGAGATACGTTTAATGGGGGAACAAAACTCATTCTTTATGGAACTTAGGGATATTATTTATTGTTCTTTGGATTTTTGTTCAATTATACATTTTTTTACATTGTTTTCATTTGGTTTTTAAAGTAAGTAGTGTGTGGAAGACAAGATAGTTGAAGAAATGATATTTATTAAAACTTCCAATAATATTTGACGGCCTCCGTAGTCGAGTGGTGTGCACGCCGGTTTTCAAGGTGTCACTAGCTCTGAGGTCCCGGTTCGATCTCCGGACGGGTCAATGTAGTAAAAAAACATTTATTATACACCACTACTGGTAAATGAACTCATTCTTCCCGATTTTTTAATACTTGTGTATTTATCTATTAGTTTTATCGACTGTTAAAAAATCAATTTTACAGTCTGCAAACACTCAATTAGCGAAGAGTTTTATAAAAGTGTAATTGATAGGACTATAACTTTCATTTGCACCTGTCTACAACATTCGGGCCGAATATAATTTTTATCTGTTCTGTTCCTAGAAGGGGTAAAATGATTTATTCCTTTTCTCCATAATTTATAAGGATCTAGTTTTTGCACAGTTTTCTCTCACGGTTTTTGAGAAAAGTCGGGAGTGATATATTTTATAGGTAGTAAAATTTAGTAATAGCTGGCGACTGTCTAGCGAGTATAGGTTCTTACGTGCAAGAAGTCTTTTAAAGAAACGACGACTTAAAATGATCTTTGTATGATGGCATCGAACCCTACGTGACGCAGACGTCTCGTTCTCTCAACAGATTTTACACGATATTATTATTTTTTAGTGTATTAAAAAAATTGCGATGAAATATTTGAATGCAGGGAAAGGCAAGAAGTATTATATAGGAAACCATGCCAATAGACATGCGGACTATTTGTTTCCAACGTCGAAATGAAAAAAATAATTAGTCGTAATTTTTGCTTTTTCGAAACAACGAGTATCTACATAGATACAAGTAAGTTTAAGAAAAGGAGTGGACTCGCCACGTCATTTTTGACTTCTCCTGAACTTTAACATATTTCATCTTTATTAATTTTGTGGTTGCGGGTTCGAATTACCCACCGACAATGAGATACGTACCGAGGTGAACCCACTCGTAATACAAGCATATTTAGCTTACCACGAGAGGTAAACAAGAATACTAGTAATGCGACGCACATAGCAAGTAAGCTTGTTTTAAGTCTAATCTATATTGTGTCACAGAACAACCCTACGTTGTGCTACCCAGGCAGTTTTTAACAAATTCTCGATCTTATTTGGTGGCTTGTTTCCTGATTTCAAGATCATCCCTCGCTTCCCATGGGTGTCGTAAACGGCGACCAATTCCGCCAAACAGGGTGATTACTACCCATACAAGGAAAATGGGCGTTAAACAAAAGAACTGGCTGACATGTATTTTGTCAGAACCTTAAAAGGCTTCTGATACACCCAAGAGACTCAGTTTTTTTATGATAGTGTGACATTTGATTGCGCTACAAAGAAAACGACGTGAATCACTAGCCGCTATTAACAGTAGTGGTACTAGTCGTTGCCGGCAAGTAACTTGGCAATGTTTTGGAGTAGTGAGAGCGTATTTTCATATTCTATGTGCAATAAAAGCAGTTAGTAATCTTAAAAAAAAATCATTTTTTAAACATTTATGTACATTAGAACGTTAAAATATAAGATGAACTCGTAGCGACTCTTGCCAAGTTACGTGCCGGGTACTAAGTATAATAAAATTATGAAAATATCACTAATCGAAATTTTAAAAAAGATTTTTAGTAAGTCTGCCACAACTACGTTGAGAGAACATTTTACTTACTAGACAAGACAAAGAGACAAAGACAAAGACAAAGATCATTTATTTGCTAAAACACGTGTGCATAAAATATACATTGTTTTGATGCATATTATGAGGTCTTAAATATTTAATTTTGAACCAACATGTTTTACCATTACTGGTGTACAAATATGAAAAAGAAGGAATACAATACTACTAATATAATCTACATAGGCAATTAGTTCACAACAAGAGTCATTGGTTAACAAAAATTGATAATTTTATTTGTTTATTGCTGAAGAAATAAAATTTATATATTCTAACAATAAATACATTTGGTACTATCACCGAAAATTGTCATTAAGGAAGTCATTAATATTGTAGTAGCATTTTTCTGTCAAAAGTTTTTTTAATGTTTTCTTAAATTGTATTAAATTCAATGCTTTTATATAATTTGGAACTTTGTTATAAATTAATGGAGCTTTGCAGACTACACTTTTATGTAACAGCGCTGTTCTAGCAGGATGAACACAAAGTCGGTTATTATCACGCCTATTACGAGTCACTTTGTCAGATAGACAAGGAAACAAATGTGGGTTATTTTTTACAAACAGAGCTGTTTCCAATATATAAAGGGAAGGAAGTGTAAGAATTTTGAATTTCATAAATAATGCCTTACAACTCTCAGTGCTCTGGATCCCGAACATAGCACGAATACATCGCTTTTGGGCTTTAAATGCCATTTCTTTGTTAGTTGAGTTGGCCCAAAAAATAATACCATACCTAAGAATGGATTCAACTAGACCATAGTATGCCGAGAGCAACGCATAAGTATTGACAGTTGGGGCCAGTTTATACAAGGCATATGATAAACTACTGACTTTTTTGCACAGTACATTAATGTGCTCCTTCCAATTTAATTTATTGTCAATGACTAAACCAAGAAAACGAGCCGTGGCAACTTCTTTTATAGTATTATTATCGTGAACCAGGGTTATATTTAATGAGTTTTGCAGTCGTTGCCCAAAGTGCATTATATTCGTTTTTAATAAATTTATTTTCAAATTATTATTATCAAGCCATGAAATTATAGAGGTCAATGATTTATTTATGTCAAATTTATAAAGATTTATGTCCTTGCGAGCAATTGTAACCGTGCTGTCATCAGCAAATAGCGTCATAGGTTGAGTCGTTGCATTTGGCAAGTCGTTAATGTATATAATGAACAAAAGAGGTCCTAGGACGCTGCCTTGGGGTACTCCATAAGATACGTATCGGCTCGTAGAGGCGTATGTATCTTCAGTTTTAGTAATAGTATTAACATTTGTTATATGCGTTATTTGTTGACGGTTTGTCAAATAAGATTTTATTAAATCTAAAATGTTGCCTCTGATACCATATGCGTCAAGTTTTCTGATTAAAATGTTATGGTCCACATAATCAAATGCTTGTGACATATCACAATAAATAGCACATATGGGAGAAGATTTATCAACGTGACATATAACATTTTCGATAAATTCATAAATAGCCATATCTATCGTTTTATTTTGCCTAAAACCTTTTTGTTCCTTACAAAGAATCTCGTTTTTCTCAAAATAGGAGTTTATTTCGCCATATAAATATCTTTCAAAAATTTTGGAGAATATCGATAATAGCGCAACTGGTCTGTAGTTTTCCATTAATTGCTTATTGTCCTTTTTGAAAATAGGTTTTATAATTGATAATTTTAAATCTTTTGGAAATGTCCCTTTTTCAATACTTAAATTAATTATGTGACTGAGGTGGTGACAAATGTCATCATTCACCGTTTTAATTATTTTAGTCGAAATATCATCATATCCAACACTATTTGTGTCTTTTAGATGTTTTATGATTTTATTTATCTGATGTGGTGAGCTTGGTGCAAGAAACATAGATTTTACCCGGTGTTTGATTAAAGTTGTTACTTTATTCCCCGCATTCCTCAGAGGCCTAACCTTGTCTATGAAGTAGTTATTAAATTTGTTGGCAATTTCTGTTGGGTTACTTATACATTCTGTGTCATTGATTTTAATCGTAGCAATAGCGTCTTTTGGAATGTTAAATCTTATTTTGTTGATAATTCGCCATGCAGTTTTACATTTGTTCTTGGAAGTTGTTACTTTATAGTTATTTTGTACGCGTTTTGTTAATATTATGATTTTTTTAAATAATTTGCAATAATTACTGTAATTTAATTTGTTTTCTTTTGTAGGGTTTGATCTGAATTTCCACAGCAAGTCCTTTTTTTTCCTACTGCAAATCTTAATCCCACGTGATACCCATTTTGGTACCCACTAGACTTAGGTACTTTTAAGTACTTGTCCTACCTACATCTTCTTGACACCTCATGTGACCCAACGGCTGGTTTTTACCTTGGCCAGCCAATAAGCATTACTATTCAACGTAGCAATGCTGCCAGTGTTATGGGTACACTTCCAGTCGTAAGCGATGTGGTTGATTTTTTAAGCATTTTTTTTTGTTTAATTGTTTTAGTTCTAGGTGCGTGCGTATATACAAATACAGGTTAAATAAAGAATATGAAATCTTCTTCAGACTATTGTGGTTTATGGAAATATTTGCTAAAATGTAGAATTACAAGCCCAAGATTTTAGGATGCCAGAGTTGCCTTGTGTGAGGAAGCGAAAAAGTTAACTAACAAAAACAACTCCTTCTTTAGCTTTAGTACCTACTCCAAGATTTCCAAAACACGAAACACGAAAATTTTATTTAACGCTTACACAAATCTACGATTAAAACAGAAAAAAAATATTTTAAGAATAGCCTTCATCTCAAGCAATACACCTCAATTTCTTGCCCACTTCCCTAATTACGCTCTTCTGCTGTGACGAACGTTCCGTGGTCTTCCTAACAATGTGCTCATTAACTTAATCGTTGGCCATTTTCCTCGGGAATGAGACATTACAAATATGTAGCTACGATTTGCTCAAGCAGAAACACGATTACGATACACAATGTTACGTTTTCGGTGACGCTGGTAATGTTGATTCATTTGTTTTTTAGTATTGAAATTTTGGAATACTGCTGATTTAGGAATTCAAACGTAATCGATGGACCAAGTAGTCTCTTTTATATAATTTGGATTTTTTATAATAACTTAATTAGATTCAACGGCTTACTCTCGCGCATTCTCGGTATGGCCCGACTATATCGACTCGCGACCGCCGCGCCGCCGCAGCGTCAACTCATGATTAAGGACTATTGAGTCTGAAATTAGTCAGGCGATTCCAAGAATGCACGTGAGTAAGCAGTTGAATCTTTAAATAATTATATACTTTGGATGGTTTTTTTTAGCTTATTTAACAATAATATAATACCAGCCGTTAATTTTCCCACTGCTAAGCACAGGCCTCTTCTCTTAAAGAGTTCTTCAATGCATTTTTAATAATCGTTCTCGATAAATACGAAGGCTAATGAAAATCGGAAGTAGGGTATGGTCCAACAGTGCATCAATATTGTTTTTTTAGTCGACTGTGAATATTGAGATTTGAGCGAATTTTAGTATGTAAATAAAGCACAGTTCTAAATTGGTTTAATTAGCATACAATGAAGTGTAATAAGTAGACACCTACATTACGGTTCTAATTACATTGAGAGATGTAGGTCGCTATTATTTGTAAAGGACGCGTGGGTTGGGGTACCTACTGAATACGATCAGATACAATCTTTTAATCTCCCTCAGTCCACATGAGTTGGTAACGCTTAAACATTAGATCCAAAGGCAACACCTAAGTAAAGAAACAATAGCTATACCATTTGTATGTTTTTATTAGATTTATTTTTATGTAATTCCAAAATTTCCAAATTACCATCCATGAGTTACGGGTAACATAAGTAACAATAATACTGACAGCTTTAAAACTATTGAATGACAAAAAAAAATTAGAACGTTTATTTAATGGTTGTCTCTCAAATTGTCACATAACAAAACAAGTTATAAGTATGACTGTGGATGGGTATATAAGCAGAGGGAGACCAAAAAAGAGATGGATGGATTGTGTGAAAGATGATATGAGAAAGAAAGGAGTGGATGCCGCGATGACGAGTAATAGAGAGGAATGGAAGGAAAATACGCATTGCGCCAACCCCATACGAATGGGATAAGGGGAGAAAGAAGAGGAAGAATGTTGTCTCTCAAATAGTCATTTATTTTCTTACGTTGTTATAAGTCGGTTCAAACATAATGGCGGCTGTGAAGTTACACACTAAACAATACCTCACCCCCCACCCCCGCTTGTGAATGATTTTGTTACTGCGCAGAGTTCTGCCTCATGTTCACAGCTGAAAATAAGTTTAAATTGACCTATAATTCGTAAAAGTGGCGCTAGCCTAATAGCTAGGGCGTCGGATTTGCGATCATGTGGTTTCGGGCTCGAATCCCACCCATTACACTACCGACGTGAACCCACTCGTAACACAAGCATCTTAGCTTAGCACGAGGGGTTAAGAGATTATTAGTAATGTGCGACCAACATTGCTAATATCTTTTAAAAAACAAAAAAAAACTGTTTATTATCTTGACAGTAATTGTAGAACTAAATTATAATTGTAGAAATCACCAGATTAAAAGTTCTAACGTACCACATCTTAAAATTTATCAGTATAATTTTTTTCAGATCCGCTTTTCGTCTTTCTCTAATCCCTTTCCTCGCCTCAAAACGGCAACTGCTCGGCTTTTGCGCCAATCAGTGAGTCAAAGGTCTTAAACTTCCCTAAGGGCCCTGAATTCTTTGCACACTAAATTTGTTAGGATACCACGCCAATTTATCACGATGGTCCCTTTGCGGTACTCTGGTGAAAAGAGCTTGGAATCACTACTAGGTTTATTATTTTTGGTAGCTCATGCTTATAAAAGAATACGAAAACTACAGATTTGGAATTTTAGTGTTCATAGCGATGGTTTTGAGTTTTTGCTTGAAGAAAGTTTTTTTTTTTTTTTTTTTATTTCTTACATATTATGCTCGTGGCTAAGTGTAAGCCGTACGGTTTGACCAATAATAAAGGTTAAGTCGCGCTCGCCGCGGTTGGTCCGTGGATGGGTGACCATTTCTAAACATATCGAGACCCCTCCGTGCCTCGGAAAGCACGTTAAGCCGTTGGTCCCGACTGTCATACAGTGATCTTTGATAGTCGTTAAGTCATTACAATTCTGACAACCAGTCTTACTATGGAATACTGTATTACCTAGCAATAGGTTGTGGAGGTCAGATAGGCAGTCGCTCTATGTAAAATACGGTATTCAGCTAAATCCGGTAATACTGGAAGCCGACCCCAACATAGCTTGGGAAAAGGCTAGGCAGAAGAAGCAGAAGAAGACATATTAATTTCTATAACTGGCAAGAATAACTTAAATCATATAGGTATATCAATGATTCGTTTGGTATTTTTTTATATACCTACCTTAGTTTTACTGTTTTAAGTATAAAATTATCTTGCCCAAAAACTGGATTGAACATAATACAAAAGCAAAATCTGTATCTGTTAATTATGAATCGAGTATCGTTCAAATACTCGGATAGAAACATTATTCACCGCCTTGACAAACCGTCCCAAGTTTTACTGAAACTGAGCGCCCGTAAAATTCCAGTAATTAACTTAATGGTAGGGGGATTGTTTTCCGTAATCTTTTTGGATGAAAAGATTTCTTTGGCCTGTGAAATTGAGATAAATACTACACAATGTAGATGCAGCTGAAAGATATAGTCTGGCGTTGTTTACTTCTAAGATTTAACATGTTTTGGTAGTCTCTATCTGAGATAAATTTTAATGTTCACTGTACCAGTATTCGTTTTGGCATAGTATAGTTTTAGTTATGTACTTAGTTTTTCTTAAATTATCTAAGCAGAAAATGTAAAACACTAAATGCATAGTAACATATAAACCGTTTTACAATTTTCCAACAGTTTTATATTATTGATCTAGGTGTCGGATATCATAAGAGCCATCCGTAACTTTCTTCATCTGTGTAATTTCGCTGACTCCGATAAAATTTGTTCACTTCTATTAAAAAAGTTTTTTTCTACCAACCGGGTAATTGGTACGAGCGGAAATTTCCGTTTCTGGAACAGATGCCTTAATTTAAAATTAAAACTTTTCGTGCAAAATATTTAACGCCCACCCACTTTATTCTAATCGCTAATTACCTAACACAAACTCATAATCCATTTGTCAGTTCAGCTTTAAAGAAGAAATTATTAAAATTCGCGCTTTGATGAAAACATTTTTATTGGGTATCATTAAAAGTTTTTTAACTTGTAAACTGTTTTTAACTTCTTTAATATAAGGTCGGTTGCACAACTACAAGTAATTAAAGTTGAAGTATCAAGAACTCGTTGCTGTTGCCAGAAAGGAGCAAGGGGACTTAACTGCAATCAATTTTGAGACCGGAAGGAAGGAATAAAAAAGGTATCCAATTAAATGCATTCGACCTTTCAATGTCGGCTAAATAAATGGCGTTAAGAGGAAGACGGGGAAATGTTTTATTTTCCTTGAATAGTGAACGATTTGTCTGCTTGCAACAGAATAATAATTAAATTCTTTCTTGCTTCTTATTCTAATTGTATTACTAATCTGTGTCAAACGTTTGTACACACATTGGGGTGTATTTACAAACGAGAAAGCTTTCCATCTCAAACAAATAAGAGTCTGGTAGCAGACAAAATTTACAGCGCCTGTAGCCAAATACCTAGGGCATTGGACTTGCGATCATGTGGTCGCGGTTTCGAATCCCACCGACGACGTGAACCTACTCGTAACACAAGCATCAAGCAACAGCAACTTACTAATAATGTTAGAGCCACATTGCTAGTAACCTTTAAAAAAAAGTTTAATTTTTCAACGAATATTGTCGATCACGGATAAATATTTCTTATACAAAAACATTTTATAAATACTACATAGTAGATATATTGTAAAGAAGCAGGGTCCTATACTTGCATACCACAGCTTTTTGGCGCAGATTAAGTCACCTCACGAAGTATTCCTTTGGTAAATATTCTGGAATCCTGTTCCACAACTAAAGGGCTTATTAATTCCGTGGGATTTCGATGTCCTTACTTTGAAGAGACAGGTAAGGCCCGAGGTCATACAAAGGGCCATCCATTTACATTGAGAGCACTTCTCTTGTTGGCATAAATAATTTCTTCAACAGATGTACTTGTACGTAATTGTTGAAAATTAAAAAGTGAATGGAGAAAAGTTTAAATATAAATTAGATTGTGCGAAACCAAATGATTTTTCCTCTTTTTAAGAGAATTTTGCTCTAAAGCTGTAGTTTCTTTTAGTCTATCAAGTACACAATGTATTAATAATTATTGATGGTATTAATAAAATATAAATATATTGTTACAAAAGGACGTACCTATAATTAATATTCAATTATACGTACGTAGAAAAATAATTATATTTAGTTGGGAGAATTAATACCGTAAAACAATTATAATGGAAAATACTGACTCAGGTTATGATAGAACTCAAAACTATTTTAATTGTTTTCAAATTTTTCGAAACATTATAATATACCTGAAATTACAATTTAAAAAAATATTAGACAACACATAATTATTAAATTCCACATTATATTATTTCAGTAGGTAATAATTATTAACTTTGCAAAACAGAAAATTATAAATAATTAATAAATAAATCTGGACATCAAATAAATTGCTCCGAATCCAATGTAAGTAGCTAAAGCACTTGTATTATGGAATCAGCAACAACAAAGTTACCAAACACCCAGATCCGAGAGACAATCGAAAAGCGTTTTTTTCTAAATTGACCAACCGAGATCGAACCTGGTACCTCAGAGCTAGAAAACCAGTGTATACGCCACTCAACCACGGAAGTCGTAAAATTATTTCCATTAATTCAGCAAAAAGTCCTCTACATCAATTAAAATACCAATAAGTACCTAAACATTCCCATTAAAATAATACAGTACTTACAAAACCGCAACAAACTACTCTACGCTCAAAATTCGCGCTGGACTAAATGTCAATTAGTTGATACAGAACCGTTTAACGAACATAGGATAATTACTGGTTTCGGGTTGACCTACTGGGATTTATTTATAGCCTATTTACGATAAGGGTATTGTTAAATTGGAATTTAACTTTGATACTACTCCGTATTAACAATCAATTTCCCATGTTAAAGGTTGGTTTGGTCTCACTTTGATGTTGAGTGGTGAAGGCTGATTTCCTGAGTCTTGGGAAATGGGGTTTGAGGTCACAGAATTAGAGGATCTTGTTATAGTTTCTGATGGAACGATGGAGAAGATTATTTGCGTATTTCTCTTTACGAACTATTTATTAGGATTATTTTTGACGTCTGACTGCACGGATAGCCGAGTGGTATAGGTCACCACGCTAATTACCACTGTGCGCGACGTGCTGGTTCGATCTCCGCATGGGACAAGCATTTGTGTGATCCACAGATACTTGTTCCAAGTGTGGTTCTTTGTGCATGTGATTTGAATGTTTGTGAAACCCCCGCGACGCAAGGATTAAATTCCTTAGAGCGGACATCGTTTAAAAAAAAAATCTTTATGCTCTTTATTGTGATCTCACGATTTAATGTTTTAGCGTTTGCATGCACAAGCAGTTTACGAGCTGTTACGTGGTCTTGTGGGGTTAAGAAAGGCGTTATCTCTATCGACTTATAATACTTTTAAGTAAAAAATCTGTTCAATGGCCTACAACGTAGGTACTTTTGACACTACCCGTCCACTCTCAGAACATAAAAAAGATTTGGCGACCCGGGGTTCTTGAACTATAATCTGCGATAAGCTCTTATTATTACGTTATGTTTTGTCTAGAATGACTCGCGCCGTTGCCACGCAACCGACATCTGTTTTTTTACTTCAGTTATATCATCATAAATTAGCAAATACATACATCGGTGGCCAGCATTTTTTTTTTTAAGTTTCATATATTTGTAGATCCCTTGTTAATCATCTAAGAAGGGCATTATGACCTACAATGCTCTAAAATATGTAAGAAAACATTTTTCTTTTCTAATGAAATAAAGCTTACGTAGAGTCTAAAGGCTCTTCTTATTCTCAATTCATTTAATTTGTCTTAAGTAAGTAGATTTACGCCTTGCAAATTTAAGATAGATGAAAACGTCTTGATTGATGTCAGTGGCTTTTTCATTTTTATTACAGTACATTTTTAGTAATTCTAATAAACGTCTTATTATACCAACTCTTGATAAATGTCAAATACTTTCAACTGGATACATTAGAATTAACTTAAGTCTACATTATGTACCTACTAAAACTTTGTCTATTTTATTAAATGAAATTCTGTTCAGATTTAATTTACGCATAATAATTATAACTACTCGGAAGGGCGCGTGACTTAATGTAAGCCGTACGGTTTGACCGATAATAAAGGTTCAGCCGCGCTCGCCGCTGCTATTCCGTGGATGGGTGACCATTTGTAAACATACCGAGACCCATTCATCCCATCATTATAGTTTTGGCAACCAGTCTTACTATGGAATACTGTATTACCTGGCAATGGATTTTTGAGGTCAGGTAGGCAGTTGTTTCATGTAAAATACGGTATTTAGTTAACTCCAGCAAGACGAAAAAGACTAAGCAGATAATGATTATTTTTATTTATATAATAGCTTTTGCCTTTATAGTGGACTTCAGAATCGTGTCCAAAAAGAAATGAAAAATGTGAAAGTAATAAAAAATTGAAAAACATTTTTATCCGTGTTATAGCTTGCGCTGCAATAGAGTTAAAATACCAAATTTCAAAGCTGTTTACCCACGGCTTACCTCGGGAACAATTTTCAATTTCCTCTCGGGAACTACTTAAGGAATCGGGATAAAAGGTAGCCTATGTTCTTTTCCATGTTAAAGGCTACATGCATGCCAAATTTCATCCAAATCCGTTTGGCCGTTTTTGCGTGATTGAGTAACAAACATCCAAACATCTAAACATCCATACTTTCACATTTATAATATTAGTAGGATAACGGAATTTTTATGCAGAAAAATGACGCAATTATTAAAATACAGACGGAGTGGTAAGCAAACGTTAGTATGTAAATCTCAAGGTTACCCTTTAATCCTAATTACTACTCAGTTTCCTATTATTCCGGTTTCTAATATCATTTATCAGTCATGTATTTAAAGTAGAAATGAATCTAATAAACCTTCCGTAGTTCGTATTTCAACTCCACAAACTTTAATAAAAGCCTAGAGGCTGTGTATTTATAGTCTTGAATTGAAAATCAAATACTTCAAGACATGCAATGGGAGTACCTCAAGTTTATGTCTTATGTAAATGTTATTACATACTTAATCTTAGTTATTTAAGTTATTGTATACTTGATATTCTGTTAGTAGGTATATCATTAGTTCTGTGTATGTGCGTAATTTATCTATTTTATATAACTTTCGCACAGCTCAACGGCAGTCACAATTTTTTTTTAAATATTATTTTGCCTGTCACCCGGGCATAGTGTAGCTTTCCAACAGTAAAAGATTTTTTAAAATTAGTTCAGCATATTCGTAGACTATCTAATGCAAACGAACAAACAACTATCAAATCTTTCCTCTTTTTAATGTTATTGTAGACGTATTATGAAATATATAAGTATGTTTATCAGTTGTCTGGTTACCATAGTACAGGTTCTACCTAGTTAGGAATCAGATGACCGTGTGTGAGGTGGTCCGAAATATTTTATTATGGTATCTTATTTTCACGGGTTATCCTCAGTAATAAGACGGTCCTTTAAAAGGCTTCCATAGGGACACAAGTCCAAGACTGCGGCTTTGTTGAGAATTTTTAACTAATATGAGATTGGGTACCTACCAGAGACCATCCATTCCTGCTCAAGGACCTAAGGTAGCTACAGAACTATTGTGAATTGTGCTAAGGGAAGAATTATTATTCTAGTGAATGCCTTGTTGTAGTTTTTATTTGAATACATGGCAGATGCAAGCTTTGTTGATGAATTATTTATTTCTTCATTTTAGTGAAAGTTTACAGACAATAATAAAAATTGTTATTACAATATAATAGCAGCATAAAAATGTCCCACTGTTGGGCACGACATTGATCACAACTCTGGCTTATAATGCGAGTTGGCGATTTTAGATTAAAATTTCTGGAATCCAGGTTTCATCACGATGTGGATTTAGATTAAGAAAATAAATATACCTTTAAAAAGTTACATTGGTACCTACTTGGTAGGGTGGTACTTGCCTGGATTCGAACCCTCAACCATGTTTATACGAACCCGGTCATGGAACCGCTAGGCCACCTCAACGTTTTACAAAAAGGTTATTATGATTATTAAAATGCACTGATTTTGCACTTCAACTAAAATAAATTTTATTTAAATTACACAAGCGAATCTAATTCTATTATTACAGTAAAAGAGCATTCTCGTGCTCTAGAATTGGACTATGATCTATTCCATAAACAATAAGTCATAAATTTTAATTTTCAAACCCAACTCCGTCCTCGTAATTTAAAATACTTTTTCCATACAGCTCTCGCGTCAACAAGGAAATGCTATTACGTCATTCATTTGTGACGAAAACGAATACATATCATTCATATTGGATGAGAACTGAATTCAAAAGTATAGTTGCCCCTCAATTAAATCCAATCACACTAGAAATTGTTTAGTGTACCATAATGTTTTTCTTCTATAAGGGGCTCGTGGCTAATTGTAAACCTCGTGGCTAATTGGTTACGGTACGGTTTGATTGATAATAAAGGTTAAGCCGCGCTCACCGCGGTTGGTCCGTGGATGGGTGACCATATGTAACATACCGAGATCTGTGATTCGGAAAGCACGTCAAGATCCCGACTGACATACAGTGATTATGACAGTCGTTAAGTCATTACGATTCTGACAACCAGTCTTACTATGAGATATGTATTAAGTAGCAATGGCTTCTGGAGGTCAGATAGGCAGTCGCTCTATGTAAAATATGGTATTCAGCTAAATCCGGTAAGACTGGAAGCCGACCCCAATATAGCTTGGGAAAAAGCAAGACAGATGAGATAAGAATGTTTTTCTTCTAAAAATTTTATGTAATAAAATAAGTGCTTTGAAGTAAAGTACAGTTTTTTTCTTTCTAGATTAAATGTGTGTAGGCTTTAGCTTGCTTTTTCACTTGATGTATTGATGGAGTAGACCAGAGACTGATTGTCTACGATGCTGACGTAGGTACTACGAATGTAGACGCCTACGGCTGTAGCGGCCGCGGAGTCGATGTATTGATCCTAAGGTACTTTGAGGTTTATCATTGTAATGCACAACTAGCACAACTATAATACTAAATGCACAACAATATTATTATTAAAATAAAAAAGGATTTATTTAAATTTTAGAAATAGAGATTTTGGAACACTATTGTTATAACTTTAGGTACTTTTAACTACATACAAATATAAATGACAAATGAGAAAGGACAACTTTAAAAAGAAACAATGGGTTGTATCCAGGAGTGCCGGAGTGCAGAAGTGAAATCTAGCAAATAAAAATAGCATTAATAGATGCACTTTGTTCTATTTCCATATTTTAAACTTTTTATATACACGAATTTCACAAGTATACAGACGGTCGAGCCACCAGCGGTTACCGTCTGTGGATGCGCGTAGCAGGCTGCAGGCTGTAGTACAAACACACACTCGCACACTCCGCCGCTATAGATTTCACTTCAAAAAATGACTGACACCCATTGACATATTTTTTCTATGCTGACACCCTCAGCTGACACCGGATGACATCTCACACTCGCGCAAGCGCGCTGCGCCGCGTCTTAGGATCAGTCACGACTCACGTTACCCCTGACGTGAGTTTGCATTAGGCATTCTCTCCCAGTCAACCAAGGGTGGTATAAAGATATCTATGGCAGGTGCAATAAAAATGATTTCAAAACAAATATTAATAATATGAAATCTTGGCGCATACAAGTCATTGAATATTAATACAAGGTATTGATTTCTAACGCTACTTTCGTAAGTATTATACTGAAATCTTAATGCGATTCAATGTGCTAAATCCAGCCGATTCCAGACTAAATGATTTAATAATAAATTAGCCTGGAAGGCGGCATTATATCCTGACTCTGGACCCGATTTAGTGCCGACGTTTATGTAGGTCTTGCAGAATTACGAATTGCGATTCTATTTATGTAAGTCGGAAGAGGCCTATGTCTAGCAAGGGACCGCGGGCCGAGTTGATTAATCAATCATTTAATTTATTGCGTTTAATGTAGGTATATTAATATTAAGCTACCCAATTGCCGTTAAACAAATCAATTACATAACACATTTTAATAATCAAGCTATTTTCTGTAAAGTACATAATTTAAACCAATATAATTATTGTAACTGAAATAAAACGTATTTATGGTCACATGAGAGGTGAAGCGTATACAGTAATTAGCGAAATGTGGTCACTGTGAGAAGCGATTGTGGTTAGTAACCATACATAGATACAATACAAAAAAACTAACCTACTTTTTATAGGTTGGATTTTTTTTGTATCAAATTTACGGTTTGAAAAGCAGAAAAATTTATATTTTTGTTATTTTTAATGAACAACGATATTATGATAAAAAGTACAATAGCTTTGCTCGCTGCCCTGCCCGGGAGGGTTTCGGTTATCGCAGCGAAATTATAGCATATAGCCTTCCTCAATAGGTCGACTATCTAACAGTGAAAGTTTTCTGCTTTATAAAATTAACGTACCTATGTAGGTATCGTACATAACGACAGAAATAGTTTCAATAATCTGTCAAGTGTAAATGTTTTTATTATTGCTTGCTTATGTTTTTTTGGAAAGATTATAGAATTAAAAAAAAAAAACAATGAAGTGAAATAATATATTTTCGGTTAGAATACACAAATACAAAAGCACCAAAGATAATTAATATTTATTGTAATATTAGACTATTGACTTAACATATAATGTCCCAGTAATGGATAAATTACCTTCAGAATGAGTCCATGTGGTATTTATTTTAATTCATTATTAATGATCCCAGCGTCCATTGATGCGTGAATTGCAATCAGTGATGTGGTTAGTCCAATTAGCTAATGTGGTCGAAAATCAAAAGAGGTATGTCAGACAGAAAGTTGGCAATACTTTTTAAGTTACTTTATTATGTATGTTTTCTAAAGATAAAGTTAATGAGGGATTTCAGATCTTGTTTTTGTTTTCCTTTTAGGTGTCCCACAGCTGGGCAAATGTCCCCAACTTGCTCCAGCCGCTTTGGTCATGAGCTTCCCACCAATCAATTAGATATTTTTTTGGTATTCAAAACATAATTTATACCTACAGAAAATACAAGTCTGACAATATTAAGAGGAGTAATTTTTAATATTGTTGCTGTTTTTACTCGCTGAGCAGATGTCTATTATTCAGTGATCTATTTTCTACGACAATTCATTCTAGGTCAAATAAAAAAAGATCCTTATAAAAGCATTCATTCTTCTGTTTGTTTTATTCTTCTATGATACATTACTCATTTATATTATTTATTTGGACCGAGCGCTACAAATACCAAAAACACTACTAATCAAAAACTTAACATTGAGAAAAAGAAAAAAACACATTATAACTATTAAAAGCATTTTAATTATAAGCCATACAGCGAGATTTTATGGAATCACAAAACGAACGAAAAAAAAGTATTTTTACTAGAAAAAAGTCAGGTCTTTTTATACGACGTGAGGCAACGAACTCTAGCGCAGTTTGAAAATAAAAAACTAATCGTAAAACCTGTAGCGTTTTAAGTTATTTATTATTACTAAAAGTATAATCACAACTTATTTATTTTATACGTCCCCAGGTGGTTTTTAACAGGTTGAAATATTATGTTTATTTTCTTTAATATTTATTTTATTATCGCTTTGGGAGTGAGAACACTATTTACTTATTCCAAACAAGAAAATTTTAAAGTTTCATGTTATTTATGTAACTTTATTTCTTAGTCGAGGGTCGCCCTCGACTTGGTTTGAATATAATCTATGCATATTTAAAACTATCGGATAGATTTTCATATGGTTTACACCATAGAATACAGGATTATTTTTTATGGAGTGCGTATATTCAATTAGGTAATCAGGTGCATAAAACTGAACAACTTTCCGCAAGGAACAGGTCGAAATCTTAAAATGGAAAATGAAATTTTCATACTAAGTGACTGGTCAATGACTTAAATCTGAAAAATTTAAATCATTTTGTCATACAACCATAATTCCTTCCGTAACCTGTCACTTTGTATGAAAAATTCATTTTCAATTTTAAGATTTCGACCTATGGTCCTTAGGGAAAGTGGTTCAGTTGTATGCACCTCGTAGAATATACGCACTCCTTTAAAATTAATCCTGTATATGTTTGCGTTTCTGTGATATCTTTATTGTTTGTCATAAACTATGAATTATACTGCAGAAGACAATGCTTAAACGCTTTGTAGATAAGAAAACCATTAAGTAAAATTAAGATAACTTCACTTACAGAGGTAACTCAGAACAATATATTTAAGAAATCGTAAACAATGAGTGGGTACCTTTTATTAGAAGTGACTGGTCTATTTTCATACATAGGATAATGTTTGTACACTTAGACGGTGCAAAATTGTTGTATATTAAGGATTTGGGGGCCTATTCTGTACACTTCTTGGTAAAATTTTATTAGCTTGTTTGCTAAAAAGTGGTCAGTGGTTCTCTATTCTACATCTATGCACATATGTAAATAAAATTGGAGTGTCTGTTTATTGTGTAGAATTATAATAACCGCTTTTTGCTACATGCATATGAATATATATAAGGTACATGTATACACCTTTTTTTTTAATTTTTGTCCGTCAGTCAATTTGTCTGTCTGTTTGCTCAAGTTAATAATATTGGAAGTATTGATTATTTTTTTGATAGTGTGTGTAATTTTATTACTTGTGTTATGCACGAAAAAATAAAGTTAGTCTCAATGATTTGAATGAGTTTATAATAAACGTGAAAATGTCCATTATACCTGGAAAGAAATTAAAATTACATTTGATTACTATAACTATGAAGAATTACTGTAATCATAAACTAAATATCATATTTGGCATCTTTGCTGTAATTTTTCAAGTTTCAATTTTTCAGTTTTTCAAGCGGCGGTAGCCTAATGGCTAGGGCGTCGAACTTGCGATCGTGTGGTTGCGGGTTCGAATCCCACCCTTTACACTGCCGACGTGAACCCACTCGTAACACAAGCATCTTAGCTTAGCACGAGGGGTTAACGAGATTACTAGTAATGTGCGACCCACATTGCTAGAAATCTTTTTAAAAAAAAAAAAAAAAATAATATACAAAAATTGCAGTTAACAAGTAAATTTTTTGATTTGTACGTCAAATAAATAACCTTATATTTTATCACCATAATAAAGATTGAATTTCTGTAAAAGGTTTTAAGTATAAAAGTTTAATCACATCATAACGCATCGAAAAGTACCGAAACCTTTTCCCTCGTATATACGCGCAGCTTGTGGGAGAGCACTGGGATTACCTATTCTGTATTCTGCCTGAATAATCCATGGCGACATTGCACCATCGAATGCGAGTAAAGCCACGGTAGAAGCTTGTATTTATTAGTGCAGCTGCTAGTGAAAATAGAAGGTTTTTTGTTTGTATTGTGATTTTTGTTTAGTAGTAGTAGATATAAAGTCCTCGGCTGCCTTGCTTAAAGAATATATATTTTTTTGGTATCAGCCATTTAGTAAAAATAGTTTTTTTTTTTGGACTAAACCAGTAGATACTTATCACTTAATTGAGAAATATAAGTCCTGTAAAGCAGCCAAAGCCTTCCCTAAGGATAAATGGGATAGAAATCTTAAAAAAACTGAAAAAAATTAAGGATTTTTTTTAACATAATTTGCTATTTGTAGACTACCCTTCAGGTGGCATTAAAAAACTCCACCCTGTACAAAAACCATGTAAATTATATATTATATTTTATAGTAATACATTTACTAACAACTTTTACATAAATTGCTCTTTTTAAACAACACGTCGTATTGCGAAAATTGTCGTTTTCCATTTTTTTTTTATTAGAGAACAATTTTGAACCTCGAAATAACTTCGTGCAAAAACTACATTTAAAAAGGAGTCCTCTTCCTTTGTTGATTGGATTTTGATGCTTCGTTGGCGCAGTCCTCTCGTCAAACAAAAGCGTGTGATCGGCACGTCTGTCACTAACGTTATCAAACAGACTAGATTTTTCTAGACGTTTTGATGAAAGATTGATGCTTAGTGCAAGTTTGTATTACGAATGCACAATTGGCGCGAATTATAACGTTTGCCTCTCTGATTGGCTAAGAGACTGGGGCGAACCAATCAGAGTGTCGAATGATAAACGTCCCGGTAGCATAAATCAATTGTTTATATCGTTTTACGATAATCGATTCTATTAGATTATATACTAACATACGTGCTGAGTTCTTGTGCGGAGACTATGTTATACCACTACGTACCTAACATAATTATGTGTCATGGGCATGTGTAGAATTTTTGAAATAATGTAGGTACTATAGATATGTGTTTAGGTTATGTACTTATCTATATGTTACTTCCGTAGTGGGACTCAATATAACTGAACGTTATAAGCATGAACCGACATAACTGTATGTTATAGCTCTGTCTACACCATGTACTGACCATTTACTATTCAATGTCCTGCTAAAGCTATTCAAAATACTACGCTATTTGTTCAGATCAATATGCTAGATTTATGTTCTTGAAGAATTGTTTTCTGAGTCTTACGCGAATGTTAGCCATTTAGGTTTATTTTGATATATCATACAGTCAGACTGCCCTTGACTAAGGCCTGGCACCTGCAAAGGCGTTGGAACTTCGGGAAATAAAATCAAAATATACCGCAAGAATCTATATTTGGGTAGTGGCTATGTACTTAAACTGTGTAGAAAAAAATGTCATATACAGCAAATGAAAATCACATCCACGCCTTTCTTAGAAGCATTCACGAAACCCACATCATTAACTCCACAAAAAAAAACTAAATTATAATTAATGGCACACCATTCACACAGCGAACTTGTGACCAACCTGTACCTATTGTTTATTTTTATTGCTGGGACTAAATTCACGCCCAAATAAATGTGAAGTTAAACCTTTGGGACGTTAATTAAGTTCTTGGCTTTTACGGGCTGGCTGCGGTGTTACCCGTAATGAGTATTAGGGGTTTAGAGAATGCCCGTATCGGATGTGTGGCTAAGACTTTGTGACTGGAAACCAATCGGGCTTGACTCGCGATTGGACCAGTGGAGGGTTAAGCTGCATAACCAAACGATTATAAGGTTGGTGATTTTTTGTTAAGCTAAATTGAGGGTATTTGGTTGTAAAGAAAAATAATTTACTTTTAACTATTAAAATTTGTTGGATATAAAATACTCTAAATTGTACAAGTAACTTATTATTTGATAATATTTGAGAAAAATACACCGCGATACTAAAGTTACATGTACATGCTAATACAAAGAAAAAGCGTCAAAAAAAAACTTAGAAAATTGAGGTACAAATGAAAAATATAGTTTCTGTTTTGTTTTCGAGAATTTTGGACATACGTAGTTGAAATAAATAATATATTTTAAGAACTCTGCTCAAGCGGCATGAAGAACCTTTTAAATTACTTGTCCTCTTTAAGATCAGTACGTATCATTGACTTTTACGTCTATTAGATTCAATTTCTGAACAGTCGACAGTTTCCGAACAAAAAAAATAGGTATTTTTAGCGTCAAAGCTTTTCAATGTTCAATACAATCGTAACACATTTTTTTTTCCCGCGATACCTACCTATATATCGAAAGGTAACAAGATTAGTACCGGCATCGCCTACTAGTTCCCAGTATTGAGTATTAGCCTCTTCTGTGAATTATTTTGCTAGTAACCACAAAAAATCTCTCTTTTTTTATTTACATTAAAGAGAACATTCATTGATGGAAATTCATTCATTCAAAACTTGATTTGACTAATCCGAGTGTCTGTACCTACCTAATAAGTAACCGGAAATCATTTTTTTCCATTGGTTTAAATATTTATTCTGCTAATACGTGACGGAGACGAATCCAACTAATCTAGGACCATCAAAAACGGGCCACGCGTTCTCGAGTTACGTGTTGATCCGACTTTGTTTTATCTATGCAAAGATTATCAACCTGAAAACGTCTCAAGGCATCCGAACTATTTTATATTTGATTTTCTCTAAACCTCCGAAAGTTAGGTGATCCCACAATCACAACCAAAATCTTTTACTATCTGACACATGTGTTTTGCTTCGGAAAAATATATTCCGTATGTGAGCCGTACCTATAGCGTTCGATGCACATTCTGTGATTCGACGTAAAACTCACCATGGCACATTACGTGTGATCGTAAATCTTCATGGTGTTCCTAATCGACCGCTTGTGAGTATTGGCAATTTCACCTTACGAGGATCACTAATTGTAGTGTTTTGTTGTCGTACATACAGCTGGCGATATTAACGCGATGACTCCTATATAGAAAACCCTTTCAACTACATACCTTCTTATACAAAATTAGGCAACGGGTTTTTTTGTTCTTTATTTATTTTTAACATAATTATTCGATACCAAAAATCGTAACGAACATGTCTAGGCATTATGCGCGAGATTATCGTAAATAAAATCATAATTAGCAAATGTTAAAATATACATCCCTTAAGCAGACTTGCAGCGAAAATTTGATGTTAATCAATATATTAACTCATTTCAAGGTCACGCAAAATGGTGCCCAATGCCCAAAAAAAACGATGTCCACAAGAATAAAAGGGGACAAGTGCGGGTCAAACTCACGCCCGAGGTTTCCGTATGAAGACCAAATTTTTAATAATCAATAATATAAAAATGAATCGAAAAAAGCGCATAACTTTCAAACGCCTGCACCAAATTGGATGATTATTTTTTATTATTTTGTTATTATCAGGACAAGGTTTTTATAAAAGGGAATAATAAAAGAAAATTGTTCAAATTTCATAGTTTGAAAATTGCGCGAGTGAATGGAAATCAAGAATGGGAACTCCTTACGCGGGTCACAGCTAGTTTAATATAAAAGTTTGTTTGTAGACTTAATGCCGTTATTAATTTTTTAGGTATAAGACGATATTATATTACTTGCCAAATTTCAAAGTCCTAGATCAACAGCAAGTAGGTACCTACCTACCTACTTACCATTAAGGTTTTGATTGTCTTACTTAGGTGTTTGATTTTTCTTAAGGGACCGTAGATTTTTTAAAGCTTACAAGCAATCTGGGTCGTACATTACTAGTATTCTTTTTAACCCCTAGGGGTAAGCTAAGTGCTGTTACGAGTGGGTTCACGCCGGTAGTGCAATGCGTTTCGGATTCGAACCCACCATATGATCGCAAGTCCAGTGCCCTAGCCATTAGGCTAACACCGCTTCCATAAGGGTTCTGTGGTTTCTGTTGAGTTATCTACTAAACCCTACAAAATAATATGCATGTATAGGTACTTGTGTAGTACAAATACGCGTTTATATATAGAAATAATTACCAGCACAGAGAAATCTCTGAAGGAATTTACGAGTATAAATAACATTTACAATCACGAACAGTATTGTGGCTGGTACTACGAGCTTTTAACTCAAAACGACCTCAAAGGCAAAACCGAATATTAGTAACATAGTCCTGTTATACATTATTAACATTTCAAAATACATTCATAGCATGTGTTGTGGTTTTCATATAATATTGCTTGTTACCGTTAATTGATGAATGGATTAGTTATAATGGTTGTCTTCAAAGCAACAAGAAATAATTATTGATATTAGATTTCCCATTACTAAACGTCGAAATTGCATTTCCTCATCCTCATTTGTTTTTGGTAACTTCGTTGTATTATTTTTCCTTGTTTCCTAATTCTGTATCTCTTAGCCAATAATTATTCTTTATTAAACGGATTTTTATTGAAAATTTTGTTATTATTCTGTTTAGTTTAATTTTATAAAAACTTGGAGATAGATACGACTGTAGTTAAATTATCACTTGCTTCGATCTCAAAAAGCAATTTACTGCAAATTATTTTCTTTTTTCAATTAAGTTTTTTTTTCCATTCTTTTTTTTAGAGATAGTCTCTTGTTATAAAATAAAAACACTTTGAAACATCAACTGCTTTGTTCACAATAAAAACCAAATGACCATAAAAGCATTGTTCGTAAGGGTAATGTTGCCATAACAAAATTCAATTATGTTGCCAGCAACGCGTTTCATTTACACGCGCATACGGGTCGACCACATGACGTACACAATTCAATCCGATGTACAGTCCCAAAATCAACTATTAACACCGCACGTTGGAATTATTACCCGCTTCTGTTGATTGTTTTACGAATAATACATGTTCTATTTCTAGGGAGAAAATTCTAATCTCTATTTAGTTTGGATTTAGCTATTTCAGATTATTGGTTAGAATGAAATCTCAAAACAACATAAATATTAGTACGGGTATCGAAGTAGTGTAATAAGTTCAAAGGCAAAATATTTGATCAGCTTATATCTTGTACATAAAGCATTGCTAGTTGTATACTTTTATTGAATGTGATGGTGTGAGTGAGGGTGGGCGAATCAGGGTGCTGTCAGTGTAGATATTTGACGTTCGAAAAGTGCTACATAGTTGCTTAGTTTGAAAAAAAGATTTTTGTTTTGATTTGAAAACAATAATTTTGTCATTTTGTATCTTTTTTTGACCGCCTTTTCTTCGCATGGTTAGCAAAATATTACATACATAAAAACCTTCTTGTTTATATGTTTTAGCTTGCCATAGCACTGTTACTATAACTATATTATGCTGTGCCATAGTATCTAAAAATGAAAATAATATTTTTTCCAGCCTGATCCTTTTTTCACGAATGTGAATCATATTGTTAGTCAAAATAGTACTGGAATAAAATTAACTAAATATACTAAACCTCACTCTAATCCTAAATCCTTTTTAAAATACTTTAAACGAATTATTCAAGATTTCTAGCGATGCCTTTTGTACAGTTCAGTAATATACGTAAAGCCGAAAGGGATTACGCTGACGGAACACATTAAGAATTCTACGGAGATTACTAGAACTACATTAGTATTAGCGTAGAATAATTGTAGTTACCTACAAAATAACTTATTTGTTCTACTTCGAAATATTTTCATTATTTTCTCTGCACATTTTACTAATATATTATACTTATAATACTAATAATACGTGCCTATAAATGTCCTACTGCTGGGACTCTTCCCGTATAGAAAAGGAATGAGCATTGATCACCACGCTTGCTTATTGTGGAGTGGCAATTTTGAATTCCAATTATCACGCTCTATTCCTTCACTCTTTGTTATTAGTGTCTTAGAATAATTAAGAAAGATCATATAGCTCTAAATAAGTTACATTTGGTACTTGCCTGGGTTTGAACCTGCAAATTTATGTGCATACAAATCCGGTCATTGAACCGCCACGACATTCCAATTCCAATACACTATCCTACCTGCCTACGTAAAAATATTCTGACATGTATTTAGTATCAGGAAAAAAGAGTAAGCAAATAAACCATGTTACATCCCTCAGGTGTTACAAGCAAAGTAAACAAATACAAACTCAAGTTACAACACGTCCGCATTCGCCCGCGTACCCGGCGTTAATGGCATTAGCAGATGCCGTCACGTTGCGTTACTCTCTCCGTGATGTGATAACTACCCGCATACAATAAAATTGTGGGATTAAGACATTATTGTTTGTTTTTGTTAATTTCTTATCATAAGTTTTATCGATTACTGATATAAACGTTTCTAAATAGATTGTATCGATCTTCCGCACTTACATGTGTTACATGCGCAGATGTTATGAGTAGAATGTCATCTTCTGCATGTCATCATCTATTTTGAGATTATAACATACTAGCGCTGCCCGCGACTTGGTCTGCATGGACTTCAGATTTGGGTCCAAAAAGAAATGAAAAATGTTTAAGTACTGAAAAATGAAATACAATTTTCACCCGTGTTTTAGCTTGCGCTGTAATAGGAAAAAAAAAAACAAATTTCAAAGCTGTCTGCCCACGGCTTAGCACGTAAACAATTTTAAATTTTCCCTTGGAAACTACTTATGGAATCGGGATAAAAGGTAGCCTATGTTCTTTTCGATGTCAAAGGCTACATGCATGCCAAATTTCATCCAAATCCGTTCAGCAGTTTTTGCATGATGGAGTAACAAACATTCAAACATCCACACTTTCACATTTATAATATTAAGTAGGATGAGAGTCAATACGGTACGAGTAATGATAACGAATGTAAAAAGTGTTACAAAAGTTTTCTATTAATCTAGATAATAGAGTAACATTTGAAAACAAAATTAGAAAAAAAATTAAATCATGCTATATACCAAATTCTAAATCTTTTACATTCAAGTAAAACAACCACCTTAGACGAGGTACATTTTTACAATCGTTATCGCTGATCGAATCGCTTAAATGTATGAAAGTGACAAGTCTAAGTCACGTGACTTATTGAAGGGAAATGTCATTTCCATACATTTAATGTCATTTATGCGATTTCTATCATCGTTTACGCTTGTGGAAATGAACCTTGTCTAAGGGCTGGTTTATTATTGCATCAATAGTCAGTAAATTAATTCTTTATTGACCCCATATTATTTCTTCAACAAGCTACTACGGGAACCAATTCCAAGCGCTCCTGTTTCGCTATTTAACGACCTCATTTGGCCTATTCAATCCCGGTTCCTAACTTCCAGGTCAATGCTTCTACTGGTCAATACCCGGGAATACTATATTACGCTATAAATATTTAAATATTTTAGGGTCAAACAAAATATCTGAACGATTAGGGTTGGATTGCGAAGTTTTAATATCAGATTTTCGGGAAAGCGTAACCTTATCGATTTAATTGTTTAGTCCTTTTTTGGCCTTATTTATTTATGTATGATAGGCAAATAATGATTGATTAAAAATTTACGGAGATTATTTGGTTCGCTTCGAGCATTTTTTTATTTTGTATTGATTTTTCATTTCAGTTTTTATATTTTGTTTGTAATATTCAATACTCAATACTCAAGTCATTATTGCATTCCATATGGTGGATTACATAGATGGTGTAACAAGGTAAAAGTTCAATATGGACCCTGTCGGGCACCCTGTCCGTGCCTCGGAAACCATTTTTAGCCGTTGGTCATTAAAACGTCAAAATTCATTACAATTCTGACAAACAGTTACCATTAGATATAACTGTGCTGCCCCATAAAATGGGTGAAAGTGGGCAGATAATATTGCCCAATTAACTCCTCAAAAAAATTAATTAATATATATAGGTAACCAAGATTGGTGAAAACTACTTCAGTCTAGGAGAGTCAGTTTACAAAATTTTTGCATAATTTTGTTAATTAATATATTGACATCCAATTTTTCACATCAATGAAATTATTCAACACTAAATTCTTAACAAAAGTTTCGTCGCATTGTGAAACTCAATCTTATTACCGTAATTACGAAATGTTAGGATACATCGCTTTTACGGTATGGTTATGATATTTGATTTTAATTAATTGCAGTAAAAAATTTGGTAATTATCAATTATATAATGTACCTACTTTTTTAAAAGAACCATTTTATAAAAGACACCAGTGTTGCATAAAACTAAGGTATCACAAGTTTTCAACCGACTTCCAAAAAGGATGAGATTGTATATTCGACGGTATATAATTGTGTTTATTATTTTTATGTATGTCCACCGCAATCTCCGTCAAATGTGGACCGAATTTCGGAATACTTTTTTATTTACGTTATGTTTTGTTTGGACTTAGAGAATGCCCCTGTTGGTTTACTTAACAATTGAATATAAAAGGAAAGTTATGTAAAAATAATACAAATATGTAATAGGTTGTCGGAATCGGAATTGTTTTCAAATTTACAAACAAAAGTGAATCAACATAAAGTCCCAGGTTTCAATTGTTTCGAACTAAGCTTGATTTGATTCGGCAACGAACGACCGACGGCTGCTGCGACAAACGCAACGCGATTGTGTCTGGACGTCGAGTCTACACGATTGACGCTGACCACAGCTCGAGAGCCACTTGGTACACCTCAGACTTAGATCTTGCTAATACAGCTTACTTGACTTTGACAATCCGATTGGCACGAAACGCTTGTTGTACTGACTAGGATTTGTATAGCTAAAGTGTATGAAGATTTGTATAGCTGAAATGTTTGTACATCAAAATAAAATTGTGAGAAGAATTTAAGTGTAAGAAGTGACTAAAATTTTTATGTTAATCGGAATTAAGTATCTTTGATACATATTAATAAAAGGTTGGCAAAGTACACACATCAAAAGTGTCTAGGGATCAACATATATTTTTGCAATAACTTTTCTCCTGATTGATATTAATTAAAATTTTCTTTAAGGATTCATCGAATAAAGTGTTTTCGTTTGTCACAGTAACGATAAACCAAGTCACCTTTGCATTAATAAAGAAATTTGCCATTTTCCTAATAAAGGGATTTTTGACATTTGAACCACTAACACAAAAGTTCGAAAAAAAGACTGAAATAACAGTTTTCTTTAAAATTTTATTGGGTAACTTAAACAATTAATAATCCGTGTTTCTACCGCGAACACTAACAACACAAGAACATCGGTTTGGCATACTCAAAATGAGTTCATCCAAATCACGCTGTGGAATGGCCGCCCATGTTCGTTGCAACAACAAAAAAAGGTCTTCTTGCGACTGGATACCCTCCATATTCGGCAGAGCTCTTCTCTGTAGCATATCCCATGCATGCTCAATCGGGTTCAAGTCTGGCGACTGAGCAGGCCAGGGCAGGACATTGATGTTAGCTGCGGCGAGAGTCTGTCTTACAACTCTTGCGGTGTGCGGTCGTGCATTATCATGCATTAACTGAAATAAGGGACCGATTTGCACTTGTAGAGGAACGATGACGTCTGATACAATCGTCTCAGCATAAATTTGAGCGTTGAGGTTGCTTCTGATCCAAATCAACTCAGTTCTTCCGCCGATCCAAATACCCGCCCATACCATGATGGTTCCACCACTATAAGGATGGACTTCCTGGCAGGATTTTAATCGCTGTTGGCGTCCAGGGGTTCTCCAGTGTCGTATACGTCTTGTATCCGGTCTCATACCAAAACGAGACTCATCAGAAAAGCACACGAAACGCCATTGTTCTTCTGCCCAATTTCTGTGTTCAAGAGCCCATTGATATCGAATCCTACGATTGTGCATTGCTATAGGTGGTACCCGTAGCGGTCTTCGGGAATGAAGGTTCACTTCATGCAAGCGGTTTCTGACTGTTTGGTCGCTAATTAAGTTCCCTGAAGAGTGATGAAGCCTCACGGCTAACATCATGGCGGTTATTGTTGGAGCTCTTCGAGTTAAGATTTGAATGTATCGGTCTTGTCTCCGTGTGGTGCAGCGATACCGTCCTCCATGGCGCTCAGCCACGGTACCAGTGCTTCGGTAACGTGTCCAAAGTCGACTGATAACACTCTGACTTGTATTCAGAGCTAAAGCCACAGAACGTTGCCGGGAACCAGCTTCTATCATTCCCACGGCTCTGAGCATTTCTTCCCTGCTTAAATGACGTCGCCGCTCCATAATAACGTTGGTTTTAATCAGTAGTAGGGAAACAGTAGCACTAATAATGTCTTCAATGCGTTGTATGTTTTTATAGGGAAAATATTGACAGCTGATTTTCATCTTTTACTCGAATTTGATTCACAGTTCCTGATTCGAATTATGAAATGCACCAAAAAGGATCCATATAAATTTATAAAATCATAAATTTATTACAAAGCCACATCTCAATCTCAAGAAATCCGCATAAAAATGCTTGATCCCTAGACACTTTTGATGTGTGTATTACACTATTTTTTTTTTCAAATCATTCTATTAGACCCTGAAACTAGTGCGATCAAACAAACTCTTCAGATTTGTAATATTTATGTAGATTTATACGAAATATATGATGATAACTTTATTGCAATAATCCCGTACGGTATTATAACTTTAATATTTTCAGGAACTATTTTTTATTTTGTTTCTTGTTTTGATTATAAATAGATTCATATTAATAGCTCAGTAACAATACATAAAAAATTACAGTCTTCAAAATAAAACAGCATAATAACATACTTTTCCAAAAAAAAAAAATTTTCTGTCGCTGATGGGAACGCCAATATGAGTATAAAAATTCTGCGAAACATACTCTTTACATGATGATATATAACGTGCAGCGTATATACTCAAAGGCATACCAATTGTGAATCACTGCGCTGAACGGGGAAGGCATTCGAGGCATTTCTCGTCGCGATCATCCGACCCTTGCTCGTTATTTTGCATTCTCATAATTCCTTCGCAAGGTTATGGTTTATAAAATATAATTTAGTTGGTCTAACAATACTTGGAAGTAATTTAACGTATAGATAATTCAGTTGAAAATATTTTGAACTCTTTGAATCCACTTACTAACGTTGAAGGATAATTTAAAAGTAATTTTAATTAATCTATTCTAATCTAATGACGGGATTCTTATGCACATGGTAGCAGTTTCGGACCCAGGCAAGTAGCAATGTGACTTTTTCAAAGTTATATGTACTTTTTTCATGATTTTAAGACACCGTTGATAATCAATTAATCAGTAAAGGAAAACATCGTGAGGAAACCTGGATTCCAAAAATTTCAACCTGTAATTGCCAACTTTCAATGAGCCAGCTGGGTGATCAGTGCTTATGCTCTCCTTCTGTATTTGAGAGGAGGCCTGTAGCCAGCAATGGGACATTTGTCGATCAGTATTAATATAAAGCATTATTTATAAAAGGACTGCGGATAGCCTACGAGGTAATCACGTGCATAAAACTGAACAAATTCTCCCAAGGAACATAGGTCGTAATCTTAAAATTAAAAATCAACTTTTCATACAATACCTGATTATCTAGAATATACGCACTCCTTTGTATACTTTTATCCAATAAACCCGTCCTTAAAGCATTCCACTCCTTCTTCAAAGCATATTTCTGAGAAAAAGAAGTTCCATGTATTATACCTATTAAAAAAACAGGTTAAAAACAAAGAAGGAAAATACAAAATACGCAATGACGTTTTGACATTCCTAGTAGATACTTTTTCAAAATGTCTATATTTAAAACTTATTATTATTATGTTTGTTGTATTTTTAATTATTTAAGGATTCGTCTCACGGAAGTTATTATAATAATATTTGTTGTATTTTGTTTGATTCTAAGCACCTACTTGTCTGACGGTCACTTTTCAAAAATCGTCGACCTCAGACATTTTTCCATAAGTATTACATGTTGATATACGTAAATCACACATCTACAAACACGACACTCCCCCATCTATACAAATATTTATACAGTTACGGAATCGAATGGGTTCATCAAAAACTTTTCCTGTAAGTCAGCTTTACGAGTTACGAGAAATAAATAAGAATATTTCCTTTCACAAGTGCTGTACAAACTCTAGAGAAACTTAATTGAAAGGACAGGAAAACAGAAAGATATACAAGACAATTGTAGAGCGAAACTACTGAGTAAACAGTAGAACATCTTGGAATTTTTTAAATCTTATATCTGTGTAATAACTGTTTCTTTTTGAAACACAGAATTTTTTTACAAAATAATATTAAAATTTAGGCTGCCTGTCTATCAAAGCGAAGCGAGGCAGTGCGGAGAAACATGAACCAGTAGGAACACATAAAATATCCGCTTCGCTCGCTATGGAGAATCCTATTGGTTAATTTTTCTCCGATTCTACGCTCCACCGCTTCAATACGCCAAAATTATAATTTCGAAAGAAAATAATCAGCATTAATTGAACATTCCGTGTAATCTAATACAGATCTAGTACATTTTTGTTTGTCCATTAAAATTGTGTAAGCAATTTGTTTAACAACATTTTATTCGTTTCAATGGTCCGGTGTAATCCAATTTGCGTGTACTAGCACGCGTGATCACCGAATCTCACCAACCTACCTCAAAAATTTACACACGTCGGTCGATCTGGGTATTTGATTTGATTCCGTTTAGAGTCCCGTTTTTTACTCTGTTGCAACGGAAAATTACACAATCCTTTTTGTTTTTTAGTCGAAACGGTTTTTGTGGATAGAATTCAGGCCTGGTACCTTTCCAAAAAATTAATCAAACAGTTACTGTTACACTGGCTTCATTTGCCTCGTGTTGATCACTGTGACAATTTATATATATCGGCCTAGAGCGATACCGAGTTTGAAATACAAAACAATTTTATTTCACGAAGTAGCTATTGAAGTACATTAGGATATCTTCGTATTTTAGTCTCATAAAAATTAACTTTCACTGTCTGAAATATAATTATTATGGTGATTTTTTTTTAATTTGATGCTTGCAAATTATTGATGCTTATTATAAAAGATGCCTTAAGCATTTAAGATCGTTTTACAAGTAGACGCTACAAAATGCACTTTCAAAAACAGAATTTAGTACTTCTGCTAGGCGAAGATCTCGTCACTTCCACACTTGTCTGCCCTAATCCCGTTCGGGCCAATCCTATTTGAAATTGTCTTGTAAAGCTTGTCTGATTCAACGTGCTATACAACCTGTATAGAGTGCTCAGTCTTTACTTTTTAGTTGATCTTCGAACACAAAAACTCTATATCACAACATGTCTTCGGCCCAATCCTATACACCAAACCAGTCAACAATCGTCGGCTTCATTCGGCTTTTGTCGTATGTCGACGGCCTGTGAAGATATTATTATTACCTCGGTTCAGGGAACGAAGCTATTTGGATTATTTGGAGAAGCTGCTACGAGTGGGTTAGATTTAAGGACTTACACACTAGAAACATTTTAGAAATGGACATACTGATTCGTTTATATGATTATACTAGTTTCTGCCCGCGACTTCGTCGGCGTGGAATTCAGAATTGGGTCCAAAAAGAAATGAAAAATGTGAAAGTAATTAAAAATGGAATAAAATTTTCACCCGTGCTATCGCTTGTGCTGTAATAGAGCTAAATTTCAAAGCTGTCTGCTCGCGGCATAGCTCGCAAACAATTTTATTTTTTCCCTAGGGAACTACTTAAGGAATCGGGACAAAAGGTATGTTCCTTTCTATGTTCCTGCCTATGTTCTTTTCTATGTCCAAGGCTACATGCATGCCAAATTTTATCCAAATCCGCTCAGCCGTTATTGCGTGATTGAGTAACAATATTAATAGGATAATTTATTGTGTAATTTTTTTAGTAGTTCTCTTGTTTTCTTTGTGATTATTGAGGTATATTGCAAACTCAGTGAAATTTTAGGGGTTTAATTGTATATACGTTAGACTAAGTTATGTTTACCTATTTATCATTGGTAACTGAGATTTTTCGTGATTAAAACAATACTTGTGAAAGGACCTTACTTGTGGCGCAATTCGTTAAGTCCAGCAGAAGACCACGATAAGCCGAGTTGATTGATTGTCTGCAAAAAAAAAAATTGTGGTGCTTAATATGAATTGTAGTCTAGATAAAGTTTCCTCGCCGTCTAGACTGAATAGTCAACATTTGAGTTTATCAATACAATTCAAAACGGCCGTTTTTTTTAATTTAAAACAAATAAATCTCGATTACATCAACTGTTATACCTATGAACCTAAATGTTTTTATGTAGGTACATAAGTTCGGATACAACAAATATAACACAACAAGGGTCAAAAGTAATAAAATAGATTTAGAGGCTACAATTAGTAAGGCTCAAGCGTTGACGATCAATAGGTCGTAAATTCAACTCCCTCTCGTTAAACTGTTATGGTGATCCACATCTTATGTAACCGAGCTTGAATTAATAGCTATAGTTAACAAGATTGAAAGTTAGCAATACATCTAAATCCCCATTTATAATTTGGGTCATAGTTTATGCAAGAAACTTGGGGAACTTCGACCGTTACCGTACAACGTATAATCAGGAACAAAAGTTGATGAACAAAATCGGATTATAAATTTAATGCTTAAGTTAACAAAGCGTTCAGGTTTCATGGTTTTTTGATATTCCCTCATCGTCTGCGTAACTATTTATTTTATTTATTTGAAAAAAAATCAAACAATTACCTACACACTATGAAAGAACTTAAAATAAACATGCATTTATAATATATGTGAGTGTGTAATTCACTACGTTATCCACAGTTTATATATGAAGTAATAAAACTAAACCCCCTTTCCCAAGCTATAGATCGGCTTCCAGTCTTACTGACTAGAAATAAAATAGCTTCAATAGTATATTTTACAAGAAGCGACTGCCTATCTGACCTCTACAATCCATTTTACTGGATAACACTGGTTGTCAGAATTGCAGAATGTCAATGTTCGGCATATAATAATCGGGACCAACGGCTTAACGTGTTTTCCGAAGCACAGAGGGGTCTTGGTATGTTTGCAAAATAATGGTCCAACAACCAAAATCCATGGACCAATGGTACCGAGTGGCTTACACTTACTCACGAGAGCCTCGCTATATTGATTCCTAGTAGTAACTCAATCTATGGAATTTAGGTTGTTCTTTAGCTGGTTTGTATAAATGATTGTGTTAGAAAGAAAAAAAGAAAACCCATTTATTCGCGTCCCATGTGACGCATAAAATAAATAAAAAACGAATATAAACAATAATTTCTAAAATGTTTGGGGAAATATGCGTCACGTCGGTGCGAAACGTTTCTCTCTTTGTTGCCGACTGTACATAGTTTTTATGAGGTACGAAGACGAATTACTATAAATACAAGTAAGGGTTAGAACCACTATTTGGCTGGATTAACGAGACTTGTTAACAACCCAGATAGTATTGTAAGTGAATGCTTGCTTTGTGTTTAGTGCCGAACTTGACACTAAAATTGAACTGTTTGTTAACACAAAGATTGAAAATAAGTTAAAACTTGTGTTCTGATCTACTAGTACGAATAACAGATCAATTAATATTATCTTATAAAACACCGTGTAACGAAACAATAGCGCGATCTAATTCGACGTGAACGCCATCTATTGAGCGTTGGCTCAAACTTTCTATTAGTGATCTTTGCTATTGTTTCGTAATTTCAACGACCTCCGTGGTCTAGTGGCGTACGCACCGGTTTTCAAGGTGTCGTCAGCTCGGAGGTCCCGGGTTCGATCCTCGGACGGGTCAATGTAGAAAAACACTTTTTTACATTGCCTCGGGTCTGGGTGTTTGTGGTACCTTCGTTGTCTCTGATTCCATAACACAAGTGCTTTAGCTACTTACTTTGGATTCGGAGCAATGAATGTGATGTTGTCCACATTTATTTATAAAAAAAAAATTAACACCTGTTAAAGCATCAGATCTGTCTACACATAAGTACTGAAGGATCTTCTACTTCACTATAGTATAAAATAAATCCGCTAAATATCCGCTGCCTGTGGCGGACTTGCGATCATAATGGTTGCGAGTTCGAATCTCACCCAGTACACTACCGACGTGAACCCACTCGTAACACAAGCATCTTAGCTTACCACGAGCATCTTTGCTAGTAATCTTTAAAAACAAAAACTGTTGGTCCATATGTATGCTTAGATCTTGAAAACAATGCAGTGTTTGATGCAGTTTTTAATGGATTGAGTTATTCAAGAGAAGGTTTAACATTATAAATGCCTATTATAGTTGAGAAACACTTGATAATTTTAGTTAGAGGTTCCTAAAGTGATGTCGTTAATCAACACATTTTGTAGTATATTTAGTATCAGCATTGCACTCGTGCAAAGACCAAGATATTTATTTACAATAGTTACGTTTGTAATTTCCTTGTAAGCTTACTTAACATAATTATTTAGATTTCTCTGCTTACCTTATTGTGACGACTATTTTACAAATGCAGGATGTATTCATTACAGTTTAAATATATTTATTGATTTTGTGATCGGGGACTAGTCGACTTTCGACCATAATCAGATCTGTTGAAGATTAAAAACATATAAAAAAAAATATTAAAAATATTTTTTTTTTAATCCACAGCATGTCAATATAATCTGGTTAACACGGTACTTGTTGCTGTGCCCGACAGGGTCCATATTAAACTTTTACCTTGTTACACCATCTATGTAATACATGGAATGCAATAAAGACTTGAGTATTGAGTATTAATATGTAGGAATTATATCCCTACTTATCATAAAGTTACATATAAGTAGGAAATATTTCCTTAAACATAATTTCATATACTAAAAAGGTTAAAATATGAGTTGGAAAAAATATATTATTATTGAATTATATATATCAAAAGCCTCATCATTATTTAAACCGTCAAAATCACCTTAAATTATCCTCCCTTACCGATATAAGTCAACGAATCACCCCCCTTTATTCACCCCCATTATTTTGGCGCAGATTATTATGTTGAGCGAAGCTTAGAAGATTAGCGTTGCCGTAAATTATTAATTATTAACTTATAACGATGGTGATGGCTCACAATTAATGTTGCCTTGTACTTATTCCGTTTTATTTAATAATGCGGAAACTGTATTAAAGTTGCTGTTTTATCGAAGAATTTTGATGGAATGTTATGATTGATTATCTTAGGTATTTATATCAACTTTATTTGTCATACATTTTTACGTATAAGTCTCTAGACAGACGGACTGCATTTCAACTGCAATCCAACCGCAAATTGCAGTTCAGGTGCAGGACGAATCCAGTTGACACAATTCGAATCCAGTCGTGTAAACTGCATTCGAACTGCGCCTGAACTGCAATTTGCAGTTGAAATGCAGTCCGTCTGTCTAGAGCCTAACGCTTGTCATAAGCGTTCACTGTTATGTACGCCACACCAAAATTACTTCAAGTATAGACTACAATCAACGACTAGAGAGCACTTACTTTTTTTTATCAAAACGAATGCACAAAAAATCACCCGACAATAAAAATTATACGTTGAAATATTGATGCATTTTATATTATGTAGATAGATGTCTACATCATAATCCATAACACTAAAAACTTTAAAAGCAATCAAAAGGAAAATTCACCTAAAACATCCCCAATCCCAATGCTTCAAAATTTCTATTTAATCAACCCTTTCCCATTCAAATCACTTAAACGCAAAACTTGTTTCTACCAACCCTTTAAAAATACTCACGTAGGTACAGGACCGAGCTATTTTATCGCAGTCCTACCCAACGAGCAATTTTAGATAATCTACTCGGCTTCAAACCGGACTAAAGTTATTTACAATCAATTTCCTTGCCTATTAAAGCACGGTAGAAAATAAATGTTATGCACGTTACGTAGGCTTTGTTAGTTATTGTTGAATTATGAAGGAAAATAGACCTTTCAGCTAGTTGTATATAAAATGTAGGTACGAAAATATTGTTTTGAATTTGCTACTATAATTTCAGTTAGTCGGTGGCCGCTTTTCTAAAGCAAGCTAGTTTTGTTTCATTTTATAATGCGCTTTAAAGCGTTTAGCTTCTAAAATTTATACGCTGTAATTGAGGCTTTCGAATTTCGTTTGATATGTAAACATGAAGTAGTTTGAAAAGTAATGAATTGGCTTCGTGAATTTAGCGAACATGGCTGTAGTATTATGTAATAATAGCTGTTGCCCGCGTGTCTGTCTGCAGTCCCAATTCTATTTCTAGTAAAAATATATAACTATGTTATTCAGAGATAATGTAGTATCTAATGCTGAAAGAATATGTAAAATCGATCCAGTAGCTTAAAAAAATATTAGTGAAAAACATACTATGTAATATTATAGTACAAATTATTACTAAATGGGTTCGAATTTGCTAAGATATTTTTATCCTTTCTTATTTTATTTTTGGCCTTAGAAAACATTGATAGCCTATTTAAGGGTAAAACAAATACCTATATCAAAGACTAGTCGAACAAACTTGTGATAACATGTTGAGACAGACACGTGTAACTTTTGTTCTTAAAGAAAATATAGGTACCTATAAGAAAGTAGGAGTGAAGTAGTTTACGTAGGAAGCCAATAGAGTGGGATCCATGTTAGGCTTATATCAACTAGTATTCTAGGAACAATGTGTATGAACAAATTCGATTTCGGGTATCATATTATCAGCGAAATTAATGAATATCGGAAGGGCTAAGTGTAACCCGTACGGTTTTATCGATAATAAAGGTTAAGCCGCGCTCGCCGCGGTTGGTCCGTGGATGGGTGACCATTTGTAAACATACCGAGACCCCTCCGTGCCTCGGACAGCACGATAAGCCGGAGATCTTTGACAATCGTTAAGTACTTAATAGTAAAATATAGTATTCAGGTAAATCCGGTAAGACTGGAAAGCCGACCCCAACATAGCTACATAGCTTGGGAAAAAAGGCTAGACAGAAGAAGATCATCGGCAAAATCCGTACGAACCGTATAAATTAATTAATTTCTATTTTAACGATGCTCAATTGTTTCGTAGTTTGTTATTTGGAGCATGAATCACGGGATTTATTCCATTCCAATAACAAAAACTAATTCCTACTATTATTTCGATTACTAATACTGTGCATATTGCCATAATACTATACATAATTTGCCTAAGTCTTGTATTTTTCTATTTCGTACTGATAAAACGCTTTAAATAATTATGAGATTAATACAATATTTAATTATAATATTCTAGAATGTAACTGTATAATATAATTATGCTTTTATGGTATAAACTTGTACAAACTTCATTACTACAATCGCTTAGAAATTCAGTATCTTTGCACCTACCGAAAAGCCTCTGAATAAAAATTCTGGACACTCAACGGTAATCGAAAAGCCCTGCATATAAAAGACCGCCATTATTCCAAACAACACTGTCTTTCAATCTACTTACATTACATATTCATCGCATAACACATCTACCGAATCCGTGGTCCTTTAAAAACGTTCCAAGTCACGAACATGCATCTAAGCAAGCAAGTATGTAAACGATTTAGCTTCAAGCCTTGTAGAATAGCCCTCCTTCAAGTAAGGTAATAGGTGTACTGAGAAAACAAGCCGTAAGCCGTGCTCTACTGTAGTTATAATGCTAGCACAGCGTAAAGAGAGAACTACTAGTAGGTACGTAATTCTAGAGCAGAGAAAAGTTTGCTTCTCAGTAAAAAAACGAGCGTTGCAGTTTTTCCCGCCATGTGTTTCATCTTCTTTAGGCCCAGTTTTTTGATCCGTAGTTAACTTAACTAATGGTTAAATATTCTAACCTCAAAATTGATGAAGTTTGAAATCACTAATTGCAAACTTCGGTAGAACGCGTTTATTCAACAATTTTTATTCTCACAAATGGTAAAATAATGATCTGACTTATTGTACCTTTTGATAGACAGAAAAAAACGCATTTTACCGAAATTTCAAACTATTGGTTGAGTTAAAAAACTGGGCCTTAGACTGTGATCTTGCTTTTATTCATGTGCCTTCAATTAATTTAGAAAGATGTACATACTTAAAAAAAAAAAAAAAAAAACTGCTTTTGTTTAAACCTACATGCACATGTAGGTATTTTTAGTAGAGCCACTTTGCTTTAACAACGACCGTAGTACTTGCGTAACAATATCTATGAAAGTCGAGTACCTTTCGTATGGTTTTATTTGGGGTTTGCAATGTTGAAACAAAAAGCGGAACACGCGAACGATAACGCAGTCAGGTTATGGTAACGGGTTTTGCTGGCGGTTTTCTAACTGTAATAAGGGAATTAAAATTCGGACAACCTTCCAGTTATGTTTATAGGCGGTAGTTTCAGTTATGTGAAGTTTGCGGAAAGAGTGAACCATGCAATGCAAGCATTTATTTTTAGAACAGATTAAAAAGATTTTTATACTGTTTCATGCATTTAAAACAAAACAGATCTTACAGTAGGTACTTCGTATAGGAATAAAAAGCCTTATCATTAAGGTTAACGTGCTTTAATGTGTTGGGTTAAGATATGCTTTATCTTTTTCGACTTACTATACTTATAGTAAAAAAATGTTAAATAGATACTAACATTACCTTTGTGACTCCCAGAACGCAAAAAAGATTTGGCGACCCAGGATTATTGAACTGCAAGCTGCGTCATACCACGTTACGTTTTGTATGGACTTGGAGAATAACCGTCAAGTTACTATGAATGGTAGCCAGATGTCCAGACAAAGTTTCACCGGATTAAAAGGACATATTAATTTGGGCTGTGATTGAGTATAATAAAATCCAGTGATAATTACTGAGAATGCTTATTTATGTAGTTAGGTTATTAACTATCCCTAATTAGTATAAAAAAGTCACTCCCGCTGTTCGAATTCTTAGATTTTTAAACTACGCAACAGATTAGAGCAATAGAAATAACGTTTTAAGAGAAAGTTTTTTGTGTATAATTGTGTGCATTTATTACTGTGCTACTCGTGCGAAACCTGGGCGGGTCTGTTAGCTTAACAATAACCGCCTTAAACAATATCAGGTAAAATTTCTTAAACACAAAATAATTATTAATTAATTCCTATGTGTCTTGTACAAGTTGGCGCAACGCGATCGATACGTTTGGGTCCTTCGGCACTCAATTGGCTCGCTCCAAGATCTAAAACAATCATAGAGCCAAACATCATATTATTGTCTGCATATTACGTACAAAAACTCACACTATACCTACACAATAATAATACCTATATATTATTTTCATACAAAGTGACAGATCACGTGACTTATGTTAATTTTAAGTTTTATATCTTTATTAATTTTCAATTTAAAGATTTCGATGAAAATATACGCACTCCTTTAAAATGTATCCTGTATGATAGATGATCAAACGAACTTACCTGTGAAGTTCGATCATTATTATACGAAATGCTTCGTTCGAAGATATATGTTATTAACAATGCAGCTTTCTCATTCCACTCGGCACTGAACGCATTTTTTAGACTAAAAACTAAACAAAAATATTAGTAACATAGTCTATGCACTCCTGTCAAACGTCATTATTTTAGAATCTCATAATACTCGTATGGTTATCTCAATTTTACCAAGGGTGGGATGGGTTGGGAACATATATCTTCGAACGAAGCATTTCGTATAATAATGATCGAACTTCACAGGTAAGTTCGTTTGATCATCTATTATACTGCATGCTTCGTTCTCGATATATGTTATTAACAATGCAGATGTTCAGAGAAATAGTAAAAATGAGATAAACCTTCAAATCTATACAAGCAAGTGTTCCGTATGAATTGCTATTTTAATCAACTTGGTTTCTCTTAGAAACAATATTCAAAAAATTAAATATAATCCAAAGTTCTTATTAAGTTAAAACGACATTTTCAAGAATATGAAAATTAAATGGCAATACTCAGACTTTTACAAGATAATTGCACATTTGTAATGTCTGCTCAAGACACTTTAAGAGGGCAATACCGTGATCAATAATATGATTTCAAATTTAACTGGCCGAATCATCGTCATGTCGATGGGGCCATCATAAAAAATATTGAATTGAATTAGCTGACTTTAAACTGCCTTAAATCTTCAAATAGTACGTTTAGTAATAGTATATTTGTATGGAATGGCAGTTTACATACTGTAAATTGCAAACAAATTTCAAATGTCAATGAGTTATGTACTTGTTCAACAATTTATTTAGTCAGTCCAATAACATCCAATTAAGTTTCTTCTGCAGAATCTACGCAAAGCCTTTGATGTAGAAGCGTGGGTGTACTATATGTCCTGAAAACTTGAAAACAAATTAGTACAATGCCTCCTGAAAGAGGATTTCTAATCTATCTACTGCTGGTAGAAGCAAAACCTGGTTTATGGGTTTTATTATGTGATAAAAACCCATTGTTATTACAACCTCATTTATCTATGAAACTGTGTAATCACCTAAAAAGGTGTTTGCAAATCATTTTTATAGTTATATACTTTATGGTAAGGAAAATTGCTTACAGGTTTTATTCACATCAGTAATAACAAAATTGACACAATTATCGCTTACGTTGTAGATGAAGAATATTTTCTTTTAGTAAAATTCATTAAAATAAATACAGAGGCAAATTGCTATACAATATAGACAATATAGTATTTGATTGCTATAACTTAACTATCAACATAATATATAGGTGTGTAATATATATCCGATATATATAACATCAATATTTTATTTAACATGAATTAACTATGTGATCAATGTGCACTCAAAGTCATATATTTCCTCATATATTACTGGTAAAATTAAAGGTAAAAAACTTAGAACTCCATTTCAATCCCATTCTATTTGGCATTTTGCTAGAAGTGGTTTGGATTTATGAAAACCTTTTTATATCCTCCATATACATACATAGCCTCCAGTATCATTATATACCCCCCAATTTTAGAGCTTATTAACATAGATGAGGCTAATTAATGCAATCTAACAGTATGTAAAGTAGGCCGCCCCAAGATTAAAATTAAATAATCTTGATAAAAATACACAATGCCATAGAATAAGTATGAATGGAGATATCCGGTCCTTAGGTACTATATTCGTGACAGAAGGTCCACCAATAATTTTAATTTTATAGTAATAAAAAAGAACTATATAACACTCTTTCAGTTAATTACTTGAAAAGTATGAGAATATGACATAAATTCATGTTAGAGAAGAACCCTCCAAGGGACTATCTGGAGTAGGACTAGGACTATCGTGCTACTCATCCAGCTTGCCTCAGAGTAAGCAGTTTATAATATATATGTTATATATTATATATTGTACAAAGTAGAATCAAGAATCATTTATTTAATTGCAAACATGGGTGTGAGATACATTGATGTTTTGACCTTTGATTAGGTTCTCCATATTTTACCGTCAATGGGTAAGTAATGGTCTCTGTAAGGAGACCTAAGACCTATTGATGTTTCAATATAAAAATATACATCTGTATAACATTAACTTTGAGGCAAACTCTCACAAATGAAAACCAAGGTTTTGAAGGTTAATAATACAACCTTCAAAACTATTTTTTTTTTTTTTTTTTTTTAACTGATTGGAAGGGTTATAAAAAATATTCTTCTTCCCAATTTAAAGTAAAAAACATTTTACATTAGAGTAGGATGTACCTAAATGAAAAATTAGGTTTACTAAGTTCAAATTGAATTTGCTTAATTGTCAAATTCTTTTCTTACTAAATTATCTAAGATCCATTATGTATGATCTAACATCAGTGTTACCTATCACAGTGTTACTGTTTGCAAAAGTAAATTTAGGATTTAACAAACCAAGTGTATCTCATAACACCCCAGCAATATGAACCAAGCAAAGCTAATTAAATGAATGTGGTGTGTGCCAACCATTCTGTTAACACAGGATTTTGTTGTCCTCCAGAAACAGAAAATCAAGGTATTGCTTACCATTGATAGAAATTAAATTCAGGGAATAATACTACCAATCCTTAATAAATAATAAGGATAGTTTATTTACTCTCATCCACATGCATAAGCTTAGTTGTTCTTATAGCGAACCTGACCTTTCAAAATCTGACATTTTAAACAGTTCACTATTATGTTTGTGATAAGCAATTTATTTCACTAGGCAACCATTGGTCTAGTTTTGCATCTAATAGTAACTACTTTTGCATGTTAATTCCCATTATTATTATTATTATTTAGTATCTTACTATATTTATAATGTTAAAAAACAAAATTTGTATAGCTGAGCTTCCTTATAAAACAACTATATTAGTACTTTAAATTTAAACTTGTTAATATTTTAAAACCTGCATATGAGTTATACAATGTTAATTATTTACTTTAGTCAAGTTAACAAAAAGTTAAGATGATAACAATACTTGTATATCTTGGATCCATGTTGCACATGATTCTATACAGTATAGGTGATCTAGTACCTTTCATCAACCATCGGCTGAACTTGTAACTTTTATAGATGTGTTACCATATTCAGTGCAAAACAAGTTCCAATAAAATTGACATTTTCTAATAAATATGATTCTTGCAGGATTGAATATCTCCAGCAGCAAGTAATGCTACTGCTGTCTTATACTGTATCAATAAACTTAATTAAGACTTTCAATTAAAAATTACCCTGATCACACCATTATGTTTTGCAATAAACAATATAAAGGAGATAAGTTGGTGTTGACATGATCTGCAAGCTTGAGGGCAATAATAGCCCTTAATAATAAATGTCTGACAGCTGTTTGTATATCAGTATCTTACACAGCAGATTGTACTGAATATGAAGTTGTAACCAAATTTGGTACAAAGGTGGTAACTAGTAAGCTATTGATAATATATCAAGTATGGACTTGTCTTGTCCTAGCAAATACAAATCAATCTGGCTAGCCTTTCGGCATGACTTACCTCTCTGTACAAGCATGAGGTTACTTCTGACAGGCTTTGATCTTTAAGGCAGTGGACTTATAATACTTGCTGTAGTAATGTTGCCATGCCTGCTTTGCGGACTGGGTCATCTTCTGGTGAAGGGGACCTTGTAACATTCCATTGGATTGTAGGTTTCTTATTGAACTGGCCTCTTCATTGGCATATCCATGACCTTAGTTAGTCACTAATGTTAGTTTCCTAGATATATTCATATCTCTTACACAGACCATACATTTCTTATCAAGTACTGGTAAGTTGTCCGTACAAAGACCGTCAGAGTGAGATGATTTCTATCAGATCACTGGATAAAATTGTTATAAAACAATGATAACACAATAATATATAATAAATATTTCAGGCAGTCCATTGCCCAGTTAACTTGTTTTGTTGTATTAAATTCATAGAGACTGATATCTCTTAATGATGCTTGGTAGTCCACAGACTTGTTCTCAGGAATCAATAATGACTATCAATAATTCAATGACTTTTGTCAAAATATTCCAAATACAAGCTAGGTCAACATTTATAGCCTTAGACCATATTGAGGCTTATCTGGCATGAGTTCACCCATTGCCAAAACACTGCACACTTGCAACAACTGCAACTTAGGTGCTACTGAAGTAGTCACAGGATCATAATAATATGTTGCTAGAACTTCCATCTCCAAGCCGGCCCTGCGTATATCTTGTATAAACCACGAATCCAATGACAACGTCGATGTATCTTGTACACCACCCGTGTCAACCGGTATTTCAGAGTAACATTGGAAACAACTTGTGTAACGGCTTCTGCCAGTTATTAATAAAAAACTACTTATTGTAGTCTCACGGACTACACATAAGAGTAAGGGATCTCGTGCGTATATCACGTATAAGCCCCGAGCCCAACGACCACGTCGATGCATCACGTACACCACCCGCGTCTACCGATACGGAGGTTATGAAAACCATTGCAGCCTTAACCGCTAATAAAAGCCAGTAGCTGTATCGGTGTAATATTAATAACACAATGTTTTATCACCTGAAATACTAGAAGGCGGTGAATTATTCGAATTTACCATCATTTTGACGATGTAGGTATAAGTATAGCGACGCTTATTTTGCGTTCGATTAATGTAATTTCCTTCTTGTAATATTGTAAATCTTTTCTACAAAGCCATTTAGGCGTGATTTCCGGTTGAAATATACACTGTAATACACATAATACACTAATATTTCAAAGAACACAGAGATATGCAGTATCAAGTGCCGCGCAAACGAAAATAATGACGTTTGACAGGAGTGCATAGACTATGTTACTAATATTTTTGTTTAGTTTTTAGTCTAAAAAATGCGTTCAGTGCCGAGTGGAATGAGAAAGCTGCATTGTTAATAACATATATCGAGAACGAAGCATGCAGTATAATTATAATATCACAGATTAAAATTAATATTTTGTTGCTACAACTTTTTGCTTCATGTTAGTTTAATACAAAAAGCTAAAGCTTTTAATACACTTAGCTAATCTAAGAAATAATTCATTAGAAACAGAGCTTACTTCATGAAACGTTAATAATAAAAATCTATATTCACCTTCAGTTATACCAAATAGTTACCCTTAAACAATACGTTTTGCATGGACCATTAAAATGGCCACATAACTTGTATATAAGGCTGGCTAGACATTTTACGACACACAGACATTACGAGAAATATGAATTATTATTATTGTCTTACCTGTGTCGAGCGCCGAGTCGTAAATTTCAACCAATAAAATTAGTATGCATGAAATAGTCCAAATGTTTGGGGACATACGTACCTATAGGTTAACTGACTATACGTCAATACATAGGACTCTTCAGATTAAGCGAAAAAGTAAGAATATAATGATATCCGCATGACTCCAGATAAGTGGGCTAAAATAGCCACTGAGTGGTTCCTGATGTCGGAGCTCGCAAACGAGGCAGGCCGAGGAGACGGTGGCGGGATGACATCGATCACTTCTTAAGTGATTGGCGTCAAGACCGAAAGGTCTGGAGCCAAGCAGGGGAGACTTTTGCCCAGCAGTGGGACAATAATTAGGTTATGAAAAAGAAATGTACAAGCTCCTGTATCAGTAGCTACATGTTACTTTTGCTCTCCTAGAAAATCCATTGGACGGAGCATCTGGTGGGTCAGCCATTTTCAGGTGTCTTTTCAAACGCTGGTGACCAAAATGTTAGATTTATTTATTTATTCGTGTAGGTATTAACTCCTTTTTTATGAGTATACGGATCAAATATAATTAACCGTACCATAATAATGACCTCTATTTCCAAAGGAAAATATCTGTGAAAAATATTGGTGTAAAATAAAGTATATTCTTTTCTATTTCGTTATATTAATAGCACCCGCAATAAAATACGGCGTGCGTTCAGTTCCTGTCAAGTTTAAAACCTCAACAACCTAAGTGCTTAGTTCGGTTAGGTCCAACTCAAAGTACATCATAAAATAAGAGTATTAATATCTAGAAAAGTAATTTATATATTAGTTTTTAAGGTCCTTAATTGTTTTGATATAAATTTATACAATTAAATTTATTGTATTAATGATTTTTTTCTTATCAATCACTACGGATATTAATTGATTGATATTCAGCATTTGTAAATACGTATTTGAAACGTAAAAAGGGAATTATATTCTTCCAGAATTTCCATTAATCCCTCTCTAATTTGCTTCCAATGCTTTTAAGGAGTATATATTTCACATACGCCGAATCTGTAATTTTACTTACGATACATTGGGACTTCAAAGCAGAATTACTTTTTATGATTCAACTGATCATTTTAATATATATTTCTTTTTATACCTAATATCCGGATCCTTCATTTTAATACGAATATGAATATTTGCAGAATCAATTCTTGTTCATTTTCAAACCTCCTTTTTCTTCAAAGTAAACGCAAATATTGTGATCATTTATGTTTTGGTATGTAACGAATGTTTTGATTAGCAGCGCGGTTATGTTTTGATAACTCGGATTTGAAAGATTCCAAGAGACGTAGAAGAAATAATGTAGGTATATGCTATGTATATAATTCTCGGGATTGCATTAAAGGAACATCTTTATCTTGAACAATAAGGCAGCTATACAATTCAAAACTTAGAGAAGAAACAATAAAAAAGTGTAGTATAAAACGGTACACCACATCTTTAGACAGAGAGAGATAGAAAGAAGGGTAGAGAGGCAGAGCAAAGGAAATGGCGAGATAAAAAATATATATTACCGGCCTATAAATGTCTCACTGTTTAGCACACTCTTCCTATATAGAGAAGGAATGAACACTGATCAACACTTGAAGGTGATTTCAGATTCCGATTTTTGGAAGCCAGGTTTCCTCACGAAGTTTTCCTTCGCCGTTTGTGAAAAGCGTCTTAGGATAATTAAGAATATAGTAAGAATATAGTAATTATAGACTTTGAAAAAGTTACATTGGTGCTTTCCTGGGTTAGTACCAGCAACCATGTGCATACAAATACGGTCATTGAACCGCTATGCCACGAAGGATAAATAATGATAGATATTAAAGGTTGCAATCCTGAGTGACTGTCTGCACGGATAGCTGAGTGGTATAGGTCACCACGCTAATTACCACTGTGCTCGACGTGCTGCGGGTTCTATCCCCGCATGGGACAAGCATTTATGTGATCCACAGATACTTGTTCCAAGTCTGGGTGTGTTCTTTGTGCATGTGATTTGAATGTTTGTGAAACCCCCGCGACACAAGGATCAAATTTCTTAGTGCGGACGTCGTTTTTTTTAAGAAAAAAGATACTTTGGCTGTATTTTAAATTAAATTGATAATCTAATTTGCACAACAGTCTACTAAGCTAAGTTGTGTGTATACATATAACCTTTCAACCCTGTATTTTTATAGCAAACCATTACAGGTAAACGAGTGAAATAAATGTATTAGATTTTCAAGTATCAGTATTTTTGCAAACCCTCTTTATATAATTAAAGATGAAAAAGCAAAAGGATTGAACTTCCATTATCCTTTGCATTAACTAAATTTACTTTTATAAGAGTTCGCTTTGAGTAAAAATAAGAAAAGTACCTAATAGAATTGCAGATGGAATTATAAATATCCTGCTTAAATGTATTATGCATAATCGTATTCATGAACGAATGTTAGATCAAACACCTTTGAACCTTACTAATACAGTGAAGAAGGCATAAAGATAGTACCTATTTATTTTTGACGGGCCAGTTGGTCTAGTGGTTAGTGACCCTGACTGCTAAGCGGTCGTTCAATTCCCACTCAGGACAAATCTTTGTGTGATGAGCACGATCGTTTGTTCTGTGTCTGGGTGTAATTTATATATAATATGTATTTTTTTAGAAATATATAAGTATGTTTATCAGTTGTCTAGTTGCCATAGTACAGGCTCTGCCTAGTTTGGGATTAGATGGCCGTGTGTGAGATTGTCCTAAAATATTTTAGAAGATATTTGCAGGGTTATAACTATGATTACAAAAAAATATGTTGGAGTAAGTTCTTGGTTAGCATACAATACGACAATCATGTCCTACGATGGGTCATTCAGGCATAAAACGTCTAGACATTTTTATGTTTCACGAGCAAAAAAATATTACAGCCATTACCCAAAGCAAACGTTTCGCAAACGAGATTTTACAAAATGTTACTTACCATTATCGTTACTTATGGTAATTTTAAATGGTATATAAAGGGTACACGGACACAGGCAAAGTGAACCTTCGGATAAGCAATACGGAATAAATCCTCTACGTTATATTAAAATTCACATTTCCATTACGAAATCCGAGAAAACCTTTGCCTTCGACCACTTTGGACGAAAATCTAACACCTTTAATTTACTCCAAATCCCCTTTCATTTAACGGACGGCACGTTCCATTCATACATTTACATGACCCCATTTTATTAGACAGATTATTTTAACACATGCTCGGGCCCAAAAACTGACAACTTTATTCGAAATGATATAATGAGCGTTACCTCACTTCGGACCAGCTGTTCTATTGTTCCTGTCATGTTAAAGTTTTGTCCATACAGATCTCATCACAATTTTCACCCTTATAGCTCTAGTATTAAGCTCACATTTCGAATATCTGATAGCAAAATACATGTTTGTACAATGGGTGTTGCAGACGCCTTCTATATGTGTTTTGACGTTTTTATCTTGTTTAGTGCGGGTTTGGATGGTGCCGCGTGTTTTTAGTATTCTATTTCTTCTTAGTGTTATTACGGTTTTAGTGCAAAATCCGCTTTGTATATGAAAAGGGTATGATTTTTTTTAGGTTTACTGATAGAATTATGAAAGTTCATTATTTAATTGCAACGCGGCTGTAGCCTAATAACTAGGACTTACGATCATGTTGCGGGTTTGAATCCCACCCATTACACTACCGACGTGAACCCACTCGTAACACAAGCATCTTAGGTTAGCACGAGGGGTTAACGAGATTACTAGCAAAACAAGACTTCTCTGTGCCTTGGAAAGCACGTTAAGCCCATTAACCATGGGATAGTGTGTGGTGGAGGTCAGATGGGCAGTCGCTCCATGTAAAATATAGCATTCAGGTGTTTGTGCATCCATACATAGCTTTTAGGTTTTATTCTAACCAATATTCACTTGTTCATCAGAATTCCTAATACAGGAAATAAAAGGTCCTTCCATCTATATTCTCCATTTATATTCCGTATTATCGCATAAGCTATAAATTTTCCCAAAATTCTGACGTAACGTTCCGAATTCGGAGCTTGTATATATACATATATAAATATATTATTATGTTTCATAGGTTTAAGCGACATTAAGTGATACGATAGGGAGATTAGAAATCGGATAGGCTTCTGTGTTGGATCATTTTGTCCTCAAAAAGGGTTTCAGGTACCTATAATGAATCTCATATGAAATTAATGATCAGTTTCTCCCAATTTAGGCCGTGGAGTTGCGGCTTAAATAAAATCGTTCTATACCCATGCCGGTGGTAAGAGGCGACTAAGGGATATAGAAACCAGGAGAATGGGCAGCAGCGTTCTCCTAAAGAGCGAATACAAAACTGCGGTCACAAACCTACTTGCCCAGTGTGGATACTAGGGCAGCGAACACCCCCAGATGCGCCATAGCACACGGTCCCCAGTTCCGGGTAGGAAATCTGAGGAAGGCGGAGGACCGGGTGCTGTGGCCCAATTTAGGAGAGGCCTATGTCCAGCAGTAGACTGCGAAGTTGGTTAGCCCGATTTTTATTTTTTGCCAAAAAGGCTGGTTTGTTAATAAAACGTTAACTAAACTTTTTTGGCGGTTAATGGGTGTAAAAGGTCACTATGCTAACGACTACTGCACTACGCATTGCAACGCGGTTTAAATATCAACATTTTTGCTAAATATTTGGGCTAACTTTCTGAATTTCAAGTGAATACTTTTATTTCTTCTGAACATTTTTGATTATTAAAGGCAAATAAGTTTATTGCCAGGCAAGTACACAATTTATGAACCTAACTGTTAATTATTAAAACCTGTAATTAAATACAAATTGTAGAAGGAAAAACTTAAACCTCAGGCAGGACTCGAACCTGCGACCACTGGCTTGACGCGCCAGTCGCTTTACCAACTAAGCTACCGAGGTCACTGCCTGGAAGTTTAAATTTCTCCTTCTACTTATGACGTCTTTATAGGGCGACGTATGCGACATCTAGTGAACCTACCTTACGGTTGGCCTCACTGACTCTGATTAACAATGTGTTAATTAGAAGTCCGAGAGATGGCGCTGGCCCAATACTTATTATTTTTTTAATTATTTATACACATTATCGCATGTGTTAGCGAATATTTGTAATTAAATACAAATTGTAGAAGGAAAAACTTAAACCTCAGGCAGGACTCGAACCTGCGACCACTGGCTTGACGCGCCAGTCGCTTTACCAACTAAGCTACCGAGGTCACTGCCTGGAAGTTTAAATTTCTCCTTCTACTTATGACGTCTTTATAGGGCGACGTATGCGACATCTAGTGAACCTACCTTACGGTTGGCCTCACTGACTCTGATTAACAATGTGTTAATTAGAAGTCCGAGAGATGGCGCTGGCCCAATACTTATTATTTTTAATTATTTATACACATTATCGCATGTGTTAGCGAATATTTGTAATTAAATACAAATTGTAGAAGGAAAAACTTAAACCTCAGGCAGGACTCGAACCTGCGACCACTGGCTTGACGCGCCAGTTATTAAAACCTGTTTTTCGTCCTGCTCCCTAATTTATTTCGGGCATTAACTGCAATAACGTAGGTACTAACTGTATATTTTTCTACAAATGGAACAATATTTTCGCTTATTTTTTATTTTAGGTATTTAAAAGGAAAACCAAAACCGAAATGTGAAAATCAATAAGGATAGAAAACATAAAACCAATTACAGTACAGTACTAATACGCTTTCATATTATTTTTGTTTATGTATATTCCTACACTCCTTTCGTCTATAATGGTAAATGGATAGCATTATACCGCACTTATATGAACTAGAACCTTGTGTTTACCTTAGCAACGCCAAAATAAAGTAACATTGTCAACAAAAAACTAATCTAACAATTTGTTTTACAAAATTACATGTTACGTCTCCTTAATAAATGGTTTGACAGTGACAAGAGGTATTTTTTATACCTACTTATTTATTATATTACTAGCTTCTGCCTGCAACTTCGTCTGCGTGGACTTCAGAATTGGGTCCAAAAAGAAATGAAAAATGGAATAACATTTTCACCCGTGTATGTATAGTCATAGCTTGCGCTGTAATAGAGAAAAACACCATAAGCTGTCTGGCCACGGCTTAGCTGGAAAACAATTTTCCTTCGGGAACTTCTTAAGGAATCGGGATAAAAGGTAGCCTATGTTTTTTTTCCATGTCAAATGCTACATGCATGCCAATTTTTGACAAAATTTGACATGGAAAGGAACATTGGCTACCTTTTATCCCGATTCCTTAAGTATTTCCCGAGGGAAAATTGAAAATTGTGTACGAGCTTAAACCGTGGGCTGACAGCTTAGAAATTTTGTATTTTTCTCTATTACAGCGCACTATAACTAGGGTGAAAATTTTATTCAATTTTTCATTACTTACACATTTTTTATTTCCTTTTGGACCCAATTCTGAAATCCACGCAGACGAAGTCGCGGGCAAAAGCTAGTATAATAAATAATTCTGTATATTGTCAATAGAAGGGTTACTCGAGTGATAATAATATACGTAGAACGTTTGAACGTTCCTTTACAGGATACATCGTACATATGGTGCAACTATGTGGTCAACCAAATAAGGCACGTTGTCTGCGAGAAAATCTACAATCCATGCACATAAGAGCAATTTTTATATGGCAATTAGCTGCGTATAAGCAGGAGAGGAATCACTCTTAGTTACCTCATATACCATTAATATTATGAATGATAAAGTTTTTGGGAAAGTTAATACATTGTTTTTTGCTCTTTTACACAAAAAAACTGCTGATTGGATTAAATTGAAAGGAGGCAGCTATAGATTGCTTATAGCTTGGATTGAAACAAATTTAGGCGGCGGTAGCCTAATGACTAGGGCATCGAATTTGCGATCTTGTGGCCGTGGGTTCGAATCCCACATATAGCAGTACCGACTTAAACCCACTCGTAATATATTTAGCTTACCACGAGGAGTTAACAAGAATACTAATAATGTGCGACCCACATTGCTGGTAAGTTAAAAAAAACAAAATATATTCCAATATCATATACGTCAAGTTCTACATAATTATATCTTTACATAGTATTAGTAGTATAAAACAAAGCAGGTCTCGCTTCCGTAGATCTTTTAAACTTTTAATCGACAGTAGCTTAATGACTATTAGGGCGTCGGACTTGCGATCAAGGTTCCAATTATACCCAATATCCTACTGACATGAATCCACTTGTAACACAAACATCTATGCTTAGCACGAGAGGTTAACAAGAATACTAGTAATGAGCGGCTCACAAATTTTATCCAAATCCGTTCAGCCGTTTTTGCGTTATTGAGTAACAAACATCCACACTTTCACATTTATAATATTAGTAGGAAGTAGGATATGACATTTGGCTATGGGAGTATGTGTTTACGATATTTTTCTTCACCGATTATGTCAGCGCAACGTGGTTGACCTATAGTTTAAGTTTATAATAGGTACCTACTTATTAAAAAGTGATATGATAATACATATCACGATCTGGACGTGTACCGCGAGGGCTGGTTCGAGGTCGCACGGAATAAGGATGTATGGAGGGACTTGGGGGAGGCCTTTGCCCAGCAGTGGGACAGTATAGGCTAAGGAAAAAAAAAAAAATACAGTCTCTATCGTGTGTGAATGTACGAGGGAGCTTGTATAATATCCCTACTAAAATGTTAAGATAATTATGTCTGTACTAAAATTAAACTAACATTTTGCGTGTTTAAGAACTGTTTACAACTGTAATTCAAAGTTCGTGTTATTATGTACCTAATTATAGACAATACTTACCACTGCCAATTATGGTACCTATGAGCTAATATGAGTATGTTTTTTTGTTTGTTTGTCTTAGACAAAATTGATAGTTAAAACAATTGAAAGATACACTTTTATACTATTTTGAATATTTTTATTTTCTTATTTGGTACACTAGAATAAAATTTAAATGGGGCTCGTGGATATGTTTACGCCATGTAGTTTGACTGATAAAAGACGTTAAGCCGCGTTTGCCGCGGTTAGTCCGTGGATGGGTGACCATTTCTAAACACCAACAAGTGCCTCGGAGAGCACGTAAAGCCGTTGGTCATACGACGATCTTTGATAGTCGTTAATTCATTACAATTCTGAAAACCAGTGTTACTATGGTTTATTGCGTTACCTAGTAAAATGGGTTGTGGATAAGAATAAGATTTTCAATTGAATTTTTATTAAAAATATTTTTCTAAGACGACAAGTTAAACGTGCATGTTTTATTGGTTTTGAACCGATTTCAATAAAAGAAGGTTCTCAATTCGACTAAGCGTTGTTTTGTGCATGTTTGCGCAATATCTCAAATTTTGTTCATCTGCAATTAAAAGTTTTGTATTACCATATTACCATATCACCATATACCAAAATTATGTTAGGCTATGCAAGGTGGGGAGTTAAAAAGAAAGGAATATAATAATTCAACAACACAATTAAAAAATCTTTTTTATTTTCAAAACAATCTGTACTTATTAAGTACAATAAAACTTTACCTAGCGTTCGTTTTTTAACAATGAAAAATTACAAGGTCCTTACGTTTATTAGTTTATTTCACTTGACACTTACAAGATGCGTCTAGGAAACAAAGTAAAATTAACTTTATAGTTAAATAATAAAGTTGACATTCATTTTAATATGGGCTGCTCTCATTATATGGTAGCATTCGAACAATAGATATACAAAATGAGGTCAAAAATTTCAAAGGAAGCACGATTAATCGAACTTTAAGTATCTATAACTAAATTTTGGTGTCTTATTTTTCGAGTAACTATTTTTTAAGTCTCCTGGGCCTGGCTAGGCCACAAGAAACTTATATTAATATTTACAAATCCAGTAGTATGAGAACAGTCCCAAAAGTATACAAAAAAATATATATACAATAAGGGTACAACACTAAATTTAGCTATTTATATTAACATTTCAGTTTAATTTACATTTAATTTATTAAAAAAATTAGGCTCATTAAAAGGCCATAAAAATAAAAATTCGAATTTCATATTTTATTTCAAAAATTTAAAATAAACAGCACACAAAAAATAAAATAGCGTTATATTCAAACACATTACAAATAAAGTAGTCAAAAAGTTTATTAAGTTATTTACATTAAATAGTTCGCAGAGTCAGAATTGAAACCTGATAATAATTTTATTTACAAAACTACATACTTATTTTTATTATTTAAATAAAAGAGTATTTATGATTTTTCTAACTACAGTGACGCGTTGTGTAAAAGAAATGTGTTTTTAATTGTAAAATGTTTTGAAGTAAATTCTTTTTTGACGATGCCAAATGTTACTCGTTTGCAGTTACAAAAAAAGTTTGTAAAATGCTAATTGTTTGTATCTTAGTAACTTTTTGCTTTAAGTATTTTTGCAAAATGCACTGTACATTAAGAATGTTTTAAAATGAGATGCCCGTCAGCTCGACATCTCAGTAAAATTAAAACTATAAAAGTATTGGTGTTGTAGAACCACAATTTTATTAATTCACTCTTCGCGATGTAAAAACAAAAAAAATGAATTATAATACTTTATTCGAATAAAATATAAATAAGTCTTACCTCATTTTAGGTTTTGAAAAAAGTTTGAAACTAAAACCCCTAATTAGGTTAAAAATAAAGTTTTCATAAATTGTTTAGAATTTAGCGTACCTTACGGAATAATAAAAAAAAACGATTAATATAAGGTAACTAATCAATTTAGGGACGTCAAACTTTGAAATGAAGGCAAATTGAGGGTTTTTTTAATAAATGATAAAATTTATTAATAAATGATAAAATTGGTCCACTGTAAGTCAGAAAAAACATTTATCTAAAGCAAATAGCGTTGTTCTGTTATTTGAAATATTGTCGATATGTTCCACCGGAATCTTGCTTTACGAAAACGTATGTAACTACATACAATTATTTACAGTCTTCACATTTTTTTTACTTACACCTAATCGAGAATAGCTAGTCAATGTCTATAACTTTCGTCTAGTGTCATTTCGTTCTTCGATTTCATTTAAAAACTTCGATTTCTCCGACACGTTGCGATACCTGTTAAAAACAAATAAGATGTCATTTAAAAATAAATCTTTGATCGTATTTTCATTTATTATTTTAAATCAATAATAAAAAATAACAAATTTGAATAAAAAAATAAATTAATAAAAAAATTGACCAACAAATTCACTCACTTGGATCGTTTTTTTCTTCTGACTGTATCTACTGGTGTAGCTTCCACGCATAACACTATAAGTCTGCTGCTACATGAATATCTGTAACAAAAATGTATAAGTTAGCAAGAAAATCTTAAGCTTCTAACAGAAATCCAGTCTTAATAACGTACAACATCGTCTACAAAAGGAAACTGCTAAAGGAGAATACATTTTACCCATTTTTTTACCTTCCTTATAAGTCGACATGTTTAAGCATTGTTTCGAAACAACACATTGTTTTTTATACCATTAGTATTTAGTTGTTTTTTTTTTTAATCATCTTCACAATATACAATTGCTTGCATGTATATAATACATTTATCATAAATATTTACGGACTAAACTACATAATATAGAAACACAGCAAAAATATCTATAATAATTAAATAAAAAATGCCATAGTAATAAAAAACATTCTAAAACAAAATAGAGTGACTTAAACAGAAATCTGTTTTCAGTCCCATAAAGCCAAGTGACATTTCTACAAGCGTCAACGCTGATCGAATCACTCAAATAAATGGAAGTGACTAGTCTAAGTCACATGCCTTATCAAAAACCAACGTCATTTCCATACATTTAATGTCATTTAAGCGAATCGGCAAACTTAGTGTAGGACACCTCCCAGACAGATGGACCAATGACCAGAAAAAGGTCGGATTAGATGCGGAAGTTCTGGCGCAACTTGAAGGGACCTATGTCCAGCAGTGGACTGCGATACGCTAAGTTGGTCGATTGAAGCGATTTCAATCATCGTTATCGCTTAGAAATGTCACTTGGTCAAGGGGCTGGTCTCAGTATTTATTATAACCACAAAAACACCGTACTTAGTATTAAAATCATTACAAGCTTACGTAACATCCCTGTCTCCTCAAAATATCAAAACCACTTACGTTTCTTGGTCTAAAAGCTTATTGGAGCGAAGCGAAGACGCAAGCCCAAACTTGTCGGGATTACTGCTGTGCCAAGCGTCACAGTACGCGTCCATTGCTGGCTCGCCATTCGGATTAGCACCATGCCACACGGCTTTAGTCGGCCTGTACGCAATGTATAACGTATGAGTAAATTCGCCGCAAACGTCGTAGATTGGAATTTCGAAGATATTCTTCAGACATATTGGTTTTATCGAACACTGTCTGAACTGTATTAGGTATATATTTATCGTTCATTCAATAGCTTTACTTGAAAACTAGGATGTTTATCTGTTCCATATCTACACTAATATTATAAAGAGGAAAGATTTTTATTTTTGTGTGTACAAAACTGCCGATTTCAAAAAAAAAATCAGAATTAGAAAGCTACATTCACCCTGAGTTATGTAGACTATAATATTTTTAACAAAATAATTAGATACCACGGGCGGAGTCACGGGGAACAACTAGTAATATTTAGTCTCTTTAATTCAGAAGGAATAACTATCGCATACGCATATGTAATTATCTACTCACTACATTTTTCAGTTAGAAGATAAACAAAATTTGAAAGTTATTTTATAGAAATAATAAAGTCATACAATCGGTATGTTTAATAGGTAAGAAAAGTAAAAATCTATTTAGTCAGTCAGATAGATCATAAAGTTTAGTAATATTTCGCTCATATTTTTTTTTGTCAAACAATAACATGGACGAAAATCATTATCAGAAGTGGGAACTTATAACGTCACAAAAAAATTTTAGGATGTAGTGACGTCACGCAAATTTTCTTTCCACTGTATCTTCGTAATTTTTTGTTTACGAGACGATAAAATACGAACAGGTCTTATATTATTATCTTTTTAATATTCGAAAAAAAGGATAAAAAAAATTGTTAGCATCCCTATTCTTTAATCCTAAGTAAACAATATTTCTAATTACGAAGCTCGTCACGAAGTTTAGTCGTAAGCAGTAACAAGCACAATTAGTAGTCTAAACTCCATTAATTGTCTTCTCTGGCTAGATCCGACTGTCTTTGATTGGGGTAAATAAATACCAATTCTGTTTTAAGTAAATTAAACATCAAAACTGAAAACAAATACTTTATAATGAACTGTCTTTATTCTGTATCAAATATCAGCAGTACCATTAACTATCGCTTCTACTTTTGACGGGCCTGTTGGTCTAGTGGTTATTGACCCTGACTGCTAAGCCGGAGGTAGTGGGTTCGATTCCCACCCAGGACAAATCTTTGTGTGATGAGCAAGATCATTCGTTCTGTGTCTGGGTGTTATCTATAATATGTAACTATGTATTTAGAAATATATAAGTATGTTTATCAGTTGTCTGGTTGCATTAGTAGGTATAGGCTCTGCCTAGTTTGGATCAGATGACCGTGTGTGAGCTGTCCCAAGATATTTATTTATTTACTTCAGTTCCTAAAGGTATTAGTAAATTTACTTTAAATTTAAGCCGAGTAACGAGTTTTTGCCGACGCACAGGAATAAATTGAAAAAAAAAGGGGTATTTATCAATTCACAAAAAGAGGTGCAAAATCAATACAAGTACTCTGTCAGTTGACTCCCTATAGATACAGAATCGTACAAATCACACAGACGCCGCATACACCAGACACCAATTGATACTTATCTATCCAAGCCAAAACAGAAAAGAGTACCTTCCGTACTGTTATTTGAAGCAGATACAATATTCAAGCTTCTTTGAGAGTATTGAGTACGAAAAATACTGTACAAGCCATACCGAAGTCGTTTACAAATTGCTGAAGGAAATATTTCTGCATTGAACTCAATAAACACTCTTTTTTCATTTGTACTGAATTCGGTACAGTATTTCCAAAGATTTTTTGTTAATACACTAGAATGTTTGTGTGTGCGTTTCTTTTTCAAATTACTGGAAGTACTTTCATTAACCTGATTCCTCGAATATAGGACAAGTTTGGCTGTTGGTTTAATATGACGAATTTGAGGTTTTATTTTGTGTGAACGTTATATTTTTTTTTCATGCCTCGATGCCTTGTTTTAAATACAGAACCAGAATTGAATATTTTTGGGTAGATATTTTAAATAGTAAACATTTTGTAATAAAGTTGGGATCAAAACAAAAACAAACGATTACTTTGCTAACTTATTAAAACTTTTTGGTTAACCCTGTCAAAACAATTTTCTGTTAAATATTCAATCTATTACATTTCAACAAACAACAAAACTATTAAGCTCTTACTAAAGAACAAATTGAAAATTATTCTTACCATCCGGAATCCATGAGAACGTTTTGCCCGCTAAAGCTGTAGATCCTTGGCGCATGCGCGAAGAGGGCTCCTGAGCCGTCGAACATTTCACCCCAAGAGTTGAAGAGGACATCTCCTCTTGTGTTCACTACTGGTATCTCTCTATCCACCCAACTTACGATTGAGTCTATTGTCTGGACCCTAAGAAAATTAAACATAGGTATTCCATTGCAAGTACAACTTTAAGAAAAAACAGACTTCCCTTCAAAACCGCTAACATAATGTCCGAATTTTTTAGGCGTTTTTTTTCAAACCACAAATTGTGTATCTTATTCATGTTCAATATTATAATATAATTACAATATGTAATAGACCAGGGATGATAGGCTTCTGGTAAGGACCTCATCTCATTACAGAGTTAAGTTAAGTTTTCGACTGGGCTACTGCTTGTTGGACTTGTGTCCCTACGTAAGCCTTTCAAGGGACCGGATCTTCTTGAAGTTAGCCCGTGATTAAAAAAGAGATTGAAAATGTAAGCCTCATACAAAAAAAAAGTGGAAATACTTACAATTCCTACGATAAATAACAATTTTATATCGTTACTCTTTGCTTCTACTTACCTGGATGATATAAATGCTCTGAATGTGCCATCCATGTTTGCTCTTTGAGCTTGTCTCCGACACTCGTAGTTGGTGCTGCTGACCCCATGCATATCACCTGTGTGTGGCTCGTTCAAGGCTGCCAGGCGCAGCTAATAGAAAAAAAAAATACCAATCGGGACACATTAAAAAAAAAAATCAACGTCCGGGAAAAAGTAAGGAGCTTTCACCGATAATGTATGTCCGAAGCAGAAAGGGAGCCAGTCCACCAACGTAGCAGAAGGTCTAATTTACTACTATGCTTATGGACTAGCTAGTCTCTGCACTCATGAACAAACCAACTCAGCCATCTTGTTAAATAAGTTGTATAAGAAATCATAAATATCAATTTCATATCTGACCACTTCATTCAAAACTGTATCAGGAATTATGTATCGCTTGTTCACAGTTGTCAGAAGACGTTTTTGCTTACAAGCATGTGACGTCATAACAGCATTCACTGAATTTTGACGGATGATTTCTTTTAATTTTTAATTTTATTCAGTTGCTTTTCATACCCAATAGAGAAATTCACATAAAATTAAGAAGTTAATAAGATTGATATAATGAACATTTAGACTTATTTTTTCTAAAACCTGTCAAATGCCCAATTATGTCAAGAAATCTATGTCCAAAAGAAATGTAACATCTTCTTGGTACTAATGAAGACTTAGATATCTAAATTAAATTTCCTTAGAAGTCGCTGTAATACACTTGGAAAAAAATGTATTCAAAGAAAAGGCTGTCACTTCAAAATTAATATCATTTGGATGAAAAATGTCTTTCTTAAAGTGCTCTAAAAGGTTCTTCTTATTAAGTTTTTTTCCAGGGAACTACTATGACTAATAAATAATAAGGTTTCCTCAAAGGTTCATTTTTTTTTGGAAAGTAATTTAATTTAGTAAGTAATTATTCTTGATAATGGGTTGATTTACGTCAATATTTAGAATACAAGAAATTAAATAAGTCGTTACGTTTACTCGATACAATAGAACTTACCACTGGACCTTCTACGGCTGGATTCTTATGATGTACCAAACTGGAAGTCTCCAAAATACTCTGCAAGGGGGTCCTAGTTGGTCCGCCCGCCGGTGGTGTATGAATAGCCAGTAATGACCCCATCTAATGAAAAAAACTACATCAAAATCGGTTCAGACATTTGGATGCTGTGATGCTACAGAAAGAGACACATACACACCCTAAACGATAACACCGCGCTGGGTTAAAAAAAATACCAGCATTAAAAATTTTAAATCTCATAATAATTGTAAAAATAAATTATAATCATAAAAAGAAGTAGGTAAGGACGGACGGTCCTAATAGTAATCAACTGAGGAAATAAAGGATTTCAAACGGTACAAAACACTGATGGATGAATTTCAAGTGTAGACACTGTTGAGAGTCCATCATAAAGCCAAAAATCGTAACCGTCCTTGTGGAAAATGTACAATTAATTTTGAACTTTAAACACCCGTTCTAAGACTGAAATCAAAACGTTTATACCTTATATTTGGAAAATTGTTAACTCATTCAGATGTATATCAACTGGGAATAGGAATAAGTTTCGTCCAAATAACAAGACCCGAATAAAGTCTGTGTTTCATGCACTCGAGGGGCGAACGAAATAAAAATTTCTTTATTATTCATGAATATTTAAGGTTTTCAAATCTCGTGGTAATAATATTTAGAAATCAAGTTTTTTTGTCGATGACTGGATTTGCTTTAATCCAGATGAAAAAGCTCCAGGGTCGGCGAGGGCAAGTTATTAAAGTTAGGAACAATTTTGATTGAATATTAAATATCTTGTTAGAATAACAACAGATTATTGAAAAACCTTGATATCATTTCATTGGCTGGACGTTAGCTCTGTTTATTGGAATTCTGATATCGAACTTATCACAAAAAGTGAGATGTTATTTATAGCTCCATATTTTTGATGACGTAAAATTTTGCTTCAGCTTGGCTTGTGAATCATCTGTCTGAAGTAAAAACCAAACACCTTTTTTATTTCTTCACAAAATCTTGATGGTGGTCTCTAAAATTATGAAACACGGCAATTGTTTAATTCGCAGAGTATGAGAAAGATTTATAATGCACGGATAATACATTATTCATCGTGAAGCTTAAGTACAATATTAACTTAGGCGTGACGTCACAAGCCCCAACCCACAACTTAAAAGCGAATGCAATCTTTAAATGCTTTATATATTAAATACAAATGGAAAGAAGGAAAAATTTTAACCTCCGGTAGCACTCAAACCTGCGACTTCTGGCACATCAGTTGCTTTGCTAACTAAGCTACAGAGGCCTGTATGTTCAAATTTCTCCTTCCCTATTATGTTGCACGTCTTGGGGAGATGTGCGACATCTGGATTAACAAATTGGTTTATTCAATGTCTGATTGATGGCGCTGCCCAAATTATTATTCTTATTGATAAATAACGCATTCTTGAAAATGAAAAATCTACAAATAGAAAAAAGGGAATGAATAACTATCCAAATTAATTAACAATAATCTTTAATTGATTAGATAAAAGGAAATAATATAAAAATGTGATTAATGCTTTTTACATAAGTCGAAATCTTAAAATTTTGACCTATGTCGAAAAAATCCGGGATGATTCTAATCTGTATTTAAAATCTAGTGAAGTATCGTGTCAGCTATGCTTTTATTTCTGTAAAAAACAATTAAAATATAATCATTTTAAAACTACATTGGACAATCACTTTACTAATTGGAATGTAATAAAACAGATTTGATTATCAGTTCAACAATATTTTTCTCTTCATTTACTTAATGGATAAAAGTAAATATTTCCAGCTAGTTAATAATTCCATATTCCATTAAGTGTCGTGTTAAAAGCTGGTGTTTCAAATTATCAAACCGCAACCGTATATTAACTATCAGCACTACCACGCACACCACTTCACTGTATTGGCGGAGTAAATTACTAAAATTAACTTCATTTAATACAGCAATTGTTAATTGTCTTGGTTTATTCCTAGAATTGGTTTGAGGGACTGTTTATCATGCTTCAATAATTTTTCGATGACTCTAGCTGGAAGAGGGTTATATTTTGTATTCGTTTTAGACGCACAAGTAAGTACACACAGCTAAATATAGGTACATTTACTTTTACAAGCATGTGTTGGTGCTTCCTGCACAAGTATGTAACTTGCTGGCTGTAGGTAAATTCAAAGCCACAGCAGTAAAAATACTTTGTCTTCTACAGCATTTTTATTTCATAGAAAAGTATTTTTTTCAGAACGTTACCAAATATGTAGATTGTAGCTAGGCAAAATTTTTCACCTAAATATTGTAGTAGCTATGTCACAAAAAATAATTTGTATTATATTTGAAAACCCCAATTCCTATACTTTACCTAACATACTTAGTACAACTCAATGTTAACCACGAAAATTGATACCACAATCTACAAGAATAGCTTAAAGTAATAATACCGTCCAATTTCTATAGGCAGCTTTACCCACACAGTTTCTATGGTACACTACGTACGTGATATCTGAGACGGACAATAGAAGTATGTACGTAATCCAGGGTATAGATACAGAGGTCTATGAGATCGTACGATGGTTTTGTCTACCGAAGCGATGCCTGACATCAGCCCCTTTCATTGAGAATCTCGAAGATATTGTTTGCGATATCTCCACGCAAGTGTGCTCCCAATAATAATTGATCAAAGTAGACATCTTTGTGATTCTCAGTATCTTTGCTATAGATGTACAAGTTGTAGCATACATGTAAATTGGTTCATTCAAAGTGTGGTGAATAAATTGAGGCTGATTATTAAGTTAAGTGCTAATTAAATAATTAATTGGTAACATTATATATGTAGTCTCAAAACGGTGTCACAAAATGAAATTATGTGATATAGGAAAGACGTACGCTGACATCTTTACTGACCAAAAGTACCTACTAACTCTTTTGAGTATATACGATATGTACAAACTTTCGGCAAGCAAACGTTAGGGTTAACTTTTTAGGGTTCCTTAACCAAAAGATAAAACGGTACCCTATTACTAAGACTCCAATGTCCATCCGTCCGTCCGTCCGTCACCAGGCTATAATATATATCTCATTCACATATAATTTATTATTGTTCTTTATTACAACAAATACTACAAACAGTATAAAATTAATATTTAAGTAACAAAAGTGAATTCTTGCCGTTTTTATACTTGGACGGTATTTTGCTGCCATTGCTATTACATGTGTCTAGTTCTAACCTTATCTATCCCAATATTGTTCGACTCAAACTTGCTAGGCAAACAAAAAAGTCCAGTTTGTTGAAAAATGTTAGTCTCTTCCTTCACGTCTCGTGTCAACGTGTAATGTTACTCACCGCAACGTATTGCCAGCCATTGTTGACACGAACAAGTAACGCTTGTTCTTGTATGACGTACGCCAAAGTGCCCAGTGGACTGTTTGTGCCAAGCTGTTGGAAAAAAATATCGCAAATAAAAATGTGAATACGTAAAATATGCATAGTACTATTTTCTGAATAGTATATTGCTGTCATAATACAGCAGCAGATAAAGTACAGGTGGTACATCATAATAATATTATGATGCATAAATCGGAGCTGATAGAAAAAAACGGGAGTCGATTTTCACCATAAAGTATAAAAATATTTTAATTAGTCGTCATTTACTAATGGTGTGAACGGTCAGATTTTATTCATAAGAACACAAATAAAAATTCAAGCTTACTCTTATCAGAGAATCCGTAGTCTTAAACAGAATAGTTCCCACAATAGCTCTTCCATCTTCATCGTCTTCAAAATCTGCATTATCACCGAGAGGATCCAAAGGATCGCGATAAGCTACAAAGAAAAAATATTCGTTAAATATTAAACCTCGTAATTTTTCAAAATCTGTGAAAAACCAACATTTTCTGCACAGTGCTCCACTGTTTTCAACTTCCAACCAATTTTTTGCAACATTAAAATGTAAATAGGAATTTCTGAACTCAGAAAGTTGCAAAGTTAACGGTACCGGTGTATATGAAAAACAATTCAGACTTAGTTCCTGGGAAAAATATTTGTGAAAAACTATTGCTTACCGTACGGTTCCTGGCGGTATTGTACCAGATGGTTCAAGTTTCTTATTATTTGCAGAGGATCGCGGTGTTTTCCTGTTGAAAAAACTTTTCAATACGGTCATTAAGCTACGTAAAGCATTTGGATGCTATTTTCGGATGTCGTAAAAATGATCCAAAAATGAATATCTTCTAATACATGTTTTATGGATTACCGACCTAAAGATTGCGTATATAATTAACAACAAGTCCCAAAACACGCATTTCTCGAAGATTTTTATAAGTATAACTATATTTTAATAGTATGTAAAACGAATGATCAATAAAATATCAATAAACTGTATCAACAAACAATAACCAACAAACTTGTATACCTGCGCTTGGCTCTAAGCGATTAAACCCGGGGCTATCGGTCAGTGTATCTGGCACTTCGTTGGGGTAAACAGCGGGTGGCCCAGGGGGGCCTGGGGGCCCTGGTGGCCCGGGAACGGAGATGTATTGGATATTAGTTGCAGGAGCTCCCGCGGGACCGGGGGGCCCTCGCGGCCCTTCTTTGCCAGGTGGGCCTTGAGCACCGTCGTATCCTCGGTCACCTTTTTCACCTTTTACCTACATATAAATGTTTGATGCTTTAAGGGGCGTCGGAATTGGATTTTTATTTTCATAAAGTTGTATTCAACTGTATCCGGCGAGACTGAACCTGATTTACTTTTTTTAAAAGGAGCAAGTAAAAGAATCTTAACATAGTAAAATCCGCCGTCTGTACGCTTAGAAGTTTTATACTACACAACGGATTTTATTGCTGTTTTCAGCAACAATAGAGGGCTTCAAGGAAAATAAATAATTATAATTTATAGGTACTTTTAACTGTGGACGAAATCACATACACTGCTCCGAATCCAAAGCAAAGCTCTTGTGTTATGGAATCAGAGACAACGAAGGTAACACGAACATCCAGACCCGAGACAATGTATAAAAGTGTTATTCTGCATTGACCCGTCGTGGGATCGAACCCGGGATATCAGAAATGGCGACACCTTGAAAACCGGTGTGTACGCCACTCGACTACGGAGCTCGTTAATGTATAAGTATAGACATTGATTACTATCCTACCCGTGCGAAACCGGGATGGGTCAAATAGTATGAAATAAATTCTAGACTGTGACTGTACATCTGCAAAGCAAAAGTCTCATTCAAAAATGGATAGAGCATTGATCACGATTTTGCTTGCTGATTGATTGGATAAGGAATCAGTATTATTGAATCCAAGTACTACTGTTATTTATTTACAACTTTAATAACTGACATATTGTTATTACTACCTGAATATTACACTTTCATAGGTGGAATTTCCACTACCCTGGTTGAAGCCTTCAGAGAATCACGCTTAAAATATTAAATTTCAAGTGTATGCAACGAAATTGCTCCTTGGATGCATACTTTTGAAATTATTAAGAAACTTGTGAAGAATCTTTTTATGTTGTTTATCGCAACTTTGGCGTTTTCCTCTGAATGTTTGAAAGAGATTAAAAAGCTTTTCTCGTTGCTATCCACTACCACTGAACTTGTAAACAAAAGAGTTAATGAGCTGCCCACAGCCCCTCGGTTCGGTCGCCTGGACATGTATTTTATAACATTTGTATTATTATACACAAAGAGATCAATTATATGTAGTACTTCAAGTCTTGTATACTAATTATATTATATATCATAGGTACCTATCATTAATTGTACAATTCATTTCCTTTGTGAAAAAGTGTAGTCATTATTTTCTTAAATTTATTTGCTTTTATTCAGCAATCGGCGTTTTCTAATCAAATTTAGAGGCCGCTAAGTTGGTAATTGCTGTTAACTTAAAAACCCACCCCTCAATTATCAAGGGTAAAAATATACACTTCAAGTCAAGTATTTAGAGTACCACTCTTCATAAAGGGAAAGAGCGGGTAAAACATACATATTCAGTCGTCCAATTAACCTAGTATGTGGCGTTACCTTTTCTAAGTCAAGTGGGCTAATGCCAGGGTCTCCTTTCTCCCCCTTCGGTCCCGTCGGGCCTGGCTGCCCCACAGCACCGGGCGGACCCTGTCAAATGTGCCACTGTAATTATGGTTTATCAGGAATTTGGGACCGGGTAATATTCACTTTTGCTCTCAAATATTCCCGTATAAAGGCATGTGTCAGTACCGGTTGGAATTCGATAATTAAGATAAATTTGCCTTAAGTATTCTTTAGATATTTAAACAGGAATTTGCGTTATATACATGGGAGGGTATTAGGAATTCCTTGAATACGTGCGGAACGATACGTTATGAGATGAATTTTAACTTGTTGAGGAATCAAGCTTTGTAATTTAAACGTTGCTTAAATCAAGTCAAGCTTTTTTCCATACAAAATACCTTTTTAAAGGTATTTTGTATGGAAAAAAGCTTGACTGTATCATTACATCCATATTCCTGTATCATTATATCCCTGAAAACTTTGATAATAATGAACTCTAATAATTATATTTATATATTTTATTTTATCATCCAACTACCATCTTGTACATACAAGTGTTAAGTGTTAGTCAGTAAAAAAATGAATTTATTTTCTGTATCAACCGATAATTATAGTGTTATTTCTTACCGTCCATCCAGGAAGTCCAATGTCCCCGGATATACCATTGTTTCCGGGGGTCCCTGGTGGCCCTGGAACGCCTGGAGGACCCCTAGGTCCCGGTGGTCCGGGATGCCCTCGTTTACCTCTTGGTCCTGTATCACCTTTGTCACCCTGTATTTTGAAATAAAGGTCATAGCATTCTATCGTATGAGTAAAATTTAGCTAATCAGGTAGAAGCAGAATGTTCAGCGGAGCTTCAAATAGGGACCAAATTCATAATAGCTATTAAATACACTAGTTCCTAATGTGAATTTGCTAGGTCATTCAACAAATAAGTTGAATAAGTTTCAATGCTTCTTAAATTATCAAAGGCTTGATGAGTGGCCATTAATCAACAATGACGATTTTAATTTATAAACATCATTGTATTTATAACGAAAAAGAAAATGAAGCTAGCTTTTATTATCAGTTTGACAGAATTTATCCTACACATTTGCATCTATTGACTATGACGTATTTATACGACTAGCCGTCAGTGATTTTTTTTATTATTTTCTAAAAGACATAACAGTGATGGGTAAAGAATCAACTGTTTACAGTGTGAACATTCGTCGCTTTGTTAAAAAAATAAAAATATGGTATGTACCTTTGTCAACACCAATGCCTCATCTCTAGATAATGCGACTGGTCCAGGGGGACCTGCATCCCCTTTGTCGCCTTTAGGTCCATTCAGACCTGGTGGGCCTTGTGTACCAGGTAATCCTGATGGTCCAATATCCCCGCGGTCACCCGGCTTGCCATCGTTACCGGGAAATCCTTGTGCACCTTCCATGCCTCTTAACCCCTTCTCACCCTGTACCAAGAACATTATATAATCATATTTGTGTTACCATAACATTTTATTTATAGAAATATAATATTACCATGTATACAGCTGTATTCTAAAAATATATTCAATATCAATAGCACGTAACAAATCAACCTTATTTTCTTTCATTGTATAAAAAACTAAGTTACGGAAATTACATAAGTATAACTAACCATAACATTATATTTTTGAAGAAAATGTTTTCGTTGTCAGTAATTACCTTGTCTCCTTTTTCCCCGCTCTCCCCTTTTCCGCCCTTCAGGGGTGCTACCTCTGTGAAAATATCGTATTCATTTACATTCTTAGCGCTCATGTTAAGACTCATTAAGGGTTAAGTTGTGAGTATTGAAATTAGGGGTTTCTTCAGGCGGCATTAATTATTTACTTGATTCATGGTTCTCCGCCCTTCATTTAAATTTGTTTTTGTTGTTTATCGGGTAATAGAATTATATTATACTGGTATCGTATTGAAGATTTTCACTTATACAGTTTGTTGTGGTGCAAAATATTCACACAGTATTGTGCGAGTGTGTGTGTGAGTGTTATTTGATACAACGACTAGTTTTAGATACGTAACAATAAAAAAAAACTAAAAAAAAATATTTTTATTTCAAGTACAATTACAGAAACTTTCGAAATGTAAAATGACTCTATTTAGTCGCTTGAACTGCTTATTTAATTAATTTTTTTTTTGCTCTAGCCGCTAGCGCTTGACCGTGAGGACTGACGATACGTTCAGCATATTACATACCAGCTGTGTTTATATGGCACAGTTTAATATTTAATATGCCTCGCTATTCTTCCACTTACTCAATTTCAAAGTGTTATAGTTCTAAGGTTTAAGTAAATAGACAAACGAGATTATTTAGTATGACAATTAAATGCCTTAATGAGAAATCTTTGTTCCAAGATATTTAATTTTAAATGACCCAACAGTTTATGTACTCAGTGAAAGCTGTTCTTCTAAACTCACAAACTCACCCCTTTCAAACGCTTCATTAGAAGTGAAACATAATTAGTGACTTAGAAATTAATGTTTAAGCGTTTGTCTTTCAGTATGAGTTTTCAACTGTAATTATTTTTCGTGGCCTTCAAAGAGTAAAATATTGTTTATTTCACATAATTTTGGGGAGAAATAACAGCTAAAAGTCGCTCATAGGTAGGTATAGCAGTTTGAATAATTCGAAAATGAAACGAAGCTTGCTAAGTTACATTATGAATGTGAAAATGTATATAATTATGTTTAAATGAAAATAGTTGTGTATTAAAATGTGATTTCCAATTTTAAATTTTACACTGGACATAATAACGTTGCTTTTATGAATTGTGATATGTCGCCATTTTTATCTTGACAATTCTTCATGTAGACCCAGTTTTAAAATTAATTAAAATTTGTAATAAACATAGGTGCTATCTCATCGCGTGACGCACACAAAACAGTAAACAGCCGTCACGTCCCGTTTTAATTCACTCAGTGTCTTACACCAAATCGTTTCGCATCCACAAAAGAGACACTCTATTCAAATAAATTTAAACGAAAAGGTCCCGGCTTGATCACAACATGAAGAATGTGATATTACATATTAGGGTATCTTGGAGTTACCCAATGTTTTGCTTGACTGTTTTTTTTTATAATAAGTTTATTCGAATTTTGACAATTAAAGAGAAACTGGCCGAAAACGTGAGATACAATATGAATTTATAAATCGACGGAAGATTTTATTAAAGTCAAAATAAAACCTCTTTGCGCCGAATCTTAACAATATAAGGTAAATTTATAAAAAATAAATTTAATTGCTTAATATTGTCCGTGGGAAGCGGTATTTCGTCTCAGTTAAATTCCTCTATTAAGTGAGGATTATACTCATTACTACTATGAACCACTGATTTTTCAGCACAACCTACCTACAATAGGTATATCATGGATCTAAGTTAGTTAAATATCGATTACTATTTGTCTCCCGCGCCTTCGTCAGCACAGCCTATCGCTGTCCACTGCTGAACACAGGCCTCTCCCACCGGCCCTCCGCCTTCCGCATCAGTTTTCAGGTCATCGGTCCATCTGGCTGGGCGTCCTACACTACGTCTATGGGGAGGGGGGGGCTATGGAATCATGGGGGGTTTTTTGCCCTAATCATCAGCAAGCGGGTTGGTGACTGCAGTTTTGTATTAGTTCTTTAGGAAATTGTAGCTGCCCATTCTCCTTATTTCTATAGCCCTTAGTCACCTCTTACGACGTATTCTAAGCCACAACCCTACCTCAGTCAGTTTCATTGGTTTTACATGTTTTGCGTGGAATAAACCTATACTGTTCCTAATTAATAAGACTTCTATCATATCTACATTTTTCTGAATCCGATGCGTAGTTCCAAAGACTAAAGATAGAGGTCTATTATGTGAGTATAGATTAATTTTGAAGGTACGAACTAGTACATAATTATATTGCATACCAAACAATCACTATGCCGTATTAAGTAACAATCATTCACATACTGCACAGGTAATCGAACTGTTCTGATTGTATTAACAAGATTTGCCTGCGGCTTTACGTGTAAGAGACGTCTTAATTTTCAGTCTTAAATTGGCATTCTATTTTAATACAAAGCTTATTCTCGTTAAATTGAGTAAAGATTGCGGGAAAACCATTCATATGTATTTTAAGCCTCAAAATAATGAGTATTTTCTAATAATAAAACGTACAAAAACCCTTTAAAAGATATGAAAAAATGGTAGAAGAAAAATAATATGACTTTAATCTTAAATGAAAATAATATTATTATGTTTGTGACAAGCCGTACTTCAACCCACGGCGAAAACACTGCTTGGTGGTATGTCGGTCTGTTTGTATGTACAATGACGTAAAATAAACAGTTTCCACTGCACTGACCTTAACAAGAAATTCAATATAAGTGGCTCTCATAGTATGAAGATGACTAATGATTCAAGATCGTAATTGATTAGTTTATGCGAGGGATGTAGCGGATAAAGCTCATGTTCTGTTATCAATTGCAGTTGCTTCAACGTATACGAGCAATTTATCATCGTGTATAGTCTTAGGTAGAATTACAACACTCATTTGTTTTACTGGTATTGATTAAATTCGACAACTAGAAAAAGAGCTTGGAAACTCACTTGTAGTTACAATAAGACAAAAACTATTCTTATACGCAGATATTGAAACTGAAGTAGTTCTTAACCAGTTGCTACTTCATACCGAATGAGTCCGCATGGGACTTGAGAGCAACTTAAAACTGATTGGCGTTTAGTATTCGGCCATATCTATACAACGATACAAAAAACATGTACCAATTATAAAACAGTTATGTTATGAAACTTATCCCCCGCTGCGTCATGTCAAAGCGATCAACTCTGTTTTTTAACTGGTTTTCTTCAATAGATAAAGTGATACAAGATGAAGATGTTTGTGTATCAGTGTGCGAATCAGGGGTCCGCTAGTGTAATATTATAACTCAGCTTTGAAATATTGTAGGTTTACTAACGGTCCCCGTTAGTATACCCACAATATCGCACGCCACCCAGGCTTATTATACACAAAAAATGCTCGTGGTGTCTATTGCTGAATACTGCATTAAAATCTGTTCCATAGTTTAAAAGATCTGAGAACAGACTGCGGGAGTGACTTTGTTTTATACAATATAAAGATGTGTTCCAAATTTCATTAAAAAAAAACCGTTGTTTCAGTATGGAAAGGTTAAACAAGTATTTAAAAGTATACTAGCTATAACTTAGAAATAAAAACTAGTACCTAGTAAAAATCAAACTTTATTAGCACGGTAACTGTTAACATCCACGTTGTAACAAATATATTTTTTATTTTTAACACGTCATTATACTATATAACTTAACTATACACCTAATACTAAATAAGTAAACAAAAACTAAAAAATTGCATAAAAAAATCCAGGTTAATGTTCTTTTTTTCCTAGTAAAAAGAAAATGTCTGGTGTGGTCTTGCAAATTGATTCCAGCGCCATACTACAATTTTTGCGTCGATAAAAATGTTCTCTGAGTTATATAAGTCTGGCGTACCTTGTTCTACGATACTTGTTACCTAATTGATGTCTAGCCAATATTTTGATACCGTAACATCAAACGGTATTAATATTATACTGTTTTTCAACAAACAGTATTATTACACCGTCTTTTTACAAGATTCTTTTTTGGAAGTAAATTTGTTTTACATAAGCAAGTATTTTTTGTGTTTTTTCTCCTACTTAGATTAGTCTCTAATAATAGACATACGGGACATTGTTTTTTTCACATAAAAATACTATTTAAATTTTCCAAAAATATGAATCGATAAAAAAATATTTAAAAAACAATTAATTGCCGTGTTGATGTTGAATTTATTTAATTACGTAAAATCTATACATTATTTATAGAAAATAATATATTTTTAAGAATAAAAAAATACCGTTTTGATCTTGTATTTTTGATAATGACGTAAAATTAAAATTTATTTTTGTTTCGGTTGACAAAACGAATGATGAGTCAGCCATTAAAGTGAAACTTTTATTACATCGTTTCAAATTTTTTGGTCTGTGTGTCGCATGTCGCGTGACGGTCGGCTGCGGAGTAGGGATAAAGTGAGAGGCGCTCGTCAGAGCAGCCGAGCCCAATATGGCGGCGTCTTTAGTTCTATCAGCTGACCGTGTAGTGTATAGACTATTTACTCATATTACTTTTATACCCTTAATGGAATATTATTCCGAAAATTTTTAGTTAAATATCTATAATGTGAAAAAAAAGTTTCACTTTTACCGTGGTTTCATAAAACCATACAATCTTTTTCATTTACCGTCGTTGTATTAGCTACATTGTATTTCGTATACTAAACCAGAATAGTTGAACATGTTATTCAGAAGGACGATACGTAATAATTAATTAAACGGATCTAATCAGTTGATAGATTGATTGATAATTGTCTTGTACCGTGTTAGCTATTAATTAGATCGGACTAACATACGCGATCCGAAGTGGAATCTATTTTAGAACTTCGATCATTATAATGTACTTACTCGACTGTAATACACGTGTTCGTGTTATAAATTGTGTGGGTATAGGAGGTAAAAATATCATGATGAAATTAAGCTTTAATATTAGATTATATTAGACCCAATTATAGTAACCTACGTCATAATTATATTATATTCAAATTATAAGTCTTATTGTCGTAAGGTTATAATTGTACTTGTGTTTAAACAAGTCGATAAGTTGTAATAGATCCGGTAGTCTACACGTCACAATTACACGTGAAAGGCACCCTAACTTAGGCCCAGTTTTTTGATCCCGAATTAACTCAACCAATGGTTAAATATGCTAACTAATGGTTTCAAACTTCGGTAGAACGCGTTTATTCATCAAGTTTTATTCTAACAAATAGTTTGATTAATGAAATCTCGAATACGTATATTTGACAATTTAATAGACAAACAATTGAGGAAAAAACGCGTTTTGAAACCATTAGTTAGCATATTTAACCATTGCTTGAGTTATCACGGGATCAAAAAACTGGCCCTTAGTGTTTTAAAATACTTACCATTTCTTGTGACGTCAGTCGAGACAGCGTTTTCCGATAGTACGGGTACAGCGGGCCCAGGGGGGCCGGGGAGGCCTCGAGCACCTACGGATTAGCTGGCATTAGAGAATGTTAACTAAAAGCTTACATGGAAAATATGAATAAATAACTATTAATTTGGTTTAAGTAAGAAAGCGTGTAAAGGAAATTTGTCTTTAATTTGAAAGAGTAAGAGTTGTTTACAGGATAAATTTAATCTTTTAATCAGGCGCATAAATCAACTCTTCATATACAGTCACGTGACTTAAGTTTGTATGAAATGTGTATTTTCAATTTAAATATACGTACTCCTTTTATTAAAACACTAGTCGCAAAAGCAAATACCTATCAGGTACAATGATACCGCCTTAAAAACGCGAAAAAAAATAATATCGCAAAAACATCCAATACAGAAATAAAACAAAACTCTCAAGACGATCGTAAAAAGTAACAGCAATAATAAATAAACTGCGTGCAAGCACTCGAAAACCAATCCAAAGGGTTCACTGCGCGAAGAAATAAAGATTTTCCAAATCGTTACTATAAACCCCTAAAAATCTCGCGAACGATTTACCCGGGTATAAATATGGGTCATAGAGAAACATAAAATTTGATGGTTGAGTTAGTTTGTACCTTTTTCCCCTTTTTCGGCGGGGCGTCCGTGTGGCCCAGGCAGGCCCGGTGTTCCATCGCGGCCGGGCTGGCCCCTCTCCCCTTTAGCGCCATGTTGCCCTCTCAGACCCATGTAGCCCTGTAACATAGTTATGAGCTCACGGGTCGAAGGTAACATAACGTCACGTTACGAGGGTCAAACCGTCACTTATTGCGTTAGACCCTAGTTTATTATCCGAATACCTACTAATTTGGCGACGGCCCCGTGTGATTTTATTTTGATTTAGTTACACTCATAAACTCTATGGCTGTTTCCGTGTTCTTCTGAAGGTACGTTTACCGTTTGTTGTATATTGGGGAAGCAGAAATTATCGAGCTCGTTATTATTTACTATAGGGAAATGTATGGTTATTTGTGAATTTCGTGTTGCAGGAGTTATGGCTGCGACGATTTTTCAAAGAAACTCGTCTATTGTAAAAAGGAATTAACAAGACTCTATTTGTGTTTGTGGAAAAAAGATCCTTCTCATAGTTGAAGACACCGTCAATCTGAGATTTTTTATATTGTCATACAACCTTATTCCTATTCCATCTAGCCAATTGATTCAAACTTTTGGTTTTTTATCTATATTTAATTAATTTTTATATTTTAATTAATATAATATATAATCTGAATCTCGGAAAGGGCTCAAACGATACTCATGAAATTTAGTATGCAGGGGGTTCCGGGGCCGTTAAATCGATCTAGCTAGGATTGCATGCATTTTTAGAAAATGTCCGACAAGACGAGCAAGGCTCGGACATCCAGGTACTTATACTTATTCACGACTGTAATTTACGTAAACCTTCAAATGTTCACGATGCTGTAAATTATTTCCAGTTAGGTTCCAATTGCTTTAATTCGTCCAGTCACAGTACAACTGATGAACTGCAAACGAACTTAACTGACTAGAATCGTAATTTTAATTAATTGAAAAGCTTAGTGATTTATGGGTATGAAACTATGTTTATTAATGCAAGATAGAAGTTATTCATATTTACGATTTTGTACGAAAGATTGTATGCATTATTTTTGTTCATACATGCTTGCAATGTGGGTCGCACATTACTAGTATTCTTGTTAACTTCTCGTGCTAAGCTGATGCTTGTTTTACGAGTGGGTTCACGTCGGCACAATGGGTGGGATTCGAACCCACAACTACATGATCGCAAGTCCGATGCCGATGAATACAAAGTCGCTCCCGCTGTTTGTACGCTTTGAGCTTTCAAACTACGCAACGGATTTTAATGCTGTTTTTAGCAATAGATAGAATTATTCAAGAAAAGGATTTTGTGTATACAACGTTTGTGTGATTCTTTGTGAATATTGTTACTTGGTCTTGCGTAACATCAACTTTTATGAACATTTAGACCGTATATAAATATTGTAACGAAGTTGATTACAACGTAACAATTTTAATTAAATGAATGCAAGTACAATAATTAATTAAAGCAAAAAATGCTTAAAACCGATATTTTATATAAATATCCGAAAACAGTACTGTGATGTGATGTAATAATATTCATGAATACGGTATAATTTTATTTATTCTCGTTTGTCCACGATAATGATAATTATAAAACCGTTACAGTACGCTGAAAATTTATTAACTTTCCAACCGCTTAATTATGTTTATTTTCATTAATTTGCTTGTTTCCTTTGACAGTAATTTCAAGTTTTATAATACCTGCATAATATATAATTATGGTTTTGGATTAATACAAAACAGTGAAAGCCAGGACGCATAAAAGGAAACGGGCTCTTCATTATCAAAGCCAAGTGATATCAAATGATAATGAGATTAATGAGGTACCCAATTATCTTGTCAATACCATTACATGATTTGTCGAATGAAATAATCTCTTCATAAAAATATTATATTAGATCTTCAAACAAACCATAACAGATTCCATTTTTTTTATCCTTATTTGCATTAACTACCATGTATAGTGTCACACATGTTTATAGAAATAAATACATCTTTATCTTAACTTTATTAGTTTCGTGAAAGCTGTTCTACACTAAATTTATATAACTTCACCTATCTAAATATATTTACACATATACCAGGTGCCACGTATTAAGTATAACTAATTACATCTCACACATCTACTAATCGTTCAACAAGACACATTCTAGTTCCCAAAATGATATTTAGCTAACACTCACCCTCTCGCCTTTGTCACCCTTCGGGCCATGTAATCCCCTTTCGCCTTTATTCCCTTGATATCCCCTCTCGCCCTGAGGACCTGGGAGCCCCATTGGACCCCTCTCGCCCCCGAGGACCCCAGGATTACTGGACCCGTATAATCCCGTTGATTCCTGCGTAAGACACGGTGATTAGAAATGTATACAAAAGTTACGAACAAATAGTGAGAGTCTTAATACTGGGTTTCATGTTAATTTTGTGGCGTAAAGAAGATTTATTGTCTTTGTGTAGCTTTGTATTTTTGTTGAACTGTTTCAGCATCATAAAATGCTAATTAATTTAACAAAATTCTCTCTGCAACGAGTCTCAGTCTCTAGTAAAATAAAAGTTCGTATCAGCTTAATTTGCTTGGGAACATACTTACCTATATGAAAATTCAAATTCCAATTCATTTATTGCAATAATATGGGTAGTAATAGAAGTGGTTTTTAACAAACAGGTAACTTGTTAGTGTCACAATATACTGCACTGGGCATGCAACATTTAGATCGGAACATGATTAGTCCCTAAATTAAAAATTTAAATTCGTTCAAGTTCAAAATAACATGTCTTAATTTTGCCAATTAAATTCAAAGTATATAATGTCAAAATAATAATGTCAAAATAGTTAACGATGTCAAATAAAAGCAACTATTTTTATTTTATAAAAATTACCACCGAAGCATTTTACAAGTTAATATTCTCGTAAATTTAAAAACAATGCTTAAAATGTTAGCTTTTGTACTCCGAAAGTACATAAATAAATAAGACAAGATACTACTTTAAGTATCAGGTTTTACAACTATATTCTACAAGTCTAGCGGTAACACGCAATGCTTGATAGTTCACTGCAGTCATTTGTACCTGTTCAAGACTAAATAAATAGAAAGGAAACCTTTGAATCTTGTACAAAGTAAAACATAAAGATAATTTCATTTGTTTTGACTTTATACTTACATTTTTGAGTTTAACGTATCTAAAATAAATAGACTTGAAAGAAAATCGCGTTCGTTTTTCAGTCCACTTTATTGAAAGAAAGAAAGAAAGAAAGAACATTTATTTGGAAACAGCGCAGAGACACAATTACAATAAATAAACAACAGAAACACAAAAACAACATATCTAAATTATATAAAAAAAAAAAAAAAACAATAAAGAAAACTTTAAAAACATACAAATAAAGTGTCTCACGACTGACCCAAATGGGTTTCCAGATCAGCGTAATGTCAAACACAGGTAAATTGATACCCGTGTTTGACGCTGGTTTTCATCTGGCGCCCCTGACCATTCCACGGATGTCAATCGTCAAGTGTCCAACCGTAAATGTGTGTGTATTGGTGTGTTTGTGTGTGTGCGTGTAATAATATAGTGGTGTGATAAATGTGTAGTGGATACAAGGTTTGTAATACGCCATTTGCAACTCAGATGCGTTACGTCATTACGTAATCAGTCCAACAGCAAATATTAATGAGGGTGGAAGTTTTATTTTGATCAAACCCATATTTTCTAACGAAAAACAAGTAATTGTCTACTTACCTACATACAAGTTAAACAGAAAGGGTGTCATAATATTATGATAAGGAAAAGAAGGAAGTCACATGTAAATAGAATTTATAGAAGATGTTTAAATACAAATATTAACGGCACAGGTAATTGTACATTTATTGTGTTTTTTTATGATGATTTTTTATTATTAAATTTATATACCTACTGGTTTAATTACATATGTTTTTTTTGTTTTTTTTGGGAATAACTGATGTGCGTATATTGTGAACTTTTACCTGGACCGGGGTACTTGCAAATCGTGCAGGACGGATCATCCCACAATAGATACTTGTAGGCCAGACTAGAAAAGTGAGGGTGCCCAAAAAAAATAATCTACCATAAACTGACACACATTAGGTAACCTAGCTAGAGAAAGCGTAATTATATTTGATTTTAATTTTAAAGGTCTCACAAAAAAGTTTGGAGCTCCGTGCCGATCCACGCCGTGCAACACCTCATCATCGACCATGGAACCGCCGCCGTCAGGGTTATAGGGAGTGAACAGTATATTCAAATTCACTAGTTTTCAAGCATGCAGTTAAGCCCCACCAATCCGATCAGTGCAATTATTAAGCTGTACAGTGTGTGTGGACGAACCTACCTTACTTAAATAATGGAAAGATTGTGGTTAACATTTGCCAAGTCACGCTGTTCATTCAGTAGGTATAGTCTTAACCGTTTCCTGAATGTGTATAAGGTGTTAATTTGTCTTATGGGCGGAGGCAAATTATTCCAAATCTTGGCTGCCGCGTAACGAAAACAACCTCTAAACCCAGTCGTCTTATGTGGTGGGATACTGAGTTGCTGCGCACACCCCCTGACCGGACAGGCTCTTTTATGTGTCACCCAACTGAGTTTCTTGTACAAGTAGGTAGGCTCCTGATACTTGATTACTCCGAAAAGTAAACAAGCTAGATGCAGCTTGCGGCGTAGCTTCATTTTTAGCATCAAATGCTGATTAATAAACGGGGTTACATGAGAACGTGGTGGTATATAAAAACAAAAACGGGCACAGGCATTTTGAACCCTTTGTATTAGCCTATTTGTTCGACCCAGCAAACGCGGCCCATAAACAGCGTCAGCGTAATTCAGTTTTGAGAGTACTAGTGATTCCACAAGTTGCACCCGTAGTTCCTCAGATAGATAAGGTCTCATTCTATAGAGTACCCTCAAGCGATAAAAACAGCTTTTCACTGACGCAGCTATATGTCCTTCATACCTAAGTCCACTATCTACGCACAAACCCAGATTACGGGCCTCGTCTACCTTGTCAATCGGTTTGCCCAGCAGTGTTACATTTAGCGTAGAAGGCAATGCTTGCACTTGTTGTTTTGTGCCGAATACCATGAACTTTGTTTTAGAGGGATTAAGTGCCAGACAGTTGTTTTCCGACCACTCAGTAATTCGGTTTAGGTCCCTATTTAAATTGTCTATTGCCGTTCTGAACATATTTGGCTTAAAAGAGATATATACTTGTACATCGTCGGCATAAATATGGTACTTACATGAGTGAATACAATGTATTATATCAGCGCAGTATAAAGTGAACAAAATAGGAGCAAGAATGGAACCTTGTGGAACTCCCCTTGTAACAGATGCTAGTTCAGAAACCCGTGTGCTACCATCGCTTAATCTCAATTCAACCTGCTGTGCTCTTGATCTTAGATAACTGTCGAACCAACGCAACGTGGCAGGGTCAAAACCATAGTAGTGCAACTTTGAGAGTAGCAAGGGAATATTGACGCAGTCAAAAGCCCGGGAAAAGTCAAGCAGCACCAGAACTGTACACATCCCTTCATCCTGTGCGGCCAATATATTATCTGTTACGTCTAAAAGTGCTGTTGCAGTGCTGTGTCTCCTCCTGAAGCCTGATTGAAACTCTGGTAAGATTGAGTTATTGACCAAGTACTCAGTAAGCTGGTGACAAACCACCTTTTCTAAAATTTTGGAAAGACATGGGAGAATGCTTATAGGACGAAGGTCAGTGATCGCTTCTGGATTTGGCCTCTTGGCCAGGGGTTTAACCCTTGCAACCCTCCATTGATCTGGAAAGGTCGACGAAACTATAGAAAGGTTTATGATCTCAGTAAGAACCGGAAGTGTGTAAGGTAGCGACAGCGTCAGCATATCCAGAGAGATGTTATCACACCCGATAGCTTTTGATTTTAGTTTCTGCAGATTTTTCATAATAATTTCTTGGTTAACAGGTCTTAGAACGAAGATGGCATTATTAAAATTAAAAAATTCAAAATACGTTAAAAGTGATATAGTGGGTGCATTTTTACCTAGTATGTTTAGAAATTCTAAGTTGATGAGATCTGGATTAGTAAAATAGGTAGGTAGGTCTTGACCCTGTCGCTGTTGAGTCGGTAATATATCACTTCGGATGCTTTTCCATAGTGCCCTTGGGTCCCGTATTTTACTATTTATGTTGTATTTAAAGTAAGCTATCTTTTCATAATTAATCGCATTGTTTACCAAGTGCTTAAATTCTTTGTAATATTTTTTTTTTGTTTCTGACCTTGTACTTCTGTAACTCGCGAGGGCATTGTCACGCAATCGCATCATTGATTTTATGGTATTAGTTATCCATGGATAAGATTTCTCCCTGATAACACATGTTTTAAGTGGCGCATGCAGATCAAAGAGTGACAGCAAAATCCTATTGAATGAAAAAACCATATCATTTACGTTATCTATCATTAATAAGTCCTCCCAGTGTAAATTTACTATATCTTTGTTAAAGATATCCATATTAATCCGACTAAGAGGTCTATAAGTAACCGTATATGGTTTGTAACGTTCCCGTTTAATGTTTAATTCACTCACTATAAAGCAATGACCCAACATTGAAGCAAATGGTTCGACATAGGTATTCTTATGTTTGAGATCAGAGCATACCAAATCAATTAGGGATTCACTGTTTTCGGTGAAATGGGTTGGTGAGGTCACTAGCTGATTTAAATTGAGATAGTCCAAAAATTCAATTAGTTTTTTTGTTCGGGGCGAATTTTTATCCAGCATATTGACATTGAAATCGCCCATTAACAAGTAATGATCACATTTACCCAATGTGCTGAAAGTGTCTGTCAACCCATCCAGAAAAACATCCAGGTTCAGCCATGGTGGACGATATGCTGTACCTACAGCGATCTTCCTGCCGTTCAACGATATTGTAATCCACATTTGCTCGACCGACTGATATCTGTCATCAACAGCGATAGTCCAGTTTTTTGCACTTAAGCCACGCCTTAGATAAAAACCAACGCCCCCACCGCGGCCCGATCGCACGCACTGAGGACGCGGCATGTGGCGCAAGCGGTACCCGGGCACGACCGGCGCACACTCATCCCCGCCAGGCCGTAACCAAGTTTCATTTATGGCAACAATATCAAAACAATGTGTTTCTAAAATAGAGATAAAATTATCATGATTTGTAGATAAGGACCCCGCGTTTAGGAAACCAACTTTTAGATATTCATTTCTGGGCATAAAACATAACAAATTCACTCATCAATACAGCATAACACGGATTGTTTAGACAATCTCGTGAATTCAAAGTAATTTTATTTAATATGTAGGTGATACAGGTACGAGCAGTAATGTGTTGGCGTAGGTGTTTATATGATATATACTTATATTGTTTGATTTTAGTGTTATAAATAGATAAGTAAGTGTTGATATTATATAATATAAATATGTAGTTACTTATTATGATGTTTAGAGTTGCTGTAAATATAATTATATGATCTTCTTTTGTGAAATTAGCGTAATATTGCACGGCTTTTTTTGTTTCCGCCCTGAGACACATACGATATACTATTTTAAATTCATTGTTATTTTTTAATACATAAATAATTATTGTATTTGACTTAAATTTTAGTTAGTAGTAGTAGTAGTAGTAGTATACCTTTGGACGCCCTTCACAAGAAGTGGCCTCAATTGGCCCTTCAGAGAGAAGCATGTAAGAAAGAAATGAAGGCCTTTGCCTTGCAGTGGGACAGTTCAGGCTCAAAATAAAAATAAAATACCTTTTTAACAAACCATATTATTGCGGATTACTATTATAATAATATTTCTTCAATGCTTAATTTATTAATTAAATAATCTAAATACATACATTTTCTACGTTCTCTATTTATTAATTGACTTCGATTTCTCTTTAGCCAGACAACTCGTTAGTTATAAACCGCTCGACATTTCTGATTCTGGCTTACGCTAAACTGTTCTAGTATTTATTGCGAGCGATTCGGTAGAGTCTAGCTGTGGACAGTACTTAACCCTGAGCTCGTTAATGGTTTTGCTCGACAGGCAATGTATCGCTCTTACTAAATACCATGACGCGGCATTATCGTCGTCTATTTTGGAGGGAATTGGAAACAAAAGCATATAAGTGTTCATATTGAAGATTAATATACTAATGAGACAAATATGCGATGATTGACACATACATTACAAGGCACGTAATTTCGTTCAAATATTCATGGTTTTTCAATTGTTTTGATTTAAAAACCAAATCACTGAATCAATTTTAAATAAATTATTTAATATATGAGACAGCCTTCGAGGTATACCCTATCGATGACAAAATAATAATATAAATCGATCTACAACAAAAAACATAGTTGAATTTAAAACTTCTTTTTTTAAAGTCGTTATAAGAAGTTTACTAGGATTGATAATGAAAAACAATAATAACAAGAACAAGAATTCTTAATGCTCACTTTCATTTCTTAAAAATACATTGAGATAGATCAAAATCAGGTAACCGAATACAACATAACTATTATAATAAAGTCCATTTATCAAAATAATGAGGTAATAGTTCTGAGAAAATCGATTTAGCAATCCTTTGTACAAAATGAAAGACGACACAAGAATATATTTTATGAACAAGAGAATATGGAACAATTTGTGAAAATCAAAAAGTCGACTGACAACGTCAAACTCAAGCGTCGTGTTCAAATTTATGAGATTGACATATCCAAAGTGAGCCGTCGAATGCCATGTCACTTTTCCGCAGACAATCGAAATCCCATACATTTGATCAGACTTAACATTTCGAATGGAAGCTGTCGATAAATTGAATATAAATTTTAGCTCATCTATTTAGCGTATTTTCGCAATCCAAATATTTCGATAATCTGTTGATAAAAGAATTGGATTTATAAAATAAAGATATTTAATTTAGCTGAGTATTTTTATGTAGGCACACCTACCATGTTCATATGTGATAGCCTAGGCTAGGCTAGTGTTGTATTGGATTGTTTTTGAACTCTACTACCTCAATAGACACATTCAAGACCAGAAATCTATAATATAGCTACAGTAACCTTTACAAATATTATAAATGTGAAAAAAAAAAAATCTGTAGCACTTCTAGGGCTAAGCTGAACCGATTTTAATTAAACGACATAATATGAAGACAGCTGGGATCTCAAGAAGGAAATTATTTATTTTTTGTTCAGAAAATGACATAGCCAAAACCGCAGGTCAGAACTAGAAGTCTATAAAATTAGATCCAGAGGCGGTATTCCTATTCCCCGTAGATTTAAAGTAAGGGTTTGAACGAGCAGGCTATTAAAATTTATATCTGCTCCAATAGAGCTCCATGAGCGAAATCCATGCATTTTGAGGCGTCATGCTCGCCTGCCATTTATTTAAAGCACACAATGCAGTCAAACAAAGCCCTAGTCTTTCCCATGGCTAGGAATACGAGTAATGTTTTGTTCTGTTAGTATATTATATACCCACATGTTAATCAACGCCTTTTTGTATGGTAATGTGGGCGTTTCATTCGAGCTGAGCTGATGAAATTGTTATCAAAGCAAGGGTTTTTCACATCGTTTATTTTATGCTAATGGCAATTTAATATGAAAATAAAAAGGTCGAGCAAGTTTTTGAAGCAATAAATTCGTTTTGCATAAGAGTTCTTTTGTTTGACAATGTCTTTCTAAAAGTGATCCTTTAAAGTTCTTTTGAAATAATCGAGGGATTTATAATACCGGGTATTCTGAATTCTTTCAAAATATACTTTGTATAACTTTCATTTTAGTTCGTTTTCAAATCAAAAGAACTTACTATTAATGCTGACGTCATAGGCGCAGATGGTCCCGGGGGCCCTGGTGGTCCCTGCAGTCCAGGCGTTCCGTCAGCCCCAGGGTCTCCTTTAGGTCCTAACTGACCTTCAGGTCCTGGTGATCCTATTTCACCCCGCTCTCCTCTGTCACCTTTAGCACCTATTGGTCCAGGGGGACCAGGCTCCCCAATTTGGCCCTGTAAAAATAACTAGGTGAATCGCAAGGAAAAATCAACAGAACTGCTACCTGCCTAGTAGGTTGGTAGGTACTTGTCATTACAGCATTCATTAATTTTTTTTGTCATGTTCGCAATCCATCCAAAAAATATACTACATACGTTACAATATAATTGTAGGCGTTACGAAATCACTGTAATTTGTTTAAAGGCACTAAGCTAACGAAAATATCTGATGTTTTATCAGGTAATGAACAATGATAATTTATAACTTCATTCATTATCAAGACTGGCTATAAAAGCTAAAAATAAAAGCTTTATTCCAGTAATTAAAATTGTTCCAAATATTACGGCCTAAGTTTTATGACTCAAAGAATGATGAAAAAAATGGTTGGGTTTAAATGTAAGGCTTTACTAGGAAATGTGGACTCCTTTCTAAAACAAACTCCCAGAAATTCAGATACCAGAAAATTTGAGTGAAGCATAGTCGCAATCTTAATAACGTGTGTAATATAAGTGTAATGATATTCATAAGGCCTTAGACTAAGAAGTTTAACGAGCACACACAGAAGTTAAGTATGGAACAAAGTGCGGCCGCGTTTTCTAGAACTTACCGAGCTTATGAAAAAGGTGGGCGTTTTGAAAAACACTGACGCTGAGTCATTTTTAAGTAGTTATATATTAAGACTGGTGTTCCTCATTGAATTTTAATAAAAGTTACCACAAGGAACACACTTAGGTCCAATACATTTATCCTATGACTGTTAACAGCAGCTGAATGTACAATCAATTACTACAAATATTTTTAAATGTACATTTACGGTTACATAACAAATAAATAAATCAGATATAACTAAATTGTTCACTTTGGCCAAGTAGAGGTCGCTAACCTCACACATTCATAAAAGAACATGACGTGTGCAAAATATTACTCTCATTTTGACTCCGCAATATTTTTATTGTACGGAACAAAAATATAAAGCAGCAAAATGAAACGAGAGCCATAAGTATCCATATTGCTGTATTCTGAATTATAAGGACCTAAATGTTTATCATAATTGCTTTTTGTATTATTTACTTTACCAAACAACATTTTTTTATCTATGAAAATATTTGTTTCTTTATTCTGTAAATTATTTATTAAATATTTCGCTTCCGCCATCAACTAAGCCTAGCCTTACAGTCTTCGCCTTGAGTATAATCATATCTTTTATTAAGCTCGTATTTTAATCCACAAAGTTCCCGGGATGTCTAAGAGAGCTAGATTTCCCTTGACAATCACGAACCTTAATGTCATCCTATAAATAACTCTGAAAGTATAGTAACTAGTCCTTTGCATATCATTTGTACTGTTATCATATTTCCCTTTAAAAGGATTTTAAGTGAATATGCTATATTTAGAATATAAATTGATGTTTCATTTACGATATTTATGTTATGATATTGAGTTAAAGCTTTTACTGAGATCCATTAAAGCTAAAAATGTTGTAAAAGTGTATGGGGCCTATGTATGTTATACCTATTCATTTATCGCAACTTTCAGAATTTCCTTAAGAATTGCTTTAAATAAGTTATTCTTCCCAGTTTTTTGTCCACGTAGTCAAGGTCCTATGTCAAATTTATGTACAAGATTTTGTATTATTTTGATAAAAGATAGAGATAAAGGTAGTATACCGTTTTTCCAGGTGCACCAGTAGTCCCATCAGCTCCAGTAGGGCCTTGTGGTCCAGGCAGTCCTTTTAACTCTGGCATCACTTCCAAAATTTGAGAAATGTCGTTCAAACTGCATCTGCATTGGCCGGGTACCATCGTCTGTTAAATATTTTAAAACATTGTAATCATCAAACACTACTTGGATGTACTACATCATAGTATCACCATAATAATATAATGAAATTAAAATTGCAAAATTTTATTTTTCTCTCGGAGAATATTATATAACTTTATCGACGTGGACTATTTATAAAAATGAATAAAATATTCTCCTATTTAATTTTTCTCATCTTTTTCATGCATCATTTCAATTTCCAAGATGCTAAGGGAAAATATTCAACTAATAAAACGTCAGTGAAGCTAACTGCTTCAATTAGTACTTTATTAAAGCAAGACTTTAAATGTTTAGTAAGTTGTTGAATTCGTTTTTTATTGCCACTCTCTTTAAAGTTTCTTTGTCACCAGTAGGTATCACTATCTTTGAAGTCGACAACGTTGACTAGACAAGTATTTACAAATGGAAAAACTTAAATTAAACTCTAACGCTTACTGCAGCAAAAAGGAATATTGCCTGAACGTTATTTTATTCATCTTCTTTAAAAGGTTAATCTAAATCTAATAAAGTTACCAAAACCCTAACTCGAATGGAAAGGGACCGCCTTCTCTATTTCGTATTCTCAGGTTTACTTATAGCCTTGTACCATTCAAAATATTCAACAATACCAAGCGTCTAAATGTAGTGAATAGAATAAAGACCTAACGTAACTCACCCCTTCTACGCCGGAAAGGCCTGATCATTCACACTGTCTGAGAAAGTACGAACCCTATTTAAACAGTTGTTGTAATGTTAGGTATATAGGTTCTTCTCCTTTTCTGACCCAATTTCGTTAACAATTTCAGTTCACGATTGTGCAAAACACGCGAATTTTACTACATATCGATGTAACGAGGCACGTGACCTGAGTCATAACTTCCGTCAAAGTTGAGGAAGGTAGGGTGACAGAGATCCTACGGATTAGCGGAACCTTGACAAAGTTTCGTTAGACTTGTCCCCAATCTTTCTAAAGCCGTAGGATTGTTTCAAACAAAATCGTTTGTTTCAAGTGAGTACTTAATAAATAGTTTTGTTGTTTTATGTTTGTCAAATACTTTACTTACATTTTCTCCTTTCTCCCCTTTATCTCCAATGAAAACTAATCCAGGATTAGAATTAACAATTAGTTATTGATTTAAAATACCTATTGATGCCATAATATCTAGGTACTAATCATTGATATGATATTATAGGATATGAAAAAAGCAATGAATAAGGAACGTGCTTGAAGCAATACAATGAATGTCACAAAAAGTAAAGATGAGCCTTAATTAAACGTAGAGGAAAAATTGCACATAAAATGTCGCTATAAAATATAAACCAAAGAAGTAGATCTATCGCCACCGAAGCCAAAGCAAAAACTTACGAAAATATGTCAAGTGAGATTGATGTATTGTAAGGAATGAAATCCACTTACACGGCGAAGTGTTTGACACGACAGCCAGTCTGTTTTCATCTGGGTTTACCTGAAAAAGGAAACATTTATTTATATACTAAATAGGCCCACTTATATTTTCATTGAGACTTATGATTCCCTGAGGACGAGGGAAGATGAAAGGACAAAATGAGAGGCTTTATAGATTTAGTACAATTTGTCTGTTTAGCGTTGAAAGCAAGTTTTAAAAGGTTTGACTAAACGAATCAGAGATAAAGCTCAGGTGGGTTTGTGTTTAAAATTAGGACTGGATGCTAGCGTAAAAACATCAATACCTGACCCAAATACCAAAATATTTTACACCTTTTAAAAGCATAAAAGCCCACGTTTTACATTTTTTTTTCTGCCTTTATTAAATCCTATGTGCAATGGATGATTCGATTATTCACAGATAGGAACAACAACAATAGTATAAGTAGCGTTTTAGTATACTAAGAAAGTAGGTATTAAAATTTTAGTTCTGCTAGTAACCTTTCTAAATAGGATTCTTTGGATTTCTCTATTGACGTTACGTGTTTTTGCAGAAAAGTTTATTCAAGATTAGAATACAAATGTATACAAAACGAGGTCGGTTAACTGCCGGCTCACAGTTCATTTAGCACTGTAATGTCCCAATTACTAAGCAGCAGTTAAGGATTAAAAAATATAGCCCAGAACGTTGCAAATGACTGGAACATACGCAGTAAACCAAAATAATAGTGAATGTTTTTTGGCACAATGTAGATTAATCATCGACGCTTAATATCGATGGCTTATACGCAAAAAAGTTCCTTGATTGATGTTAAAAATGGCCAGCCAACAAAAATGGCGTTCTATATGTACAGATAAAAGGTCGACAGTTGCTTGAACATCGTTTCTGGTTAAAGATCCATAGTGGCTCAGTTATACATGTTCGCTAATTACTTTTTTAGGGGAGTGACGTAATTATGGCTTTGTCAGCGCTGCTTTAGATATTGTTGCTTAGGTGCCCAAAGCACTCAATTACCTTTTGACAGATCCATTAGATTTATCGGATATGGCGTGATAATCTATATATATAAAACTCTTCCGTTACTGACTGACTGACAGACAACGCACAGCCGAAACTACTGATCGTAAAGAGCTGAAATTTGGCATGTGTGTTTGTTGGGAGGAGTAGGCTACCACTAAGAGAGGTTTTTTGTGATGGAAATTCCCCCCCAAAGGGGAGAAAAGGGTGGTAATTTAATAAACGGTGGTACACGCGGACGAAGTCGCGAGCAAAAGCTAGTTGTCTATATAACAGATTCTCTAGAAAGGTTTTAGAATTCAGATGAAAGCTTTTAAGTACCTATAGTCTGTTCATCTATACTTGTCCAAACATGTAAACAAATATGGCGTATGTAAGAAATGTCAATAAAATTAGTGATGGGAAACTTTGTGTGATCTATTCAGAATTGTAAACTAATTGTGGTAACATACATTGTGTGATTTTTGAGAAAAATCGTGATTTGTAATTGACGTCGGTTTGTTTACTATTTGTGACAAGTATAGATGAACAGACCTTACATTGTTTTTCACCCATATAAATGAAATCTGTTATTTGCTTTTGATTATTTATGTCATTGTAAGTGACATACCTACACATTTAATATTAATTTAAGTATAACTTTAAGAACATTCTTATTACTATCTAATTTCAATTAATTTTCTTGGAATTGTTCCATAATTCCGATGAATTTCCTTGTTACCAAAATACTGTCGTTGGAAACTCATAATAAGCTTGTTTCGTTTTTTATTGCCTCGCGTACCATAAATTGTTCGCGATGACTATCTGCTTTGCCACACAACGTCTTCGCTCGCATAACCGCACGAGTTTCAAAGTTAGCGAAATAAATAGCAACATTAACACGTAATCGGGTTACAGCTTTAAGTTTTTACGCGGCTGGTAATAAGGTCAGAGTGAAATGTTACTTTGAGGATGGAAGTTTCACTGGCAATGTTAGAAACACGTAGAATATTCTAGAAGCAACGTAATACGGTTCTTGGAGACGAATAAAAGTGCTTTGTGTGTTGTATGGTTATTTTATTGTTTTTCTGTTAAGTTAGTGTCTGTATACAGGAGTAGGGCCTTACAACACGCCAATGTTGCTAGGGTCATGGCTTTGCTTAAAAAAATACGGTGAGAACAGTTAGATCTTCAAACTTAAAATAAATGGTCCTTTTAGAAAATTTTATGAAATTTGTAGGTTAAAATTTCAGAAGGAACGGATTGTGTGAAATCTATTAATTATATGAGAAAAAGAAGGGATGAATTATTCTGAGATTCAATGGTACCGATAGTGCCGACCACAAATAATAAATATCTTGAGACAGCTCACACACGGCCATCTGATCCCAAACTAGACAAAGCCTGTACTAATAGTAACCAGACAACTGATAAACATACTTATATATTTCTAAATACATACATATTATAGATGTATAACACCCAGGCACAGAACAAACGATCGTGCTCATCACAAAAATTTGTCCTGGGCGGGAATCGAACTCACGACCTCCAGCTTAGCAGTCAGGGTCACTAACCACTATACCAACAGGCCCGTCATAATGCGGAAAAGGACAAGGAGATGTGTAAGTAGCAATTTCAAGCAAGTCAAATTACCCAAACTTAGGATGCAAATTACATTACACAATACTATAATTATAATACATAATAATATATACTAGTGGTCGCCCAATGGTCGAAATTCGACCTTATAATATAAATTTAAATTGTGAGTGACTTAAATGTTTATTAAAAGGAAACATGCTATAAGAGGAAAATACTATCCATTTAGAGCATATTTTATCGCATATTGCAAACTTCTCTGCAAACAATGTTTTTTGTAAAACCTCTTTTATCGTTTGCTAAATGTCCTTGGCCGTTATATTCGGATATATAAAAACTTAAACCACTTATTTATGTCAATGTCAGTAAGCAGTCAATGAAAAACAAAACAAACATGTGTGTGTGAAATGCATGGTAGTGTGGGTAATGTTTTATTTATTGATTTAATGTACTTTATAAGCATTATTATTGAAAAATATTAGCGTTCTCCACTTCTCCTACACATAAACTATAAGTGTGCCAAATTTTATGCTCCTGCGTCCGCGCAATTTTCGTAAAAAGGGGTCCAAAGTTTTGGCATCACGTATTAATATATAATATTAGATTTCATAAGCCTTTTCGTTTCTAATGAGAAATCGAATTTTTGCCAGTTTGGAAATTGCCAGTATTTTAGTATAAACACAGTTTGAAAAACTTTTCCAACGCTATTGATAAAGGTAGTTACTAAAACTATTTCGAGTCAAATTAAAACTCAGCCTTACCTTTGGGAGGTAAGCGTAGTTCGATGAATGTTTTTACAGCGACAAGCATTGTTTTCACAAAGTTAGGGTTAACTGTTACAACTGTATTGCTTTTGAACAATGTTTTACATTACCACCGGTTTTTGAGGACATAATTTAATTTGTTGATTCAAAGTTATTCTGTTTTTTACCAGAAATAATAATAATAATCTCTCCCGACCGAATTTCGGCCTCGGCGGCCAATCTATAGTGAGATCAGCCATGTACGCAGAAGATATTATAGTGCACAAGTGTGTGCGCGAACACAGGTGCATTCTCTGTTCCTTCACTCTCATAGTCCGATGGGACGGTTGACCGACACGACCGGAGAGGGATCAGGCGCAGGACCAACGGCTTTACGTGCTTTCCGAGGCACGGGGATGTAAACACCGCCACGCTTCCTGACTCCGAGCGGTACTGAGAATTTCTAAACTCAGTAAATATTTTTTTGTTCGACTCGGGAATCGAACCCGAGACCTCGTTCACGGCAGTCGCGCTTGCGACCACTAGACCAACGAGGCAGTCTACCAGAAATACTTACCAGAAATATACGAGATATAATTATTAATCTTTTCAATCAATTGAATTGTTCGAATCGCTCTTCTTTTATTTTTACTACAAAACTCACTTACATTTTACTACACATCGTCACTTATTTTTTTATTCATCGTCACAACAATTTAAAGCGTCGGTAGCATAATGGCTAGGGCTTCGGACATGCGATCATGTAGTTGCGGGTTCCAATCCCAACTATAACACTACCGACGTAAACTCCTAACACAACCAATTTATGTTAGCACGAGGGGTTAACAAGAATACCAGCAATGTGAAAAAATAATTGATGTTTCATTTATAATTCTCATTTGTTTTTCTTCAGTTTAAATTAGCGTATTCTAAATAGTCTTTCTTTTTTCCTAAACTGATCGAAATTTAAACCCTTACTTTTTCCTTTCTTAATTTAAATCGAAACGAAGTCAAACACCGGTATTACAGTTCAGAAGTATAATTTACCTCATTTGTTTAGGCTAGAATTTCATCATTATAAGACGGAATCCATTTTAGGTTTTCGGAACCGCGGCCCTAACTGTAATTACGATCAGGGGCTGAAAATAAATTGTATTTTGTAAATGAATGTCGTTGCTTTGATCCTCAAGCGAAAGGAATTTCGTGTTATTAATTATTTTATTTGTTCTGCTTCGTCGATCTGGAATCATTATCAACCTGATTTAAAACAGGTTTATTTTATTTATTTTGTTGATTCTAAGACTTTATTTTTTTTAAATACTCATGCGATAATTAGATTTAAAGTAGGTTCTTAGGATAGGATTCATACATATTATTTTTTGGCTGGCTTGGGCTACGTGTCATATGACATAGGTGTTACGAGAATGAATGTTACAATGTGTCCAGCTATAGGTAAACCCAGGGTTTATTAGAGTTTTACTTCTGGACTCTCTCAACAACACATCAAATTTTTTAGGTGTGAACAACCTGAATTAGGTAACAGCAACATTTAATTTTCCTATTTTTAGTCTGCAAATATTGAATCTGTCTTAAGCAAAAATACAGATCCGGCGTCCATTAGTAAAGATTAGGCGAAATCGGGACCGGATGGTGGGTGTATTTACACACCATTGAGATTTTTCTCCGAACTTTCATTTTTTGTTACTCTTTTTGTTTTTCATTCGACTCTGTGTGCACTATTCCAGACGCTCTTCTGTTTTATAAAAAGTAGGTACCTAAAAATTTGATTATTTTATAAAAATAAAATAGAACACAGGTTGAGCAGCCTTAAAAATCCACGTTTTCTATTCAGTTTGAATACCATGAAAAAAGAATGAAAAATCTATAGAGACCTTTTTTCAGTTTTGTTCCCTAAAAATACATGTAAGACTTACGTGTTTAACCTCTGAAAAAAGAATAAAGCCTAGCCTTGCTTTTATTGACGTTATTTGAATATGGTAACAGATTATTTGTTACAAATTGCTATAGAAACAAATTTTATATACAATATTCCATTATATGTAATCATAGTTGTTTTTGATACCAATCCGATTTCAATCGTTGTTACTTCGAGTATAATGTGACGTAACACGAATCGATTTCTTTGTTTTATATTGTTACTCTTCGCATCTTTATGCTGATTTGAGGTATTAGAAAATATTGGTCCATTGTTTGTCGTCTGCGTTCATAATAATAACGTTTCTCAAAGAAATGTGTAAAACAAAAACGTTGGGCGCAGTGTGTCGATGTCAGATTAAAATGTAGCGGTTTTAAATTTATTATTAGATCATGACAAAAGTTATTCCTTTGCTATGGCTTACGTAATTATTGCTGAGACTTGATAAATCTAAATTCTGTTTTTATTTAAAAGCACGCTAATTTTATTGTCGTGCCTATTTCTACCTTTAAAGACAAACAAAGGGTATTCAGAAGGTTGTGTTTGTGCTCGTAGAAATAGAAATAGTAACCCGGCCTGGCCTAGTACGTGTACTAGACGCAACAATTTCCTCTTGAATCATTCTGCCATTGAAGAAAATCATATGAAAATCGGTTGAGTAGTTTTTGAGTTTATTGCAGTATGACAGACGCACGCTCCTGGGTACTAAAGATTGTAATATGTATAGATATTTTGTATAATATAGGTACTTAACTGCCAAACTTTGGACTGCTACCAAAAATTGCTGTATTATCTGAGGATAAAAGGATATTTTCAGCAATGAAGATTTTTCCGCCCTTGATTGTGACCCCTGCGTGTCTGAGAAGCCATCGATCTTGTTCGTAACTTGTTATACCATGGAAGCGGACATTTTAAAAACTAAAATGTAAAAAAATTGGGATCAGATGGCCATATTGTGTGTGTCCCAAGATTATTACATTATTATTATTAAAAAAAATTGCTATAAAACGTTTTGTATTTTTTTCTGAGATAGTTTTTATATCTCAATTGATGTCTTATTTGATGTAGTTCCAGCATTGTGACAAAATAAATCAGAGCTGAAGTCTTTTTAAATAAATTTCTACAAAATTACTAAAACTAACTGAAAAAAAAAATTGTGCATATTTTTACATGTAAAAATAACCATTATACTTGTATCACCGTAAATAAAAGTTCCTGGATGAATATTAGAATGGAATAATACCTTGATATTCAATTGAAAAGAAAAGTTAAGCCCTACAGTTGGCCATAGAAAAGTCAAAATAATTGGGTGCTTGGAACCGCCAAATATTCCCAAAACAAATTGTCAAGGACGCTTATGCTTGTAGATCTTGAAAAAAACATCTTGTGTCTTAAATTAAAGATAAAATAATCTGTTATTATCTAAGTTCAAGCGGCGATAGCCTGGTTAGGGTGTCGGATTTGCGATCTAGTGGTTGCCGGTTTGAATCACACCCATTACACTACCGGCGTGAACCCACTCGTAACACAGTCAAGCATTTACCTTAGCACGAGGTGTTAACAAGAATACTAGTAATGTAACCTACATTGTTAATCTTCTTTCGAATCAATTCAAACAGTTCAGACACTCATGAAATATCCGATATCTACTGGCAAAGTTACAACCGTTTCATTCTTTATTTATCGATACTAAATTATAAATCTGAAGAGTGTGTTTGTTCTTGAGATCTAGTGCAAATCGCTTAATTTTTTTAATTAAATGTGGACAACATAACATACATTGCTCCGAATCCAAAGTAAGTAGCTAAAGCACTTGTGTTATGGAATCAGAGACAACTAAGGTACCACAAACACCCAGACCCGAGACAATGTAGAAAAGTGTTTTTCTACCTTGACCCGTCCGGGGATTGAACCCAGGACCTTAGAGCTGGCGATACCTTGAAAACCGTTGTGTACGCCACTCGACCACGGAGGTCGTAAAAAATTATTTTAAGTGTTAAATATTCCATTTATCAAGGAAGGCTACTTTTTACAACAATAACCGATGACCATGAAGGCGGAGCCGCGGCCCAAAGCTAGTTTGTAATACGTATAGTATAAAACATTGTGAAAACTATAGAAGGCCATATTTGTACGTCACATGAAATATACAAAGGCCTGATACTTATAAAATCGATGAAAAATACATTAAACCAATAAAATGTCTCCAAAACAAACATGTTTCATAAAATATTGACGACGTATATATACGACGTAAGTGTAATTGATAAGTGTTGAATGTCAAACGTTATTTTCTTTATAAGAAATCTAACAAGCAATGGATATGTTACATTTTTATTTATTGTTGAGTGAAGGTCATACGATTAATTAAATATTAATAAATACGCCGGCCGAGAATTAATAGCTTTTCCCATCCAATTTTAAACAAAAGAAAAAATGGAATGTTAAAGGTAAAACTGATTTCACAGAAATTTAAAAGAACCAGCTTCAATAAGATGCAAGTACAGAATATTATATTTCGTTTAGAAATTCTTGGTTAAAATTCCCATTATTCTGATTTAAAAACTAGACCACTGATTTATTTTTTATGAAATTTATTTTGATAATAATAATATACAGATTATACCACTGGACGGACCACATGGATACACCAACTTCTATTATTTACCACTATACCATTAAAAAAAGCATCGTGGTGGCCTAACAGTTAAATGACCAGATTCGTATGCATATGGTTGTAGGTTCGAACACGGAGGCTGAAATCGCCAACACGCAATCTTTTAGCTGAAAAGTTATTTATTAGCTTGATTTAATTTCAAATATTTAGGTAAGTGCCAGAACTTCTTTTTTGACAATCACACTCGGCCATCAGATTTCAAACTAGACGGAGCCTGTATTATGGAACAAAACTTTTTCTTTTTAAGAATTATATATAAAGCCGATTTTGTGCGACCAGACATTTGCAGTTCCAAATAGGTTGAAACCAGGTCTTATAAGGTAAATCCATGTTTGCGTTTATTCCTGTGACGTAAGCAGTAATATATTTCAATTTTATTAATAAACAATTCACAGGCAGAAGAAACAAAACACGTTGTTACGGCTGTTGGCACCGTTGCCAAGCACTTGTCTTATATTCGTAGACAAATTATTTATATGACCTACATACATACACATTTTGAGGCACGTAGACCAACAGAATACTTTAGATTTATATCAGTAATGTAAGTAAAAGTAATATTTACGGTGAAAAACCTTACAGCAAAGTTTTATTTATTACTTGGTAATGCTATTAAATCTTTATTTTGAAGACGCGAATAGTTCAGTCAAAATTGCTTATTTATTATTTACTGACGGGTTACGAAAGCCTTTACCTACTTAACTTACTGCCTTAGATATAAAAGCACTTAAAAGGTCTGATATTTTTTGTCGTACTGGGAACGAAAACAAATATTTGATGTCTACTAAGTATGACTCTTTAATATTTTATTACACATAAAAGTGAAAAACCTACTTTAATTAACAGAAGGAAAGTAAAACAATCGTTTTGACATTCTGATTGATATTCTTTTCCAATAAGTAGGTACTTTAATGATCAACTTTATTTTGATGAAAATTTTATAGGAGTACCTATGTACTTCCAAGGAAACTATGGACTACAAAAATGCGATAATTTTTGAAATCACTTTACAATTTAATATTCCGGCAAAATCGCGGAACGAACATACTAAAAAAAATCCGACCAAGTGCGAGTTGGGCTTGCACACAAAGGGCCCCCAGGGTCCGTACCATTATCTACAAAAACGGTAAAAAAAACCTTTTGTTTTATGCGATATATATTTTTGTTTTTTTTTTTTATTTAATTATTTTTAGTTAAAGTGAATATAATAACCATATACTTTGTGAATATTACAAGCGTCTACCTGCCAAAAACAAGCAAAAGATCACGTTAGTGGTATGGGAGCCCCTTTAATATTTATTTAATTCTGGTTCTTAGTAGGTATGACTTGTTATAGCGGCTACAGAAATACATCATCTGTGATAATTTAAATTGTCTTATTATCACGGTTCATTAGATACAGCCTGCTGACAGACGGACGGACGGAAGGTCAGCGAAATATTAATACAAAGGTCCCGTTTTACCCTTCGAAGGGAAAAAACCCTAAAAAGCATACAGAGGAATTCAGAATAAGCTGAACATAAATTAGTTTTCATACATTTCGCCGCCATCTTTGGGTGAAGAAATACGTGTTTAAAACCACATTTCTACTACTGGTTCTTGTCATTAGTATATCAAAACAAACAATGTTTTTTCATAACTATAAATCATAATCAAAAGCGTCTTTTAATATCCAATCAAATAACTGGCAGGTACATCTGTTAATTACATTTTTCCGTGTCAAAAAGCAGTCAGATTTGGTAGTTAGATATTGTTTCACGATAAAATGTTTGGACAATAATTTGAGTGTGATAAAAATAAATATTAAATTATATTTGATAATTGTAGGTTTTTTGTATTATTACGTTTTGAATTACTGTTATATTTGAGTGTGATTCCGTGTTGAGTGAAATAGTTACCAACTAATGATGTAACTGCTACTTATAATCTAAACTATATTTGATCTAGCTTTATTGTTAATAAAAGTACGGGATACGGGATATCTCTCTTCTTTTGTATTAGTATGTTAATGTTTATTTCTTCCTAGAAGTATTCACATCAAATACGTAACTAAAAATAAGTAAAATAATTGACTGTTCTTAATATTAAAATAATAGTTATCTTTTATGCTCATACAGTTATTTGCACGATACTGATTATAGCAGCTAATCTTAAAACGGCTTGAACGATTTTGGTAATATTTTGACTATAGAAGTATTAAGATTTTTTTTTCGGGACGAATTTATATATAAAAAATGATCGATGACATTAGGGACAAAATGTGATGATGGAAGTATCTCCGAAATCGGGAAGAACGCGAGTAAAACCGCGGTACTCAGCTAGTCTTATAATCGTCCTTTTGGTGTAGTAAATGTAGCTATTTGTTCCCAAAGTTAAACATGATCGATTAATCTGTTGGTTCTATCAATGATGCAACGTTCAGTCATTTGTTTCTGTTTGCTAAACAACTGAGTAACAAACAGTCGATCGGTGTTACTGTGAAACAATGTGTATTTTATTCGTGAATTAAAATGTGTTTCGTTCAATTCGTGCTATTCAATTCTTTAGCAATGAAGGTTGATAAACACAGTCATGGTTCAGAATGCTGGGCAGTGAAAGGGACTGATGAACGACTATTGTATGCAGCGGAAATGAGAATGCTTCGATGTATGACTTCAGTAACGAGATTAGATAGGATAAGGAATGAGTATATATGAGGAAGCTTGAAAGTAGTGCCCATGAATGAAAAGGTGAGAGGTAAGCGATTGTCGTGGTATAGACAGACATGTTATGAGGAGCGATGAAAGTCACATAACTAAACAAGTTATGAATATATGACTGTGTATGGGAATTCAAGCAGAGAGAGAAAAAAAAGACTGTGTGGTTTTATGAAACCACGGTAAAAGTGAAACCTTTTTTCACATTATAGATATTTAACGAAAAATTTTCGGAATAATATTCCATTAAGGGAATTATAAAAGTAATATGAGTAAATAGTCTATACACTACACGGTCAGCTGATGGAACTATAGACGCCGCCATATTGGCTCGGCTGCTCTGACGAGCGCCTCTCACTTTATCCCTACTCCGCAGCCGACCGTCACGCGACATGCGACACACAGACCAAAAAAATTGAAACGATGTAATAAAGTTTTCACTTTAAAAGAGATGGATGGATTGTGATGAATGGGATAAGGGCAGGGAGATGATGATGATGAACTGAATCAGATTTGCAAGCAAACTAAAAAAAATGCACAATTTTAATTTAAATAATGTCCTAATGTTTATTGCGACCCTTCATGATAAGGCTATAATATTTCCAAATCACAACATAAATGTGTGTTACATAGAAATGTGTTTTTGGTGTTTTATACAACTAATTTCGTCAATCAACTTTTATTGCTGATCGTACTTACTTTTCCCAGCAAGCTTATAAATTAAAAATTTCTTACTATGCAAGCGATGCGTTATTTGTTGCCTTATTACGAAATATTTTAAAAAGGAAATTTTGTTGTTACCGGAAAATACAAGATTTTAATTATTTATTGAATTAGTAATGGTATTATGTAGAAGTTAAACGAATACTTGGCTTAAATTAAATTACCTTGAGTTTTGGTTAAAATAATTGTAAGTGGCGATGAACTTAGTGTTTAGTTGCTGCATAATGACTATAGACTTTCTTAATGATTGCGACTCGAAGGTTTGTGGACCAGAAACAATAAAAAATTTTGATTTGTAGGAACTTATAATTATAGCGTAAAAACATCATTCATTAAAACATATGGCGATAAATTTCATGTATCGCCGTCAGTAAAAAAAAGTACCTACACCAAACAATAATAATATAGAGGACTTATGATGGTAGGCCATTGGTATGAGTATATATTATGGAAAAAAAATACATTCAGTTGAATATAGAACCTCATCCATTTTGGAAGTTGGACTTGAGTTCATGTGGTCGCGGGTTCAAATCCCACCCATTGCACTGTTTAACAAGAAAACTAATTATGTGTGACCCACATTGCAAAAATAGGTATAATAAAGATTTCTAAAGAAGTCTGTAGGAATACTCTGTCAGTAATCTAGTTATGAAAGTCGATTAAAAATAGGCGTAATCAAGGTTATATGGAGAATACATTGATTGTAATCTAGCGTGAATAACTTTAGGTACAGACATGTCCAAAAAGACATGTCTCTGTCTGCCTAGCCTTTTAGCTTAAAAGATATGTTGGATTCGTCCTTCAGACTTGTTATATTTAGCTGAATACTATACAACCTTTTTATTGGGTGTATATCGGTAACACGATCTTACAAACGATTCAAATAACAAAAAAAAACTTGATCAAGGTTATATAGTACACAGTATACAATGTCAAAAGGGAATATGAATCACAAATGGGGAGAGTACATGTGTTAGAAATTTGTTTGTAAAAATAATTATTTTACACACAATTATTCGACAAAAAAAAATATTAACGTGTCACCGCATTACGAGGTATAAAAATCCGATTACTGCACTTGCTAAATGTAAAGATATATCGCTTAAGCAATCTGGGTATGGTTTTTGGTCTGAAACAATTGAGTCGATTTTTTTTCCTATTGGTCATTATAAACTTAAATTTATCTATATTGACTATATACCGGATGTACCCTTCACCCCTTTTGGATTCATATTATTATACTCTCTTGGTAACACCCTTTATATGTACACATAAGTCTCAGGGGTGTCGTAACAATAACTAATGGATTATCTCAATTCGATAAAATACCGCAATGTGTTAGGTACTGAACTCATTAGGTAATGGCGTTAAAACTTACCGCTGTCAACAATTCTACAATGACTGTAATCAATAACTTTATATTTTACTAGCTGATCCAAACTGAGGAAACGTTGTTTTATCATACCTGTTCTCAGAATTACCAAATACACTAAAAAGATCATCACGACACGACACGAGATTTTATACAGATTTAAACTAACTTACATTTTACCATGCGCATGTTTTTATATTTTACCATGCCATGCAAGTATAATTATAATCTTGAGGAACGTTCAAGTGTTAAGATTCCGTTACCTTTTGTTTGAAGTATCTACCTCCACATGTAAATGCGTTTATTTTGGACATATTAACCTGTTATTTAACTGTATTTAGTATCCGTGTGTCTGAGTTTAAATTATATCGAGAAAATTCCTATATGGGAATCTCGTCCTCGTTACCTGGATATGGTACGACTTAATACGAATATGACAAGCAATTCTAATTAGTTGTAGTAAATGAAAACATAAATACAACGTGTTACGTAACCCGTAAAAATATAATTAATTATCAAAGCCTAAAATTTTGTCAACCCTAGTAAGCTGTCATGTCAGGGAACCAGATTATTTAACAAAAAGGCCTACGTACCTATTACCAAATAATTATATACTATAATAGGTTTTCTATTTTTCATTCATAAATGAATGTGCGGCTTTAGTTTTGTATCACCTATTGAGGTATATACAGGGTGTCACAAAAATGATCGCAATTGGCCATTGTTATAGAGCAGTGGCCAATAATGTAAAAAAGGATTCGATATATATAGTAAGTGAATGACAAGTTGTGTCAAGCACTACTCATTTAAATGTATAAGTCGAACTCATTTAAACGGTAAACAAACCTAGTACGCATTTCATGTAACATATTCTAAACATCCGACTATCTAGGACAGAAACATAAAGGCATGCAAAAATAAATAAAAATCGCAGCAACACTACAAAAAAAAAAAATATTTTACACAATATTACTTTTGTTTTACTTAAAATGTTCGTCGTTCTACCAGTTATCCAGCTGTGACCACCGATCATAACATTGTACAGTAAGCATTGTATGATTGTGGCACCGCTTGCAAATATGTATCATCGCTATTGCATTGTACTTTTGTAGGGTTAAATTTAAATTATCGAAAAGAAAATTCCGCATTCTTTACGTATGAAAAAGTAAAGTTGTAGTAGCCAAAATTTAGATACAAGACCATGAATCACGTTGTTGTGGCGATAATACTAGCCTTAAAATTGTCTTTTCAGCCGTTTTATACAGTAAAATTAAAAGAATAATGTTAGTTTCCTTATCATAATTATCAGCCTATTACCGTCCAATGCCAACTTTCTTTGTATTGTCCATATTACTTTATCGGGCTCAAATTCCAAATAGTCGAATTAACATTATTCACTTACTAACACTCGTTACACACAAGTTTCTGCTACTACAAAGTCAGTTAGCAAATGCAATAAATTCTAAACGTAATAGACCTACAATTGATTAGATGCCGCAATACGCCAAGTAAGAAGGTCTCACAAAAAACTTAGACATTCCGGTCGACGGGTAACAGGAAAATGTCGGATGAGACAATCAAAGGGGGAACCGATGACCGACTTAAGTATTAGCAACCGAGAGATGGAATAAAGGCTGTTCTAATAAGTGTAGACTCTGCAAATTCTTTTGTAAGACTACGTAAGAAGGAACCTTTGTTGAAAAGCGACTTTATGTTCGATAATGATTTCACATGTTTGAAGTAAGTAGATGAATTTGTTGGTTGATGAGAAGAAAACTCTATATATAAGTACCAAAAGAAGTCGACGAATTGCTTGTTACATTTTTAAGTCTCTTTTCAGGAAGGGCTTTAATCTACTTTTACAAGATAGAGAATATCCCTGCATCTCTACTGCGAGTAATGCAGAATTAATTTTTGTAACGCCACTTTCATGGAAAGTATTTTGAATACTTTCCATGAAAGTGGCGTTAAAAACTGCACGGATAGCCGAGTGGTATAGGTCACCACGCTGATAACCACTGTGCGCGACGTGCTGCGGGTTCGATCCCCGCATGAGACAAGCATTTGTGTGATCCACAAATGCTTGTTCCAAGTCTGGGTGTTCTTTGTGCATGTGATTTGAATGTTTGTGAAACCCCCGCGACACAAGGATTAAATTCCTTAGTGCGGGCGTCGTTTAAAAAAAAAATAAAAAATACTGGATTCAAGAAATTATACTCAAAGGCCACGTTTCTTTGTTTTTTGGAAAGAAATAAATCTTCACTGCTTTTTAAATTACGCTCGATACACCCGGAAATCGAACAAGCTGAAATCCGAAAAATAGTTACTTTATGAAGAGAATTATATATTTCCATCTGAAGATTGATAAGACTTGAGCGGGGTTTAATATCTCTGCGTGTTCTCATCTCGGGAACATTCTACCTGAGGAACTTTTATAATGTATTATTAAATAGGTAATAAATGAATTGATTTGAGAATTAATGAGAACATACTCTATTAGAATATATCTTCTATTTGTGTATGTTTAGGTAGTCTGAGAACTGATTGTTGGCTTTATTTTATATCCATAAGTGACAAAGGTGGATCCCTCCCCAGAATAAGAACAACGTTTTCGGGTCAGCTATTGCAGATATAAAACCTTTAAACATTCATTGCATAATAAATTCTTTGCCCTGCAATTTGAAGTACAGTTAAGAGTAATTTCCAATACTACACCGAAAGTTCTGGAACGGCAAGCCAAGGTTCATGACCGACGAACATTCCGCGAAAAACTGATTATATCGTGACTCTGGTACATCGCCGTTCCAGTCTAGACTTTCCATCAAACCGTATCATTTGCACTTATTTTCTTTCCTATCTTTATGCAGTTTTATTTTTTTGTGCAATTTTGATTGTGGTTCGAATTTCACAAACGATTTTAGGTTGAGTTTATCAAAGAGCTTGATCAAAGTAGTCATAAATGGAAATAATAGAATAATTATAATTAGATACTACTTTATAGTTTTTAGTTGTCGTGTTAGATCTCTCTCTACAGTCTGTACAGGGTTCGAATCTACAGCCTTGTGCACACATGCCCCTTACTTAAACCGCTGAGCACTACGACATAAACACTTATAATCGTAGTCAATATGCTATGCCAATATTGCAAACAAAGATTTGAGATGTATGTATGAGTACTCTTTGGCCGCTGTATCTTGGCGAGCCTTAAAAGCTATACAAGATGTTGTCATCTCTTTCTCACCCACTGATTATGTGACCTTGCATCTCACACAAACTGACTTGGACTCGCCAAGACTCGTCAGCCGTAATGTAGTCTGACTCAACTTGTCATTCATATGCTATTTATGTCAAATCTTGTTTACATTATTGGCATAACCTATTGATTACGAGTAAGTGTAATTACTGTTTCTGATAGATATTATATACAGTTTAAAAGAAAAAACATTGAAATGTATTACACAGTTATATCAACTTTACATACATGTTTGTGGACTGACAATATTTTTTATGGTTGTGGTAGTTTTATAGCCATAATACCAAGCAGTACCCTTTCTACAGTACCTACTACCTACAGTAAAAGGTCAAAGGTCACATACGATAAAACAAGCAATTGTTTACTAGGTGTTGGCAATTTCCTTTCAGATGTTTTTTCCTTAACCATTTATAGCTGTTTATTTTATTTTATTATAGACTAGAGACTAGAGATGTATATTTTATTGTTGTTATGTAATCTGTGTAACGTATTCAGATTGTGTCATTGTGTCCTCGTTAGTGCAGTAATGAGCTTTGTCATCGAATGACGTATCGTCGTAAAATTATTTTAAATAATGAATAAATACAATAATTTTCTAGTGAAATGAATAGCATGTGGATTTTAAATAATACCACTTTTGAAGTACATTTTATCCAATTTTTTTGTATTAAATATTGTTTTTTGTTAAACTTTCTTCTTTGTATTTTATAGACACTCCAATTAGTCTGAACTTATATTTGTACGCCTTCAACTGTAAGACATTTTATACTTTAATTTAACATCTATGTATATCTATGTTCTACAACAAAAATGATTTAAATGTGAACTACAAATTCTTTTCTATATTTGACTAACCATAATTTAATGTAAAATAGACCGACTTCAATAAAAAATGCAGGAAACAACAAAATACATAACTTTGGAAAACATACACTACACCATCTTTTTTGTTAGATAGAAACATACAAAAAAAAAAACACAAAATAAATTCAAAAACTACTGTATCGCTCCAGTAGTTTTAGACTTGATTTTTTTAGAAAATGTTTTCTATTAAAATTGGCCCCAATCCCTGAATAACGTAGGCTATATTTAATTAAACAAAATGTCTTAACTTATCCCTACGTATACAAGTACAAAAGAACGTATACAAATAATCAGGTACCATTAGTTTTCTAACGGAAATGCCAAACCAACATTTTTAAAATAACAGTACCCTACTACCCAACTGTCGTCACGCATATACAAAAGCAATAATAACAACGTATGAACAACACAAAATGTTTGTTAAGAATGACCCGTGACTTTCACCTACACTTATATTATCAAAATGCATAAAAAATTAATGATTTCAGTCACGAAAGGTTTCCGCTGAAAGTCGCTGAAAGCGGTCGCCATAGTGATGAATAATGAATTTTCCCTGAAATAAAATATATATTCTTTTTTATCAATGATGAGTTTTTCGAAGAAATTGGTCAAGGACGTAGCGGACGTTGTCGTTTAATAAAAATTTGGTAATTGGACATTGTGGAGCGAGATATAATAAATTTGTAATTGTAAAACATTTTTGATTATCGAGCCGGATTTGGGGATTCTAACATCATTTTTTTATAATCTACCTTACGAAACAGAATTCAAGGATTATATTTGTATACATTTTATAATCCACACATATAATAATATAATAGATAATAATAATATCTTGGGACACCTCACACACGGCCATCTGATCCCAAACTAGGCAGGGCCTGTACTATGGTAACCAGACAACTGATAAACATACATAACTATATATCTATATATATAAAAATGAAACCCGTTTTCCATTGTCATGGCATCACGCGTGAACGGCTGGACCAATTTCGTTCATTCTTTTTTTGTCGTGTTGTTTATTATTAGGAGAAGGTTCTTATGGAGAAAAAAAAATAAAAAAGTTGCGCGAAAATTTTAAAAAAATTAAAGAAAATGATTAATGACCATATTAACTTTTCTAATTTAACCTTTATAGCCTTTGACATATCTGTTAGTTAATTGACATGACAACGTCTGTCAGGTCAGCTAGTAACTAAATACAATGATATTATAGATAAATAACACCCAGCCACAGAACAAAATATGATCGTGCTCATCACACAAACATTTGTCCTGGGTGGGAATCGAAACCACGACCTCCGGCTTAGCAGTCAGGGTCACTAACCACTAGACCAACAGGCCAGTCAGATAGATAATAGCCTTTTATTCCTAAACATAGGTAACAAGAGGTCCCGTAAGTTCGGCGTGCCTTTTGGCATAGGCCTCCTCCAATTCCTTCCAGTGGATCCTGTCCCCTGCTACTCTCAACCAGAATGGCCCCGCTGTCTGTTTCAAATCATCTTCCCATCTCCTGACTTGACGACCCCTGCCTCTTTTGCCGTCTCTTGGTTGCCAGAGGGTGACTTCCACACATAATTATAATGTAAAGTTAAAAAATATAAATATATGTTATGTAGGTATGTTTTTCGTGGTCGTCATCATTTGTTATTTGAGACAAAAGTAATTAGACAGTTTCGCATTAACTAGCGCAGAATTAACATAAAACAATACTTACCTTTAAAAATAAGTGGTGGTGGAATAATTGGCCCTTATCCGGGTACTGCGAGCAAAAAGCCTCGTATGTTTTAATCAGTTTATTTTTGGGGTAACTTTACCCTACTTGAAATGTTGAACTGCATTGTGGTTCGCACGTAAGTTTACGGTTTTCAAAATACAATGGAAAGTGATGGCGTCCTATTCTATTTTAATTAAACTTCTCAAAGGGGTTTTAAAGCATTAGACCCTGTCTTTACGTTGGACCTCCAAAAGGCTGGGGTTAATTCACACTAAAGATAAAGGCTTGTTGATTTAAGTGTTTCAGCATGAGTTACGTATGAAGTTATATTCAGGTCTACGTATTTAAAATCATATTACCTAAATCAAAAAGTTATTGTAGTCAACTTCAATTCTCAGAAAAATCAATATCTTTTACCTGTTTTTTGCCTAATGTGTGTTTATATTACCTACCTTTTATAGGGATTTCTTTAGTGTGTAGTTTATTCATTCATCTTTTATTTTTCAAAATTGAGAATGAAGTTCCTATTCCGTAAATAAACTTTTTTTGTAACCGATGAAAACAAGTTTTATTGTTATTTAAAATTAAATAATTACGAATCCATTATCGATAACAGAGGCACAATATTTGATGATACAGGGTTACTGTAAAAAGAATTTAATGCCATCACAATTAATGTTCCTAGAGGAAACAAACATGTACTCACTCGTGCTACCATCTCCAACAAAATAAGTATATGATTTATGAAATAGGGTCTTATTAAATGAAAGGACTTTTGTTCGTTGATATATTTTTGTATCTACGAGTGGGTACTATAAGTACCTTTGATGTTTGTCAAACGAAAATGTCTACAAGTGGGATTGCCAACTGTACCATAGTTGGCACAGTAATAATTAATTTCCCCAAATCCCTTTTGATACAGCTCCATAGCTTTCTTGCTCAACAGAAAAAAATATATAGGGTTACCTACAAAAATTCGACATGCAAAAATAGGATTAGTTTAAAACTTTAAATTGAACTCTCAAGATTCAAAGTTAGTTTCCAAAGTCAATTTAGGGAAATGGGGCAGTATGATGCTTGTATGGGGTGCCACTATTTATGTCTATTTCCTCGCTAACTTTGGCGGTGAACTCGCGTGAAATTTTTTCAATACTGACTTTTCACATCGGCTTGAGTTAGCCGTTTGGCGCCTACAAAATTGCGGTTGAATTTTTGATATACCTACTGAATTATTTTGAGGGAGGAAAAGTAGAATGATATATAAAAATGCGAAAAACTTCTTTGGATTTATATGATTAGTAGAAAGGAACAACAAAAGCCTTCAATAAAAATATAATTCATATGAAACGGTTACTTTAGATTTTATTTACCGTCTTATTATAATCAAAATATTAAATGAAATTAGCTTACTAGCTATAAACGTCACACATACCAGCATTCTTGTTAACCCCTCGTGCTAAGCTAAATAACAATGGGTGGGTTTTGAACTGGCTTTTATAGCATCGCAAGTCCGAAGCTTTAGCCTAGGCTACCGCTGCGGAGCTCAAAATTATAATAATAATAAATAATCAATCTTTTATTTATGCAACAATTCATTCTTATACAGTTTGTAACTCTGATTTTCCATAACTTTGACATTAATAACGTGGTGTCCTCAAATCAACCACATAATTATACAGTTTAATAGAAACGAATATAGGAACGTATACAATGTATGTAAAAGTAAGTACCAAGGCCAAATAAAATATAGAAAGTTGATTCATAAACAGATTTATAAATTCGTGTTTTACGTATACAATTACCGTTTTGAGTATGTTAAATTACACCTATTACACTCTAAATAAAATGAAAATATAATTAAACATTTTTCATACAATTCTCGTAACAGTCGACAGCTTCTAGACATTAATTTACCTCGACTTGGTTCTTTGGTAACAATGAATATTTTAACAATTTATTACTTCTATGAAAAATTGAATTCCATTTGTAACCCGTGCTTGGCAGTTGAAAGTCGGCTTATGGCCTTAAAGTTGATAAGAAAAAAAACAAATGAATGGGGTATTATACCTTTTTTTTTATTAAGGCTGCTATTGGAATTATAAGAGTCAGAACGTGATTATATAATGAAAAAAAAATACATTATACTTCATTCATCTTACGTCCATCTACCAATATAGTTATCGAAGAGGTCAATGGTGATGTTCCAAAAACTATTGAAAAACAATATTTCTTCATCTTATTCTGTTCCCAATTATTATTATTCTTACGTTCATCCCTGCTACTCCCCATCTCAGCATTCACTCTTTTGTTTAGGGTAAAGTCAGGATAGATGCCTCACTTTTTGAAATTGTCTCTTTATTTCAAATCTAATAATATAACGTTAAAAAAAACTTTCAATATTACTTATTTGGTCTTTTTTCTTACATTACGGCTTATTTTAAATGGCCTAGCAATTACTGGTTGGGCAAAAAATAAGTTTCTGCAGACCCATTTTTTGAGGATAGGTGCCTACCCTATATGGATAGATGCCCCGCCATGAAAATATGAAGGAGGTTAGATGCCCATGGTGTGGGATAGATGCCGTATGGAATAAAATAATAGAAATATGCATAATTAAAATTTGTTTTATTGAGGCATATCAATCAACATGTTATATAAATCATCTTCAAGTAAAATAATAATAAAGAATGTAACAAAAATATGCAACCACTTCTGGCATGAAATGCACTGAATCCAATCAGATTTCGATTTTGTATTTTCATAGCTGTCAAAGCATTCAATGCAATTATTTTCACCTGTATGTTTAGAGCTACCTTGCTTTTCTCTCTTATTTTTTTTCACAGACAAATCTTTATTTCTCTTCTATCATTTTAGAGTAAGTACCAGGTTTATCTTCAGTTTCGCTATTTGAAATTAAAATGATACGTCTTTTACGTGAACTGAAATGAAAATTATAAAACATTAAGAAAACATGTTAATTTATAATGTATAAAGATATGAGAGATAGAGGCACTTAGGGGCACCTATACCGCGAAAAATCAAGGCGACTATCCTTTTTGATATGGATAGATGCCCTTATATATTTTTAATAAAATAAACACAAAACAACAACTATATGAATATGGATGTGTAATTTAATAACCTGTGTACTGATATAACAAAAATTGTATGGAACTAATTACTACTTGTAAAGTTATGAAGCTGTAAATACTTACATAAAAAATTCCGAGCTGTTTGACACGTTCGCCGCGGAAATTATTGCACACACGAGCAAAACAGGTCCCCTCTGAACGACGCACTTGCGGGGACTTAGGTGTGCGGCGTCTGCGCTCCCGTTTTAACCTATTAAAACGTTGATAGCTATTTCGGAAATATGAGTTTTAGAAAACGAGGCACCTATCCCACTGCGGCATCTATCCCGGTTTTACCCTATTTATAGAATGTTTTACCTACTCGGCTTCGAACGGATATAAAAATAGTAATAACTGCTTTCATATTACTGTTATAAATATTATAAATGTGAAAGTTGATGGATGTTTTGATGTTTGTTACTCAATCACGCAAAAATGGCTGAATAGATTTGGATGAAATTTGCCTTTGACATGGTAAAGAAAATAGATAGGCTACCTTTTATCCCGATTCCTTAAGTAGTTCCCGAGGAAAAATAGATTTTTTGTACGAGCTGAACCGCGGGCACACACCTTTGAAATTTGGTATGCATGCATGCATGCATGCATTAGACCCAATTTTAAAGTCCAGGCAGACGAAGTCGCGGGCAGAAGCTGGTATTTCATAATTCATTAAACTTTTCTTTTGAATCATTCATCTTTGTATTGTTCTAATTTATTTTTACCGCATTTATGCGTAAAAATTACTTGTTAATTAAATACAAATAGATTGTAGGTAAAGTTTGAACCTCCGAATAAAAAAAAATAATTTACTATACAGGATTATTTTTAATGGAGTTCGTATAATTATTCAAAGAGGTAATCAGGTGCATAATACTGAACCACTTTCCTCATGGAACATGGGTTTAAATAATAAAATAAAATGAAATTTTCATTCAATACAAAATGCTAACATAAGTCACGTGACCGGTCATTTTGAATGAAAATTTCATTTTTTAATTTTATTATTTAACCCATGTTCCTTGGATAAAGTTGTTCAGTTTTATGCACCTGATTACCTCGTTAAATATACGCACTCCATAACAAATAATGTACCTGTAATGGTATTGCTGAACGCTGCATAAAAATCCCTTGCTTTGTCCCTTTTGTGAAAAAAATCAAAGCATACAGACAGTAGAAGGAACTTTGTTTTTTATTATGTAAAGATGCCACTTAGTATAACATTCAATAAGTTTGATAAGTATACAACTCAAAAGTAAAGAATAAGTTAGACTCTTCGTAAAATTACTACAATTAACTTTCCATAAATTTAATCATAGATATTCCAACCTCTACTAAAACCAATACTTTCAGAACTATTAATAACGAGTAGTTTGACAAAGTTATACAAAACTTTGGTTTATTGTTATTATAAAGGTGCTTCCACAAACCACATACACTACGGCCGAAGAATCTGGGCGAGTCTGGCAAGAGATACAATATAGTTTGCGTGACATGCAAGTATACATATTCAATACTCAATTCTTTATTGTCTTTTCATAATGTACAGAGGTGGTGGTCCTACCTATGCTAAAAGCTAACGTTAGGATCATCGGTGGGGAGAAAGAGACGATAATATCTTGTATCTCTTTTTAGGCTCGCCAAGATACAGCGGAAGAGGAGCTTCTATTAGCTTCCCTATGTAAAGAAAGAAAAGAAAAATCATTTAATGGTGTCCCATGCGAATGTATAAAAATAGTTGTGTTATAAGGGTAGGCAAATACTACATTCTAGAATACATACACACACGCACGCACAAACACACACACAAATACACACGCATGCACAAAACAAACACCTACGCACAAATACGTGCACTCCTCACTTGTTTGAGGAGTGTGTATCGAGAGCTGATAAATTAATTATCATTTAATTTTATTTTTATTCTATTCTTTGAATTCATTTCATTGTTAAGATACCAACTTAAGGGAAGAGCGAGACAGCTTCGACAGAAGTAGGTACTATTGTAACTTACTCGCTAGGGTTGCCTCATTTTATGTAAGACGCAATGAGGAATAAAGAAGAGCAAATAAATAAATAAATATTATTGTATTAAAATTTTTGTTTTGTATAACATCCACTGCACCCACGGACACGCTATCCATAAAACACATCAAACCCTAACATGCAGCTACGTAGTAGAAGGGCGTAGAATTCGTGCGCTACATTTGAGCAGCGCCTTAGAGCGTTGATACCCGTAAAAATCAATCTTCACCAAGGCCTTTTCAATTTCAGAACTAATTCCTACGAAACTACTCCGTCAAACGCTAAGCTAAATGATTTTTCGATCGTTCGCCCTTGACCTAACCCTCAACTCCCATGGGTATCAAGTTACGAAGAGCAATTAATTATTGAGTAGGTTCCAGTGTTTGTATTCTAACTAGTAATTTACATAGGATATATTTGTCATTTACATCGGCAATTCGATTAGTTTCTGGGTCACGTGGCTTCGAATTGGCATAATAAGTGTAGGGATGTATATTCTTTATTTTAATATTTATAAATAAAAATAACAACTAAGCCAGCAACTAAGTTTTAAGAACCTACCTGCTTTTAACATCTTCGAAATTAATATGTACAATTCGGTATAAATAGTTTGAATTTGAAGTGAGTGACTCAGTCATGATGAATGTTAACTCATTTCAAAATGCAAATTGATTCTTCTTTTTCTGCCTAGCCTTTTCCCAAGCTATGTTGGGGTCGGCTTCCAGTCTTACCGGATTTAGCTAAATACCAAAATGCAAATTGATTATACATAATTATTTTGAACATGGATTCTATCGCGGTTTATTTTGATTTTAGTTCTCGATGTTTCAACGCCTTTGCAGGTGTCATGGTCACGGGCAGACTGAGGTGATACCTATTTCACATCATGAGATGAACGTCGGGAACTAAAGTCAAAATCAATGTAAATAGTCTGTTTTTTTATGCATGTGATTTGAATTATTTTGAAAACCTCAACACAAGAAAAACATTTCTTAGTTTGGGAGTCTTTTAAAAAAGAGAATTAACTATAAAATGTATGAATATTTAAATATCCAGAATTAACTGCTACCAAAGCGAAATAAAAACAAAAATATGATTATTGTTCCGTAATAATTATCCATACAACATACTAAAGACCCGGTCCTTTAATTAAAAATGACTACTGATAATTACCGTCATATAAAATTTTATCACGTTCCTATTGGCATCATAACTTCCCATTCATAATTATTATCCGCATTTATTCCCAAAACACTGTACAACGTTAAATTTATAAAATTATATGTAGGTACAGTGTAAATATAAATATATTAATTGCTTTTTTATAGCGATATCATTTGAAGAAAGGTGCGAACATAATTAAAAACAGCTGCTCTCTACACGCGATTTGATAATTAAGATTACGTTACAATCTCCGCTCATAATTCTTGTTTCGGTTACATTTTGATTGTGTATAAGTGCAGTAAAACAGCGTAGAAAATTAGAGGGAGAACTAAGTAAAATTATTTCTATTAAAATAGTTAGTTGTGTTTTACTAACTTTTAATCGTTAACATGTATAACTTATTATTTTTATTAAATACTTGATGTTATTACGTTTAAAATGAATAGCTGACAGTGAGACAAATCAACACATGTCTAGTTGGTATAGGGTGACAGCTGGAATGACCCCGCGTGGTCCCCAGTATAAGGGGAAGGAGAAGAACTCCGGCGGTTTTAGCCGGTAAGAGTCCGGCATACCCCTCCGCCTTCCCCAGGGCGGAGGAAGTCCATAAGGATTTCCCCGGGTAAAAAAAAATAAAATAAAATAGTGTGACAGCTGGTATGAAGATATTTTGTTTTTCTAAAAATTAAATATTATAAGCAAAATACTATACAAGCAATACTGTATAATCCTCTAGACTATATTAATAGGATATATTTAAAATACTTAATTGTACAGAAAATACATAACGATAAAAGTACCTACAATAAAAAAAGTGAGCTCTTAATTCTGAGGTTTTAACTATAAGCCCTCAAAGCAAGTATAGTAGTATTTTATTTTGCTTTTTTTTATTAGTTTTGGCAACCTGCTTTTCAGTATGGTGAACATCATTTTCTGCCAGTGTCATGTAGTGACCACAGAAGAGTATCTACAATATAGAGTTTTTTTTTTATATTTTTTCAATATTTCAATGCCTGTAACAACATGAATTTTAGTTTAAAATAATTCTTATAACAAATAATATTTTTAAGGGCTCAAATCAAATATTTCAAATATTATATCTTGATATTGTTAGAGATGATTAATATATATTTATTAAAAGCACATATAATTTGGGGATTGTTTTGCTTTTTCATACCATTTTTTTTATATTTCACATGACGTGTCCTTTGACATATTGGTATTATGTTACCGACACACAAGTTGTTGTATCAATTATAATTATCGGCATTGTGGGGCGCAAAAGTGACTCAGTCAAACATGAAACAATCAAAACTCATACTTATAATACAACAGCGTCAGAATAATAGTATGAGTAACACTTAAACTGTATTTTACTGCATATATGCAGCTCCGCCTTTTATAAGATTAGCTTGTTTAAAAGTGCAACCATTAGCCATTATTTCTGTTATGCTTGCACCAGCTAGATACAGTTTAACCTCTTCACGTTAATATTTCCCGGAGAAAATCCAAGATTTAAACAACGTACTCGCACATTTTCTGCTATCAACAACTTCTCACAGAATTACATTATCCACCGATGTTCATTCCTTTTTCTTCATGGAAATTCCTTTTTTGCTTAAGATCTGAAAGCTTTTCTGTCTAAAAGGCGGGTAGTGTTTAATGACTACTGAGCTGACGTGTGAGGAACGATCTGTGTCGTCACTGGATTTCTTTTGTTCTGTGCCAGCATTTGTTTTCGACGTGTTGTAAGAAAATTCTTAAAGCTATCAAATAGATATCAGAAGAGAATAAATAGAAAAAATGTGGTACACTCCTGAATTTAAGGGATTTACCCTTTAAAGGCAGGTCTGTACAACATTTTTATGAGTACCTAACGAAAAGATTTACAAAATATACACAACATTTCTACGTACCTGGGTACATGTTTTTTTATTGCAAGTATGTATATCATAATAATATATACTTTCTATATACTCGTATATCAATCGCCCAAACAATACCGTTCATATTTATACAAAACAAAACAAAAATATTAAATTTGTTTTAAAATAGCATTATGTTCTAACAATAACAAACGGTAAACAACTCAATAACATTCGAATTTACTCAGGATAACAAGCATAAAATATACATGTTTTTATTTAATACCCGGATTAGCCTTGGGCCAATTTGCTTTACTGTACAACTCCAACTAAGCACCAAAAACGTTTACGTAAAAGGAAAATAATTTTTTAAATCCAACCAAATCCTATTTGCATGATACAACAAAACACTATCTAAGCTCGCCTTTAGTGGGAGCTACCGAAAAAGTATATACGAAAACGGATTGTTTCAATATTGACTACTATCTTTTCGTATGAATTATTTATACGTATCGCTCGACTGTACCTATGCTGGACCGAATCTCTGGGCGTGACTTGACTCTTCTTTGGAAGGGTTTCCCAAAATCTATTGAACGTTTCTTAGTTCTGACGGACAATACCAATACACCCGCTGTTTTATAAGCTGAACCTTTTCATATAATATACGCTCGTACAGATCTCATTTAGATACAATTTGTATGAGTTTTGAGTTGCATGTATCAGCTTTTCACTCGGGGCGGTTGCGAGATGCGAAGGGATAAAATGTTTGTAGCCCAACTCCTATTTCGATCTTGAAAAATGTTAGCGTTTTTGCATTTTCGGTGGAGATGTTTCAAGTGCTTCGCATCAAAGGAATTTTCGATAAATCAAGAAAAGCGAGCCCTTAAGGAAAATAGCATGAACGCTATACATATTTAAGTATGTTGGGATAGTACACGATTACGTAATAAAGTTATTTTGCAGAAACAAAATATATATTTGGGTATAAAGTTAGATGGAATTTTTTCAAATAAAAATGAAACAAGTTTAGATTTTTATACTTCAGTTTTCGGTTTTGCATATAACGTAATTTATTTTCCGCCAAGTGTTCAAACGATCTCACAATCCAATTATTTTTATTGCCTAATTAAAATTTCAACTGAAATGTGATTAACACACGTAAATAAAACCAATTTAGGACAAAAAATATCGGACGAACAAAAATTAAATTAAATTGTACAATTTCCAATACATCTCTCGTATGTAATACATTTAAAACACCTCAGTTTTGTGTTATCGTTTGTTTTTATATCCTCTATTTGACCAGAAAGGAGAAATGAACTTTTGAGTGTTAACGTGGATGGACAAAAGGTAGTTTTTGCTTACGTTATCAAAATCATAATGTTTTTTATTTCTCGTAAACCTAAAATAGGCACTTTAGAAACGTTAACTTTAAAAATAAATGACTCTATGTGCGCGGTTCCAAAGTGTCATTCCTATGGAGAAGGACCGGCAAGAAACTCCATAGGTTACTCTTTAAAAAATACATATATGACGGGCCTGTTGGTCTAGTGGTTAGTGATCCTGACTGCTAAGCCGGAGGTCGTGGGTTCGATTCCCACCCAGGACAAATATTTGTGTGATGAGCACGATCATTTGTTCTGTGTCTGGGTGTTATTTATCTATAATATGTATGTATTTAGAAATATATAAGTATGTTTATCAGTTGTCTGGTTACCATAGTACAGGCTCTGCCTAGTTTGGGATCAGATGCCCGTGTGTGAGATTGTCCCAAGATATTTATTTATTTATATATCTTCTATCTTCTTTAAAATCTATAAAATTTGTCAACCTCCGTTTAAGAGCCTCACACTCGAATAATGAGATTGTGAATGTCTTGTGGGTGCGGGCGTAATTTTAATAAATTTTCTGCTTTTATAATGAGGTGACATTTGTGCCAAAAACTTTGGTCAGATATTTTTGTCTGAAATTCTCTCACTAAGAGAGGGTTAATCACCTCCTTTGTTTTGCGTGTGCAGGAAATTCGACTATTAAAAATCATGGACCCGCAAACAAAAAATAAAAAACATTTTGTTACGGCATTAACCTAAAAAGTATTCATACGTCCCGCCTGTAGGTAACCCATTTTTACGCAAAGCATACAATCCTAAGTGGTAAAAAAATGTAACAATACGGAGAAATTCAAACCAAAACAATGCTGTTTTTGTTGAAAAAATCCGAGGCAGGCCTAACATCTGGCTTTTGAGGGTTATTCTCGTAAATGACTGCGCATCCGTCACTCCCATGTGCTCCCATTTATACATCCTAACCTTTTTCTTAGTAGCTCAGTATTTGGGTAATTTCTCTCCCCGTAAATATACACCTCGCAATACCAAACATATTTTTTATTCCCAAAAGCACTTGTCGTTTGGATTTGTCAAAAAGAAGGTAGGTACTGCAAATGGGGTGGTTTTTGGTATTAAATATTACATAAGAGCTAAGTTAGCATATTAAAATACCGGCCAAGGGCGAGTCGGACTTGCGCACGAAGGGTTCCTTTCAATAAAATCGGCAAAATATCAAATTTTCTGTATGGTAACCCATTGAATAGTTACTTCAAGCCAGAAACACATCAACTGTGAAATTTTCAACTGTCTCACTATCACGGTTTATTAGATAGATACAGCCTGGTGACCGACAGGCGGACAGTGGAGTGTCAGCAATGAGTTTCCCTTTTACCTTTGAGTACGGAACCTTAATACTAAATGGAAAAAAGGAGATATTTTAGACAAATCTATAGAACCAAATAAAAAAAATGAATATTCAAAATACTTACAGCACGATGAGTAACAAAAGACGTTCTGCCTTGAAGCCTGGCGCTGACTTTAGCTGGCGTATCCTCATCTTCTCTTCTAGGGTCAAACCATCCCACAGCCGCTCCAACCACCAGAACAGCTCCAAGGATCATCAGAGCCAGGAACCCTCCGATAGCAGCTTTCGTCGTCTGCGATATAACCATCGCCATTTTGTTTTTGGCACTTATCACCTCATGCTCGATTGTGAGATGTCGATTGTCATTTGTCACTGGCCACTGATCTAAGTCCGCGATGATTCTCTTTTACTCATCACTTCACGTCAGGTTTTGTGCAACCTAAAACAAAATACAAAAAATATCAACAAATCGGCTCCAAAAAGTAAATTCTAGATTTTTGTTGCTTTATTTTTAATACAACAAAAAATGTTTGGATTCCAGCTCATTCAGCCTAACCCCATAATTCTAAGTACTGTTAATGGATAGTAATATTACGACGAATTCAGGCGTGAAAAGCCTACCCATTCGGGGAAACATGTTTAATTCTTAAAAATATGTAATTCCATGAAATAAAAACTATGTATAATTTTGCGAGCACTTCAATATAATTATACTATATTAGCGGACTATTTAAATTGCCTCCAAATTTTCGTATATTTGCCTTTCACAACGTTATTTTAGGTGGTAAAGAAATGTTCCCCTAACCCTTTCGGCTACGCAACATTTAATAGAAAATTAATTCCAATAATCTCATTCTACATCTAAAAATATAGGTACATAGCTACGTAGTTTAAGAACAAGAAATTTTATTGATGCCGTATAAAACATTGATTGTCAATCCTCTTCGCGTATGATACTAAAAAGAGTTTTATAGTTCCTAATCAATACAGTTACTGCAGAATTGTACCGTAACGTAAGCGACGAGACAACCTAAACCATTGCAAAAATAGAAGCATAAATACTCATACTTATTTCATGTACAAACAAAAATGACAATGTAAAAGCGAATAATTTTTATCGAGACGAATACATTGCTGCTATAGATAGATCCATGCAAATTGTTTCCCAACATAATATTCAATGTACACTGTATTTACGTATCAATATAAGGTCGGAAGGGAGGGACAGTCTGGTGGTATTGTATAAGGAGCTCGATAACCCAGTTACTGTTGTAAATAGCTTGGACGTAACAAAGAAAGTGTGTTAGTAATTGTGTGTTTATATCACACAAATGATATGGGTTATTGTTGGGATCGGGTACCTAATCGTGCGTGAACGTGTTGGCGGTATTGTTAAATGTATTCTTGTCTGCACTGAAGGAAGGGCGTGATACTTGATAGAGATTACCGTTTCTTTTAGGTCGTCCATGTTTTGGGGTTAAGTGTAGAAGAAAGAGTGACTTTAGCTTTTAGATAATGCGTTATTCAGATTATATATGGAACAAACTAGTTATCTTATAAATTAGCTAGACAAGCTCGCTTTTTTTCCAGTAATGTGGGTCGCACATTACTAGTTATCTTGTTAACCCCTCGAGCTAAGCTAAGATGCTTGTGTTACGAGTGGGTACACGTCGGCGCCAGTAATAATGAAAAAATAATGGGTGAAATTCGAACCTGCAACCACATGATCGTAAGTCCGACGCTCTAAGACGCTTTAACACTGCGTTTAATATTGCACGATAACTCATTCGCTAAGCGTACGTCATCATTGTCCGTCTTCACCTTATCGTGATCCTGATAATACAGGCTCAATATTGTATGGTCTAATAAACCCTTTGAGACTTAAAACCTTATTATTAAGTATAAAACAACATACATTTTCTAGTAACTTGAAAGCATGATAATAGCATTTAATAAGCCGCAGGGTACACAGCCATAACTTAGGGTTATTTTTTATTTTAGTATAGAAAGTTTATTTTTAAGTAGATTAAGTTTTGGATTGTTGCCCTTTTGCGCCAAATAAATATTTTTCTTTTCTTTTCTTTTCTTCTTTTTTTCTTTTCAAGTGTTTCTTTTTTTTAATTTTGAATGAAACTGACTTTAACGACCGAGACAAAGGTAAAAAATAGTTGTCACCGTGATCGAAACCGGCCAGAATGTTATCTTAAGGCAAATCATACTTCTACCCGCGACTTCGTCTGCGTGGAATTCAGAATTGGGTCCGAAAAGAAATGAAAAATGTGAAAGTAATGAAAAATGGAATAGAATTTTGACCCGTGTTATAGCTTGCGCTGTAATAGAGAAAAATACCAAATTTATAAGCTGTCTGCCCACAGCTTAGCTCGTAAACAATTTTTAATTTTACCTCGGGAACTACTTAAGGAATCGGAATAAAAGGTAGCCTATGTTCTTTTTCATGTCCAAAGCTACATGCATGCCAAATTTCATCCAAATCCGTTTAGTTGTTTTTGCGTGATTGAGTAACAAACATCCAAACATCCACACTTTCACATTTATAATATTAGTAGGATAGTAGGATAGCCAGTTAAAACGGTATACCGTCAGTAGTTAATGTCTATCAATCAAGTAGCGTTAAATGTACTTATATATCACTCCAAGAGGATCTGTACTTGCATTCCTAATTAAGACACTACAGATTAACGTTCAAGGAAAAGGCTAGGTTAAATGGTCCGAAAACTAACAGTGAGTAAGATTGATCCATGATTACTTCACTGTATGGAGAAATTGAAACGCAGTAGGTATTTTTATCCTTGTATAAAAATAATTCTGTTGGTTTAATTATATCAAATTGATTCTGAAATTCGATCACATATTTTACCAATGAATTTGGGGTTCTGCTTGAAAAAAAAATAAGAAATCCTTAGAGTAATAATTATAACGATAAAAGTATAACTAGATTTATGTTATGTTTGGTAATGATATAGTTTGTATTAATGTAATGTAGTATTCTGAGTAGGTTGGTTCCCTTTATCTTAACTAATATTATAAAGAGGAATGATTTGTATTTTTGTGTATGTGTGTGTGTGTGTATGTTTGTAATGAATAAACTCAAAAACTATGTGCCGATTTCAAAAATTCTCTCACCAATAGAAAGTAACATTAACCCACAATAACAAAGGCTATATTTTTTACTAAAAAATGGTACCGTTTAGGTCGATGTGTGGCAAATTTGGTTTTTTAAGAACTGACCGTGACTATCAGCAAAATTTCTGCGGAACCCTCGGTGCGCCATTCAACTCGAACTTGTCCGGTTTTTGTACTACATGTTATCTGTATGGAAAGCCATATTACTGTTATATTTCTGCATATTTCCATACAAAGTGTAATATTGAGCACGCTCTGTTAAATGTTGATAAAACCGCACGCTCCAATATCAAAAGCTGTCCATTACTTATGTTACATACAAATATGACTGATTTCAGTGATTTAATAATTTAATAGAGGACCCATAGTGGTCGTAAATCGACCATAATTCGTTTAAATTTCAAGTTTGATAATAATTATTTGTTACATTTTACTAGCTGTTTCCCGCAGCTCCGCCCGTAGTCTCTAATTTTTTTTTAAGCGAGCTTCAATCAAAACATACTTGAAGCCGCCTAAGAAGATTAGTCAATCCTTACCACCTGTCAAGTGTCACATACCTCTACAAGATGCAAGATTTTATAAACTAGATTGTGACTGTAGTTTCTCTTACATTGGTCAAACTAAACGAAGTATAGGGATCCGCGTAAAAGAACACAGCTGACGTAAAACACCGCCGCTCAGTCGCCGAACATGCTGAAGGCTCCAGTCACTACATTAGATTTGATAAACCACAGATCCTCGCTAAAGAACACAAATTCCTACCTAGGATGTTTCGCGAGGCTATTGAGATTAAAAAACATCCTAATTTCAATAGAGAAGATGGCTGGAAGATATCACCTACTTGGTAATAATTCACAAAATTAAAAGCAAACCCAAGAGCAGCGCTGCAAGACTTCAAGACACAGTGAGCTCATATTGCGTAGGTCGGAACATAAATAATTAATAAAAATAAATGAAGGTAGAACGAGCAACATCCCCTGTCAAGACAAATACCACCTCAGTCGGCCCGTGACCATGACACCTGCAAAGGCGTCGAAACGTCGGGAACTAAAATAAAAAATAAACCGCGATAGAATCCGTTTTAAAGTAGTTTTATTTCAATGTCTAATATTCGCGTAAACCTCAGAAAACAACCGTAAACAAATTTTAATGTTGTCAAAGCAACTTGTAAAAGTCAAATGTGTTATAGTGATGTTCAAAGTCGACCTAGAAACCGGTAGCCTGTGATCTTTTGTACCAAGTTAGTGTGGTGCCAAGGGAATACCTTGTGACATGTGAAGGAACTTTGAATAATACACAATTTTACGCAGGGTAGAAGGCAGAAGGTAAATCGAAAGAAGAAGGCAGTAGGTTATGTGGAGCAGGTAAATCGAGTGTTATTTAATTTCAATATGACGGATATAAATATATTTCATAAAGTAATGTAAATTCACTCGCATTCTTCCTTAGTTCTTGTATAAAAAAATTAATAAGAACATGTGGATAACGTTGTGAGTTACACATATACTACTAACTTTAGATACTAAGGTTTATTAATTAAGAAACTTTGTGTAATTGTTTGTTTTCCCAAAGAAATAAATAAATAATATTTGGTGTATAAGTTAGGTTACATAAAGATGTGTAGAATTGCAGTTACTGGCCAAGTAGCATTACCTAATACTTGGAAAATATCACGATTACGTAATTACATAAAAAAAAACGCTATGAAATAGTAATAATGGTATTAAATATTAAAATCAAACACGCAAAATAGGCCATTCTAATAACATTCTACTAAGACCTAGAATTAATACGTCAAGTACAGAAAACACAGTAATTATCGTTTTGTTTTATTTTACATTAGACATGGCTATAGAAATAAAAGAACAAAATAATATATAATTATTTAAATCAACTACCACGATTCAAATAGTTTCTGCGGAATTAATTAGTTATTCTTTTTGATGTTTTTTTTTTCTTTTGTTTTTGATATACTTTCCAATGTTAGTAGTTTCTTGTCTTTGTTTGTTCCTTTTTAAAATATTTTATAAATTAATCACTCAAAGACGGCAGGCCTTGAAAACAAAAACAGTGTCATACCGGTGTGACGGCCGGTACGACCGCGGTTAAATAATTAATGTACACAAGCAATGAGAGACAATATTCGAATAGAGATGTGCCATGGTACTGCTTATTTCTATAGAAATCTCATCCAGCAGACCTGCGAAAGGAAAAATACAAGAGATATGTAGACAATAGTGTATAGACAACAGGAAAAAATATACGGTAATTATAACGAAGATACAAAACATAATATACAAAAGCTATACCTACATACAGATAAATTATGTCGATAGGTAGTGCTCTCCAACCCTTCACTTGAACAATGATGTTTATTTTTATAATTACAAAAACACGAGTCTATAATATAAATGTCCCACTGCTGCGCACAGGCCTCTTCCCATATAGAGAAGGAACGAGAAGTATTTTTTATATTTAATTAAAATTATATTGGAGGAAAGTCTTTTCATAAAAAAAATATAAGCGATTTTATCTGTCAATGTTATCGAGAACTAGGCAAACACGGTTGATGGTAACCGAACTTAGCTCCGATATTTATGTTTACTCTCATATTCCGATGGGATGACAATCCATTGGACTCTAGAGAAATCAGGTACAAACCGAAGGATTAAGTAGGCACAAGGGTGCATCGCGTATTGAGAATTTATTGATACAACATCGCAATACGTTTTTTTATACATAAAATTCGACCTTGTTCGTTTTAGGTCTTTATGGATTCGCAGTTGTTTCTTGGCGTTATATTACGTTTTTAGAACTATAGTAATATTATAATTCTACTTGTAACTTCATTAAACAAAATATGTAGTTAGCTATGATCAGTTTTTATACAAAAGAGAGTATACTCTCTTTTGTACTACTGCATTATTTATTTGTTAGTAGGTATCTTATTAACTTATGAAGTAATTAACAAAAAAACTGCTAAACGCTATTTTTCTGATCGAACCCTTGAGCTAGGGCTGGAGACACCTAGAAAACCTGTTTTTACGCCACTCGACCACGGAGATCGTCATAAAATGTCATTATAGTTTTATTGTTAACTATGTCTGAGACGCATGCACACACAAAAAAATATGGATCGAACCTTGGTCCAAACCTAATTAATACCGTAATACGACTGTCTATTCAAACTTCCCAACAATCCGTGTACGAAATAAGTTCGCATGCCAAAGCCTACATTAATTGCCCACCCGCCCCATGTTCCCACTTAAATTTCGTGTAAATATAATGAATACATGCTTCAATTTCTGGGACGGTATGGACAAAGCCCACGTGTAATTTTGAACCGTATTGCGTTTACCGACCGTGACAAAAACGATACGACAGGGACTTAGAGATATACCTTTTACAACATTCTAAAAAGCTTCAAATTTTGTTTTTACGCAACTTGTTTTTAACAAAGCACTTTTTATTTTGTGTTGTATTTAGCATTATTTGTTTTAGTAGGTACATACATACATTGTTGAAAAACATACGTTATTCATCAATGGCCCCGATTCTGTTAAACACGTACTAAACTAATTTTAGCCAATCGCTATCTTTTTCACTTGTACTTATTTAGAAAAGGACAGACGAAAATTAGAACTGTCAAATTAAGTTCCGACTAAAATATCTCATACAAATTTGCCGAAATGTGAAAACGAGTGCTCTAAAAACACTGTGACGTTCAAGGCGAAGACTAGTTTGATGTTTCGAAGTTAGTTGTGTTGCCGTCCTTTTCTCACGCTTTATGTTAGTAAAAGACAACACTGGTTTACTTTAAGTTTAGTTTGCGTACAGAGGAATCAGCGCCAATATCTATTTAGCACTAAAATAACGGCATTATATTACAGCATGCATGCAAGAAACTACATAGTTTAATTTGTAATAGTTCGGTATCTGTATTTCTTTCTTTGTTTTTGTAATAAAATTGTACTTCTGTAAACATTTTCAAATTAACTTTACACCAGTCTATTTTAATAATACCTATACTTAAAATGGCATTCTTCATCCATTGTATACTTCTTACAACTTAATTGGTAGTATTTTGGAATACAATACAACGGTTTCTGTATATGGCTTATAAAGGGAACAATGCCCTTCTAATCCATTCAAATCGTATAGAAAGAAACTGTAAATGAACATACTGATATTTGAGTCAAACTGCCAATCGTCAATCGAATCGACAAATTTATAACATTTCACAATTACCTTTTAAAAATATATAAGATTACACTAAAACATGAACAGTGCAATTTAAACTTAATGGCAGCTGTGGACGCGAAGCGAGCCGCTGCGCAGTAACAAATTCATGCACCGGCGGGCGGGGGTGCGGGGCAGGGTACTCCGCAGTGTCTAACGTAAACACTTCACAGTCGCCATTAAATTTGAATCGCACTGTACGTGTAGTAGTACCTAATCTATACCTTTTTATAATCTTTAGTATCCTCAATACCTTACAATATAATTATCTACACTCATTATTATAAGAGGAAAGATTTGTATTTTTGTGTGTGTGTATGTGAGTAATGAATAAACTCAAGAACGAATGTGCCGATTTCAAAAAAATATTTCACCATTAGAAAGCTACATTAACCCTGAATAACATAGGCTATATTTTTCACTAAAAAGATTGGTACCGCGGGCGGAGTCGCGAGGAACAGCTAGTACTCAATAAAACAGAAATAGAGTGATGAGTCAACGCCGGAAAATAGGCATAAGGATTATCTGATTGATGGCGCAAGATACGGTTAAAAGAGAGTTAGTTCTGTCTTACCAAGATAAAAGGCAACAGAAAAAATATAATATGAAAAAACATATATTATATCCACGCAGTGTTTCAAAACGTAAACAAAGGAAAATATGCGGAACAAAAAAATTAAACAAAAACTTTTCATCAAATGAGAACTTAACGAGCTCCTTATCTGATGTAAAATCTTCTTGAAAATTATAACTCACGCATAATTTACAACGGTAAACATACATACGTGTACATTACGCATTCTGTTTTCACACAGTAGCAACGTTTCCCTTCTAAACTCGCAGTCGACTCACAATCAGCGTTTCGCTCGTCGGAAACGACCGCCCGCGGCCTTATTACGTAATGCGCAACTGCTACTAATTGCGTAACAGTTTGTCAAAGCGTGTACGTCCGTTCACACGGCATGTTGTAATTACGAAGCTCGCAGATCGCACTTTGCATTTCTATTATTTTAGTTTGTTGTTTAACGTGTAAATGCTTATGATTTTTACGTGCCATTGTATCGATCGCAATTCTTCTCTTATTTTCCTTAATTTTATTATTTTTTTCTTTTTATTTCAGGGTTTACAAAAATCCAAAAGCGGTTATTCCGATTCGTACAACCATACAACTTAAAGCAATATCTATTTGAAACCCATACCAATGTTTCTCCCAAGCAGGGACCAAAACTGCAGCGGGTTTTAGCATAGTGACCGCTATTTCACTCGGCTATGCTGTAGTCACTCTTGTTACATGATAAAACTGTCTAAATAAAAAACCGCAGCTCTACCGTATTGTTAAAGCAATTTCAAAAAGGGCTAAATAATATTTCTATTATTTAGCCCTTTTTGAAAGTCAAAATATTACACAGCACCCTGAATCTCCTATCTTTCACCGATTATTAAGTACCTACTCGGCTGTAAGGGTGGGCGAATCAGGGTGTTGTCGGTAAGTTTTAATCTTTACGCATACAACGATAATCTGAATAGCCAAACCGTTTATCAAGCGTCGTGATTACAGCAATAATACTTAACGATCGTTTCACTGAAGTTTAGCACGAAGAAGTAATGTAAATAATCTGAACAATTCTGCCCGATTAAGCGATTTACAGTTAGCAATAATAAGCATTTAAGAAAATATATTGTGAAGGGATGAATTACAAAACGGTACTTAGTAGAATAGCTCGTTAAAGTATTGGTCCCGACTGTCAGTCGCTGATCTTTGACAGTTTTTAATTAATTTTATAATTATTATTTAAAGATTCAACGGCTGTTTTTAATTATGGCAACCATTTTTATATGGGATACTGTGCTACTCATTTTATAGGGTAGCAACCCTATAAAATGAGTTCTGGAGGTCAGATCAGTTACTCCACGCATACTTACAGTATTTAGCTAAATACGGTAACACTAGAAGCCAACCGAGCTTAGCTTTTTTTTCTAAGCTCTGTTGGAGTTTGGTAAAAAGATAGGCAGAGCTGAACTAGCACATAACCACTTAAATATAGTCTGAAATTGGCACAAACCACATAATTATGAAACTAAAAATCTTAACATGGATGAAACACTTTATCCAGTATTTCTAGCCTTATTTTTTAGCTAAGAATAGACCATTCTATATATATAAATTCGTGTCGTAAAGCCGATTAAGGGATTAGGGATCAGGCCGCCATTCTTGATACAGTCAACCATACATCAGCTGCAACAACTTTACCGTAACAGCACCTTTATATTAAGGTAGTAAAGTTGAATTTCGTTTGCAGTTTTTTTCACAAGCGTGTGGTTAACTGTACGGTATTAGTTCACAGTGAGAATTAGGATTTCCTTAAAGCTGAGACGGAGAAAAAAAGATTAGAAGTTTCAGAAAGGAAAATAGGAGCTTGAAAGTATATTCAAATGTCTTAAGAAAAGTTCAGATATTAAGAAGACAAACTTTAACCTACATTATCTGCGCTATTGTTTAAGTTTATACTACACCACTGGTTGTAACTGTATATCTGGTTTTCTGTTATTATTTTTCATATATATGCTAGACGTTAAAAGTGGCCTATAATAGTCCCACTGATGGCTTCAGGCCTCTTCCCCTCCTTATAGGGAAGGAATGAAAAGAAAGAAACTTTGAAAAAGTCACATTGGTCCTTGCCTGGGTTCGAACCATGTGCATGCGAATCCGTTCATCCGAATCATTGAACCACTAGGCCATCACGACACTTGATACTATAGACATAATTATGTAAATAATAATAATTATGATAGACATAATTATGTGAAAAATACATAATTATAGATACAATTTAAGTGCAATAAAGACTGCAAAGTCAATTCAATAACTATGTATTTTTATTGCTTTTATAGTTTTTCGTTGATTTTTTTAAGACCAGTAAAAAATCATTAATAAATAATTTATCTTACTCAGTGTTTTCATGGTACTTTTTGTAATATTAAACAATCATACGTATTAATAAGTTACGGTACCTTGCCTGGGATGATTTTTTTATAACACTACCTATCGTATCATCGCACCCTGTGCGGTACAGCAAAAATAACAAGGTTCCGTCATGGCCCCCGGCAATATATTTTACATCAAAATGAAATCCGAATAAACAATAAAAAAGAAACAGACATAAAGAGAAATCCTCAATGATACTCGAAAAGGAATAAAAAAAAACTTCAATTAAAAAACTGACTGAGTTCCCTTCAATCCACTCGAACGGTCTAGAGATAAGAGGGTGGGGTGTCACTGTGTCTGACACTACGCCGACACTTTGGACTGACACTCTAGACACATTATACACCCCGAGGTGTCGCTTTGACATTCAATGCGTAGCTCTTACTCTTTTATTGTTAACGTAAGTAGTTTTAACGGAAAAAGCTATTTATGCAACAATTTTAATTGATACCCAATGTGTTATTTATAATATAGGTCAGTTTCGTTCGTAAACAGAAATTAATTGTTATTTTATTTGATTTTTTTTTAACCAACTTACAAAAGTAGAGGTTCTTTAATTTGTTTATGCTTTTAGGCCTCATTTTTTTTACTGTTTTGTTATCAAACGCTGAGTTTTATCGCGAAATGCAAAATCTGGATTTTTCTATGTAGCCAAATTGTATCATATTATTCTCTAAAAAAATATTAAGTTCCAAACACATAAATATTTCATTAAAGGTAGGAAAAATATACTTTCACAGTTCTAATATTTCAGTAACAAATATATTATTATCTACTAACTGATTTTAAGTATGGAAGTACATAGCGCAATTAGAAATATCTTAACCGGGTGAAAGCGAGGGTATCAACTTGTTTTCAATTCTGAAGTCCTTGCAGACGAAGTCGCGGGCTGAAGTTAGTATTGTAATAATATTAAAAACGATGGTAGGATAATGGACGGGGCGTCGGATTTGCGATTATTTGATTGCCGTTCGAAAACCACCCATTGCACTACCGATGAGAACCTACTCAATAAATCACCATCACAATCGTTAACAAGAATACTAGTAATGTGAGACCAACATCGCCAGCCTTAAAAAAGAATGACCCAAGTCAACAGCGAACTAACTTATACAGTTTATAATTCCATTTTGCAGCCGTAACATGAAAATTTTAAAACATATCTAGTTATACGTGCGTGTATAAAAAAGTTCAATAAATCAACGACCGCTACAATATTTCAGTGACACATATTTTTGCGATTCGTTGCTGCGAGGTTACGGGCTTCCTTTCATGGCAACGTATTTATCTTCATTTTGTCGTATCAAATAGCGCGCGCACTTCACTAGGTTATTGTGTGATGGTACTTGATCTACGAAACTTGAACGTAATGGATTGTATGAAATATTCTAAATTATGACCACCGTATCCTGTTCGTTTGTGAAATAAAATAAAAATAAACTAAAACTTGTTTATTCTTATGTCTTACGTTATTTTTTTGTATGTATATTTAGTATAACTTATTAATTTACTAGCTGTGTCTACTACTCCGCGGTGTCACTTGCGTAAGCTGACCCATTTACCGTATGTAAATAAATAAAAAACAGTAATTTTCTCTTGTTTTTAATAATTATTCTGCTATTCCTAAAATACCCTATAATCTTAAAGGTCTACCTACTTTTAAATTAAAATACCTTTTAAAATTAATTTTATTAAAACCTGTTCGTTACTCAATAAACTCCGGGGATTACGGCGTGTGTACCACAAGCCTACAGCATTTACACTATTAATATTAAACGTGCAAAAACCATTCGTATTGGTCGTTTATATTGTTTTCGCTCCGTCGGTTTCCAACCCTCTTTCGGTGTAAACATTTTCATGCATATCTTATGTAACAGTATTGACAAAAACCGCTCTCGTACCGTTTTATTATGTATGTACGCATCCTTATTCTAACTACATATCGATTTCCCTTTCAGATGTATTACAAAGTGGGGCGATACTAAATTATTAACGGTACATACTTGAGTGAACCGTTTTGTTTCCTTGTAATCGAATGGTTTACTAATGATGTACAAATGTTTCTAAGGTCTGTTCATCTATACTTGACACAAATAGTAAACAAACCGACGTCAATTACAAATCACGATTTTTCTCAAAAATCACACAATGTATGTTACCACAATTAGTTTACAATTCTGAATAGATCACACAAAGTTTCCCATCACTAATTTTATTGACATTTCTTACATACGCCATATTTGTTTACATGTTTGGACAAGTATAGATGAACAGACTATACTAATAAAATTACCCCATCTCCCCCGTCCCTACACAAGCTGGCTCGAGCCGGCAAACAAAAATAAATTCCCAAATACTGAAACACTAGGTAATTACCTTTAAGATGTTCTTAAATGTCTATACGTCGCTACTTCTCACCTTCAGGTGACAGAGACAGCATGAGACTTAACGGTGGCTTCAAACTGATTGAAGTTTCAGTATTCGACCATAAATAATACATTTTGATCCAGCCCTAACTAGAAGTAGTCGGCCATCTTTGATCAGTGTTTTGTAAACTGTGAGTAAACTGTTAGTCTTATATCTAACTTATTTCGAAATGTAAAGTTTGGGTAAATGGATGCTTGGCACCCAATTATGTCATAAAAGTTATTATTATAACTGTGGAAAATATGTATATGACACCAGCCTATACGTGTCCTACTGCTGGGCTCCGGCTTTTTTCTATTAAGAAAAGTAACGAGCTTTGATCACCACGCTTGCTTATTGCGGGTTGGGGATTTCAGTTTCCTCGCGATGTTTTCCTTCACGGATTGTCAATGGTGTCTTAGAATTATCAAACCATGTGCATAGGAATCCGGTCATTGAACCTCTAGGCTACCACGACTGTCATAACGGTTACTCGGACTTAAATGAAATTTTGCATATATATACTTTCATACCTGGAAAAGCGCATAGGTTACTTTTTACTCTGATGAAACCGGATTTAACTAGTTATTATACTAAATACCTACAAAATGGAATAATAACGTAAGCTTCCAAGAAACTGAACACTTTCCTTTAAATATTTATTTGAATTGGTATACAGGAGGTACATCAGATGTTGTTTTCCTCAATAAGTTTCCGGTACGGAATCTTTTTTGTCCCACACTCGACATTTTTCTGTATTGTGGGTGCGTTTATGAACAGGATTTCTTACTTGATTTTTCCTACTGAAAACCAATATTGTAGATCGTACAAAGATACAAACAAAAACTTCATATTATGAAGTGTACTGCCACAACTTTCCATAAAATATTATATAATAATAATAATAATATAGCCTTTTAATCCAGAACTCTTAGGTGATTACAATGCATTTTAAACTTATAATATTTGAATGATAACACTGTACTCTTTTAAACTATTTAGCCTAGTATCTGCTGCTTGGTTATCTTTCCGAGATCTGTTTGCCAGTCGGCAAAGGCCTCCTCCAGCCTTTTCCATTCTTTTCTTTCCTGTGCCACTCTGTTCCAAGTTACTCCGGCCACCTGTCTAATGTCATCGACCCATCTTTTTTGTGGTCTTCCTTTCTTCCTCTTGCCGTCTCTGGGATACCAGTGGGTCACTCTTTGGCTCCATTTGTTGCAGCCTCTTATCACGTGGCCAGCCCATCTCCATTTTAGTCTTTTGATTTTAGTTATTACATCTGTAGTTTTTGTTTTATTTCTGATCACGAAGTTTTTCAATCTGTCAGACCTTCTGATATTTAGCATACTACGTTCCATTGCGTACTGGCAAGTAAAAAATAAAATATTATACTCATCTAAAGATAGTCCAAGAATGAGATCATTTTGCTATACCTTATATAGCATGTTTTCAGTTGTCAGTGCACAATGGCAACATAACGGTTAAATCTCTTTCGCCAGTCCTAGTAAGTTTCAAATGGTCACCCATCCACAGATTCAGCGTGGCGAGCACGGTTAACTATTATTATTTTTAACCGCATGGTTTACTCTAAGCCACACCTTCTCCACTTGGACTAAGTGAATAAGTCTCTAGGACATTCAGAGGCACACAGTATGTAAAACGCACGGTCGCGCGATTATTTTCGTCGGACACACGCATCGTCACACAAGCAATAGCAATAGAACCTGCCAGATAGGTAAGAATAGAATAGAATAGAATAAAATTCTACATTGTCTCGGGTCTGGGTGTTTGTGGTAGCTCCGTTGTCTGTGATTCCATAACACAAGTGATTTAGCTACTTTCTTTGGATTCGAAGCAATGTATGTGATGTTGTCCACATTTATTTATTGAAATAATGATAAAAAAGATACGATAATAATTCACAATTGAATCGTAAGAACTAATTACGTATGCTGTCAATGAACACAGTAAAGCAAGAACGACCACGAACAACGAAATGAGAGGAAAATGAGTTACCCGTTTATTACAATGAAGCATTTTCTGTAATGAAACATTTTTGTGTTCCTTTTATTTGCAGCTGTAAAAAGACAATAGAAAGAATGATGACGCCATGTTTATAAGTGACGGTATTTTAAAGACTTGAATTAAGATGAAGTCATAAAATGGAATGAAACGGTTTGTTTTTTTTTGTTGTTTTGAGTACTAGAGTTGCAGGAAGAAACAAGGGCAAGTTCAATTTAGATTTCGAAATAAATAATGTCGGTCTACTCGATTTTGGGGAGTATGTAGAATTTTAACACTGAGGACTGACTTTTCAATCGCCAGATAAATATTATTCGAGGAATAAAATTGACGATTGACAGTTTTTGTATGAAACAACTGTCAAAATTTAAAATTTATTCATCGAATAAAGTTATGAAAAAATCAGCCTATAATCTACATCAATTGAAGGAGTACAGGGCTTAGTGCTTATGATGTTTATCTATACCTGTTATAAATATACATAATAATTATAAAATTCACCGCGCCCGTTTGCCTGTTGGAACGCGATAAATTTAAAAAACTACGGAACAGATTTTCATAAAGTGAACACCAATGGATAGAGTGATTCAAGAGCAAGGTTTTTGGGTATAGTTCCCTTGTCAAATCGGGGCAGGTCTGCAAGTAACATTATAAACCTAAAATTTAACCTTGGCATAAACACAGTACTTACATTAAAATTTCGTTATTGCAGTATCAATAGGTTTAAATTACCACATTAAGTTTTCTAATCAGATAGCAACAGGAAAATTAAAATCGTCGATAGATCGAATCAGAACATTAGCTTTCACATTGATAGTATAAATAATACGACTGCGAAGCGTTAAATTATTCTCTTGAATTCAATTTATTGCAAATGACTTCATTTGTCCGTCCCTGAAACAGCATAAATCGATACAATTTGCACAAAGCTACGAGTAATTGTATATTCCGCGCAAACAATTACAATTCACCAAAGCTGGCCACACACGATCATGCCATCGCGCCAAAGACCGTGATCGTCAAAAGCTAATAATTACTAAACAAATGAAAAACAATAAAACCTCTAACACAGATTTACATCCATAACTATTTAAAACAAAAAGAAATTATTAGTATAACAAAACCCCATTAGCTTTCTCTCATCACGTCTAGAGGTACTCTAGATTTGATTTCCAATCGCGCCATAATGCGCTATTGGAAATCATAACGCAATCACACCCTTTTGAGTTCATTTGAGGCAGAAATGTCGTGTATTCCCTTCTTTTGAAAATAACGTACGATACTTTGGCATGAACGTGAATCAAAATGTTAGACGCCAACAAATTTTACATAGTTTGACACCCAAAATTTGACTTCAGTCATTTGAAGTCACGCAAAATAGCGCTATCGTGAAAGCCTACTTTAAAGAAAATCGATTAGGAATGTCACATAGTAGACATTTATCGTTTTCAATGAAACAATTTACATTAATGGACCTTCAATTTAATTGCGTTATCTGATAACCTCGGCCGTTCTAATGATTCTAAAATTCTCCAGTATTCGGTGTTTCCGATAGAAAATTTATTTTCGTACCCGGTTGAAGTAATGAATAGACAAGATGAGGAAGATGTACAACAATTAAAAAGTGGTTTATTATATTGTTTTCTGATGTTTACGCGAATGATAGACTTTAAAATCAAGCTTTTGTAGCCTTTGCACCGGTGTCCGACGTTTCGACGCCGGCAAGGCATCAAAACGTCGGGAACTAAAATCAAACTAAACCGCGATAAAATTTGTTTAAAAGAAGTTTTATTTCAAATTTATTATTAGATTTTTTTTAAGTTTTTGTATTATTCATGCTACTGAAAACGTCTACACACATTTTAAAAATCAGCGTTACAATTATATTATTTTTATACGTGCCAGAGACATGCAGGAGTTATCAATTTTAAAGAAAAATATATTCTACGGTTGAACGAAGAAAAATAACATTTTATTTCTATAAAACAAAACCTGTCAAGTGCCGTCGAGTCACGTACGGAGACGGTTCCGTAGTGATCACTTATTTTGTTGCATAGAAAAATCTATTATCTAGATGCAGTACATGTCTTATAAGTTGCTCTTTTCTATTAGATCTTTTTCTCGAAGGAATAAAAAAGTATATTATCTCTAGTTTAGGCTCTTACGTGTATACTTTGAGTATATAAATCTATATATTGTAACAGTTGTTTCAAGAATATTATTAATTATGAATATTATACCGCAATACGAAACCATGGGCCTAAGCAGTTAACAGTTAAGAGAAGCATTATAATTGATTCTGTGGCAGTATTAAAATGCTAGATATTTTTTTGTATTTCATAGTCCAATAAAAATTGGCATGAACACAGTCCAATAAAACCGATGATTTAACCCTAAAATGGTAAACACTATTAAAAAAGCGGCAAAACAATGCACCTTCGATCAATCAATCTTGTCAGTACTTCCGATCGAGTATACGTGCGTGAATGATAGATAGTTAAAAAACATACAATATAACGAATAGGTATCTTTGTTTCAGAATGGCCGTCGTTTTGTTCAAAGCTCTTGTATTTCTCGAATGTTCCGGGCGACCTTTCTCAGATTGGTGTGCGACTTATCACGCGTGTAACCCTATCTAGTTGAACGACATATGTAATCTGATACAGGGCACGTGTTTTCGAAGGGTTATGGTGCTATAATAAAATGTTAGTAAATGTAGGTGTAAATTCTGAACTAACAGAAAAATGTTGATTAGTGTCAAAGAAATGAGTATTTGTGATTTTCAATTAATAGTTTATACTATAGGTCCATACCCTATTCGAACTTCAATGTAAAGTAAGCAATTACGTTTGGCGTAAAGGAGTGTCGAAAGAAATAAAAAGGGTATATTAATTATACATTATTTTGTTTTGTAGGTAGGTATAGTAACAAAATATACAACTAACTACTGTTTTAAATTTGAAAGTTTTTTTTTTTTAGTTTTTATTATGACTTTGTTTCGTATAACTACGTCATTGAGTACTACAAATATAATGACCTAAACAGTGTCGTGAAAATTCTAAATCATTGATTATCTACAAATAAATTAGGTATAAGCTTTTGGACTTTAAAATAAAAAATCTAAATAGATATTTATACTTTACTAGCTGTTGCTCGCGGCTCCGCTCGCGTGGGCATCGGTTACCGCTGCAAATTATAGCCTATAGCCTTCCTCAATAAGTGGGCTATCTAACAGTGAAAGAATTCAAATTCGAATCGGACTAGTAGTTCCTGAGATTAGCACGTTTCCACAAACAAACAAATTCTTCAGCTATATAATATTAAGTATAGATACTACGTACCTACGCGGTTCAGACCCATTACCTTTAATTGTATGATGTATATTAAAATTACGTCACGGGTACACGAACTCATGTATTTACCTTACTATATATCGTGTAGTCTGCTTGCGACCACGGCCATTCTAAACGTCAGGCCTTAAAAGGTAAATGCAGGAGTTCGCGATGATTCTCATGACGTAATTTTATAATAATGCAACGCGATAGTTAATAGTTAGCATTCATTAACTTTTAACAATCAAAATAGTGAATAGATTCCGACCACAAATTGTACAAAGACATTATTTAAAACACAACAAACAATTTCCTTTTATTTGAGTCGAATCATTCGAAAGACATTCCGAAAGTAAAATTAAACGATGCTATCAAAAGTTTGAGGTAAGATAATTGCGTTTACCGCGGTAGGTCTCGAATAGAAAATGTTAAACGAACATTACAAGTTCCGAAAGAAAATTAAGGAACTTCATTTCATTCGGAAATATTACTTTATCTTAAGTTTTAGGACGAATCAAATTTAAAGCATTTAAAGATCATTGTTTTTACGGTTAGATAGGTAGGCAGTTGATCTAAATATAATACCGCGTTTAACTAAATCCGGTAAGCCTGAAGCCGACCCCAACATAGCTGGGTAAAGGCTAGTTAGAAGAAACTGTTCAGTATAATAATGCCTTCAGAACGCTCTTGGGGTTGCCGCGGCATTGTAGTGCGTCACAAGTGTTTGCAGATGTGCGCGTTGATGGTTTCCACGCTATAGTATATAAGAAAGTAGCTTCACTGTTCCAAAGTCTGCGCGGTAGCACCAACAGCATTTTGCAAATGATTGCATCCCGACATGACTGTCCCATACAGGCACACTGGGTGGGAATAGTTACGGGAAAACTATAATTATAAGCATTGTTGTTTATTGCATTAGCTACCTACTAACATAGATCTTAAGAAAATTGTTACTAACACTTATATGGATTATGTCCGAAATCGATGTATTTAATTAATTAATTAATTATGTTGAATTTTACTAGTATTATAATAACTTTTTTAAACCTTATCAATTATGACTTATGTGAACGTGGAGACCATCGCCAGATATGGCACATCTTCTCTCCTGCCTAACCTTCACTCTTCAGGACATAATGGAAGCCAGTAACTGTGCCATCCAGATAGCAAAGTTATGGTCAGTCAGAATTTGAGGATCATTGACATGACAAGAAAGAAAAAGTGAAACTTTCAAAAGAACTATGTATATGTTAGCTATATTTTTAAATAAGCCTAATTGTATCATTGTGTTATATTAAGTATATAAAATTAAAACTACAAATCCTATAATTATAAGAAGATAATGTAAATATAAAACTCTGTCATAAAACAAAAATATGTTAATCTTCCAAGAGAATACACAACCAACAAACCCTAACGCGAAAACAAAATCCTCTACAGAGAAAGTGAAATGTAGCTAAAATATATTATTCTTTACAATTCTGACCAAAATAACAAAAGACAAAAAGTACAATTCGAGCGGACTTAACAAAACCAGAATATGTATCCTATCATGTTTTTTCGCAACTGTTAAGAATGAGGGTCCAAAAAATTCTGTCCGAAACGAAACATTTAAATTTCAAAGCGACTGTCACACATTTTGGCGGTTTACATAATTTCTGTCACTGAAGAAAGGGACTATGTTGTGTGAAATCCCAGTTCCTTCCTTATGAACTAGTTGTAGCATGCGGTGTTACCTACATGGATGTCAATTATCGCGGCACAATAGTACCCTATGTCTCTCTTGTTGGTGCTTAAGCTAACTCTCTACCAAATTTTATAAAAAAGTGTAACTGACAACAGAGCTATTTTTGCAATTATATTATTAGTGATTATGTGAACGTGAAAGAAGACGAATTCGGCTAAATTTCTCACTGATGTAGGTTATACTATGGGTTATCAGATTAGATAATTGTTAATTCCTACAAGAGAAAGATTTCTGGAGCTTGTGGATGAAACCGCGGGGCGTCACTAGTCTCAAATATTGCGGGATATGCCGATTGTCGGGTTAGACCATTTGCAAGGACTAGAGCAGCGTTTATTTTCTTTTTATGAAGCCCACTTGGAGAAGTTTTTTCTTTATTGCGGATACTGTGTTTCACCCACATACTTCTGTTTTTTGATTACCCTTTTTTGTTGTATGTATGGGTCTTCCATATATACTCTTTAAAATACATGAAGCAAAAACTTTGGCCCTTTTTTAAACTTGAAATTAAAACGAATTATGGTCGATTTTCGACCACTATTGGTCCTCGAGTTCTAATAATTATGCATTGCTTATTCATTATAGCTGTTAACTAACCGTTTACCATATTCCCCAGTGCTTGGCAGCAAGTAGTACTCCTGGAGGTGTTCACCAACAATCTACCACACTCAACTTGAAACAACGGAACAACCCTCTCATCGTTCCCCACTCTAGAATACCCCTAGATCTTAAACAGCTGACACACTTTATTCCAAATAGGGAAACTAAGGAGTCAAGTTCTTAACTATAAAAACCTTTTTCTTAGGTTTCTGCGAAAAACAAAAGAAATATTCTAAAACGGATTGAATAAGACAGAAGGAACAAGACTGTCTCGAATATGTTTCGACGAATTTTTGTTTTGTATAATATGCTTACACATTGTAGGAACAAAACTATTTTCTTGGAACTGAACTGCCCAGCCAAGTACTGTTGACATAACTAATAAATGAATGAATATTGTGAGATGATAATGATATAATAATAATAATACCAGCCTGTAATTATTGCTCAGGCTCTTTCTCATATAGAGAAGGAATGCGCATCGATCACCACACTCATTGCGGGTTGGCGATTTCAGATTCAAATTTATGGAATCCAGGTTTCCTCACGATGTTTGCCAACGGTGTCTTAGAATAATTATCATATAATAATAATCACATTACTTTGAAAAATTCACTTTGGTGCTGGCCTGGCTTCAAACCTGCAACCATGAGCATACTATTGCACTCATTGAACTGCAAGGCCACCAGGTCAATTTTGTGTTATGAGATACTAAGGCCCAGTGTTTTGATCCAGAGTTAACTCAACCAATCAAAGTTAGAGATTGTCCCAAGATATTATATTATATATATAGGTCCGAATCGCTTTGGTGGGTGTAAGAACAAAATATTATCTAATACAGGAAGCCTTTTCCAAACAGGCAATAAACCGAATTATGAAAAAGAAAAACATTATCTTGAGTACAAAAAAACTCTTTTACATTTTTAATTACACTTCCTTTAAGAGTTAACAAAAACGTTTCGGAGAAAAGCGTTTTGTTTCTATTTTCTGAAAATGTAAGTCGTGACAGACAGCTTGACATCACTAATAGGCTTCCATTCACGGAGGGAACTTGAAAACCTAATTGCAATGCGTTCCTCTTGAATTGTTTGTTCAAGAAAACAGTTAATTGGCTTGAAATGTAACGTTGTATTTACTTGAGAATGCTCTCTGTATTATGTAGACGTTTACAAATTAAGTGAACTTACAATTAAAATGAATAAATAATAATAAATGAATTTGGACAACATCACATACATTGCTCTGAATCCAAAGTATGTAGCTTCTAAAGCAAGCACTTGGTGTTATGGAATCAGAGACAACGAAGGTAGAACAAACACCCAGACCCGAGACAATGCCGAAAAATGTTTGTCTACATTGACCCGTCCGGGGATCGAACCCGAGACCTCGGAGCTGGCGCCACCTTGAAAACCGGTGTGAACGCCACTCGACCACGGAGGTCGTCGAATGTAAGTGAGAGAACTACTTATTTTATAAAATAAGTTTATTATGTTCTTTGTTGTCTTTATTTGATCAATATTCACATAAATAGTACACTAGCTGTACCCGCGACGTTTTTCGCATTGATCAGTTGTAATATACCTGTGTAAAAATACTTTGACTGAAATCACTGAATGCGGGTTAGATTGCTCAAGCTGACTGTTATTTTCTTTTCGTTTGTTGCGCGTTACCTCGGTATATTTTAGTATGGATGAATTTCGATAACATTTTTGGTATTGATTGAGTATACCTAAGACGTGGTCACATATACCCAAATATATAGTACATAGGAAAACGGGTTCGATCTTGATGCATTTAGGAATTAATTATAGATAAATTGCTATTAACTTATTAGGTTTTGATAACAAAACCTATTACACAACTTTATCTTAAAAAAAGATCGTGTTAAAATGGGACTGACAAATAAACAAGCGAAATCCAGAAGCCGCATCGCAGAACAAAACACAAACGGCTCAATCGAAATCTACGCTGTCAAAGTAAACAATATCCAATTCTTATCACCGATATATTCTAGAATTCCACCTAACAAATGACAGCTTCGCAATGACGCATCCCGCATTCGTAAGGCCGATTTACACCATACGGGCTAGAATCGATTGCCGACTACACCGTCTCCGTCTCTGCCGACTATCGGAACGGTCAACAGCGAGCAATAATTTAGTTTCTTATCGCAGAAACCGATCCGCTGACTCAAACCCGGTCCTATTACTACACGCTCTCGGAATATTGCGCTATTTCTAGATATAAGATTTGAGAAGGGATTGCCTAATGCAAATATTGTGACTCATATGGCTTTGAGGAAGTAATTTAAAAAGAATGGGAGACTCTTTGTTTTTAGAGCTGCGGTTATTGTAGGGGAGAAATTTTGTGATCAAAACCAATTTGGCCGAGTCTCGTATTAACCAAAGATGGACCCTATGTTGCCTATGTTAAGATAGGATTACAGTTTACTTTGTGATACTTGATAGGGTACTATTGAGTTTCGTATGCTGTTATCAAAGTATGACAAAGAGTCATCGTGTTATAGAAAAGTGGATACACTAATACTTATACTAATATTTACTAGTATACTACTTATATTAATATTTTTTTCGTAAAGTTAAGATAAGTTAAATTCGGGAAAGATTATTAATTATATAATATTCAAAATGTCAACAAGAAAATTGCGATAAAGTTGATAATTCTTTCAGATATTTCGTTACAGTATGTGATTATTTTTTATTATTCATCTATAGCCATTTTCCAGTAAAATGTTGGCCTCATTCAGTTTATGACAGCTTTCTCGGTATTAATCAGTTTCTACCCACTTTGTTCCCGTCTGTTTTTTTATGTCTACATACCAACGCATCTGATCTCCTGCGTGGTCACTTGTCGCCCCACGGTCTCGACTCTACCACTGCCTTGCATCACGAGATGTGCTTACGAGTGACATGGCCAACCCACTTTCATATAAACTTCTCAACCCATTTAATCCGCATTTTCATTACCCTTTAGTAAACATGTAAAAATCCTATTGGTCTTGAATTCAAGTAACGAAACAAACAGTTTCCTTTACCAATTTGTGTGAAACATCTGATACACGGTTACGTGCACAATAAATAAAGAGCCTGCAGACGCGCTAAATTCTTGGCAACCAAACTACATTTTAGGTAGCGCGAATAATTTTAGCCATTCTATAAACAACCCGAATAACCGTAAACAAAAATGAATTAATCTAAAAATAAAAGAATAGTTAATTCGCCTATGATATAAATAAATAGAAAGAATAATGGAAGCTGGTCGCCCTGCAGTTTGGGCTCAAAATAACACAAATACGAAAACGTAAACAAAGTTTTTTTGTAATTAAAGCTGGGTTCTGACTGTATGACTGAGTATTAGCCACCATGCCACTTAGCACTGAGCGAGTTTGATCCCGGCATGGAACGAACCGCCATGGGGTTACGGCGTAGAATAGAACCTCTCGCTAGGTTTTCTCCCTGTGGGTATCATAAGAGGTGACTAAGGGATACAGAAACAATATAGAATGGGCAGCAACGTTCTCCTAAAGAACTAAAAGTACACTGCGGTCACCAACCCGCTTGCCTAGCGTGGTGACCAGGTCAATCACCTTAATGACGGCGCGGTAAACCACACGGCCCCAAATGCAGGACCGGTTGTTGTGGCAACATGGGACTAGTGGGAGTAGTAGACCGCGATAGGCTGAGTTGCTTGATGGACATGATGTGAGATCCACAAAAGTAACTTTTTTTAATATGAAGTCCTCAACACATTTGCTTTGAATGTTTGTGATCCCTGCGATTTTCATTTAATCACGCGTAAAAAAATGTTTACTTTATGATAAACATAATTATATATTATAAAAAAATAAAAATATAACAAAATTTAAACACTTAATGTTTTCGTCTGCGATTAGTTTTAAGAATTATTTTAAGAATCGTTAGGCACAACAAATTGAAGGCCTAATAATGTGCACAACACCGCACATACATTTTTGGCCCCATTCTGACGTCATAATTAGCACGCGATCACAATGATTTATTTTATTAAAACTATTTGCTGGCATTTAATAATATAATTAGAATAGTTCATATCGTAATCAAAAAATTCTAAAATTACCCGATTTGTAAGAGTATTTCATATGAATGCGTATGCTTTTGTCGGAGGCCCTTATGTCACACTAATAAACAACCGAAAGTTGTGTGAATGTATGTGTGTGTATGTTTGTGACCTCTTCACGTTCAAACGGCTTGATCAATTTTGACAAAATTTGGTATGAAAGTTGCCGATACCCTAAATTAACACGTAGACTACTATTTATTCTGATAAAATCAAGTTAGTAATGAAATAAAATTTAAAAGTTCAGATCTTATTTTTTTTTACGTTCATTACGGTTTTTTCTTATAAAACATATTTTATACCTTCCTGGACATATAGTTAGCTCAGCTAAGTATTTCTTGTAGCAAAGCACCACAAAACCGTTTTAGCTAAATGGACATTGTTTGGCGACGCTATATTTTAAATGCTAAGGCTGTGCCAGGCGGACCAATAAAATTCTGTCTGAAATGCCAGCACTATTTTGTTCCAAAGTAGTGCTTATACCATCCAACTGGATTGCTTAGTATTGAGTTAAATTATGAAGGCATTTACTGTGAAATAAAATTAGTAAAAATGATAAAATTAATTTTCCTTTAGATCTTGTAAAATACATTGCCTGAATTCAATATATTTTTTTTTGTTTACTAAAAATGTGGGTTGCATTTAACTATTATTCTTGTTAACCCCTCGTTTTAAGCTAAATTATTGAGGTGCGATTTTTTTTACAATAAATTCTAACATTTCAATCTGAAACATTTAAGGCATTATAATCCTTTTGCAAGCCTTTCTGCCATCGGCATCGTTAGTACAATACCTAACCCTCGTAATGTTAATAATAATTTGTTTTAACTACGAAATAAGTACTCTTAGTCTGGATTGCAGAAACAGATAATTGGGCAATGAACCTTAGAATCCAATTAATTTTTATTCTAATTTAAAGTCCAGACTGATTACTTAGCAAAAAATATTTTTGTTAATTTCGGACTGCTCAAGTTAATTGTTTTTAGATTTAATTTCTTTTAAAAGTATAAAGTTAATGTTTTTTTGTACAGGTGGTTTTTTGGGCTTTACGATTCTAATAACTAGATACTCTTTTTTAAAAGACGTATCAAACACTTAAGAATTGATCACTGTACCACTCAGCCAGCCGTGTAGTCATTAATAATTTAAAGAATTTACCTAAACCTTTAATAGTAATGTAGGACAAATACTTCTTTAATAAACATAATTAAAAAACAGTTTTAATATTACTTCTGAGCATAAGCCACTGAAATCGAAGCATAAAACTATTAGCTGAAAACCCTCAAAATTCGAAATCATCATAAATCCCTACTAATATTATAAATGTGAATGTGAGTTTGTTTGTTACGTTTTCACGCAAAAACGACTTAACCGATCATCATGAAACTTTACATTTTTGTAGGTATTAGAAGTAACATAGTATACTTTTTATTGAAAAATAATATGTTTTTTTGAGGTTAGCTATAATTTTCGTGGTTAGATGCTATTCATTATTTTAGATCTTACTCGCTGGTATTATAAAATTTGTTAAGTTAAAGTATACATTGGCTAACCAAAATCCACGCGGGCTAAGCCGCGGGCATCAGCTAGTATATCATAAATCGATTTGATCAGTTATTGATGCACACATAAACGATGCACAGCTCTGATAGCATTGCCGTGTAGGTTAGACGACCGTATTTTTGGAAGCCAACCGAACTAGTTTGACTGACATTCAATCATATGCATAGCTTTAGCCAAGTCAGTCATCCAAGACCCGGTCATTCACCTTTGTAACTAGATTTAAAACGAACCTAGCTTTTACATTCTTGAAACAAAAGTGTATTTTTAAGTCTGAATTTAAATTTTTCGTTCTTTTAGGATTTTAAAACTTTACGCTTTCATAATTGTATACTTAGTTTTTATTTCCAAGTGTCATCCAACTTTGTGTTCATTCTGATGTTAGTTGTTTAAATGAGTTTTATCTTTTTATCCACGTTATAAGGTATAAAATTAAATAAGCCAGGGACGCTAGTTTTGAATCAGGTCTATCGGTCAATTTTCGCCAATTATGGTAGATTCATTAGGTAACGAATGAATGAGTACTAGCGTTATTTGAAATATGTGTTTTTTTATTTTGATTATAATATTTAAGACTTAACATAAATTATTCCAGGATACTTAGAATTAACGTGACATAATTATTTGTTCAAATATTTCGGAAGCAGATACATCAACATTTACACATCTATACCAGGAACAAAATGTAGCTCATATACAGTCTCTATTTCCCAGAACATAAGAACCACAAACTACAAGACATTTCCAGAAACTGTGATATTATATTACGTACTATTTACACGAAAAAGGTAATTAACTGATTTTGGGAAATTCACTTGAATAGCTCACATAACCTATAATATTAATATCTCTTCAGAATGAACCGGCAAACAGAAGCAACAATAGTTTCTGTCAATTGTACACAATCCGCTTTATCTTATACTCTCCATTGTGCCTATATAAGTGCCTTTACCTTATGGGGGAATCATAATTCAATTACGAGAGATTCTACTGATACCACATTTTTTTTGTCGGGGTGAAACTCTATTGACTTCGACCCACGCTGAGGGCACATCGTGGGATTTAGTCGGACTTGCACCGACCAAAAACACCCCGGTCCCGTCCTTGCCCTTGCTGGAGTCGCGGGATTGCTTACGCAAGCTCTACTCACCGGCAGCTACAGCTGATACCACCATACTCTTTGAGTTAATCTTATAAGCTTAACTATAAACTCAAAGAACATGGCATCTTCTGTAGTCTCGCTGTACATTTAATTGACAGAATCCAAATATTGGTTTGTTTATTTACGGTCGGATGTTCGGATCACGGTATTGCTTTTGCCTTCACTGATTAGATATTGGGTTCTATTTTCTCAATATATTGAATCTTGAATCAATATTGTTGGTAAATTATATTATAGACTTATCACCGGATACTGGAACGTCATTCAGTTTGAGGCCATCGTCAAGTTTTATGCTGTCTCTGTCACTTTAAGTAGTGAAAGTAGTGACAGATAGACATGAATTTTGGGCCTCTTGGTCTTTTGGTTAGTGACTCAGACTGCTAAGCCGGAGGTCGTGGGTTCGATTCCCATTCAGGACAGATCTTGTGTGATAAGCACGACCATTTGTTCTGTGTCTGGGTGTAATTTTTCTATAATATGTATGTATTTAGAAATAAAAGTATGTTCATCTGTTTTCTGTTTGCCATAGTACATGCTCTGCCTAGTTTGGGATCAGATGGCTGTGTGTGAGATTGTCCCAAGATATTATTTAAGACCATGTTAAAGTTAATAACCGTTTCCGTATTCGGGGGTTAGGTCTTCTTCTTATCTTGTCAATGATTATCAAATTTTGTCTCATCAAAAAATTGCCACAACTGGATGGCAAAGTTGTTGGCTTCCATTACGTCCTGGATAGTGCATCCAAACTTGGGGATTAGTTAAATAGATCATATTGGATCATACTCACATAATTATATAGTTTTCCGAGTTTATTTTTATTTTATTTATTTAACTGAATTTTTTCAATTTCAATTTCATTTTTTAACAAATTAAAATCTGTTTCTCAAATAATGATAAGTAGCTGTATGTTATATGAAAATAAAGAACAAATATTATTTTTACACAGATAATTATTTAATTTAGTGTTAAATATTAAGGTTGTATTGTTAATTAAGTACTTAAGTTAGTGGTTTTTTACTAGTAGTTTTCTGTAACTTACTAGAGATTATGATGGAGATAATTTGTTTTATTTAAAGTAAAAAAAGACAATTAATTTTAAACCAAGTACTTTTAGCCACGATTTTGCCAACTGTAATTTAATTTTTTAATTATAGAGTTCACAGGTAATTACAAATATTATTTCAAAAGTAGGTTTATCACAGGAGTATATTAAAAGAATGAGGTTGGTTCATTAAATTTCATGAGAAGAGTACAGAGCCCGCTTAAAACATGCCTTACATAATTTTAGGTCTTTTAAAAGTTTTATACAAGCACTACCAAATTTTATGTCACGTATTTCCATAATAATACCGTAATATTTAAACTTTGTTATTTAATGGTAGCTGTAGATATGCCAAAAGTACTTTTATATCTTTTGAATATACTTACGATGCAAAATATATGCTCTCTTCGACTGAATAATAAATTATTTGGTAATAATAATAATAAACTAGCTTTGTCCCGCTGCATCACAAGAGTTTTTGTTGGTTAGCGCGACAGATTTCTTTTTATTATTTTATTTATCAATACAAGAAGAGTGAAACAAGTTTCTAAAAAGCAACTTGAAGACCACTAAGGTTTATAACAAGTGATATAAAAGCCTGTGTCCAGTTTTGTATCCCACCTTAACCTATAAGCAATCTTCACCAAAATCAGTTCAGCAGTTTAACCGTGAAAATGTAACACAGAAACAATCACTTTCGCAATTATTTTATTCGTATATGATTTTGATGCTAATTGTAAAATAAATTATATACCTAATATATTTAACTACTATTTAACTAAATAAATTTTAACACTAACAAACGAAGGGCGTCATTCGTTTGTTTTCTTAACAATATTTTTTTTAATGGCTATTACTTATTATTGCTGAACTCGTGATTTCAAAGAACAAAATATTATTATTGTAATAATTTTACTTAGTTATTTCCTTTTAGTCGAATCTTTAATCAAGAAGTTGAGTACTGATTACAATCAACCCTTTATTCGCACATAAACCAAAGTTTGTAAGTGTAGGTTTACGAGCCATTAAGTTTGAGTAAATACCGTATTTGAAAGTCACCGCGTAGGTTGTAAGCCTGCAAATTGAATAAAGTGGTTAAAAAGCTAGTGTTTAATTGAATAATATTGAGTAAAGGTGGAATAGGATTGATTTTTGAGGTAGGTTGGTTAGTGACTGCGAAACTAAAGGTTGTGGGTTCGATTCCCAGAACAATTATTATTTTGTGTGATGAGCATGACCATTTGTTCTGTGTCTGGGTGTTATTTATCTATATTATTATGTATTTAGAAACATATAAGTATATTTATCAGTTGTCTGGTCATCATAGCACAGGTTCTGCCTAGTTTGGGATCAGATGACCGCGTCTGAGGTGTCCCAAAATATTATGTTAAAAATCCAATTAGATATTTAACAGTTCGAAATCTAGCTTAAAAATTTCCGCCTTAATTCTGCTCAAGTGTGTAAATGTGTGTGTAAATTTCAACGTAAGTATAACTGAATACGTAATTAATGAGGCTGCAACCATGAATTTTAAATAAATGTATGCCGTCTATAAACCAGAATTAACCCCCAGATGATGGTAAAACAAATGAAAAAAATGCGTTGTCGAGAGAATTTTTCTTCCATAGAAATAATTCCACCGGATCGTTTCGTAAATCAGGGAAAGTTATAAAAGTTCTTATAAAATTTTATCTATAAAAGTATTTTGCCCATAAACAGTGTATAGGTAAAATATGGGTAAAAGAAAGCCTAAAGACGCCTATACGCCTTTCAAAGATATGGATGACAAGATTTTGAATTTGTTTTCAAGTTTCTCAGGAAAATATAAACTAACAATATTTATTTTCGTCCAGAAATAAATTTCTTTTTTTTTTTAAATTATATCATGTCAATGTAACACAATCGAATTTAATTTTTTTTTTTTACTTTCTCACTAAGTTTTTTCAACTACGAGTACATAATTATTGATTTTGATTATATGGTACCCTATCAGTTACGAAAATATATTTTAAAATGAACCTTAAATTACCGGGGATGACGTGTCATCATTCGCTTTATGCCGGATTGGTGGGAAACGGCTCAAGACCGAGGGGCCTGGAGCAGGTTGGGGGAGACCTTTGCCCAGCAGTGGGACACCTAAAAGGTTATAATAAAATAAACACGTTACAAAAAAAACAGTCAAATCGAGAAACCTCCTTTTGAAGTCTACTATAAAACAAATGTCTACGATTAAGTCCCACTGTAATATATTTAAATTACAACCAACTATAGGCTGTAGCAACTGTAAATACACAGTTACGACTAAAACAATATTAGCACAGCTCCAGTCATTAACCTAGCCATACAACAAACATTAGGCAACTTTACCACCATTTTACTGCCACCATAATTATTATTTTGATTGAACTTCCTTTTAATCTGAATAATAACGAATCCCTTTAATATGCTGTAAAAGGTTTCGTCACTTTAATACGAATAAATTATAATAAACAGCCTGACAATAAAGTCCTATTAACCCACTTACTTGATGACGTCACGAAGTAGTTAACACTATTATTCAATTGTTTACGGTGTTTATACTTTGTTATGGCGCCCATTATGTGAATGGTTGTCGTTAATGGGTATAGACAGGTTAAAAAAGAGATTGTGTGGGGAATGATAAGTGGGAGTTGGAAGCGAGGGATGATGATAGATAGAAGGAGAAGGGTTACATGGGAGAAGAATATGTAGACATATTCATAATAATATCATATTATTATATAAGCATGCAGGACGTATATGTAAGCAGTTGTTTCCACACAACATTAATTTGTGGATTTCTCTTCTGGATGTTTTGAATCTGATTGTGTTCATCAACTCAGGTCGCTGACTGCACCTAATATCTTTACTAAAATATATTATTATAAAGCTGAAGAGTTAGTTTGTTAATTGTAAGAAAAAGTGTGTTAGTTAGTAATCTCAGGAACTACTGATCCAATTTTAATTTTGTTATACCTAAGTGTTACGTAGCTCATATTTTATTGAGTAAGACTATAGGCTACTTTTTGCGATAACCGACACCAAGGCGAGCAGAGCAGCGAGTAAAAGCTAGTTAAAGAAAAAAACAATCATAATTTTTAGTATGCGTTAAAGAGTCGTATATACAAGCAAGTACTACATTGCATTGTTCCATTTATGTTGAAGTCAGAACTTATATAATTCCCTGTAGAATAGTAATTGTATGCTAGATACGACGCCACTTCGAGGTCATATAAAATGAATACGGCTTAAGCTTCGTGCCAGTATAGCTACCAACAATATACGATCGCTAAGTTGAACTTTATTTGAAGAAAAACGTCCACAATATTGTTTGTTCAACAATAAGAGACTTCAAAATGATTTGATGATTATTTTCTTTTTTTATATATTAAACGTATTGTAAATCACAGTAAGTAATCTTAAAGTTATGTTAAGTAAGGAACTTCATTCTAAGAAAAACGTCCACAATATTGTTTTTGCAATCTGGCGATTTGAGGAAGTTGTTGCCCCACATATTTTTATGGTGTCACTGGTGGTATTGTTGTGTGTCGGGTTGTGCAGCTCCCTCGAAAATGGTTGAGCTGCATGAGCTATTCGAGGCATGCTTGCCATCTGTTGGCACAGGCTTGCTCAGATCGACCTGGTTCTTTCTTAAAAAGGCCAGTCCAGGAAAGACCCTGCATTTATTTACTCAATATTATTTAAATTGTATACTCATAACCAATTTTAAAAGAGTAACCTATGGAGTTTCTTGCCGGTTCTTCTCCATAGGAATGACACCTTGGAACCGCGCAACTAGCGTCATTAACGTTTTGAAAGTGCCTGTAAAGGTCTACTCGAAAAAAATAAATATTTCATTTCATTTCATTTAACAATAAGAGACAGGTGTCAGATGAAAATCTCTCTAAAAGACAGATGATTTTTAGATATTTTTTTATAATAATAATCATTTTTATTTATTTATCTTATAATATAATTATGTTTTGTGTGCAAAATAATCTGATTAACAGACCGAAAAGAATGAAAAAAAAAATAAAGATGAAGCTGTAAAATTTTGTACAATAAACTCTTACGAGACTCATTACTAGACTTGTACATAAAACTTAACTCTACACCACAGTTTAGTTTAAAAAAATCACGACTTTTTATAGTCCTTATCACGACGCATATACCCTATTTATTAAAAAAGTGTTTTTTTTTATCTGAAAGACGAATTACAATTCAGAATTCCCCCTGGTAAAAAAAAAAACAGAGTTAGCTGTTTACCCGAGGTTAAATTGACAATATTGTATGCCAAACTGATAATTAAACCGTGTGTTAGCAACTAACATTGAGTTAAATTTTTCGTGCTAATAAAAAAACTTCACTATTTAGTAAATAGTTTAGTTCTGTAGTGTAAAAAGTGGTCTAGTCTTTATCCAATTATCGATATCTTTGAAACGTAACTATGGTGTTATTATATTATAAAAAACTAGCAAAAATGGACTAAAGTTAAGTTTTATGTAATATAGGTACTAACTAGTCTAGTCATGAGTAAGAGATTAGTCAGTCTAGTTTTTTAGATTTCTTGCTCTTGTGGTTTGTTGAAAAGTATAAGTTACTACTTCAAGTCTCAGACTGACCGTGGCTTACAATACATATAAACGAACCCTTGATTTAATAAAATACCTGTTTGTGAATAGGGCCGAACAGCTGTGCTTACTCTTTCGTAATCTAAGTACAGCATTATATTTTTTTTTATTTATTCAAAGCAAACAATTTTAATATCCACGCCGCGCCGTAGAGTATAGTCATAAAAAGCATATTTTTCTCTTTCAGACTTGAGCGCATTTTTTTAATTATAACATTAAAAACCGGTAGTTAACTCTTTATTTAACATTTTTATGATTTATTTTCAGTCTGAAAGTGTAAACTATTGAATACGATGAAAATTATTTTAAAATATTAAATTATTTAATAAATATATAAAAAAGGTGTAGTGTTCATGTACCATTTGTTTCTATTTCAATCAGGTCTATCTTCAATGATTATTTTTTTAATAAAAATAGAATAATATGAACTTAAATATATTTTCAAGCAAAAACCTGGCTATATTAATGATTGCGTGCACTGCGAAAATCCAGCCTTGGAAAATCAGTTATTTTTTTATGAACTATTTAAAACGTATATTATTTCATAAGACATGACGTATTATGAAATAATATACATAATCAAAACAATATCTATATAATTCAGACAATTCCGATTGTTAATATTCTAAATACGTTTAGCTTTTAAATTAGTAGATACCAAGTTAAAAAAATATATAAGACAATAGTCTTAAAAAATCAGATTCAAAAATATTCGATCAAAATATAATTATCGTTCTACTTAAAACTAAAATGATATTCCGTTTATAAAATAAACATCCCATACTTAGCTTACGTGTAATGATGATGACTCAAAGTAAAATAAAACAACCCATTTGCAAGATGAGAGTTAAATGTTTCCCGCTGAGGAAGCTATCAATGAGCGGCTCTTTAAAACGGCTAATAACTGTACTTCCACAAAGCTTTCTTATCTCAACGGACCATTAGTTACCGGCGCTTAACGTTTTACGTCCCCCGTCTAAAATAAAACCTAGTTCCAAAAGTGCTACAACTTAAACCTATTTTATTACGAAGTAAAACATTTTACCTGTAAAACGAGTCAATTATCGAAAAAACATTAATGGAACACGAAAATAAAACACAAACACGGTCACAATTTTAGTCACTACACTAAGTCGGAGCGAGTCGCTCGGTCCCGACTTGGTCCGACTGTACGGTAAGGTAGAGTCGTAGCGGCGTAGCGCTACACGTCCGTCGCTCTACAACGCCGCGGCGGCACTGGCTACGCGGCTACGCGGGCGCGCTCCAATCCTCGAGTTACAGTTCGGATTATTGCTCGTAGCACAGATTCTACAATCAATAGCTTTAGATAAAATAGTTTAATAATTCAAGCTCGTTATGATTTTATTTAATCCTGTCTTAAATATCGCTGAAATAATTATATTTTTCGCCATGATTAAATAACGTTTAACTTCATTAAAATCATAATTAAATATTAATTGACTCTACCTTATTCAGAATTCTGAGAAATGGTATACCAAGTAAACATTGTATCTTCCTTCGTGTTGCGTTGCATTAACAAGGATGTCGTGTTTGGTGTCAACAGTAAGCGTGTCTCAGACACTTCTAGGTATAGAGTTTGCCGGAAGAAGAAATCCGGTACATTAGGACTTGTGTAGAGATATAAACTCAATGGTATATTAATCAAAGTATGTACAAAATATTTCCTTCTGAAGAGATAAGCAGAAGCAACATAAAAAGTATTATAGTTGAGGAAACGAATCCATTGTCAAGAAAACAAAATTTTACAGCACGCTTGTACAAAAAAAGTAGTCAAAAAAATTTTGCTTGCATTAAAAAAAAATAACGTAATTATTTTTTCGTCACATCTTTTACCTTATTATACTTAAAATATTTTTTTGTTCTAAAAATATATATCTGTAGTAACTAGGCATGGTATTAATTAGTATCGTATAAAAAAATTAAAATGGAATGGAGGCTTAATACGTTTTTGATTGAATGAATATTAATTGGCTATTGAGGTACAAATATAATTTATACAATTTTTAGTTCGTAAAACATGAATATTTAATTTTTATAGTTTGATTGAAGTATTTTTTTATATAGTTTCTAAACAAACAAACATCAACGTACATTTAAATAATTACAGTATGTATTCTGATTTCAAAAAATATATAAAAAACACGCAAGTGCTAAAAAAATTACAACGAAAATGTTCTATAAGTGAAATAAAAAAGGTAGAGACCGTTAAATTGAGAAATATAAATAAAAAGAAAAGAAGTTAAACTTCAATCCTTTTAACTTCGAACATTCAATTTGAAAAATAATAATACTTTTTATTAATGCGTTATAAAAAGTAAATTTCATTAAACCATTCAAAGGAAAATCTGTTTCCGGCGTAAAAACAATTTGTGGAGTTACGGGCTGACCGTTCGAGAGGTGTTTCAGGTAAAATTATTTTTTTGAAAAACTCTTTTTTTTAATACCTATTTGCGGATTGAACCGACCGTAGAGATTTATTTTCCTGTGGTGACGCACAGGTTAAATTGTTTTATGGGTTAGGTTTACGAAACTACCAAATTTTCGATGTGAAGTTGGCATTTTTTCTCTAACAACTTATAATCGGGTAAAGCCGGGTATTCGGGCAAAAAAACCTTGTCCTAACTTTCGTAATTTTTGGGGCGTGAATTACAATCAAATTATTTTCTATTTATGTAATGATCACAGTAAGTTTCAAGTAAGAAAAGTCAAAATATATCTGCGTAGTCGTTTATTAGTAAAAACTTAAGACTAAACTAAACCAGTATTTTTTTTTTTATAAATGTGGACAACATCACATACATTATGTGATTTTCAAAATAAAACAAGTATGCATTTACACGCTTCTGCCCCCTTAGACAAGGTACATTTCATCAATCGTCATTGCTGATCGAATCGTTCAAATGTATGAAAATGACAAGTCTTAGTCACGTGACTTATCGAAGAGAAATGTCACTTCCATACATTAAATGTAATTTAAGCAATTTAAATCATCGCTAATGCTTGTAGAAGTGTACTTTGTCTAAGGGAGCTGGTTGGCTAGTTTCATATAAAAGAGGTTTCAATTCAAGGTAACTTAAAGTTGTACTTATCTCGCAGCGCTACAGTGAAAGATAAGTTCGTCCGAGTGTTACTGGAACCGCAACCAACAATATACCGAATACAAACTTCTTGATGAAAGTTTTACAGTAAAATCGGCTCCCAAAAACAATTAAAGCATCGCTGCTAAATACAAAACGACTGCATCAAACTTTAAAACGGTCCCAAGTTTTGTACGGACGATTCGAAATAGGTTTTCGGTGGCTATTTAAGTGAAATCCGTTCCGAAGTTTCGAAAAGCTCAAAAATTATACTCATTGTTTTAATGAAAATGGAAACTTTAGCGGTAATTCCTGAAAGTATTGAGTAAGTGTATTTATTCGAAGTAAATATGAACGTTTTAATCTCATTTATTTAAGTATTTTCGTTATTTATTTTACAATATAAGTTTGTTTTTATTTATTCGTGAAATTATTACAAATTACGAAACAGTGTCTGGTTGACTGAGAGCTCTCTTATAGAGAATATTTTAAGGACAATGGCATGACAATATCGCGAGTCAAAACTCCGCTAGGGTCGCTAGTGTCCCTGAAACGGCGGTAGCCTAATGGCTAGGGCATCGGACTTGCGATCATGTGGTCGCGGGTTCGAATCCCACCCATTGCAATATCGTCGCGAACACACTCGTAACACAAGCATGTAGCTTAGTATGAGGGGTTAACAAGAATACAAATTTGTGACCCTCATTGCTAGTAAGCTTTTAATAAAGAGAAAAAAAAAGTAAAAATATTATTGAACGGTCTAAAAGGTTTATAATAACACTACCCGGTGACTCTCAGAACCCAAAAAAGGTTTCTTGAACTATAATAAATGCATTATGCCACCTTATTTTTAGTTTTAGACTAAGAGAGCTTCACCAAGTTCAGTAACGTTAGCCGTAAATGCGTAACCGACTAAAGGATATACAGAGTTACTTTTTCATTTAATAATTATTAGTTAGGAATGTAAACAGAAACTAGAGAATCCACTCCCACTAAAAAAACAATATTTACACCAATATTGCTTTTTAGTGGGCGAGGATTCTCTAGTTTTTGTCTCTCTCTATATGTCCAAAGATAATGCGAAAGTTTTAATAAATAGGTAGTAGATATATCTTCTTCTGCCTAGCCTTTTCCCAAGCTATGTTGGGGTCGGCTTCCAATCTTACCGGATTTAGCTGAATACCGTATTTTACATGGAGCGACTGCCTATCTGACCTCCACAACCTATTGTTAGGTAATATAGTATTCCATAGTAAGACTGGTTGGCAGAAATGTAATGACTTATGGTCACCCATCTACGGACCACCGCAGCGAGTGTGGCTTAACCTTTATTATCGGTCAAACCGTACGGCTTACACTTAGCCACGAGCCCGGTAGTAGATATATCATCTACGTATATTTATAAATAAGTGCGAAGACAACACCTTTGATATCATTGACAAAGACACCTTTTCCAATTTAAAAACAAAACACTAACAATTCCAAAACTACTGAATTATTTAGTTGGTTCGTGGCAAACGTAACCTTTTGCACGTTGAATTTGGAATGCTCTACTTTTACGACTAAAAGAAAAAATGTACGAATAAAGGTCACAGCTCATTACAACCACCCGGCACCCACTCCGCACCGACTCGCCTCCTGCGGTTAGTATTCTTTATATGGAATTGTATGGGCATACGCTCACTATATCAACTCCGTAGCGTCACCAGATCGCCTCGGTTATAAGCCCGTCACGCGCGGACGGCGGGTGGACCACTCGGTGACAACTCGCTGCTCGAATGCTTGCCTTGCGTTGACAGGGCGTTGCTTACGCGCGGGTCCCGAGTGGACCGCGCGCTACCTGCGATTGATACACGCGAGGACGATACTTGGCGATGATTTCTTTTTTTTGTTGCGTCTTTTATTTTCTTCTTCATCAAGCGCGATAGCTATGATTGCCAATTCACGGTTTGTAAAATTTGTGAAGACCTAGTGCCAATTATTAAAAGACTACTTGAAAATTCTTGGACCAAGCGGCGTCCACTCGTTGACCACTCGGCGTTCACTCGTTGACCGCGTGGGGTCCACTGGTTGACCGCGGGACTTTTATTGGTGATAACGCGACGTCCACCCGTGGACTACCTGTCGACAACGAGTGGATGCCGTGCGACGAGGCGGTGCGGGGTGGGTGCCGGGTGGCTCTAATGAGCTGTGTCCTTAAAACTGAACAACTATATATAACTATACTCTATGTACTTTATACTAACTATAAATATATAACAACTATTAATAACTGTTATAGTTTATGGTCAGTGGACGTAGGTTTTCCTTCCTACAAATTGATATTTAAGCTAAGGCGGCGCGCGGCGGTAGCTAAATGGCTAGTGCGTCGAACTTGCGATCATGAGGTTCCCAGTTCGAAACCCACCCATTGCAGTTGAGTTTACCACGAGGAGTTAACAAGAGTACTAGTAATGTGTGACTCATGTTGCTAGTAAGACAATAAAAAAAATGGGCTCGAACAAAAGTCACATCCAAAATTTTCTTCAATTACAGACAGAAACGAACGTATAATTTCTCAAATTGAACCTTATCTGTATGGCTTAAGCATATTTTTTTAAAGCGAGACTTTTCGAAATTACTGAATTTCTGTGTCTTTTTTGACGATGAGTAGACACTGACTGAACAATTTGCATTTAGGGTTTCTTTCTATCAAAATATTTATTTTCAATTCTATGAATGTGGGCGCAGCTTGATATTTTAAAAAATACTGTGTAAGTAGGTACCTAGCAGAAATTGACACATTCATATTACAACGCACAACCCATCCCTTGGGATTTATATGTCGTAACAATAATAAATATCTAGGTTTAAATATTTGTATGACCTACAGACACTTGACCTAGGTCTGGGGGGTTATTCTCTAAGTACAAACAAAACATAACGTGGCACGACGCACAATTTAGTTCAAGAATCTAGGGTCGCCAAATCTTTTTTGTGTTCTGAGAGTCACCGGGTAGTGTTAGTATAATAATATATGTTTTGGCCATTTAACTGATTTTTTACTTATAAATATAACTAGCTTTTGCCCGCGACTTTGTCCGCGTGGACTTCAGAATTGGGTCCAAAAAGAAATGAAAATTGTGAAAAAATTAAAAATAGAATAAAACTACTTTAAACGAATTCTATCGCGGTTTATTTTAGATTTTAGTTCCCGACGTTTCAACACCTTTGCAGGTGTCATGGTCACGGGCAGACTGAGATGGTATTCGTCTTGACAGGATATGTTGCTCGTTCTACCTTCAGATTTTTATAATTTATTTTAATTTTAATTGTTTGTGTTCCGACCTACGCAATATGAGCTCACTGTGTCTTCAAGACACAGCTTCCGTGTTATAGCTTGCGCTGTAATTACAAAGTAAAATTACAAAGCTGTCTGCCCACGGCTTAGCTCGTAAACAATTTTCCCTCGGAAACTACTTAAGGAATCTGGATAAAAGGTAGCCTATGTTCTTTTCCATGTCAAAGGCTACATGCATGCCAAATTTCATCCAAATCCGTTCAGCCGTTTTTGTGTGATTGAGTAACAAACATCTAAACATCCAAACATCTAAACATCCAAACATCCACACTTTCAAATTTATAATATTAGTAGGATAGTAGGATTAGTAGGATAGTAGGATTAGTAGGATAAGTTGAAAGAGAAAACGCCTCTCTTAACCCTACACGTAACAGCACGTTAACCGCTTAGACTTAGTGAATAAGGACCCTGAACATGTAAGCATGTGACTTACAGGCTCGTACTGTGTACATACCCACAATATTGCAAATAAACGTGGGTTAAAGAAACTATTTCATTTTGATTTCAGAAAAATAACTTTGTATCTTTTTTTTTTTTTTTTAGAAAAACGACGCCCGCACTAAGGAATTTAATCCTTGTGTCGCGGGGGTTTCACAAACATTCAAATCACATGCACAAAGAACACCCAGACTTGGAACAAGTATCTGTGGATCACACAAATACTTGTCCCATGCGGGGATCGAGCCCGCAGCACGTCACGCACAGTGTTAATTAGCGTGGTGACCTATACCACTCGGCTATCCGTGCAGTCAATGTGTCTCTTCGTCTTTTACAGAAACCTTATGTCTTTTACGCATTTAATTTTATCAATAATGTTCATAGATTTTTTTTGTGTACAGTCAACAGCAAAAGTAGATGATGAATTGAGTTTATAACTTTTGGAGTTAAAACTGATCATGAATTTGAGGCAACTGTACGTCTTGTAGTAAATGTTTGGTATAATTAAGAATCATACTTTTGAATCACTTCAAACACAGACGTCACACAGTTCTGACGCGAACTCCGTTCATTAGTATTGAATTTCTGATTTTGATCATCTACTTTTGCTGTTGACTGTACCTTTTGCACATATTTTATTTTGATCCGGGTGAAACTTCAGTGACTTTATTGTACCAGGGAAGACGGATGTATGAATTAGATGAAATTAACAGAGACTTGATTGGAATCGTGGAGATCGCACTGAGTGTTAACCGTACGGTTCGACCAATAATTAAGGTTAAGCTGCGCCCGCCGCGATTGGTTCGTGGATTTGGACCATTTGTAAACATATGGAGACACCTCCGTGCCTCGCAAAGCACGTTAAGTCGTTGGTCCCAAGCCGTACCCGATCTTTGGCACTCTATCTCTACACTAAGTCATTAAAATTCTGATTAGCAGTCTTACTATGGGACACTGCTTTACCTAGTAAAATGGGTTGTGGAGGTTAGATAGGCAGTTGCTCTTTTGTAAAAAAACGTTATTCATCAAACCAGTAAGAGTTGAAGCCGACCTATAACCATCATAGCTGGGAAAAAGCTTATCAGATTAGTAACTTGATTGGACCCTGTTGAATCAAATTCACGATGTAGTTCTTACCATGTTTTCTAACCACTGTTTTTCATACCTATCGAGTTGAACAAACTTTATATCCATGAGAATCTCACGCAACCTCACTCAATTAAAGCAAATGTACGGTATATAATGGTATTTTTTTCTAGTTTATCGCACATTTATCATATTTATTCCAGCCTTACAAATCGCAGGATATATAATATCAATGGTATATCCACCAAGAGTATCGTAAAACGCGACAGACCGAAAAAGGTTATCTAGTACTTGTGAACGGCCTAAGGGTTGGTTCTATCTTGGCATTTCTAACAAATCTTGTTAGATTCGTTTTCCTGTTATATGAAAATGATATAAGAATATATATTTTGTTACAAGTTTTTGCTCTAACAATCGTTGCAAAACCTTGACCGATAAATCGGATATCTGACATTGAAAGATTTTTTCAAATCGCATAAGTACCTACTTTTTGAGATTAACGCGTTCAACTAAACAAACAATTCTTCAGCTTTATAATAAGTATGGATTAAAAAATTGAGTTCAATCAAAGTATTCTTAGAATGTTTTGGTAAATTTATTTTGTTACATTGTAATCTTTATTATTTACTGTTAATATGAAAACAAGCTTAAAAGAATTTTTAGTTCAAAGATCTCATCGCATGTAAAGAACATTTATTGAAATAGTACTACCCCCAATTAAAAAGCTTGTAATCCGCTAAAATATTCTAAACCTCTGCAGTTTCAAGGCCTGCCTCCATTCGTTATCGGTACAAAGGGAAATCCCACGATTTGATCTTAGGCCCAGTACACAACTGCTCGAGCAGTTAGTGATCAAAGTACACGAACCTCGCGAGCTGTCGACCGCTCTCGCGCATCACAGGCGCTTCCCGCCCGCGCGCTTTTGTTTCGGACTCCTTGGAACAGTCGAACTGTTTGAAGCAGACCTTGTGCGACCACCTATAGAACTCGCGGCTTAAAGGAGTTCATGTGCACGCACCCTTAAACAAACGAATGTCTTTGAAATCCGAGAATGTAGACTAAAGTCAGTCGCCGAAAATAATACTTCTGAAGGCAGGAAAAAAGGCAGCTATTACATAAAAAACAGCATTGCTTCTGCAAATTCTCGAACAAACTGAAAAGTTTAATAAACGTTACCGCTTTCGCAATCATTACTGTTCGTACAAGATTGCAAAGAATTTAGAAAAAAGGGAATTTCTGATGATGTTCCGGATTGTTCTGTTACTATATAAATGTTAAGATGTGACCGTACGAGATTGGGAATATTTGATTCATTTTTTATTAATTAATCAGAATACTTTACTAATTATTCTCGTTTTTCAAAACTAGATTCTACTTAGTAGTATACAAAAATGCAGGTATTAAAAACATTATCAATCAAACAATCAACTCAGCCTACCACGGTCCACTCTGGACATAGGTCATCTCCCAAGTTGCAAAAATTCGATACATTACAAAAAAAATAATATATATATAATATTGTTAACATGAGCTCAATAAATATCTGGGTAAATTTATTTAAAGCCAATATCTTAACCTTCTAATAGCCATTAAAAATTCACAAAATCTATCATCATTAAAAATTATTGAGTATAAAAGACTGACCACTTGAATTTCTTAGTGCTATTAACATCCTAAGTACATACCTTAATCAAATGAGTTTCATTCAATTACGTTTCGAGTGGTTATTGACTGAGACTTGCAGCATATTGATGCAGTGATAGAGACCAACGTAAACATATCGGGGACAAAGTGCATACGTTAATTAATGATAATGATAGCTCAGCTGCGTGGCCAAGTAAATTGTAACTTTGGTGCAGTAAAAAAGAAATAGTATGGTTATTTTATTATTACGCATTCGTGCGAAGCCTTCTTTTTTTGTTTTTTTTTTTAAACCGACGCTCGCACTAAGGATTTTAATCTTTGTGTCGCGGATGCTTCACAAACATTCAAATCACATGCACAAAGAACACCCAAACTTGGAACAAGCATTTGTGGATCATACAAATACTTGTCTCATGCGGGGATCGAACCCGCAGCACGTCGCGCAGTGGTAATTAGCGTGGTGACCTATACCACTCGCCTATCCGCGCAGTCAAATTTTCTTGTAAATTAATTACAAATAATGGCTGAATACAGGGGGCCTACTCTGAAATGTTAAATCCGAAGTATCGGCCGATGTTTCGGTCGTTTCCTACTCCGAAGTGCACTATTTTCGTTCGGTCGGTTCAATCCGTCCGAACTTATTTTGACGTTAGTTGTATCGTAAACCCTACTCTGAAATACAAAACCCGACCGAAAATTTGAGTTTGACAAGACGTTTATCGGGGAATTTATGTCAAAATTCACGACATCAAAATAGCTATCGTTTGAGTATCGTAAATATCGAATTTGATAAATCTTTACAATTATCTTGAGTTTTACATATAAGAATTGTAACAATTTATTGACTTGACGCTATTTTTTACCTGAGTAGTAAGCGACACGTTCAAGTGCTGGCAAGATCACCTATCATACGGAGGGTCTCAATCGCAATAAATGAATACATCCGTAATACTCAGAAAGTACACACACCAAACGGATAGATAGTTATTCAGTTTACACTAACAGATAATGTGTAAACGGGAGCATTATATATGATAGTCATTACTACTACTAACACACTTGCGTTTAGGTAATATTACGTTTGCATACGCGTGATATCGATAGCTTCGTAGGTGTGTCCTGCAAAGCTATCTAGTTTGCTGTGTGCTTGTTTATTGAGTACATAAAAAAATGCACACTAATATCGAAAAACATATTTTCAAGTAAGTAAGAAATACTTTAGATAGTAATGCGAAATAACAACCCCTTTGGTTTCAAAACTCAAATAGGTGTTTGCATACTTTTGTTTGGGACCGCATGAACATTATATGAAACACACCATAGGTACATTTCTAAGAATAATAAACTCAAGTGGCGTTTGTAATAAAAATAGGCAATATAATAATACTAGTTCTTTATTTCAGATAGAAATCCATAAAATATAAACACAACAATGTTTTACAAATCATAACACGACTTACAAATCTTACACAATGAAAACATATAACATTAATAAGGAGGAGGATAACATTATTTTGTGTTATAGTGTGAAGGCTGATCCAATGGCTTAGCAGTGGAGAGGCCCACATATCAACGGATACTTTAAAATATCTATGTTATGCTTTTGTCAATGACTTGATAGACGTGAATTCTTTTAGTAGCGAAGCACATTGTTTCTATAGCGCGCCAACCTCAACAGCATTGAGCAGCAGCACATAACCAAGGGAAACTGATTACAAATTATTCACTGGACCCATATAATTTATATGAGAATACTTAGTTTGTTTTTGTTGAAATCTCTTAACTTGAACACTTTTCACTTCAGTCAGCTTGATTATAAATAAACGAAATAACCATATAAGTAGGTATATATCGCCATCGTACGATCGCAACAATACGGTGCGACGACGGCGACGCTAGATTTGGTTGAAATTAAGTATTTTTCCTGTTTTTTTCACAATAATGTTTGTTTACTTTGGTTTACTTGTCATCTTTGACTTTTTATTTTCTTTTTCTTTAGTATAAAACTATAGTCTTTGATTTGGACAATCGGCAAAAGGAGTCTGAATATCAAGAAATATTAAGATTTATTGAGAAATAACACTTAACCATACAAATAAAGACTGAATTTAAAGCAAGGATTAATTATATTGATTTTTAAATTAATTTTACGTTGTAATTTATTAGTTAAATTCTATCGAAATGAATATTAATTCCCAATACAAGCATATCGACAAACGGTTCAACTCTAGCACTGAATTTCGTTCGGTCTGACACTCTTCCGAATATTGACTATGGTTCCGACCGAACTTAGCTAATCCGAACTTTCTTCGTAGTAGGGTACATAAGAAATGTTCGGTCGTGTTTCGGTCGGTCCCGAAGTATCGGATATCGAATTTCAGAGTAGGCCCCCAGGTCCGTAAAAATTTGACTTTGCCATTGATCGATACGCTAAGAAATGAAGAAAAAAGTTTGAAATTCCTGCTGGATTCAAACCTTAATAAAAAGTTGTCAAAGAAAAAGTTTAATAGTAAATTAAATTGTATAAGTATACTTCATAGTAAAAAAAAATAGATAAATAAAAAAACTTAAGAAAATATAAGTGTAAGTATTATAAATCATGGAAAAAATATTTTCCAAGTAACAATTTTTGTAGTAAGTAATTTCTCAGGTTATAATTATAATGATCCTCATACTACCTACTTATTAATTACACCGCGCCCTTAGCAGCGCTGTTGTTTAGTTTAATTAGTTCTAAGTCTGGCTGAAGGCCTTTTAATTCTAATAAGAAGTCCCGCGGAACTTGAGTAATTCTTCTACAAGGATCAAATAAACGAAATACTTCATATTATTTTCATAGTAAAGACGTTGCAATACGGAAAATTTGTTATTTACAATTTGTAGCGATTTTAAGGATCGAAATGCGTATTGCTTTTGTTTTTAAAACTACAGCCCTTTTAAACTACAGCTTACCTTAAATAGTATTTGGTACTCAGTAAAATTAATTTAAATTTCTACCCGTCTATATAGCCTCCAATAGAGTAGGCATCATCATCATTATTATTACGTATGTAACAAAAGTAATGCGAAAATTGTACAATGATTGAAGACATTGAATATCAATGACCTTTTGCCGAAACGCAATACGAATAAATTATCATCTTGAAAGCAATAATTGCTTATATTTTGCTGTTGCATTGCTGTTTAATTGAATTAACCTTTTTCATAAGTTATTGACGTCAACTATAAAGTATTCAAGAAAATATACTTTCACTTCGTCTTAAGTTAATTGTTTGTCTTGGTCCATGAGATGATTTCCAACAAACGTGAATGAAAGAGACAAGCATATACGCATGTAAGCCATGTAACAGAAAAGGATGAATATAAGCAAGGTTGTGGCGAATTGCTCTCCCTCGCGGGACACAGAATTTAATATCATAAACATTATTCCAAAATAACAGAAAATCTTTTCTCGACAAATAATATATTGGTACTTTAATAACATGGTTAAGGAAACATTTTATCGATTTAAAATAACATAATATATTTTCGCTCGTGTGCTTGTGGACGTTGTGATTTTGATTCATTGTTTCTTTTTTCAAACCTGATATTTTTGATAGGTTAGGCAGAAGTGAGAAAATATTTCTTTTTTACTGTGTAGATTAAGTCAATTAGTGGTATAGAGGCATCTATCAAAGCTATGAACTGGATTCACACACAGTTAAGAAGAGAAGCGCTTCGTTCTCTGATTATGAAAACCATCAGTTTGCGCGTCGGCGAACATATCAGAAGCACTACAAAACTGGGGTAGCCCCAGCATTTAAAAACGTAGTTCTGGATAACTATAAGTTCATCTTTAATAATCCATACTTCCATACTAATATTTTAACTACGAAAGTCAGAGTGTAACAACGCTTTCACTGCTAAACCACTAATCCGAATTAGATACAATTTGGTAAGGGGTAAGCTTGGATCTTTAGAATTGACTTAAGCTACTTTTAATAGCAAAAATCTATAACCACCCGGCCAGAACCCACGCTCAAGCAAGTTTGAAATAAAAAGTGATGACCTTTTAAATTTTTTATAAAGATTTTCTTCATAAAAAATTTAAAAGGTCATCACTAAACCCATTTGTCACAAACCAATCAATCAAGTTCAATCGGACACAAGCAGTTTATTCATGTGATTGATTGAGTAAATATTTACACGCGTCTAGATAAGTATCTAACTGAAGTAGGTTTGTGAATGATGCTTGTTGACAGTAACTGATTTAATGAAGCTTTAAAATTAATTAACTAAAACAATGGGTGTTGGGTATTTAAGATTGATCGATTTGATTTTTTTTTTCATGATTGATTTGACTTCGCGTCCTGTAAAAATAAATTATTTGAGAAATAAATCTATTTTTTTTAAAGCTAAAAATTTGGGTTGTATTCTTGTTAACTTGTTGATTTGCCTATGCTTCGTTTAAAAATAAAGTATTCGGTATAATTAAATATTTAATAATCGGTTACTTGTATCATTATCTATTATTTTTCAGTACTCTTTTAGAATTGTTTTTCGTGCTCAGCGCAGGATTCAAGTTCCCAATTACTAATGTAGCAAACTATTCTTGTAAAGCCTGTTAGTTATTTGAACTAACTAGAAATTACGTAATTTGACCATTAAATTACCTACCTAATAATGTGTATTTTTTGTTGTAAAATTATCTCCTGCTTTTACGAAAAAAAAAGTTAGTCAGATCAATTAGTTTGCAAATATCAAGAGGCTTATCCACTAAGTCCAAGCGGTTAACGTGCTGTTAAGGGTAAAAGGTTAAAAGAGGCTTTATCTCTTTCGACTTAATATACTATTAAATAAAAAGAAAACTGTTAAATGACCTAAAATGTAGGTATATACTAACATTACCCAGTGACTCTCAGAACAACAAAAAGATTTGGCGACCCTGGATTCTTAAACTACAATCTACGCTATGCCACGTTGTTTTGTTTGGACTTACGTATAGTGAATAAGATCCTTAATTATTACTTACAAACTCACAAACACAAAACGAATAACACTTGGTTAAAAAAATGGAATAACCTACAAAGAAAGATAATGTCATTACAAATTAAAAAATAATACCAAACAAACGAACAACAAATATAATAATTATTATATCTAACAATACCTATCTTGAGACAACTCACACTTGGCCGTCTGATCCCAAATTAGGCAGAGCCGGTACTATGACAGGCGACTGATAAACATACTTAGTAATACAATAATGAAGCTATTAATGAAGGTTTAACGAGACCGCAGTCCGGGACCAATTAAGTCTCGTTTCTGATCTCTTGCATAATTAAATCAGTTCGATGTACAACTGGATTTACTTGCAACCGACACCCGTCGATGCCATATTTTTTTACAAATCAAGGGAAGAGTGTTGTTTTTATTTAAGGCTGGCTAGTCATATTGGTCGTAACATTACTGGTATTCATTTTAACCCCTTGTGCTAAGCTTAATAGCTAAGTTACGAATGGGTTCACGTCGGTAGCGCAATGGGTGGGATTCAAACCCGCAACCTCATCATTGCAAGTCCGACGTTTAGCCATTAGGTTACCGCCGCTTAATTGGACTGTGCTTAATGTTTCTCTTTTTGTGGATCTGTAACTTCATCAAAACGCTTGTAAATATTAAGATTTTTAGTGAGCATAACAGATGCCAGGCATACCTAAATCTGGCATTTAATATTTGTATAGATTTTACAATAGTCTAATAATGTGGATAAATATATAATAAAATATTACGTGTTCCTTCCTTGTGACTAAAAAAAACATAATTATTATGAAGAATTTGCGGATCGACTCAGTATAAAGGTTAGTCAACCTACAAAGATAACAAGTACTTAATTAAATATCGTTATGATTTTAAAAAGTTCCTTTTTGTGGGATACAAGAATTAAGATTTTACAAAAACCGGGAATCGTGTAGTATGTGAGTGATTCCGCGGCTCTAGCAAAGGCAAGGACGGAACCGCGGTGTTTTTAGTCCGTACAAGGCTGATAATATGACCCCATGTTGTTCCATCGGCGTAGGTTAAAGTTTCTTTAAACCCGATAAAAAATGAAGGGTCTTGACTGACAGATAGACGGAGGGACAGATCTAGCTGTTCACAAATGTATATTTTTAAGATATGTATCATGTAGGTACCTACTTAAGCTCCACAATAAATATTGAATTGAATTGGTTTCGATAAACCATGCTTGTAACCTTTTTGTATGCCTTATGGTATGAAGAATCACTTGAAACATGCATATTTAATAAATAAATAAAACTTCATTATCAGACCATGGTCCATACAAATTGTGAATGTTATTAATACAACTAAATAACAATAAAATAAAAAAAATATATAAAAAAGAGAAACTATATAAAATTATCACCAATTTAAAAGTGTTTTCTGCAAAATAAATAATAATAATTTGATTTCTTTGACAGATAAACAGATGGACAACAAAATGATATTATAAGGGTTCTATTTCATACCTCTTGAGGTATGAAATCCAAAAACTAAATCTAAAAGATAAAAATATACATTCAGTTTCAAATAATGTTACTATCAATGCTGTACAATAATTTGAACCAGTCAACAATTTACTAACATTACAATTGTGGTTACATAAAAGATTCATTGTGTTCTACACCGGTACTCTGCGGTGTATACCAAAAGCGATGCATGAATTACACCAGTCGTGTGTATCCGACTTTGATATATTTTGATGTTAATTTTATAGAGCACAAATTGTTTTGTTTGTAAATTAAAATTGTGATGTCCATTGTTGAATAATGTTAGAGTATTTTTAGTTTTTTTTAGGTTATATAGATGAATATATATTAGATAGCAGATAGATTAGATAGTAGATGAATAATTATATATTAGATAAATATTAGGATGCTTATCCACTAAGTCCAAGAGGTTAACGTGCTGTTATGAGTATCTCTTTCGACTTACTTTACTTTTAATTAAAAAATGTGTTAATTAGCCTAAAAAGTAGGTATATTCTTTTGTTCCAAGTTGTTTGGCCAAATTGTTTTGTTTGTAAATTAAAATTGTGTTGTCCATTTATGAATAATGTTAGAGTATTTTTGGTTTAGATTTAGGAATGTAATGATTTATTTCTGCAAGTACTCCACGGCTACTGTATCTTGGCGGGCATAAAAAGCGACACAAGATACTGTCGTCTCCTGCTCACACACCGTTTATATGTACTTGCATCTCACGCAAACTGTCTTGTATCTATTTTCAGGCTCGCCATGATTCGTCGGCCGTATTGTACGATACTATAGTATATATAATTAGCTGTTCCCGTGACTCCGCCCGCGGTATCTAATTTTCTTTACTATAAACCTCACGGAGCCCGAGATCTTTCCAACGAATGCAAAACCGTGGAAATCGGTTCGTGCGTTCTGGAGTTATAGCGTCAGGAAGGAAAACCCGACTTATTTTTATATAGTAGATTACTTTTCCATGTCATACATACGTATTATATTATGCTTTTAGCTTGTTCGGGTCTACATTTTCTAACGGGCTACCCTGAGAAGAAATAGCGTAACAAACTCAGGGGTCCCTGAAAAGTCAATTTAAAAGTGGCAGGTTCAATCAAGTAGAGGCTTCAATACACACATAATCAAAGTTTTTATGTATTGCCTAATTATTTAAAGACATATTGACAACCGGCGAAGGAAAACATTATGACTAATGCGAAATCGTAGTCATCAATGCTCGTTCCTTCTCTATATGAGAAGAGGCCTGTGCACTGCAGTGGGATATTTAAAGGCTGGTATTATTATTATAAATCTTATTTCAATCTAAGTAATTTCTTCCCACATCTTCTCAGTCATTTATATTACTTTTCTTAAAAGCCTTCTTGAATTGAACTTTTTGATTTCATCTTTACGGTATCTTAAGTATTTTAAATACCTGAAAGTATTTTAAATAACAGTGTATAAGGAGATCAAACAGCGCAATAGACTTTAAGTATATACGTAAAAAAATAGGGACGAAAGTTGTACTGAGTAAATGCGCATGTATTTGTGTATGTGTTAGGGTATGTTTTATAGTGCCGTATACAACAATTACCTTTATGTGCCATTTTCAGCAATTATAGTATTATACTCTAATTAATTTATCTCTTATTACAAATCAAAATGAGAAAATATCAAAATCATATTTACAAATTACTCGCCATATTTTTTCAGACAAATTAACGAATTAAATTTTAATATCAAGTACCTCCTTCAAACAATCCCGAGGCTTTAACAAGCGGCAAAGAAACAGCTGTTAATTTTAATAATTCTGGGTTATCCTCGCCAAGACACTGTTTCTTTGGATAATCCTGGTGGTACTCCCTTTGTAATTAACGATAAACAAGGTATTGTTATTAATAGTTTACGATGTTCTTATTAAGATTAGGCAAGTTGAGTTAATGGAAGAAGTTCTTAGTGGATCTACTTATATAATATTGAATTATAATAATATCTTGGTACAACTCACACACGGACGCTTGATCCTAAATTTAACTAGGTAGAGCCTGCACTATGGCAACCAGACAATATATATAAATATACTTATATATTTCTAAATACATATTTTTATATTATAGATAAATTACACTTAGACATTGAAAAAATTATCGTGCCCATGATACAAAGTTTTGTCCTGGGTGGGAATCGAACCCACGACCTCCAGTTTAGCAGTCAGGGTCACTAACTGTCAGAATGATATGATACATACATAGAATACATTATTTAATTATATGAAGAATACTTACCGTTTCGTTCTGGATACTACTGCTAGGCACAAACCTCTGCTCTTATACATATAGATGGAACAACATCCATTTTTTGTCAACTAATTTAAATAAATTTAAAAGGCGAAATGATTTTTTAACTTAGATAAAAGAAAAATACAATATTTTTTATTTTTAATTAATAAATATTTAAAGAACAACAATATTTATTTAGATATAAATAAATAATTACAATTATTGAATGAAAAACAGATTTGAATTATTTACATTTTAAATGAAAAACCTATCAACAGTTATTCGCAAAATGAGTACTAATGTAGCAAACATATTTTATTACACGTGTCTAGAATAGGCTAAAACTAAATTGAATATTATAATTCAAGAACATTTTTTGCCTAAAACCATTTTCAATCCAGATATTGTGGTTCTGTATCTCATATTCAGAGGTTTATATAATCTAACTACTTGCGATAATATGAGCCAAGCGGCAGACTGTGTACGTTAATCAACAGTTTTATTAATCCCTAAGCAAATGTTATAAAGACGGTGTGGGCGTAATATATTAGTTCAGGCGGTACATGTAAAGATTTAATAGTAAAATATTTGATATGTTATGTATGATTATCATAGTTGTAGGTTGTATACAGTGTTACCTACTTTTCAACGTCTGGTGAAATTTTATTATGCTGATAAAATTAGTTTAAGTGTAAAGTCTAAGTTTAATTACATTACACCAAAAAACAAGCGAGTAATTGCGATATTCGAATTGAAAAAAAAATCGTGTGGTCATAGATAACAATAAAACTACTTTTCCCAGAAAATTGGCCAAAAACACCCCTAAGTCAATGTTATAAGAGATACGTGAAAACTGGTAAAAATTGCCCAAAAATAAATCTTTTATTTCCTCCCGAATTTCTTCCCGAAATTTTACCACATCATGTTAAAAATTAACCCTGTATACGGTATATGATAATGATCTAAAGGGGTTACCTGACGGGTACTGATTACAAGTAAAGAAGGTAAAAAGTGACCTCTGTTATAATTAGAAATCCAACCATTAACAATTAGGAGACCATTGTTGACCGGTGGAACAGTATAAAAGTATGAAATTTGCTTTCCTTTAATAATAGAAGATTGATCATCATAACAGTTAGCTATCTCTAGAGAACTATATATAACTTAAAAATATTAACATCTATTATATATAATTCCAGTGTCACGATGTTTGTCCGGGATGAACTCCGAAACTACTGAACCGATTTTAATAAAATTTGCACACCGTGTGCAGTTTGATCCAACTTGAAAATATAGGATAGCTTACATCACAAATATAAAAAAAAAATTGAGACCGCGGGCGGAGCAGCGGGAAACAGCTATAAGCAAAATATATTGCTGTGCAAATATATTTTTGCACTTAGAAGTACTATACTATATGTATAAATATATACTTTAGTAATCCATCCATTTAAATTAAAGGCAAAAGTGATTGACTATTATTCTTTGTCATATCTACATCTCTAAAAGAAAATAATATGAACATATTTAAAACCTTTCTCAATAGAAACAAGAAATCAATCACAACCAGATAAAAAGCAGTAAATCAAGATTTTTATAAAAATATCTCGAGTTCAAAACGTTCAAGAACCAATTTGCGTCGGTAGCATAATACTGTGCCGCAAGCCACATTTTTCCACCCTTATTGAACGTGGAATTAATTAAAATTTCATTATTCAAGAAAAGATTATAACTTCCTTTTAGTCATTTGCATATTTGACTGAAATATTTAAAGAAATCCTCTTTAAGAGGAGTCTTATTAAATTTGGTATAAGCGTTCAAGTTGCCGATTCTCGTCCGAAAACTTGTATTTTTCTGTATTTCTTTTCGCCGGTTTCGTACTGAATTCAACTCAACTTCTTTTCGGGTACAAATGAATTTTAAGTAGCCTAAGTAACTGCTTCATTTCATGAATTATTTTTATATCCATCAGCTCGATTTTTGTTGGAAACTTTGGACATATTTTTCTCTGGGTCTTATTTAGTTACATTTTGTTGCCATCGACGAACAATTTAAATTGCTTTTGTTTTGTTTTGATTCAACTATTTTATGTTATTGCATAAATTGTTGTTTTATTCCATAACACGACGGTTGAGATTTTCGAGGACTATATACAAGACCCAAATGACCTTGAGGGTGGAAAGGTTGGATCCGCGCCATAACACGAATTTCAAATTGTTTATGGGGCTAGCTCCATGGTTCTACGCAGACATCTTTCTCAAAGAAGAATTTTGGCCGAAAGATTTTGTATATCTGTTTCCAAGGAATACGCGATACCTTGCAGCGCAAGACGACGCCGAAACCTCGCGTGACATAGTTGTTAGGTTCAGATTTAAATATATTAATTTATTAGTATTTATTTTTTATGGTCTAGTTGCTTAAAATAAAGAAATATAAATTATTATAAATAACATCGTGTCTTTATTACTTGAAAAAAATACTTTAATATGTTATTTTCTACTGCACTTTGCCATTAATTTCAAATTTGCTTAGATCTTGTAATTGCTTGTTCTTCATATTTTTCAAAATGTATCAATTGACTAATTTCGAGTTATTTTGTAATTTATAACTTTTCTTGTGTTAACAATAACAATCGTTGATAATATAATCATACATAACAAGCGTGTTTTCAAATATTTTTTGAAGTCCACTTAAAACACGCTTAGCTGAAGATTAGGATCAAACATTGTTTCCTGAATGCGTGATTATTGAACCAAAAGAAGAACTCAATCCAACCCCCATAATTTTATTATTGTAAGAAAAAAAACCATTGATAATATTGTCGTCAGTTGGTAATGAAAAGGTTAATAATAACTTCTTTCGTTTAGTAGCACAACTAATAAATAAGCAAATTTTAAGCCTAAGTTTGACTGGTGATAAAGGTTAAGCCGCGCTCGCCGTCGTTGGTTCGAGGATGGGTGACCAATTGTACATATACCGAGACTCCTATGTGCCTGAAACCCTAACATGGTTTGAGAAAAAGGCTCGGCAGCAGATTATTTTTCATCATTTTTTACTTTATCTTCTAAGTCCTAAGCCATAAAATGGCAATTTATTTTATGGCTTATCTAAGGGGCTCGTGGCTAGGTATAAGCCGTACGGTTTGACCGATAATAAAGGTCAAGCCGCGCTCGCCGCGGTTGGTCTGTGGATGGGTGACCATTTGTAAACATACCGAGACCCCTCCGTGCCTAGGAAAGCTCGTTAAGCCGTTGGTCCGGACTGTCATACGATGATCTTTGACAGTCGCTAAGTCATTACGATTCTGACCCGTCTTACTCTAGGATACTGTATTACCCGGTAAAATGGGTTGTGGAGGTCAGATAGGCAGACGCTCCATGTAAAATATATTATTCAGCTAAATTCGGTAAGACGGGAAGCCGACCCCAACATAGCTTGGGAAAAGGCTAGGCAGAAGAAGAAGATTGAATGGCTTATCTCCATAAGTATATCAAAGCAATACCTATCTTCAACAATGATTTGTCGATTCGTCATGAAACGCATATCAATCACCATTACTCGTAATCTTCGCTACTTTTATCGAGTACAAAACATATCCTAATATTCCGATAATTTATTCTTTCGAAACTTCTCGAAGGTTATCAATCATAGACTTGAGGTACATGATTGAAGGGAAATCGTCGACAGATAGGCGGCCATGCTTTATCGAGTTTATAAAAGACTTGTCAACGACGAGAAGCGAAGACAATGATTAATGCATGATTTGTAAAGGACAAGGAAAGTGAAAATGTCGCTTATGTTGTTTAAGTTTAGATAGAAAATTGTGACACTGTCATAACGAATGGAATTCGATTTTAGCGAAACGTAGAATGAGGTAGAGATCTGCAATCAGTTCAGTTGAAGAATAAGGCAGGAAATGGTAAAATGGATTAAAAAAAAACTTTTTTAGCCCGAACATGATACCGTCACCTTGATCGTAAGCGACAATGACGTCCAGAAAGAAGACGCATCGGCTGTTCATCTTCTTGTTGTTTTCGTGAGCGTTAAATTCTAGCTTTTGACAAAAACGTTGTCACCCGGATGTCAAGGTCGTTGCTTCCAGCATTTCCTGGAGAGTGAATTTTAAACAGTTAATAAGAAACAATTTTTAATCTTATTATTTCAAGCTCGAAAAATTGCGCCTCGTTGGTTGGTCGACTTCCGTTTCAGCCTGACCAGGTGTCAGTTTTTTACATAGATCATTAACTGACCTTTAAAACTCAACAAACTTACTTGATTTTACTGGTGTACCTAATATACTCCAAATAGAAAATATTCGAACATGGCATCAATAAAAAAAGGTAACCTACCTTACCTATTAACAAAATCCTATTAGGCATATAACAAAAATCAGCACAATATTGAATCACAGTTCCTAAACCGCTTGAAACAATTAATGGAAGCCTTTGAAGTTTCGCTTAGACCGATTACCGACCGATCGACGGTCGATGTTGGCCTCGACAACTGGCTTTTTAAATATAAGGTTTGCACTTTATATTAGCACCTAGAATATGAATAACTTGTAATAATAAAAAAAAACCGACTGTTCTGCTGAGGTACCATTCTTTTTAAAGATTTCGCGTTCTAAATTACATTAACCAAAACATAATTTTTCTTGTATTTGTAAGTCACTGACAAAACCGTTATGTTGATAACCCACTTTAATGGTTCTCTCATCTGCGTCACCGTTTCCCAAGTTATGTTGGGGTCGACTTCCAGTCTTACCAGATTTAGTTGAAAGCCGTACTTTGCATAGAGCGGCTGCCTATCTGAACTCCGCAATCCATTTTATTGGGTAAGACAGTATCACATAGTAAGACTGCTTGTCAGAATCATGATGACTTAACACTGTCAAAGATCACCGTATGACAGTCTGGACCAACGGCCTAAGTGCTTTTCGAGGCACGGAGGGGTCTCAGAACGTTACCAAATGGTCACCAATCCATAGTCCAAATGTGGCGACCGCGGCAAAACCTCTATTATCGGGTGAACCGTACGGTTTACACTTTGCCACGAGGTCTTCTTACACTGTACAATGAAAAAAAATCCCCTGATTTAGGTCACGTTTCATAGTGAATATTTTATCCAAATATTATAGGTAGGTTTCGGCTATCTCGTGACTCATCAACAAAACATCCACCTTCGTTTCACCGAAAAATCTTTGGAGGAAAATCAGAGGCATTAAAACATTGGTTGAACATTGAAGTACCAGAATAAGACGATAACCACAAACAAAGCTTCAGGAACTTTGACATAAAAATGATGAATGTTTGAGAGATAAAATAAAAAATATATTAAGGTCCATAAAACTCGCTCGCCGACTATGAATGTTTTATAAGGCGAGAAACCGCAAATCTATTTTTGAATGAAAATAACTTTTATTTAGTTTGTATAACTGTTGTAGCACCGGATTATGGACCGTTTTCGAAGGGAATCTATGAATAAAACTGTTTGATATTTCCTTATATTCGATAAAAATACGGAGGCTTTATTTGAGAAGGAAATACAATTTACTAACTTAAAAATATAGTTCAATGTGTTATAATAACGATAATAATAAAGAAGGGACATGCATTGATCACCACGCTGGCTCGCTGTGGATTGAAGATTTGATATTCCAATTTATGAATTCTAGGTCTCCTCATGTTGTTTTCCTGTATCAATTGTCAATGATATCTTAGAGTAATTAATAAAGTACATGTAACTTTGAAAAATCCACATTGGTACGGTCAACAGCTAAAGTAGATGATGAATTAAGTTTATAACTTTTAGAGACAAAATTGACCACGAATTTGAGGCAACAGCTGTACTAGTAGTAAATGTTTGATATAATTTACAATCATAATTATACTTTTAATTGCTTCGACGCCACACCCACACAGCTCTGACGCGAACTTCGTTCATTAGTATTCAATTTCTGATTTAATAATCTGCTTTTGCTGTTGACTGTACTTGCCCATAATATGTTCGAACCTGCAACTTGTGCACGAAAATCCTTTTCATTTGTAGGCTCTTGAACACATTCCAATGTTTTACATAACGTGTAAATTAAAAAAAAAACAATAATTATTATTATAACCGATTTGTTACCAAAATGAAACAACAATATTATTGATTATTTTTATCCGGAAAGTACCACTGAAGAAAACAACAGTAAACACTAAAAAATATTTGTTTTCTTTTGCCAATGTATTTCAAATATACACACATCAAAAGTGTCTAGGGATCAACATATATTTTTGCAATAACTTTTCTCCTGATTGATATTAATTAAAATTTTCTTTAAGGATTCATCGAATAAAGTGTTTTCGTTTGTCACAGTAACGATAAACCAAGTCACCTTTGCATTAATAAAGAAATTTGCCATTTTCCTAATAAAGGGATTTTTGACATTTGAACCACTAACACAAAAGTTCGAAAAAAAGACTGAAATAACAGTTTTCTTTAAAATTTTATTGGGTAACTTAAACAATTAATAATCCGTGTTTCTACCGCGAACACTAACAACACAAGAACATCGGTTTGGCATACTCAAAATGAGTTCATCCAAATCACGCTGTGGAATGGCCGCCCATGTTCGTTGCAACAACAAAAAAAGGTCTTGTTGCGACTGGATACCCTCCATATTCGGCAGAGCTCTTCTCTGTAGCATATCCCATGCATGCTCAATCGGGTTCAAGTCTGGCGACTGAGCAGGCCAGGGCAGGACATTGATGTTAGCTGCGGCGAGAGTCTGTCTTACAACTCTTGCGGTGTGCGGTCGTGCATTATCATGCATTAACTGAAATAAGGGACCGATTTGCACTTGTAGAGGAACGATGACGTCTGATACAATCGTCTCAGCATAAATTTGAGCGTTGAGGTTGCTTCTGATCCAAATCAACTCAGTTCTTCCGCCGATCCAAATACCCGCCCATACCATGATGGTTCCACCACTATAAGGATGGACTTCCTGGCAGGATTTTAATCGCTGTTGGCGTCCAGGGGTTCTCCAGTGTCGTATACGTCTTGTATCCGGTCTCATACCAAAACGAGACTCATCAGAAAAGCACACGAAACGCCATTGTTCTTCTGCCCAATGTCTGTGTTCAAGAGCCCATTGATATCGAATCCTACGATTGTGCATTGCTATAGGTGGTACCCGTAGCGAGCGGTTTCTGACTGTTTGGTCGCTAATTAAGTTCCCTGAAGAGTGATGAAGCCTCACGGCTAACATCATGGCGGTTATTGTTGGAGCTCTTCGAGTTAAGATTTGAATGTATCGGTCTTGTCTCCGTGTGGTGCAGCGATACCGTCCTCTATGGCGCTCAGCCACGGTACCAGTGCTTCGGTAACGTGTCCAAAGTCGACTGATAACACTCTGACTTGTATTCAGAGCTAAAGCCACAGTACGTTGCCGGGAACCAGCTTCTATCATTCCCACGGCTCTGAGCATTTCTTCCCTGCTTAAATGACGTCGCCGCTCCATAATAACGTTGGTTTTAATCATTAGTAGGGAAACAGTAGCACTAATAATGTCTTCAATGCGTTGTATGTTTTTATAGGGAAAATATTGACAGCTGATTTTCATCTTTTACTCGAATTTGATTCACAGTTCCTGATTCGAATTATGAAATGCACCAAAAAGGATCCATATAAATTTATAAAATCATAAATTTATTACAAAGCCACATCTCAATCTCAAGAAATCCGCATAAAAATGCTTGATCCCTAGACACTTTTGATGTGTGTATATAAAAAGCATCAATTTATTTAATTATTCTAATATGAATGCTGACTGTGCTCTACATTCGTCATAAATTTCTATTCAACAAACTAAAACCGACATCCCCGTATCACCATAAACAAAACGACTAAACACATATAAGTGACATGCGAAGCCAATTCGGTTTAACATCCTAAAGGAAACACGTTAGGGGCTGGCAGCATATTTCACATACACAATTACAACATTCAAAATTTATCGCGCAATAACGATATAATGACGGAAACGGCGTCGCGCAAGACGTATATATTAAAATTAACGTCCGGGCCACGATGAAGGGATGCCCTCGGATAAATTAACCTTTACGTATCGTAGAAATGTGTGTCTGTCGGCTTGTAATTTTATTTTGCGAATTATTCAAATGAATGTAGAATTTCGTTTGTTTTTGTAGGGTTGACGACCTTTGTTTTAAATAGCTTTTTGACTACATGTGACGGTTATGTACAAGTAGGTAGAGACAATTCGAACTCACAATATGAGTGATGTGTTGCGGGTTGTATCACAGCTTTTACAAATAAATTTTGTTATAAAAGATATGTACGTTTATGTAACCCTCTGGATATACTTCGTATAATATTGTATGTTAATGAAAATATTTGTGAAATTTATACAACATAGGTCATAATGTATAAGATCAGATAGGGAAATCACTTCAAAATGGTGGCTTTACAACACCACGCTTAAATTTAAGAAAGTCCTAAAATAAAATAATTATAATATTATATGATGTGCATGCATACATTGATTTCAATAAATAAATGCAAAATGTAAACAATTACGTATCAATTGCTCCCAAAACTATAGTCTGTTTTTTATTCCGAGAAAATAAATTTACATAGATTCCAATAGCTTTTACTTCAGTTTTGACATTAGCACTTATCAATTTAGTGTCTACAATTAAAAAACAGAGTATAATTAATTTTGTTCCACATAACTGTACAATGTGATACATGCCCACGGTGTAGATAATATTAATTTAACCCAATCATCTCCGGGTAAGCACATCCATGTTTTGTTCGTATAATTATGTTGTATTCATGTCGCGTTGCGAGGGATACGAAATTGAGATGGATGCGTGACGTAGGTGTGAAATTAACGTCCAAATTATTTTTTGGTAATTTATCAAAGTCCATGATTAGGACGTCTAATTGTGTATAATGAGGGTACGCGTAATTATCTGTTGGCGTCCCTTGATTTCTATTGTGTTGATTTGATCTTTGTTTAATTAAAACTCCTTGTTGATTACGTAACACGTAAAGGATTATGTTGACAAAATTAAGGATACGACAGCATTTCTCAATGGAGTCTGGATCCCTGGACAATGGACATATTATGTGAAGAAGGTTCACTGAATTTAGTGATAAAGCAAGTACGTGCACTCTGTTCTTCTCTTTATTTTCTTACTACCACTGTAGGTACAATTAAATGTGATAAAACTGAAAGAAGTAAAAGCAAATGCTCGGCTATTCGTACAGCTTTGTGTAAAGCAAATAACCAGATACCGGGTAAAAAAAAAAGCTTAAGTACCTACTAGCAATTTGATTCCCACATTACCTAGTATATATTATGTTAACCCCTCGAGCTAAGATAAATGCAGTTTTACGAATGGGTTCACGTCGATAGAGCAATGCGAACCAGCAACCACATGATCACAAGTTCGACTCCCCATCCATTAGGGTACCGCAGCTTTAAGTTTTATGTTGCTGAAAATTAGCGCTAAGGTCCTAAGTCCTAAGGTCCATAGCACATTCTGAGCGTCGACCGTTTTGCACAAATGCGACGCGTGTACATAATGAAAAAAAAACTTTTAAAAAGAGGATTATTTATAAGTTTTTTTTTCATATGTACTTACCAAGAGCTCTGATTTAAATAACTGCGATACGGGCAGGAAGATGACGCCAGAGAGTAGATCGTCAGTCTATTGTTATATAAGACAGTTTTAATCAAATTATACCAAACAAATCAAGTACAGTTGCGATACATAACTATTATAATCACCTGTCTAACACAATATTACATTATTGACAGCTTGATACTACATTGTATGCCGCCAAAGCAATTTGTAGCTGCTTAGACTGTTTGCTTGAGAACTTAGTACATTGTGGTCATGTCAGTAATGGTGAATTAAAATGAACCTTAACGCTTTGGCATAAAGGCGTTGGTAAACTATTTATACTAACTAAAGATATAAAAATATGTGGTTATTAGAATAGTAGTGGGATGCCTGTCTGCTCACCAGATTTAAAGTAAAAAATTGTTATCTACCTTTAAAAAAAAAAATGATGTGGTCTCTGTACTTAGTTGAGAAACAACAATAATAAGAATTTCGCCTCATTAATTTCGTCTCCCTTTTTCAATAAAATGGATGAATAAAAGAGGTAATTCTAGGAAACTATCAATTCAATTCGATGAATGGAGCCACTCTAAATAAAACTATTGACAATAATAATACCAGCCTATTTAATAAATGTTTACAGCTAGGCACAATATAGGGGAGTAATGATCATTGATCACCACGCTTACTCATTGTGAAAATAATACTAAACAAGCAAAATAACTGCTAAGATCTTAATGTACTCAGTTCACTCATTTGGGACTACACTGTGAAAAACTGGAACACAGCTAAATCCAGCAAGACTGGAAACCGACCCCAACACAGCTTGGGAAAAGGCTAGGCAGATGACAAGCCCCCCTGAGCCAAGAGACATTTCTACAGACAGACTATTTTACCTAAATAAAAAAAATGAAATAATTTCACAAAAATGTTCAAAATATTTTATTTATGTAAAATATTCACTAATTATTATTATATAAATATTGGAAAAAGGATTATTGTGTAGTATAATATTGTATTCCCAAGGGTTGGATAAAGTCAAATAATTTTTTTTCGTTAATAAAAACAGTTTTTGACAGATTTGTGTTTACAAATAATTACGTCAAAAAATCAATATTCATATTTATCCGAAGTTTAAGCCATTTAGAGGGAACAAAAGTTTGATAAAATCCACAATTAATAAGCTATTTATTTTTTCCTAAATTAACACAATTGATAGGTTACTACCACTACTTACTAACTACGTATCTCGTAAAACATATAGCGTAAAGTTCTAAGTTAACAACAAGTTTATTAAAAAACATCAAGAAACGTTTGCATCCAACAACATAATAAACGCTAAACAATTCTGTCACCAATAAAATAATTCTTCCTTACAAGCCCATTTACGACGAAGCACGAATATTACCGAAGTACGCTGTTCGAAAACACGGTAACAACCATGATTGGCTATAAGACACCGTTGTTTCTGAATAAAACGGGAAAATGGCAGATGCAGTGTTATGATTATGTACCTATATGGTAAAGGTGAGAATGGGGATGTAAACAGAATATGTGTTTTATTAGAAAAAGAAACGTTTTTATGTTATTCACTTGTTCGTTTTTAAATATATTTTTTTTTTTTACAGGTCATCTTGGAGCACCAGAAAGGATGAATAATGTATACCTCATTGATAAGAAAGGTAAAGCCTTATTTTTATTCTAATGCAGTATTCTAATAGTGAAAAACACCTGTGCCTGCAATGATAAACTTATTATGAATTCGTTATAGTGAGTAAATTTCATAAAAACTTAAAAGATTATATTGATAAGAATTCCTAAATTGTTTTCTGAGGTTTACGCGAATATTAGACATTGAAATAAAACTACTTTAAACGGATTCTATCTACTAAACATCAACTAAAACTAAACTCAACTAAAACTAAAATCAAAATAAACCGCGATAGAATCCGTTTAAAGTAGTTTTATTTCAAAGAATTCCTAATCTAATAAAAATACACTTTTATTTGTTTTCATTTCTACACACGTCACGAATACTAAATAACAACATTGCAATATTTTAAATAAAATTAAATATCAATAGGATCGCTTATGTAGCTATAGTGAAAGATAAACTCGGCCAGCAACTATTTGTATTATCTTCCCTAAATTGTGTGTATACCTACATTAACTATGTATACACACGGAAGGAAAATAACCCCAGACCCGGTTCGGTAAGCATTTTTTGATGCGTTTCCGACCCTACGTATCATTTTAAACAGCTCAATAAGAAACTGAAGCACCTGATATTTTTTATATGCTGCGTAAATAATACCATCAATCTTGACGGTCATGAGAACATTTGCTATCTCTCTCTTTTGCGTACAGTTTGCGAGGGCTATTTGTTTGCTGTCCTTTTTTTGCTTGCAGTTAAGTCACTTGGTACTTACGTTGAGGTTTTTATGATTTGCGAGGTGTTTGTATGTTTACAAACAACAAGGGAAAACAAGTTTAGAGGTTTTTCTTTTTTATATTATTTTTCATCTTTCTTATCTGAATCCGTAGATAACCTTCCCTGCTAAATGAAAACATATCACAATGCATTGTTCACTCGGTTCCAATGACGGTATTATTTAATATTTTTTTTTTTTCATTTATCTGAATGTCCAAATCTGGAGAATGGTTGGCTTAATTAGTATTATTTATTAAATTCCTTTAATACCTCTTGTTTTTACACGTAAAAAACTTAATATCCGAATGAGTAATCGAAATTCCTGAAATCGAAATACAAATAAACATGAATACAGATGATGCGGAATAAATGTGAATAAACATTTGCACTGCCTCAATTATATAACTACAAACTTCGTACCAAGCCATGTATGAAGTTATAAATTTAACTTCAGTAGTGCAACGCAGTTCACAATCCAAGTAACTGTTAATCTCGGTTTAAGCCTCACTAACTACTGTTGTTAACTATGTGACTTCAATACAATGTTGCTAAGTTCAACGTCTGTAAAACAAAGAGTGGTTCTAGTTCAGATTTATGTTTATGGTACGACTGACCACGTATAAGGTATAAAGGGTACTTACTGAGATGTGTGGTTAAGTAAAGAGCCTCATGTGTATGAAAGGGTTTCTGAATGACGTACTGTTCTTGAGTACGTAATAAACAGTCAATTGTTTTATCATATTCAAAAAATATCAATTGACAAATGACAATCGAGATCCTTGACAGCAAATGACTGTCACCATCCTTTGAAAAAAGAATGCAATTTTATTTTAATCAAATGACATAGTAGGTATTTGATTAAAATAAAATTGCATCTGATTTTCAATTCCTGGATTCATTTTTTTCAATCTTTATTTTTTATAATTTTTATTCACATTTATATTTACATCGGGTATATATATAATTTTTTTTTTATTTGTCTTTGGCTTTATTTCTTTTCGCTTTTATTATGTCTGTGGCCGCCCGTGGCATCACTGTCATCCCTTTAGGCTATGGCCCTATGGCGCTCCGACATTCCATGTCGTAGCATTGTGCTGAGATAGGAGCCTTTTTGGTCTCGTACAGGTTCCATACGTGTTTTTTTATTTACCTGTGTGAAGTTCCAAATAAAATATTGTTTTTCTTTCAATTTTCTAAAGTGGCTATCAGTGAAAAGTAAAAATCATATTTGCAAGTTTCTGATAAAGGTTCTCAATACGAACATTAAATTATTGAACATCGATATGCAAAAACCTCGAAGAACTTTAAAAAAACGTTATCTGTATGAAATAAAACAACAGCAGAAGAGTGGCTCCATAAAACATTCACATTAGCTGTACTTTTTACATGTAACTGCCGTTTAACGTGACTAGCTACATCAGTGCCTGTACTATGAGTACTTTGAGCAGAACTTTTGACTCTGTGGAAGCGAGACGCCAATTCACTGCGCGTAACTGTGTCTCGCTTTCGCATGAGTATCCGTATTTTAATACTTCGTAGTACAAGTGTAGGGAATCTAGCTGTTTATTTCCTAACATTAGACTAGCACTGTAGTGAACAATTTTATAACAGTCTTAAACAGCTACTTGGAGACTAATAAGAATGTTAACGGTGATGTGATACTAACAAAAATGTAGTGTTGGAAATAACGACGCAAACGTTTTATTTAATCTAATGTAATGTTTATTGTACTATTGGTATCTCCGATTTTTTTTTTAAAACAACTAAACTAATTACAACAGTTGCGGCAAAGTGTAAAACCGCGTTATACCAAGACCCGTATTTTTTTTTTTAATACACGATCCTCTGGTCCCAATTAGGCAGAGCCTGTACTATGGTAACCAGACCACTGATAGTCATACTTATATATTTATACATACATACATATTATAGATAAATTACACCTAGACACAGAACAAATGATCTTGCTCATCACGCAAAGATTTGTCCTGAGTGGGACCCGAAACCATGACCTCCGGCTTAGCAGTCAGGGTCACTAACCGCTAGACCAACAGGCCCGTCAAATCAATGCTCGTTCCTACTCTATAAGAGAAGAGGCCTGTGCCTAGCATTTGGACATTAATAGGCTGATATTTTAAATTTTCAATGTATTCAGAGTACACGCTTAAATAATCGAATCCAGTTTGTTACATGTTTACAAATCCCAAAATATAGGCGATAGGTTTTTGTTTGGAAATGAACAGTTAGTAACTGTTCAACATTAATGTTCAACTGTCAGACTGCTTAGTGGCGATACGAATTCAGGTGGTTTGTTCCACTTTGGTCCTTACACTCTATTTCCAAAAGTAAGTAAATAATGTAATTATAACGCTGAAAAACTTGTTCAAAATAAATACAGGCACCTACACTACCTAACTACAAAATTAAAAAGTAAATAATAATACTGAGAATTGGAGAAAAATAAATTCTTTGAACCACTCTCATTAAAGCAGACCATCGGAAAATAAAATTACCGTTAATTGTTACATTTAAACAGTGAAGTCATGCACAAGTTATTATTTGAATTAGAATCAAAAAGATTTACAGTTTTATAATACTTAGTGAAAAGAAAAAGTAGACAAAAATGTAAAAATATTAGCCGTGATTTTCTTTTTTTAAATGGGTATCCCAAATAGTACCTAAGTATTATTTTCGTGAATTTACGCTTCCGGACTGAAAATGTGTTTAAATCCATTGTAAATTCGTTCCTTGAAAACTTTTTTGGAACGCACGAAAACAATAGCGCATTAAACTTTTTCATGTACGAAATTATTTTAAATACTTATTAAAATTAGTATAAGTACTAAGTGGAACGAATCGTTCAAACAGGAACTAACTATAAGCTTCTACCACAACCAGATTATTCTATCCCAAGGTTTATCTATAGTTGTGATGAGAAAATCGTGTTCTGGTTTACAGATTAGGAACAACTGAGTTATCAGTAGCATTGGAACAATGCCATTGCTAGGTTTATTGAATATTCTAATGATATACATCTGTAGTGATCGGAAGTACGTAGCTTTGAAATTAGATTCCATTACATTATTCAAACGTACATTGCAGGAGAGTAATTTAAATTACGTCTACTAATATTATGGAGGAGTATCGTTGTTGGTTAGTAAAATTTATACTTAATCGAAACACTATTTCATTTAAAAAATGTGTAACATAAATTAATTATTTCAATAAAACTTTTTTTGTGAATAAATGTTTTAAACGGATTCTATCGCGGTTTATTTTAATTTTAGTTCCCAACGTTTCAACGCCTTTGTAGGTGACGGGCGCGAAAGGCGCCGAAACATCGAGAACTAAAATAAAAAATTAACCGCGATAAAATCCGTTTAAAAGAAGTTTTATTTCAATGTCTAAAATTCGCGTAACCATCAGAAACTAATGAGAATAAATGTTGTATTCAAAACAAGACACTTAGGGTAATAATTGTAGATTTTTAAAGATGAGCTACACATAGACACCAATTTACTAAAGCTATCATTTTGTTACGCATAAAATGATAGATAGAAAGAATCTTTAAAAAAAATACAGAGCTAATATTATAATGTTATAATGTAAAGAAAAATGACCAGGTTAACATTACGTTTGGCAACTCTGCCAAAATGGTAATTACTCAGAGACTGTAACACCAACAGAATTAGATGGAAATTGATACAAAGGTAGAATATTTAACCAAGCACATGCTCTAACTTTCATGAAAATGAATGAATAGAAATATACGAAAATGTTGAAAACCACACAATGACATTAGTCCATGAGACGATGTACCTAACTTATAAATATACTAGTTGTAGCCCGCGACTCCGCTTGCGTGGGTATCAGTTATCGCGGTAAAAAGCCTATGTTTTTTCTTTAGTTTAGGCGTGAGTCAGACTCACAGACAGTCACAAACAGACAGAGGTACTTTCGTAGAATTTTTAAGTGTTATTTTAAAAGTTTTGCGCTTCTTTTGTTTGAATTGGTGAAATCCAATTTCAAATAGAAATTTTTGTGTCATAAAAATATGACCTACCCATGGTGGTAATATTATGTCTACTACTAGGTACTCTACTCCCAATCCAACTAATATTATAAATGTGAAATTGTCGGTGTTTGGATGTTTGTTACTCAATCACGCAAAAACGACTGAACGGATTTGGATGAAATTTGGCATGCATGTAGTCTTTGAGATAGGAAAGAACATAGGTTACCTTTTATCCCGATTTCTTAAGTAATTTTCGAGGGAAGATTAAAAATTATTAACGAGCGAAGCTTTAGACCCAATTCTGAAGTCCACGCAGATGAACTCGCGGGCAGAAGCTAGTCGTGATATGAAATAATGACGATATTTTTTTTGTGTAAGAGGCTAACAAATTGACTAAAACCTCTTTATTTATTCCACCTTTATTGAATAGAATAAAATAGTTTCAACTAAAATTTCATTTTAATACCATTGGTACAGTAAACACGAGCCGTGCTAAAAACTTGTTTATTTTTCTTTGTTTATATAAGTTTTATTGTGTTATTTTGTGTCGCTTTGTGCGTTGTCCTTTTTTGTCCATTCACGCTTGATGCGGGTGGATCTACGCACCGGTAGCTCACAATATAGATTGAATTGGCTGCTTTTCGGCATATAAAATGTTTATGTTATCAGTTTATCAATAGTATTACCACCACATTGATAATTTTAAAAAGAAACAGAGTTGGTTTAATTGAATTGGAGATATTACCAGTAGTTAATATATCATCGCGATTCTCTAATCGTTTGAATGAACTGTCTAAGCCTTACAGTTCATTCATAACTGGTCAAATGAGCGCTCTTACAATCTCAGGGCTGGTTTGACCTAAGTCAGAAAACTTTTGTCTGCTGAATTAAAAAGGCATCTGAAGTTTTTGTTTTCAAAACTTCAATATTCATGCGAAGTACCATAGACCGGAAAATAAAAGTTCGGAAAAAACCACCCTAATTGGTTGCAACAAGGAAGATGTTCATGTAGCAATATTCAGAAAACCAAGTTGTTATATTTACCGACAGATTTAAAAGCTGAAATCTTCGTTTATTCAGATATTCGCTCACAAACTCCCAAATCAGAGTGTTTGTGCACGCGAGATTTATTACCGTAAACGCACCTGATACACAAGAAATTCAGCAGAGAGAAAACCTTTTAATTAAAACAATGGTAGTTAAAAAAAAAAACTACTACAACCATATTTTTAAGTCTTATCCTATATCAAATGCAGTAGTAAAATAGTTAAACTTTTTGAGATGTTCAATAAATAATCATAAAACATATAAATACTACAATTTCAATCATTTCAAAATCAGTTTTAGTAATTCTGTTTATTATTATATTATTATATAATTTTACAATTCAAGGAACAAAACTAGTTTATAAAGGGCCTTAAAAAATAGGCTAGCAAATGAAAAAAATATTCGATGCGTTACGATAGTCCGAGTGTCAATGAAACGCATTATTTATTATGCAACCTTATTTTATTTTTAGTAAAGTCTTTACCTAACAAACTATAGACATGTCAATTTACAAAAAAGTTAGGATTAAAAAAAAGAGTTTCGCTATCCTTTCGAATCGAATACAAGTACCTATTATGAAAACAGGTACATTTTTATTCAGATGGTAAATATATAAAAAGAAAAAAAAAAATATTACGTAATTAAAATAACGGAAAGAACTAACAAAATAAAGGAGCGCGACTCAGTTTAACAAGACAATAAGTTGAACTTATCTGCAGTGGGTAGTTTTTTAGTCGTTGACAAAGTTCGTCTCAGTAAACTTAGTTACCTTTGTTTCACTAATTAACGCTCTCGTATAAATCTGCGAACAACGCAAATAAAACAATTAGTTTAAACTGTTTAAGTTAGTGGAATAATTTGTAGCTGTAAAGGTTCCCATTTAAATTGAGCTGTATTATAAGGTACAAGGCTGATGGGTTTATGCTAACGTGGAAGTGGGCCGGTCATGTCTGCAGACGGATGGTTGATGGATCAGACATGCTCTACAGTGGAGACCGGTAAGCAAACGTAGCGTAGGACGTCCTGCAGCTCGATGGACCGACGCGACGATTTGAAGAAGGTGGCTGGCAGCAAATATATGAGGACTGCCCAAGGCAGAGATGATTGGGGCTCCGTGGAGGAGGCCTACATTAAGCAGTGGACGGTAAGCTGATATGATGTGAACAGAATTTTAAACGGCAGGACTTAAATTTAAAAAACAAAACTGTATTCTTATGACTGTACTCGTGAGCATTAATTATTAGCTATGGCTGAATAACAATATGCTCACCCTCAACTCAGCTTGTAGCGGTTCACTGATGAATATGATCCTCTCCTAAGTTGCGCCACAATACCAAATCATAATTATATTTCAGTGAAGCTAACATTTTACGGTGAAAATAATAAAATGTATGACATCAAATAATATTAAAATTAAAGTTAAATAAATAAATAATATCTTGCGACAGCTCACACAAGGCCATCTGATCCCAAACTAGGTAGAGCCTGTACTATGGCAACCAGACAACTGATAAACATACTTATATAATTCAAACATACGTATTATAGATAAATAACACCCAGAAACAAAACAAATGATCGTGCTCATCACACAAAGATTATTTTGTCCTGTGTGGGAATTGAACTCACGACCTCCGGCTTAGCAGTCAGGATCACTAATCACTAGACCAACTGTACAGGCCTGTCGAGTTGCCTTGTAGGTCTAGCTTAGTTATAGATTCCGTTAAAGTAGTTACTATAAGCAATGAAGGCCTATTTCAATATTGAAATGTATCTAAAAAAATTACAAAAATGATATGCATCTATTTACTTTTCTGTGTAATATAAATTCATAATAATAATATGCATAATTCCATTGAGTTACAGAAACTCGCGTCACTCGTCGAAGTCGACAAAAAATAAATGAAACTTACTCCTTACAACTCATTCGCTTTGTCCAGTATGACCCAGATCTAAGTTTGCTAATTAGTACAGCTAGCCAACATGTATGGAACTTCAGCTTTCCAAATGGTAACAAGTTCCCCCTTTTTACTTATGCAAAGTTAAAATTACATAGTTTTCTTTTTAATCACGCCATGTTGAAAAGAGGCATGAAATTATGAGGTTGTATTTGCTTAACGGTGAATGAAGCTTGCTTGCGTCGTTTGTGTTTTATTTTTATCTTCTTTTTAATTATTTTTGTGAATAGTAAGATTTTTGGTTGTATTTTAATTCAAGGTAAATAACCTGCTTAATAATGCTTTTTGAGCAGCCCAAACTTGATAGATAATGTTATTTTATTTCCTTTTTTATAAAAGATCACTAGCAGTGGGTCGCACATTACTAATAATCCCGTTAACCCCTCGTGCTAAACTAAGATGCTTGTGTAACGAGTGGGTTCACGTCGGTAGTGTAATGGGTGGGATTCGAACGCGCAACCATAGCCATTAGGCTACCGCCGCTTAATAAATATATAAATATTGAAAGTCTATCAGTTTGTCTTATTTTCGATTAAGCAATCACAGACTTGAAGGAGAGAACTAAAAATAATCAAACTTTAGAAGTCCCAAATAAAGCCTTATAATTATGTCTTTTAATACAAAATGAAAAAAAAGGTTATCAGCGCTTATAGCTCACCATATTAAAAATCGAAATTTCAAAGTCCTTTAAAGTTGCTTTTAATTAAGCAAAATAAAAAACAAAAGCAGGTGTATTTCAGAAACAATTTGCGTAACAAACCAATAATGTCCACTACAGTAGCGTTTTCAATTTAAACTGTTTCGTTGCACTTTGAACCGATTCTTACATGCATGCTATCCTATTCCACCAGTATATAAAAGAGCAGGACAGGTATAAGCTTTTCGGGTGACATTCAAGTAAATTTACTCAGAGCACCACAGCTGGGTTGGGTGTTGGTACGTACAAAAGCAAAAGTTTGGGGTAGAAGCTGTGTGCGGGCGACAGACTCGTAATTAGACAGTGTACCTAGGAGAGAGGGGTGAGAATTAAATCCTTTGTTGAACTATACATTAGTACACTCTGTTTCGTTAATGCCCAGTGCAGGAAAGATTTTATCGAAAATATATTATCATGGAAAGCGTGCCAACAGAATTGGAGTAGGATGTTTTTTTTCGGTGTACAATTTACAATATAGTTTGATAAACAATTCCAAGAATTGTTTTGATTTTGAAGCGGCGGTAGCCTAATGGCTAGGGCGTCGGACTTGCGATCATGAGGTTGCGAGTTCGAATGCCACCCATTACACTACCGACGTGAACCCACTCGTAACACAAGCATCTTAGCTTAGCACGAGGGGTTAACGAGATTACTAGTAATGTGCGAACCACATTGCTAGTAATCTTTAAAAAAAAAAACAAAAAACAAAAAAAAAAGAACAAATTAATGAACTTCAAATAATTTTGATGTAAACTCTTTTTTATAACGGAAATATTGAAACACATTACTTTTGTAATATCTTTAGCATTATTCTTAGGTTATATACAAGACTATACAGGGGTATCTGTAAAACACCTGCAACCTCGCAGGAGTATATAACTAACATCACAAGCAACAACATTGTTCTACGACTTTTGGTAATTCGTTTGTTTTTTTTTTATATACGTAGCCGTTAGAGTAGGTACTAAATTTGGCATTCATGTATGAATTATAGACTACTCCTGCGAGGTTGCAAATTTTTACAAATAACTCTGTATACAGTAAAATAAGAGGCTGTGGGATGACAAGGGCTGTAGATGATAGAATATAATAGAATAGAATCTTTATTAGAGAATGATGATGACGATTAATATACCATTCGATATTGTACCCCCTTCATTGATCTTTTTTTTTAACCAAAAGTTTGACTGGCATTTTGTACGTGAAGTTTTAAAATAAATCAATAATTATACAAGTTACGAGAATCCAATTATTTCCAATCAAAATTCATCTACAGTTTGGATTTACCCGCAGAATGGTTAGTTATTTTAAAATC